>CM065118.1:6767500-7390000 GCA_033026305.1 Cirrhinus molitorella | reverse complement strand
AGGACACACGCATGATTCAGGAAGCATGTATTTGTATTGCACAGTGGTGAAGCAGGTAAACTCCTATAATATGCAACGACAACCTGAAAATAATGCATTAAAAGGTGCTAAATGAAATCTTTGGGAAATATCATGCATAAAATGCTGATCTATCTGACAGATATCACTGAAATGGGTGTCTTCAGATATCAAAATCATTTCTGTGACAGCACTAGGCTCAGTAAACAGCAAAACAGTCACATGAGTGGTCCACCCAATCAGAAACACTCTTTGCCTCTGCATTTCAACTGCATTTAAAGGGAGCGCTCACCCAAAAATGAAAATTTGCTGAAAATGCACTCATCTCCAAGCCATTCAAAAGGTAGATAGGTTTGTTTCTTCTTTATAGGAACAGATTTGGAGAAATTTAGCATTACATTACACCAATGGATCCTCTGCAGTGAATGGGTGCTGTCAGAATGAGAGTCCGAACAGCTGATAAAAACAACAACAAAGTAACACCTTTTTAACTTTGAACAAGTCCTTAATCTATATAATTGCTTTTTTTTTTTTTAGTGAAAAAAAATCATCTAAGTCATTAAATTGATGGACTGGAGTGGTGTAAGTAAACTGTGGATTATTGTTACGTTTTTATCAGCTGTTCGGACTGATTCACTGGTACATTTCTCCAATGTTTGGGTAAACTATTCCTTTAAGAATAGGAATGCTAATGAAAAGCTTTCTCCTGGTATTATGCAACTATTTGTGTGGTTGAAAATATGGGAAACAGTCAGTGTTGCCAAGTTCACAGTTTTCCCGCGGAACTGGGCTTCTTTCATACTGTTGCCATGGGTTGTCTTTCATGTCCACGGGTTGAAGCGACCCCAATAACGTAATATTTATCCCTTGGAATGCTAATTTTACCAGAGGAACCCCACCACAAAACGTGTATTTTAACCTTCTGGAATGTGGTTTTTACCGGTGGACCCCCCTCGAAACATGATTGGGCTACTTTTGGGCTAGTTTTGAGTAGCAATTGGGTGGGTTTTGTTTTGAAGACCTGGCATACCTGGAAACAGTTCAAATTTCACTGAGGAAGAAGTATAAAAACAAACATCTACAACTGTCTCTAGCCTCAAAAATGCATTTAAAAGAAGAGTTCACCCAAAAATGAAAATTTGCTGAAAATGCACTCTTTAGCAGTACATTACACCAACGGATCCTTTGCAGTAAATGGGTGCTGTCAGAATGAGAGTCCAAACATCAATTATCAACAAATGTTTTACTTCGAACAAGTCCTTAAATCTATATAATTGGTTTTTTTTTTTTTTTTTTCAGTGAAAAAAATCATCTCATTTGAATCAGGTGAGAAATATGCACACATTGAGCATTGTTTACAAGCCAAAGCAGTTCTAAACATAAGTCTGATGTGAAAAGACAACAGGAGATGGACTTTTTCCATTGGAGGAAGTGTTATGGATTATGGACTCATATTTTAACCAGAAGTGACAGTTTAAAGTTAAAACACTATAATGATGGATTTGTTTTTTTACAAACACAGCTTTTCGCTCACAAGTCATTAATTGATGGACTGGAGTGGTGTGAGTTAATTGTGGATTATTGTGATGTTTTTATCAGCTGTTCGGACTGTCATTCTGATGGCACCCATTCACTGGTACATTTTCTTTAAGAAGAATGGGAATGCTGATAGTCAGCTTTCTCTTGGTATTATACAACAACTTGCGTGGTTGGAAAAAAAAAGAGAAAACAGTACAAATCTCAACTGAGGAAGGAGTATAAAAACAAACATCCAAAACTCTAGCCTAAAAATGTGATCTGATCCTCATCATCCAATAACAGCAATCATTCACAGTATTATACTGAACCTAAAATGCTCAATAAAACCAGTCCATTCAAATCAGTCAACAATATTTCATTTAGATTTTTTTTTGCATCAATGATATAATAACAAACAATGCTGCTTTAAAAAAAGCTGCTCTCTCTCAAAATTTGTTAAACATCATCAGGTTCTTGCATGAACAATGTACAAATAAAATTATAGTTTATGGAGGACAAATAAAGTCTCATGTCTGCATTGAATGGCAACATCAAAACCTCACTGGAACGTAAGAAGAGAGGGAATATGCGCTTACAAACATTTCCACAAACCCATTGAATTCTGCCAGTAGATTTGGCAGCAGAACGTCAAAACATCTGTCTGCAATCAAATTCCCCAAAAAAGATGATGGGTCATTCAACAGGACTATGATATTTAACATTAACAGAGTGAGTTTCCATGTCTGAGAGGGCCAAGTCAAAGTCATGACCTCGGTGATGAGATCAAAGCCATTCAAGCAAAGCCTATATAAACCATTTGGTTTAAAGGAATCATCTACTTGAACATTACAGTGCAACATCTGTCTATGATTCTCCCTCAACACTGATTTGATTGTCTATCACATATTTTTGTTCACGGAATCCTTTGACATTTCGATCATGTAAGCACCTGCTTTTGTTAATATAATTATAAAAAACAAAAATCAGCAAATTTTTACAATTATGCTCTCATAGAATAGTTCATTACTTCAATTTTCAACTGTTTGTTCAAACTTTGAGTACAAACTGTTATAAGGAGCAGTTTGTTTAAAGACCTCAGCAATCCTTTGACATTTTGATCATGCAAGCACTTGTTTCTATTTTCAAAAAACAAAGAAAATCCTAAAACGAACAGCAAACTTTTGCAATTATGCTCTCATAGAAAGTTTATTAGCTCGATTTTCAACTGTTTGTTCAAACTTTGAATGCAAATTGTCATAAACAAGCAGCAGTTCGTTTGAAAACCTCACAGCTGATTAAAGTTACCGCTGTCTCGCAAATACTAATGAGGTGTCTGTACGAGTATGAATGTTTCCCGCAGAGAAATATCACAGAGAACGCATTCAGCACTGTATGTTTTTCCTGGAAATTTGCTTAAAAATGCTTCTTGCACTAAAAATAATGAAATAGTCATAATTTAATTTTACCCTTGTGTGTTTTTGCCATCTTGTCTCACAAGCATCACTGTGAATTCTTGACCTTGTTACTTTCTATTTTGTAATGAAATTATTACTTCTATTCAGCAAGGATGCATTAAATGGATTAAAGTAACATTAAAGACATTTATGTTACAACAGATAAATGCTGTTTTTGCATCCCGGTTTCCACACAAAATGTTGTCAACATTGATAATGATAAAAAATATTTCTTGAGCAAATCAGCACATTAGAATGATTTCTGAAGGATCATGTGGCACTGAAGACTGGAGCTGAAAATTCAGCTTTGCATCGCAGAAATAAATTACATTTTAAAATATATTCAAATAGAAAACAGTTATTTAAAATTAAATATTGTACAATATCCCCATTTCTACTGTATTTTTAATCCATGAAGCCATATATAACTATATAATTATATTATAGTATAGCATAAATAATCAGGGTTCCCACTAAGTCAAATGTCAAATTCCCTGACTTTTCCCTGACTTTCACTGACCAAAAAGCTGAATATTCATGACCTATAATGAACCAAAACAGGTTACTGTCGTGCTCCCTTCTCCCATAGTTGATATGCCGATAGCAGTTTTACAAACTTTACATTCAGCTTTTCTGTTGTCTGCTTTTAACACCCAGTCTTTTGAAGGAGTGGAACCGCGGAGTTCAACGTGGCCTTCATAACAATATAAATTATATTACTCAAGTTATTGATTATCATTTAACCCCCCAAATTATTTGATAATTGAATTAGTAGTTTTAGTATTTGAAGACTGCTGAGATCCACTATAGTCAGAATTGGATGGGTAACAGTATTCTCTTTCCCTGCTGAGTTCTATTTTTCTCCAGGGTCACAGTGCCACGTCACAAGAGGTCATCAGGACCTCTCATCTACTTGGTCTGCGAGTGATCAGGACATCTGTGACATTCTGTGAGGTTCATGTCTTTCTGATAGTAAAGCATTATTCACTTTAATACCTATGTAACCATACTGATAAAGAGTCCTGCTAGAACTAGGCAGCCTTGAAGTAAAGATATGCTTTTAGTGTGACGTCCAATCAAGATCTTCCTAACTTACGTATTGACGTAAATAGCATCTCTGTTAGAGTATAAGTATCAGTATTGTAAGCTTGTATGCAGGGCGGCCTACGAACGCCATCGAGAGTGCTGAAGCTGACTTCTGCTGATGAAACTGCAAACTATGTTCTTCAGTAAACTTGACTTTGATTGATTGAATCTCTGACTCCTGGTTTATGTTCATCATATTTGGTACTTGGGTTTTAACTGTTAATACACTTTGAAGTGGTCCTTTTGTAGCCAAAGCTCTTGAAATTTACATTTTCTGACATGTTTGCCTTTAATAAGTACAGCCTGGTGACTGCATTTGTCCATGACTTGGACAAAAATAAATACAATTCCCTGACTTTCAATGTCTCCAATAGACCTCCAAATAACATGATATTCCAGAAATTCCATGACCTGTGGGAACCCTGAATAATATGATCTTGACATTTTGATTTTAATTCAATTAACTTTGCAAGTCCAAGTCCTTATAAGAAACAAACTGATAATACACATGTTGTAAGCACCAAAAATACATATCGCCAAGAATTCAACTAGGCTGAGATGGCAATGTGTTGGATCAGCTATTCCAAACTGCTGAGTCTAACTCAAAGACTAAAGCTAAGCTTGACATTTATCATATCCATTGTCCAGTTAAGCGCTCTGGACATGCTGCGGTACGACACTGAAGCAAGAGAAGCCCAATAATTCCCTGTTCCCCAGTGATCTATCAGCAATAAGTTGTCGGTCTCTCACCTGTCATTGAATTCTCAGATGTGCTCAGCTGTTCCCTCAGTTTGTCCACGTCGTCCGGATGGACCTGTTCATAGAGCGTGCTGCCAAACCATTCGGACTGCGGATGGTTCAGAACGGGAGTGACAGAATCCGACACATAGATAACGCGACCTGTCTCAGCCGCCACCACAAACAGGAAGCCATCAGCCGCCTCCAGAATCAAGTGCTTCAGTTCCTGTGACAGTAAACAGTTTCAAATGATGTCTAAAGACGTTCAAAATACTTTCAAGTGATATTTAGAAAGTCAGAAGTTTCCTACCCAACTTTCTGTTTTTTGTGCATTTTGTTACATGTTATATATGTGACCCTGGAACACAAAGCCTTAAGTAGCAAAAGCCATAAAAACATTGTATGGATTAAAATTATAATTTTTTCTTTTATTCCAAAAATTATTAGGATATTAATTAAAGATCATGTTCCATGAAGATATTTTGTACATTTTTAACCGTAAATATCTCAATTTTTTTTTTTTTTTTGCACCCTCAGATTCCAGATTTTCAAATTGCTGTATCTCAGCCTATCCTAACAAACCAAGCATTAGTGGAAAGCTTATTTATTCAGCTTTCAGATGATGTATAAACCTCAATTAAAAAAAAAAAAAAAAAAAGATCCTTATGATGGTTTTTAGGACAGGACAATATTTGTTTGAGATACAAATAATAGTTCTTAGCAATGTACGTATATTACTAATCAAATATTACATTGTAATATATTTCCGGTAGGAAATTTACAAAATATCTTAATAGAACATCATCTTTTATTTTTGGCATAATTTTGACCCATACAATGTATTTTTGGCTATTGCTACAAATATACCTATACTACTTTAGACTGGTCTTGTGGTCCAGGGTCACATACGGTATATTTTGACTATTCTGTATTCCCTTAAAGCCTGACATATAAAACAATAGTCAGAATGATATAGTGAGAATATGGAGCTCATACTCGAGAATGAGCAAAAAGCAATTCAATTTTATTCAAAACTTAAACAAAAAAAAAAAAAAATGCATTAGGTGCAGATGTTGATATTTATATGGCAACAAATTAAGATAATATTCTGATAGGAAAGCAGTAAGATCTTACATAACTGCATAGAAATATCAGTCATTCATAGGGCTGTCACGATCCGATCCTTCGATACCTTTTGCGCATTTTGTCAGTAAAGCCGGTTCTGTAATGAGCGGTAAATGCCATCAGGTGTGTGAATTCCCATTCAGCCGTATTTACCACACAGAGCCGTTGTTCACTGACGAGCTGCGCGAAACCACATTCATGGTTTCACATTCATCTGTGAAACCAGGCCTATGTCTCCCAGAAATGTTTGATTTTATGATCAAAGTTTGTAGTTTCAAAACGATAGTCACATTTTAACATGATTTGTCTAAAAACCTAAAACCTAAATTGCTTCAGTTCAGTAAATGTTCATTTTGAACTATTACTAACATTGTAAAAGTTATTCTTACATTTACTTTATAAAAATCTGTAAAGATCACGTGTCACACAAAAAAGACACGAGAAGCTTGGATGTTTGTATAATTTTTCTAAAAGACCTAAAAAATATAAACTATCAGTCATATGACAGAAGGCATGGAGTAAATTGCGTGCAACAGGTTTTTCAGCAATTTTGACCATTCAGAAGCCTCAGAAATTTGCATATAAAATAAGATCAGTGTTGGGGAAGGTTACTTTCAAAAGTACTCCAAAAACTTATACTTTTTATGGAAAGCAATGCATTACGTTACTTTTGCACTACTTTTTGACAACTGGACTGGACTTGCGTATGTGGTTTTATATAAAAAAAATATAAAGAAGATATATTTTGACAACTGTGAGGACCCTTTCACACCAAAAATAAAATAATAAAAGCCTCAGAGTGAAGGACAGGTGAAAGGTGTCAGTAAATATATGGGAAAACAAAGTAACTTACATCACTTAAATGAAAAAGTAAATCAGATAATTCATTGTAAATTAAAAGTAATGTGATACTTTACTACGAACTTTAAAAAAGTAATCTACACCCAACACTGAATATGATAAAGTAGAATTTATAGGGTGAATAAATGACAATGTTTGATTTAAGGCAATTTTTGTCCTTTCCTGAGTATTCAGTGTAAAAATCCCTGATGTATATCGAATGTTTCAGGCGAGTTATTTCCCACCTGTTCAGTCAGAAAGGAGGGCTTGTAAGCGCCGTCGGTCGACGTGTTCCCCGTTCCCCTCATGGACTTCATGTGTGAGACAGCCATGCGCAGGATGGTGAGCTTGTCTGGCTTCCTCGCTAGCGCACTGCAGGTGGGCACCATGTCCGACAGCTCTGTGATGTACTGGGTCATCTTATTACGCCGGCGACGCTCAATCTCACTGTGGTTCTCTCTGGATGAAGAGAGGAACAATACTGCCATCATTAGCATGTAATGAGAAACGCACAGCACTCTACAGCTACAGGACCACAGGTACTGGATAATTAGCATTAAAATTGCAAAATTTAGTTTTGTTAAAAGTATTATAATAATAATAATAATAATAAATTGTATATAATTACTTTAGCACAATCAACTATAATTTAGTATATCTTTAGTTGGACTTCAGTACTACTTCCTCCAGATTAAAGCACACCAAGTACAAAATTTGTTGTTCCAATTTAGCACACTTTAAATTTATCAGTTTAGTATAGTAAAAGTACAACTGCAGGGTATTTTAGTAACTACATATATATGTAAATATATTTGTAGCATTCTTGGCATGAAACAAATTATATATTTCAAATACTTCAGTATATTTATTTTTAACTATGGTGTGCGTGTGTGTGTATATATATATATATATATATACACACACACACACACACACACACACACACACATTTTGTGTTATTATTGTTAGAATATATAATGTATTATAATTTAGTATACATTTATTAGAATTATAACAGTAAAAATACTACAGTAATAAACAATAACAAAATATATATATATTTATTAAGTAAAGATCATGTTCCATGAAGAAATATTGTAAATTTCCTACCATAAATTTATAAAAACTTAATTTGGACAACTGTACAGGCGATTTTCTTAATATTTTGATTTTTTTTACACTTTTAGATGTTTAAATAGTTGTAACTCGGCCAAATATTGCCCTAACAAATGTAACAATTATTTATTCAGCTTTCAGATGATGTATAAATCTCAATTTTAGTTATATAATGTTAGTAGTATAATTTAGTATAATACATTAATTATGGTTATAACAATACAGTAATAATAATAAAAACAATGATTATAATTATTATACCTATATGATTATTATATAAAACTATAAAAATCTCTCTCTCCATATCCTTGAAGAGCTTGAACACCACGATACACATTTTTGTGTCTGTGCAGAATTTCTGAGATCCTTCTTTCACTTATGAAACTGCAATTGTGAAATTTTAATAATTACCACCTACCTACGTCTGCCCTCACGCAATTATACGCATTCGATGTTGACCTTGATTGATAAATGCATAATTATGAATAACTGTAAAGGAGGCATTCAGGACTGCTTTCTTTTTAAACTTGGAAAAAAGTTCCTTGGATCCTTGGCCTGATCTACTGTCTGTAACACTTCTTCTTCAACTGAAACACTCAGTTAAAAAGTGCCATAGAGGATAATTTAAGACTTTTTGACTTCATTTCTGTGATTTAGCTCAGACTCCAGCAATAAACTGAATAGCTGACAGATGCGAACCAATCTTTTAAGCGGAAAATGCAAAACGATAAATCTTCGGAAGCCAGGCCGCTGTATTAGTCCACGGAGCGCAATGGCTCAAAGCAACGCGACAATTTCAGATGAGAGTGTCACCTGAGGATAATTAAATACCCATTTAAGATTAGATCTAGACAGAGTCGCTCGTGTGAGGCCAAGGTGAGAGAACGAGGTCGGTCCTGACGGCAGCAGGGGCCTGATTTCTAGCTATCCTGAGGGAACCTCCCCAAGACAGCCCTACCTGGCATAACGCTCCTTATCACCGGGAATCTGATCATCGTCATACCTGATGGGAGAGAGAAGAGATCAAGATAAGAAAAATGAGCCTGAAAATGTCAGCTACATCACTTATAGGTTTTATGATAGTGGCTAAAATGAAGTGAATATGAGCCATATTTATTATTATTATTATTATTATGCTGCATGGTCTGACTTACAGATAGTGTGTGAATATGGTAATATAATAATGGACTGAGAGCACTGGACAATGAAAAACAACAAAAAAGACAAACTAAAAATCAGAGCCATCTGTATCCCAGGATATAAACATTTTTGGCTAAATAGCTTCATAAAAGCCTCCAAGAAGTATTTGTACACTTCAATCGAGTTTTTTTATTACATTTAAAATATTTTTAACATTTCATTTTTTTTTTGTTTTGTTTTTTAATTTAGTTAAGGTAATTTAGTTATGTACTTCATTTGTTTTTTTTTGCTTTTGTTCAAATATGTCAGATTTATTTTTATTTCAGTTTATGATGTTAAACCTTGTTTTAGGAGTCACACTTGGCTTCTTCGCGGTCAAAAGCGACCGAAGCCTTGAAATGTAACTTTCTTTTTTTTCCAGGAAAATCAATGCAATACATTTTTGTTCAATAATATTTTTTGATTACTATTTAGAATTTTGAGGAGATTTTATGATACTATGCAATATTTATAAAATTTTAATAAGCTATCTTTTCCATTGGAATTAATATTTTTGCATTTAATTATTCATATAATATTTTCAATAAATGCAACATTTCATATTAAAATAGAGTAAAAGCATGTAAAATGCACTTTTTTTCTGCACAGTGGCTGATTTGTAGTTTGTACCACCATAAGATTCTCTGAGTTCTCATATTTGTTTGTATTTCCCATTCATTTCCTACGTCGGTCATTTTTGACTGCAAAGAAGTAAAGTGTGACAATTTTTTTGCCCCTTTAAAATATTTAAATCATGTCCATGATTTTTTTTTTTTGTGTGTTCACATTTCTAATGTGACAAAAGTCACCAAGTGTCATCTCATTCTGATGAAGCTACGATTTTTAAAATTTTTAAATATAAAAAGTTTTTGGTCAAAAGTGAGGGTTAAAAGAGGGTTAATTTGATGGCACAGATATGTGAAAATTACATATATTGCCTTTGCAACTTGCCAAAACTAAAATATTTATTTCTTTATTTATACTTCAGTTTACATTAATAGCTCATTATATATAAACACTGCTATTACATAATATTATAAAATATCAAAGCAAAAGAGCTTAAAAAGATACATTTGTAAATATGCCACTTCATTAGCGACACATTTGCCTGTTTGTCTTGTACATTATACACAGAAAGACATAAAAAAACCTGTATATCAATATATTGTATTATGTTTAGCAGGAAAGCTCAGGAAATGTCATCGCTTAATCACCATCATGCTGTTCCAAACCCATGTTTTTAATGAGACTTGATGATATTTTAATGCTTTTGGTTACTAATGACATAAATTTCAGTCACAAAGTCCTACAAATATAGTGCATTGTCATTGCATCATTGTGTAAACTGTAAAAAGCATACAAATTTAGACTACTGAAGTACACTTTACAGGAAAATACCATTTCAGTCTTTCATTTTTTTCAATGTCATGCATAACTCAATGTATTACATGCCATTTCTTTGTAATTATTTGTGAAATTTACTAGCTAAAATTGATTCAGAAGTAAATCCTACACATTTTCAGAGCATCATTCTGTGTTGCAAGAAAAAAATAAAACTAGCAAATAGGTTTGGAACAACAAAATGGTGATTAATTAATGACAGCAATTTCTTTTTTTTTTTGGTAATAAGCAATTGCTTCAAGCGGGAGAGGAATTGCTGGAGCGTGTCCTGTATCTCCAGCAGGGGTCAGTGTCTCCACAGTGTCTTTACCGCCAGGCGCAGTGTAACTATGGATACAGCTCCTTTAAAAGAACATGAACTGAAAGGAAACCATAAGTTGAGGGCAACAAAACATGAGCGATGTCTTGAAATGGCACAAACGCTGTGGCACAGCTGAAAGACATGGGCAAACAATAGAAAATATAACAAAAGGACATGGCGCATGGTCTGATTTGTTTGTTTGGAAAGCTTGCAAGTAATGAAAAAAGTTTGCCTTGAAAATTTGCTGGGTCCCTCTCCGTCCTCGTCGTCGAAGTCCATCCTGAAAGAAGAAAACATATACACTTGCTCACAAACGGTTTTGAATTTGTATAAGCATGGGGTGTTTTTTGTAAGACGTTTATATATGGGATTTTATGAGGAACAGAAAAACTTCTTTATATAAATCATAATGAACTTGAACAGAGAAGCTAATCAAAAAACTGCAGTGCAACATTATAAACAGAAAAGCCAGTCAAACAAAATGGAGATAACAGAAAGCAATCATATACAAAGCTTAGTAAGGAGATTATTAGCCAGCAGCACTGACATGTTTAGAGTGCCTTACATTATTAAAAATATGCTCAACATAGTTGTGCTGAAACTATGCTGTCAAATATCAAAAAGTACAAGAAAGTTTTAAAACTACATTTTAGTGGATTTCTGATGTGAAGGACATTAGATTTCATTATTGATTAATTGAAAACTGAGTATAAGAGAGGTTTTATCAAGTATCAGAACAGAACCTCTCTAATATGGTTGTGTGGGCAGATGAAGTGCGTTTTCAATGGAAACCACCTCATGTTAGTGGACAATATTCATGTGCACTGACCAAAAACGCAGCACTTTCGAAGGTTGATCACTGTTTCCACTGTAGGAATATTTCATTTAAATACAGGGTTAATAGGTCAAAAACTTCTTAAGGGTGCTTCTTAAATTACATCTGAGATCATTATCATTGTTTCCATTCTTTTGTGAATGAGCCAGGTATTAGCCTGGCCATATTTGGCCATTTAGAAATGCAGTGTTGCCAAGTCTGCAGTTTTCCCGCAGAGTTGGGCTACTTTAACACTGTTGTCGCGGGTTGTTTTGATTTATCTCCTGAAATGCAAATTTACCAGGGGAATCCCGACAAAAAGCGTGTATTTTATCCCCCAGGATGCTTTTTTTAACAGGGGGACCCCCCTCGAAATGCGATTGGGCTAGGTTTGAGTAGCAATTGGGCGGGTTTATATATTTTTTTTTAGTTTTTGCATTTGTAGTTGACCAAGAACAAAAAAAACCTTAACGCTTTCAGTGACTCGAGTTATGGCGATTTTTGATTCTGAATGATTAAAATGTCTCCACGAGCTGCTTTTGAAAAAATATCAGATAACAGTGTGGCTTTGTCAAAACCACACAAGGATTACATATAAACACAGTTGGTTATGTCTAAAGTGAAAGTAAACAGTTGGAAGACAAACAGATGCACGCCTGTAGATATCAGATGCGCGAAGCTCTTAAAGGGACAGTTCACAAAAAAAAAATACTTTTTTTTGTGCTAAACACAAAAGAATACATTTTGAAGAATGCGGATAACAGTACAGTACCTGGTCCCCACTACAAAAATAAATAAAATACTATGGAAGTAACTGGGGACCAGCAATTGTTTGGTTACCCATATTCTTCAAAATAAGTTTTATGTTCAACATGTTTTATGTTTAAAAAATAAATAAATAAAATAAAATCAAGAGTAAATGGTAGGCTAAGGAACAAAACGGAGGAGAAAAAAAAAAAACAACAATCACCACTCTTGACTGAAGAACTTTAATACAGTTGCTTTAATAAGAGCCTATAATTTATTGTATAATTAAGAATTTATAATTTAGTGTATAATTTATGTATATATTGTTTTATTTTTATATCTGTTAATTCAATTTTGTGAATGCTACTGATAAATACACCTACTGTACCTGCAAATAAAGTTTGTTTTATTTTATTTGTAACATGTGTCTTACCTTTGTTCTGATTTTTAAATAAAGATTAAAAAAAGGACAAACATTTTTATCTTCGTCCAATTTGTCCCTGCAATTCTTTTTATTTTATATTTTGTTACCTTGTAAGGCTTTCGTATTAAAATTAGTTAGTAGGAATTAGTTTGGATGTAATGTTCACACAACTTGCAAAATAGTAAAACTCGTGAAACGTGATAAAATTGTGAATCGTGATATTTCTGGAAAAAAAAAAATCATGATATGATATTTTTTGCATATAACCCAGCCCTAACTCCAGTTTGACCCCCGAAAATAGTCCTTTCCCAGTCTTATTCCCTCCTCTCCTCTCCTCTCCCTTCATGTCTCTATATTTCACGGACCTGTCATAAGAAATGCAAAAATAAGTAAAAAAAAAAAAAAAAAGTTATTTATTTTAGAATCAGACTACACTAATGCTGATTTACAGATAATGATTTATTTATGCTGTGGTGCATGCTGGGAACTGAAGTCTCCAGCACCGCAGATGTCACCATTACCTATTGAGACAAATTAGTTGTGCTGCTATTGTACAGTTATTTGGGGAGCCATACACTGGTCTCTATAAAACTGTATAAAATTGTCTAATAAAGAAGTATAATAATATATCATATTCATACTTCACTATAATGGGCACAGAATAATGCTCACCAAGATCGACCCATTTGAAGACTGAATTTATACTGTTTTTCACTAAACGCAGCATTAACGTGGCTAATTATCTGTAAAATATGACTCTAATAAAGAAGATTTTACTCTAAAACAGTATCCAAAAGTACATGTAGCTCAGTAATGTCAGTACTTGAAATGTGTTTATTTCCTTCCATTAACGCCGGACACCTTTTCAATGATGAAACAAATAATAAAGTGTTACATAATTAGCGACAATGAAAAAAAAAAAAGAGTGCCCCTTTGTAATGGGCTCTGAGAGACAGTCATTTCATTTCATGAGCTTATTAAAGCTGCGTTCTACTACAAACACTGTTTCCTGCTGTATGCATCGCATAATCTAATCGTATAAATCACACATCTGATGCGAAAACTTATTATATTATGTAGAAAGAATTTATAAACATAGCAGAGTTTATAAAAAAATATGCATGTACAGTCAAACCAAAAATGATTCAGATACCAGATACAATTTGGGATGCAGGACCTGAGGGTTTTTACAGAGGGATTTATTCATATATAATTTGCTTGATTATATACAACATTTTATTCCCCCCAAAATTGCAAAAATACATTGTTTTCTGTCTGTTCTAAGTATTTTCTGAAAAACAAAATGACAAAATGAGATCCCAAAATTCCCTCTGTAAAAACACTCTAATATGTCAAAAATATTAAACAAGAACTTTGAAACTGACTTCATCCAGAGTTTAGATTTTTGTGCTATAAATAATGCATTAAATAATGCATCATTTGCATATTTAAAAACGTAATCAATCAACTGGGTAAGTAAGGCAATAACTATTAGTTTTTTTTTTACCCTATTCACCAGCAGTGGGCTATTAAAGATAGTACAAAAAAAATTAAATAAAAAACTAACGACAAAACCTGTGCAGCTGTATCCAATTCCCCTCAAACAGCTAAACGACACAGCTGAAAATGAGTCATTCTGACTTTATATTTTTTGATTTGCAAGACACCATTGAACTGTAAAATGTAACATTAAACTGAGGATCTGAAATTCTGAAAATAATATGCCGTTCAGCATAATAACTCACCCCGCTGATCTCCGTTTGCCTCCTCGCCCTGGCATGGCGCCTGCCATCCTGACCTGACCCGCGCCCACCACAGCGCCTGGCATGGCTACCGGCCCCGGCAGATCCGTGCCCATTTCTGAAAGACCAAAAACATCTTCAGAATCAGCCACAGAAACACGGACTTCACATACATACAGCTGGTGCATAAATGATCATCTTCATACATTTTAAATAAACAGTGCACATATGTGACCCTGGACTACAAAACCAGTCATATGTAGCACAGGTATATTTGTAGCCATAGTCAATACATTGTATGAGTCAAAAATATAGTTTTTTTATGCTAAAAATCATTAGGATGTTAATTAAAGATCATGTTCCTTGAAGACATTTTTTCAATTCCCTACCGTAAATATACCCTTATCATAAGTACCCTTATGACTGGTTTTGTGGTCCAAGGTCACATATGATCTACTCTGTCAAACGTATTTGAATTATGAATTCACCAAAGCTGACAAAATATAATAAAATGCAAATCAAATTTCACATATGCTACCATTCGGGTCCATTTGGGGTAAGTATGATTTCTTAATGTTTGTGGAAAAAGTCTCTTCTGCTCACCAAAGCTGAATTTATTTAATAAAAAATACAGTAAAAACATTAATATTGCAAAATATTATTGCCATTTAAAATAACTGTTCTCTATGTGAATATATAAGCTGTAATTTATTCCTGTAATCAAAGCTGACTTTTCAGCATCATTACTCCAGTCTTCAGTGTCATTGTAATATGCTGATTTGATGATCATCAATGTTGAGAACAGATGTTGCCTAATATTTTTGTGGAAAGTATGATGCATTTTATTTTTAAGGATCTTCTGATGAAAAGAACAGAATTTATTTGAAATATAAATCTTTTATACCTTTATAAACATCTTTACAGTCACTTTTGATTAATTCAGTGCATACTTGCTGAATACAATTATTAATTTCTTTCCAAAAAAAAAACTTACTGATCCCACTTTTAAACAAAAAAAAGTTTATAGACACAAAGCAAGACAAAAACGCACCAAAAACCATTGCACTAATTAAACACAGCACCAGTATATGTAACACACACACACCAGCTCAAACTAACATCGCCAACAGCAGTTGGCTGAGAAAACGAACTTACTATGACATGTTCAGCCTGATGATCACAGAACCATATTAATATTTGATAAAGTCAGCCTTGCACTTCTTCTGTACTCTGGAGCTGAGCAGACCCTTTCACGGAGTTCTCATTATTCATTTATGAGGTTTACAAACGTACACCTTATTTCAAACCTCAGTACATATGAAGGTACAAGAGAAACCACAAACCATGAGGGGAAATTACAAGACTGTCTTAACTCTTTAAGGCTGTTATGATCATCAGTCTTTTGAGGAACGTTTGTGTGTTCATTTCTCAATTGTCATTGTATTGCATTGTATTTTAAGTTTTTAAACTACAGTGCTTCGATCATAAATCTAACCATTTAAATCTCTTACAAAAACATTATTGGAAGATACAGAACGACAACTGATACATTTCTATGCATTTTATACCAGTAGTCTTTAGAAAGATATCATTGGATTTCATTACAAGCTCTCAGACTTTCATCTTACTTTTTGGCCATATAAATATCAGCAACTGCACCAAATTACATACTTATGGTCAATTTGCATCCGTTGCTGAAGCGGCTGAGAAGGCTCCACTGTCATTATACAGTATGAGATACATAGATATGTATGATGAGAGCAGCCTCTAGAGGCGGAAATCACTGACAACACGTGCTGTTTGTTTACACACGTGATACTGCGCGCTGAACACAGCGGGACACTTCACATGCAGATTTAAAACATCAACAACAAACTATAGTGCATGTTTTTATATCACTACTTAGTAAGTACTTTGTTTACTGGATGCTGCATTAGTAGAGAAAGCACAGCGCAGCAGTATGTTTGCTATTAAGGCTGAGAGGAAGCGAACATTAGCCGCACCTCAAGAGGTTAAAACAATGTAACCAAAAGTAAGTCCAACCCAAATGTTTATTGTCACGATTGTTACAATCTATTTGCATTAGTTTATATCCAGCTGATCACATTAATGCATTTGTTAGCCAGCAAGTTTACTTAAAGCTAGTGATGCGAGACATCAAACTGTGTTCATTCAGTCGACAGAATTCCTGCCGCATCACAGAGTGCTACAGAGTTTTACATTAAATACATCCTATCTGTCATGCTCTGTTGTTTTAGACACCGAATTTCAAACTCATCTATGCCACTTTTTGATCATTCTTGAAGTAAACTTAAGTCCGCTTGGCGATTAAATAAACAGTTTTAGACAGCTGTTTGAACTGAACGTGACACATCCGGTGTGTGCTAACTAATACAAGATCTCTCCGGACACAGTGCTAGTCGTTTGCTTGGTTAGTGACAAAAATATTTTGTTATTTTGATTAGATATTCATCAAGTGCTGAATAGAATAAAATAGAAGCAGTTAAACTATGAGAGTATACATGGGTACAGTATCCATATGATGTAATTTTAATTGTGTAGATGTTTAAAGACTGTTGATATGAAATGGTAACACTTCACAATAAGAGTCCATTTGTAGGATTAACTAAGATTAATAAAAGCTACAGAAAGTATTGTTTCTTGTTAGTGTGTTCATTTCAACATTTACTGAGCTTTTTAAATATATAATTAATAATAATACTACATTTATTCTTTTACAAAATATGGTTCAGTCCCTTTTTAAACAGTAGACCACTGTTTCAGTTTCCATTTTAAAAACTATCAGTCAATTAATTGGCATTGGCCAGCTATCTGTATCTGTAAAATCCAATATCAGTCAACCTCTATTTCTGACTTCTCAACTATGAGCTCCATATATATATCACAATATATGAGCCACAAAAGCCTGATGTATTCAATTTTGGTCTAAAGATTCATCAAACTGTTCCACTTCAAACGTATATTTCTGTACAGAGCTGTATGTTTTTAGTGCTGGTCACTGTATGCTTTCATATAGAAAAAAAAACAATTTGTGAACATTCTTCAAAGTATCTCCTATTGAGATGTCTCACTGCTTTCCAGAACTTTCTAAAGCTCCCTCATCCGTTGTCGTTCTCTGTCAGAAAGCCCTCAGGTCAAACTCATTAATCCGTCTCGTGGGACGTAGTGAAGGCTGAAGACAGATAGGACGCTGCTGTCCCTCATTTTAAATCACGACTCAACAGCTCACACGCTCCTCTCTCTCTCTTTTCTCTCCTCTGAATCATTCTAATGACCAGAGGTCCGCTTCCATTCAGATCCGCCCCAAAACAAAACATCCACACGGCACTTGGTACCGAGCCCCGTCCCATAAGATTCCATGTAATGTCTGAGCTCTTTACAAATGTGGATATAACATCTCATTTTGTGTGAGAAGTCAACTCCAAATGAGCAAATTCCTTAATTGAAGCGTAAAGAAAACCTTCCCAGAACACTATGCCGTCTTGGACGGCAGCCCGTCTTTACGGATCTGTGCTGTGACGGATAAACTTAGATAAACTGATTCTTTAGAGGAATGATTCAGATCTGAATTATCAGGACTTGAGATTCAGCACAGGATCACAGGTATGCGGCAGAGACTCAGTCGATTTTGGTGTTTCAAGGGTTTTTGAACTAATGCAACTAGACTACTGTTCAAAACTTTGGGTCTGTAAAACTTTTCCTTTTAAAAGATACTCATAGTTTTAATAAGAAAAGATGACACTAAAGACAAAGTTAAAAGAAAGAAATGTTAAAGCAGCACAATTGTTTCCAACATAATAATAATCAGAAATGTTTCTTGAACAGCAAATCAGCATGTTAGAATGATTTCTGAAGGATCATGTGACACTGAAGACTGGAGTAATGATGCTGAAAATGCAGCTTTGATCACAGGAATAAATTACATTTTAAAATCTATTCAAATAAAAAAAAAAGAGTTACACTGCAAATGTTTGATTTATAATGCTTTTCAAAGGAGACTTTTCTGCTCATCAAGGCTGTGTTTATTCATACAGGAAAAAACTAATATTGTGAAACGTTAATGCAATTAAAAATAGCAGTTTTCTATTTTAATATACTTTAAAATAGAATTTATTCCTGTGATGCAAAGCTGAATTTTCAGCATCATTACTCCAGTCTTCAGTGTCACATGATCCTTCAGAAATCATTCTAATATGCTGAATTATTATCAGCGTTTTTTTTTATCTTTTTGAAAGCATTTGTTGATAAATAAAATGTTAAAAAGAATAGCATTTATTTAAAATAGAAAACTTTTGTAACAATAAACACATCATTCAAAGTTTGAGGTCAGTACATTTTTTTAAATTAATTTGAAACTAATACTTTTATTCAGCAAGGATGTGTTAAATTTACATTTACATTACATTTAGGCATTTGGCAGACGCTTTTGTCCAAAGCGACATACAGTTGGGAGAACATAGAGCGATTCTTCTTAAGGAGACAAACAGACACAGGCAGTGCTATAATACCAGATTTCAAGTGGTGCTTCAGAAATTGATATAAAAAGTGATAGTAAAGACTTACATTGCTTCCATTTTGAATAAATGCTGTTCAAAGAATCCTGAAAAAAGTTCCACTTCCAAAGAATTATTAAGCTGCACAACACTGATAATCAAAGTAATAAATCAGTTTATCAGAATAAATTCTTAAGAATCGTGCGACACTGAAGACTAGACTAATGGATGATGAAAATTCAACATTGTATCACAGAAATAAATTATATTTATTTTATATTATATTAAATTATAACTTAAATTATAACAATTTTGAATTGCAATAATATTTCATAATGTTACTTTTTTCTGTATTTTTGATCAAACAAATGGAACTTTAATGAGCATAAGATACTTTTTAAAAACAAAAAAAAAAATCTTATTGATCCCAAAGAGCATTAGTGCACTTGAAATTGCAATAATATTTTATATTATGTATTTTTTATTAAATAAATGCAGCCTTGCTGAGCAAAAATAAATAAATAAATAAATAAATAATAAATAAATAAATAAATAAATAAATAAAAACAACTCTATGTGATCTACATCACAAACTGTATCTAAACATTGACAAACTAAATATATTAAAACTAACTGGGCTGCTGATAGACTTTGAAACTAACAATAAAGAGGGCCAATGCTAGTTTGTTAATTCATCAAAACCAACATGGTTAATATTGACCACTGATAATAATCTGAAAACGGCCAAATATTAGCCAATAATAACTCATGTTTACGCTTATTTAGCCATAAAATGAATAGTAAATCAAAAGCTTTTCTCTGTAGACCTTGAAAGTCATCTATCCCTGAGTGAACTAATGTAGTCAAGTACACAACTAGATGTAAAAAACACATCTTCAGGGCTGACTTTTACATGGACTTACAACACATACCTCACTAAATGAAAATAAAACCTCTATGGGGAGTTTTGACAACTTAATTTTGTAACATTCTTGAGGCTTTCACTCTCACACCATTCAGAGATAAAACTAATCCTTACAAATTACATAAAAAACACAACTTTGCAGCTTTGTATATTATTTTAGCTTGAGCGAACCATAGGAATGCAATTGAGAAACTGAATAGCAACTTCTGAATGGACTAGCAGACCATTTTATATAATTGCTAAAACCCTATAAAAACAGAAGCTGTGGCAGAATAAAATGGAAGGTGGCCATTCCAAACACAAGAATGATGAAAAACAAAGAACGGAAAACTGTTTAGCAGTAAAGCACTTAGTCCCTATATTCATCACCAGAACTTAAAAGAGGGTGAAAAAAGCAATTCAATGCGACTGAAGCAGTATAATCTCAGGGTGCCGATGAGGTCGAAGTGACACTTTGCACATCTCCATGGAGAAAAGAGTTTCTCAATTGAGTGCTTCCGAGCAGGAACGGCTCAGAAACCTACAAGTTTAAAAGAAGAAACTACAATCTATTGAATTAACATCCTTTCTCTGATAGCACGCACATGTGAACAATGACTCTTCTCTTCTGGTCTATTGTTACCCAGCCAAAGAAAGTTTGCGCTGCCAAACTTTCTGGATATTTCAGACATGATGGTCAACAGAAAAATCGAAAGCATGCTTTAGTAATGCGTGTGTAATTGTCTTTAGTGACTTTTTTTCTTTATTCTCATTTCAAGAGCTTACAGAGACCAACACAATGCTGTATTTCTTCACAGAAGTCCAATCACTTGCAAATGTTTCATGCAAGGATAGACACAGCATGCACATCAAAATTAAATGGGTCATATAATGAAAATTTTAATTCTTAAAGAGTTCAACAAGCTATGAAAACATATGGTACCTTTCAGAACTCAAAACTTCTGTTCGCAGACCAAAAAGAGTATTTACTGAAACTAACCAACAGCTTTTTCAAAATGCAACTTTCTTCAGGTAAACCAACAACTTCAACAATGTCTACTGGGTGATTAGAAACTTGGTTCACACACATGATGGATAGAGCTGTTAAAAACTACATTGGACTTGATGGCAAACATGTAGCACATTAAAATGCAAGTAAAAGTGCAGTGAAATGAAATGTTGCAACCCATTTAACTCCACTAATATCTGTCCAATTATTTAACAAAAATCTCAATCAAAGCTCTCAGTTAAACTAGGTCTCTTTATAAGGTCCACAATCGCTTTAGAAAATTACATAAAAATGTATGGATTCACTGAGACAAACTTTCAATGTCATGTTGTATTTTAGTATTATTTATATACTATTATAGCATTTAATAATATTTTGTACTTTAATTTTTCATTCTTATATTTTAATTTAAAATAATTTTAAGGAAATTACATTTTAGTCACATTTTAGTCATTTTGAAATGTGCTTTTATCATTTTGTAATTTTAAAATATGTTGATATAGCTTTAATTTATGTATTTTTTTTTTTTTATTTACGTTTTAGTCATTAAATTGACTAAAAAAACTAGCATTGGCTCTCTTTACTGTTTTAGTACAACTTGACAATGCAATATTTCTACTTTTGCATAAGCTATTCATCTAATGTTAATGTTTTATTTATTTCAGCTTTATTTCGATTGCCAAAAGTTTTGTGAAGTCAATAGTTGTAATAAATAAATAAATAAATATCAGTATCAGCCCAAATCTGGAAGCAGATGATATTGCAAATATATCTGATGCATACATTTCTAAAGCCTCTAAATTATTATCATGATCAAGCTTTGTGGAAAAAAAAATATTTCTATAATTAATTTTGCAAGACAAACATTTAATGGACTAAAGCAAATTGTGTTTACTTGATTATCAATATATCCTTTTTTTTTTAAAAAATAAAAATTTAAAATGTGATGATAAAATGTGTTCATTAGGCTTCTGAAGAATGTTTATTTGTTCATCTCTCAATCATAACTCCATTTCACTGCATTATGTATTCACTGAGACAAAGAGCCATGTCAAGTTGTATTTTAGTATTATTTATATATAGTATTTAATAATATTTCATTCTTATTTTCAGTTTAGATTTAGTTTTAAGTTAATTTTACAAAAAGTTTTAGTCATTTCGAAATGTGCTTTTATAATTTTGAAAATTGATAATTTTAAAATATTTCTATATAGTTTCAATTTATTTTTATTTAAGTTTTAGTCATTTTTATCATTTTTAGTCACAATTTGACAATGCAATATTTCTACTTTAGCATAAGCTATTCATCTAATATTTGTTTTTATTTCAAGCTTACTTCAATTAAAGATTTTGTGAAGTGAATAGTTTTAACCAAAACTATTTAGTATTTAACCAAAAGTCCAGATTATTCATAACAAATGAATAGCTTCACATTATTATATATAAAATATTCTACTCTTTTCTGACTATAAAATATTAAAGCATCAATAAACACACACGTAAAACATCTGTGCACATCTGTAAAGCAGATATTTATACATCATCTAATATTAAATAAACAAGCTTTATGTTGATGTATGGTTTAATAGGATTGGATAATATTTGGCTGAGATACAACTGTTTGAAAATCTAAAATCTGAGGGTGCAAAAAAAATTTCAGCAAAAAATCAGCATTACTCAAAATACAAATCCAACAAGGCAGAAATAAAACCAAGAAAATGAAGTCAATCCTACAGCATTTACTAGCTTGTGCAGCCCCACCATATGCCATATGCACACAATTCCTTCTTAGCAATGCTACACTTCTGGTCAGTCCTGTTATTTGTCACTACTTTCAAAAGAAAGGCTTCCTTCACAAACACGAGAGGTCGGCAAACAGTCCGAACTGTTGCTAATCAACTGTGCCTGTAATCCCCATTCACAAACGCCTACAGCTATTTGTACGAAACACGTTCTTATCGCGGCCGCACTGCAATCGGGGCCTTTTGTTAAGCAATGTGGGCATAATGGTAAAAGTACAGATGGCCTACAGATTTGTTAAGCAAGTGAAATAAAAGCTAACTGACTTTAAAACAAAGTGCCCTTTAGTTCAACTACAGTCATGTGACTCCACCCCAGAATGCTCTTGTGCATTTTAAAGCGTGCTTGGCAGCTCGGCGTGTCAACCAGGTGCTAATAACGCTCGCATTCTTTATTCATTTCGACTCATTTGCATTTACAATGAGGTGGTGGGGAAGGAATTGCCCGCTGGGGGAAAAAAAGAGCATTCGTGGAAAGCAATGGAGTCATGGAGCGTAATTTACCTTAGCAAGTGACTGAATAATCCGAGAAGCGGCCGGTTTCTGTGACTTGCTATGTCTAAACAATCACTAACCAAGTTTGTTTGAGTGAAGTCTGTTGCATAAAGTCAGATGTTCTAGAAGCAAATAATACTGTACTTTAATGCATGTAAAAAAAAATAGTCGATGCATGAATGTTTGCACAAAATGCGTGTTATTTTTTATTTAGTACTGACCTGAATAAGATATTTCACATAAAGATGTTTACATATTGTCCACAAGAAATAAATATTAGTTGAATTTATAAAAATGACCCGGTCAAAAGTTTACATACGCTTGATTCTTGATACTGTGTTGTTAGCTGTGTTTTTTTGTTTAGTGATAGTTGTTCATGAGTCCCTTGTTTGTCCTGAACAGTTAAACTGCCTGCTGTTCTTCAGAAAAATCCTTTAGGTCCCACTAAATTCTTTGGTTTTTCAGCATTTGTGTGTATTTGAATTACTTCCAACAATGACTGTATGATTTTCAGATCCATCTTTTCACACTGAGGACAACTGAGAGACAGTAATTTACCATTCACTGATGTTCCAGAAGGAGAAAAAAAACATGCATTAAGAGCCATGGGTGAAAGCTTTTAAACAAAATGGAGATCTTTCTTATTTTGCCTATATATTTCATTTTGTACCGCAGAAGATACTTACATGTTCCCCAGAAGACAACATTTGTTACATTTACCCTGATCTTCAAATTCAAAAAGTTTTCACCCCCAGCTCTTAATGCATCCTTTTTCCTGTTGGAGCATCATTAAGCATTTGAACCTTCTGTAATAGTTGCAAATGAGTCCCTCAGTTGTTCTCAGTGTGAAATGATGGATCTCAAAATCATATGGTCATTGTTGGAAATGGTTCAAACACACAAAATTGCAAAACCCCAAAAATCTGTGCGACCCGAAGGATTTTTCTGAAAAACAGTGGGCAGTTTAACTGTCCAGGACAAACAAAAGACTTTAAACACAACAACTATCATTAAAAAAAGCACAGCTGTGGATCATTCAGGTAACAACACAGTATTAGGAATCAAGTGTATGTAAATTCAACTATTTTCTCTTGTGGACTATATGTAAACATCTTTTATTTGAAATGTCTTATTCAGGTCAGAACTAAATAAAAATAACATGCATTGCATTTTATACAATCCCTCTTATTTTGGTAAAATAATGAACATTTTGCAGATTCTGCAAGGTGTATGTAAACTTTTGACCTCAACTGTAACTTCATGTAGTATACTGTTATAAAGATCCCATTAATTTAAAATACAAGCTATAAGAATTTTTATCTTACTTTTTGGTCATATAAATATCAGCATCTGCACCAAACTGCATATTTTGCTCAGTTTGAGCCTGGTGAAATAAATAAATAAATAAGCTCTGGCTCTATTTAAAATAGAAAAATGTAATTTGGGCTTTACAGAGTTAGTTTGATGCCTGATTTCACTTGATTCATGTCTTTGACTTCCCAACATTTCTATATGCCGGCATCCCTGCTAATTTAACTATTATTTACATTAAATTTTCATACATTTGACCTTCGGAGTTCTTTTGGTTGTTGATCTGAGGTGGCAAATATATAAACATGAGACCATTCTGTGATGACTAAAATAGACTACAGATGCCCACATAATCGTGACTGATGGCACGACTGCATTAAAACCTAAAACAGCAACAATTCAATCTCTATTCTAGAGATTTAGTGACTACAAATTAGGACATTAATTTAAATTTACATTGAAAAGCTCTCTCCATGCACTCATGACAGTCTTCCACTAACAATCCGAGCTTATGTTTACATCTGGCAGTGTCACTTTACAATTTAGCCTAACCATGTTCCTGCTACTATTTATGCTGCTATCACTAATTTTGTCTGTCTGTTGTCACAGAAGCATTACAATTCGCATTGTACTTGCAAATCCGATTTACACAAATAACAATAAACTTGACTATTCCACATCAGTTTGGGCAAATGGAATCAACAGGCAGAGGAAGTATAGCGGTTATGTGTCCTATATACACTCAAGCTCATAACAAAATACCTCACATTACCATTCCAGTCCCATAAGAAACGTATCAGACTCAACAGTCGCATATCAAGGAAATCAAAGCACGTACTGGCTTGTGGCAAATGTATTCAGCATCTAATTTGCATTAGCAACAAGCCGCGGCGGAATAAAGCCAAATGTGATACATTTGGTTCTGACGTCACAATACACACACGCAACGTTCTATAGTCACGAAAGAATGAATGTTATGTTACTATACACGTGATGATACATTTTAGCGTTTTCAAATTCTAAATGCCGCTGTTGTTGCTTGTGTAGGGGGGAGGGGGTGCTCGCGTGCGTTTAAAGCGTCGCTGTTTCTTTTGTTATCGCGAAAACACAATATTGCGGGAAAAGCCGACGTTCGGTTTCCGTTTAAACACCAAAAACATTGTATTTAAAAGCACAATGGTTAAAATCGGTACTCACCGGATGGGTTTACAGCGGCGGGTGTTGCCATATTGCCTGGGTGGAAACGCAGAAATGCAGAAATGACGCACAATACGAAAATAACGCCGCACGCGATCCTCTCCGAGTGTCTCGAACGCGCAAACTCAGTTCAGCCCCGCATGTGAAGATGTGATGGCGATCGAGCGATGCTGGATGGGTTTTTGCTGCGGTTCTGCTCGTGCATGTAGCAGATTCGTAGCGGTCTGACAAACGCAAGATGTCTGAGAGGTTGCGTGAACACCGCGAGACTTCACTGAATTAATGAATGCAGGATCCACGCAACAGCTTCAGCGCATTTCTGCCCTCCAAGAAGTTCAAACCCGGCTGGAAGCCAATGTGGCATTGTTGCTTTGTTATGGTCATGAGCACAGACTGCACCGGCTGTACTAAGATCTGTACAATAACAACATTTGGAATGTATATCAAAGTCAAATAAGTTTTCTCTGAAGCGCCTCTGTATATCAGTTTGAGACTAACTTAGATAGCCTACGTGTGACTACAAAACCAGTCATAAGGGACAATTTGTTTTTAAAATTGAGATTTAAAAATCAAATGAAAGCTGAATAAATAAACTTTCCATTGATGTATGGTTTGTTAGGATATGACACTATTTGTTCGAGATAACTATTACAACTATATCACAGATACAACTATTTGAAAATCTAGAATAAGAGAGTGCAAAAAATCTAAACATTAAGAAAAATCGCCTTTAAAGTTGTCCGAAGTTCTTAGCATTGCATATTACTAATCAAAAAGTAAGTTTTGATATTACGGAAATGTATGTACAAAATATTTCCATTGAACATGATCTTTACTTAATATTTTAATGACTTTTGGCATAAAAGAAAAAAATAATAATTTTGACCCATACAATGTATTTTTGGCTACTGCTACAAATGTATCCATGCTACTCAGTTTTGTGGTCCAGGGTCACATTTGTGAATTCTTCTAAACTAAGAACATCATATTTGTGCTTAAAAATAGTTTCATGTATTTGTTTTGTTTAAATTATAAGGCATTGAAAAGCTGTTCTTCTGTAGTGAAAATATCCAAAACCATATATATATGGTACTGTAAGATTAGAAATGTATTGTCTTGCCCCTGAAACATATTTTAAAATAAACTTTCAAAAATATATTTCATTGAGCTTCACTGTTTGCAACCATATATTTAGCATATATTTAAAATATATTTTGTCCATAAAAAAGGAAATTCATTATCAATTAAATGTCTATCTTGCACAATATGGTCTAATAGTCTTGGAGATATATATATAATTATCCCTGCTAAAAAAAAACAAACAACAAAAAGATAAAACCAGTCTTAGGTTTAAGCTGTAAGACTAAGCTGGTCAAGTTTAGCTGGGGGGTTTTCAGCAGGGATGATATACCAGTTTGCAGTATCAAGCAGCATAACAATCTGGTTTTGTAAACAGGAAGCTGGAAGCGAACGACACCGGAAGCGTTATCTTACCTCAAAAATAAGGTGGATAAGTGAACTAAATCATGACAGGATCCTATAGAACATCAAGGGTGTGATATATTTTAGTATTATTTCCATAGGGCTTTTCCTGATTAATCTGTGCCTGGAGAACAATCTGAAAATGAATTCCATGAATAGATTTCTATTGAGGTCAAGGTCCCAAGGAATGCCACTGCCATATAATGTCATATAATGACCTGGTATATCACAGTGCTCCAAAATCATTTGTCATCCCATATTGTTCCATTTAAGTTGGTCTGAATTGGATCCTAAATACCAAAGTTAGTGTTTTAAGCTTTATGTGTTATCTTTTAAGCACCTTTATGTTCCTTTATCAGGCCAGTGGTGAGGTACATTAATGCTCACTATTTTGGACACAAACACCTCTTGGTTGACTCTGGTACAAGCATTTTTTACCACGGAGTGCTGGTGCCCTTTTTATAAAAAGATGATGAAACACAAACATGGTGAAAACATTAATCTTCCAGTGTTCCAGTACAGTAACGCTTTTGATGATTTATGATGGAGTAAAAACCAATTTCCCTCTATAGATGAAGTGAGGGTCAAACAATGAGTGATCTACACTGGAGGAGGTCGGGGGGTTCCTTATGGTGAAATTTCAAGAAAAACACACACACATAGACAGACAGATAGACAGACAGAAAGAAAAAGTCTAGTCCATTAGAAAAAGAAAAGTCTCAGAATAATATGGAAATGAAATAAATAGAAAATGAAACAATGAGTAAAATACACGTAAAATCCATCATAATGATGAGTAGTGTGTTTTGCAACAGTGTTTAGATTTGTGCCAGTTTTTTCCCCCTCTGCTTTCTCTGCAGTGCTGCTCTGCCCTGGTTTAATAAGCTCTTGCACTGCAGACACCTGCATAAGAAGTTCTGCTGACCTCTACTTTATTAAACATGCCTTCCGGGCAAAGAAAAACTGGCCTGTGCTTTAACAACAGACAGATAAGGCAGAGTTGACAGATCAAACTGAAAAGCTAAACTAAACGTCGTGCGTTCATTGAATTTTAATATTCAGCAGGCAGAACAAACTTTGAGCCCTGTGAACTTCAAAAGTAAAATTCCCACAGCACATCATTAAATGACAGTCATCAACATCTTCATCTTACCAGCCCTTCTGTACAATAAAAAACAGGCCATAAATGTACACTTTTAATGTTAAGAGTATAATTTTGTAATCAAAGAACAGCTTTAAAAGAGGAATTTCATTTTTTTTTTATTGTTCCACTTCTGAGCCATTTATAATTGGTCTTTCTGAGCACTTCAAACGAATTTCAAAGCAATTGCTTCAGTAATTCACCTACTGATAAGCGTAAAGGAATAGTTCACCATAAAATTAAAATCTGAATATTATTTTCTTACCCAAATGTTAAAGTATATGACTTTTATTCTTCATACAGTTGAAGTCAAAAGTTTACATACGGTTTGCAGAATCTGCAAAATGTTAATTATTTTACCAAAATAAGAGGGATCATACAAAATGCATGTTATTTTTATTTAGTACTGACTTGAATAAGATATTTCACATAAAAGACATTTACATATAGTCCACAAGAGAAAAAAAAATGTTGAATTTACAAAAATGACCCGTTTACAAGTTTACATACACTTGATTCTTAATATACATTTTGTGAACATTTTTTAATTTTAGGATCAGAGTAAATTTAACTTATTTTGTCTTCCGGGAAACATGTAAGTATCTTCTGTAGGTTCTGAAGGGCAATACTAAATGAAAAAAAAAAAAAAAGATATTTAGGCAAAATAAGAAAAATGTACATATCTTCATTCTGTCCAAAAGTTTACACCCCAGCTCTTAATGCAGTGTTTTTTTCTGAAGCATCAGTGAGCGTTTGAACCTTCTGTAATAGCTGCATATGAGTCCCTCAGTTGTCCTCAGTGTGAAAAGATGCATCTCAAAATCATACAGTCACTGTTAGAAAGGGTTCAAATACATTAAAATGTTGAAAAACCAAAGCATTTGTAGAACCTAAAAGATTTTTCTCAAGAACAGTGGGTAGTTTAACTGTTCAGGACAAACAAGGGACTCATGAACAACTATCACAAAAAAAAAAAAAAACAGCTGTGGATCATTCAGGTAACAACACAGTATTAAGCATCAAGTGTAAGTAAACTTTTGAACAGGATCATTTTTATAAATTAATTTCATTTTATAAATTCATTTATAAATTCAAATTATTTTTGTCTCGTGTTTTATGTGAAATATCTTATTCAGGTCAGTATTAAATGAAAAATACCATGTATTTTGTATGATCCCTCTCATTATATTGGTAAAATAATTAACATTTTGCAGATTCTGCAAGGTGTATGTACACTTTTGACAACTGTATTCATTCAGTCTTTTATGTTCACCCAGGTTGCATTTATGTGACCCAAGACAGTAAAAACATTCATATTGTTAAATATTCTCACAGTTTTTTATTTTGGAAATGAAAATTTGCTGAAAATGCACTCACCCTCAGGCCATCCAAGACGCACAACTCCAGTCAATCAATCCTTCATGTCTCGAGTCCTTCATGTCTTGTGAAGTGAAAAGCTGCATATTTGTAAGAAACAAATCCATATTTATTGTGTTTTACTTTTAAACCATCACTTATGGCCAAATGGAAGTCCATAATCCATAATAACACTTCCTCCAGTGAATAAGTCTATCTCGTGTTGTCCTCCCACATCAAAATCCACTAACATATTTGTTTAGAACTGTTTTGGCTTGTAAATAGTTGTTGATCTGTGAATATTTCTCTCCTGCTACAAATAAGATGACTTTTCAACTGAAAAAAGCAATTTTATGCATAGAGATGTTCATTAATGGACTGGAGTGGTGTGGATTACTTGTGGATTATAGTGATGTTTTTATCAGCTGTTTGGACTCTCATTCTGACGGCACCCATTCACTGCAGAGGATCCATTGGTGAGCAAGTGATGGAATGCTACATTTCTGCAAATCTGATCGGATGAAGGAACAATAGGAAAAATAAATCAGTAGTTTTATGCATCCGTATAAATCAGTAAAGTGGAAATACTAGCACTTCAGTTGCCATTTGTTTTGAGCAATTTCAGGTAGCAAAATGAGCTCTGAATGTGGACATGGTGGAGCGGACACATTCTATTCTATTTTTATTGTAGATCAGTCTAAAATAGTTTCCATAAAGATATTGGCTGAATGTAAGTTTTTTTCTGTACACTTTAAACAATGATAAGCAAATGACAAAAGTGCATTTAAAGCATCTTTTTACCCTGCACCAGCTTCACTTGCTCACAGCTCACTTGTTTGTCCTTGTTAGGCAGCGTGTTTATGGGACAGTCAGACACTGTGACAGTCAGTAGACTGCGACGCACCTGTACCGACAGCACTAACTGCTGACAGAAACATCCAGAATGCGGGAGGAAGGTGAGAGTGCCTCTGCTGCCTGTCTGCTTCTATTAGCACCGGTGGACTCTTACTGATACGTGTGACCGCTCATAACCTCATGTTCAGTGGGCTTAATAGACCGCAACAGTCCAGATCCCAGCCACCTTCTCCATAGACAAATTGATTTTCAGCAATAATGTGTACACGTTTCAAGTGTAAACATCTTATTTATAGCTGAATTGTCAGTGAAGAACTATACTGCACTGCCAAAATGACGTTTTAATTAGTTTAAAAAATGTTTTCCAGTAAAATGTAAGACTTTTTAGAGGATGTTATTTTAATACATCTTAAGTACAAACAAGTGAAAAAAGATAAATGAACACTTACATTCCAGATGCAAGTCTTATTCAGTGTTCCTCCTCAAGTAAAGTTTTATTTAAATGATGTTTAGATAAATTAACTGGAAAAACCTGACCAAAACATAAATAAATAAAGTACTTGTTATGGGGCTGTTCACACAGAATGCAATTTTGCATTACACTGCTCTGCTTTTTCAATGTTTTTTCCATTATGCAATAATATTCATATATATTTAAATAGTTTGCAATAAACCATACATTAGTCTTTTGTTCTATATTTCAATACTTTACTCCAAAGAAAGTTGATGAGTTTTTAAATAATTATAAAAAAAAAAGAAAAAGAAATAAGAAACATAGTTCCAGAACTTGAACACACTTAAAAATGGGCAGTTATCTTGTGTTCTACAATATATGCTGAAGGTAAAGGGATGGTTTACACAAATGCTTTTAATTCTGTCATTTACTCACCCTCTTGTTGTTCCAAACCAGTATGAATTTCTACCTTCTGTGAAACATTAAAGAAGATATTTCTCTTTTAAAACATGCCTAAATCCCCTCTAGACAGACAGACAGACAGACAGACAGACAGACAGACAGACAGACAGATAGATAGATAGATAGATAGATAGATAGATAGATAGATAGATAGATAGATAGATAGATAGATAGACAGGCAGGCAGACAGATAAATAGAGAGAGAGAGAGGCAGACAGACAGACAGACAGACAGACAGACAGACAGACAAACAGATAGACAGATAGATAGATAGATAGATAGATAGATAGATAGATAGATAGATAGATAGATAGATAGATAGATAGATAGATAGACAGATAGATAGATAGATAGATAGATAGATAGATAGATAGATAGATAGATAGATAGCCTTTAGGCTAAAGGAAGTACCTCTGCCACTGCAACTTACTTCCTTTTTCTCTCAACATTAGAGACAGGAGAGGTGTTAGTGAATAAATAGGAAACAAAGTACCTTAAGTCAGTTTTTTTAAAAAGTATCTCAGATATTTCTTTGTAAATTTAAAAGTAATGCGCTACTTTAGTAGTTACTGATTTACTGATTACATACCTAGTATTACTTGTAAGACAGACAAGTAATATTAGGTATGTATTGATAGACTGTCTGTCTGTCAGTGTTGATAGACAGACAGACAGACAGATAGATAGATAGATAGATAGATAGATAGATAGATAGATAGATAGATAAATTTAATAGATCAGATTTGTCCAGACAGTATTCACAACAGGACATTTTGTCTGTTAGTGTAGGTACAGTATGTGAAGTGTGAGTTCCTCACTTCCATTTTCACACTCACACTCACACTCACACTCACACTCTCTCTCTCTCTCTCTCTCTCTCTCTTTCCTGTGTGTGTGTTCAGAAGCAATGCAGTAAGGGTGAGCGCTGAGCTGCAGCAGCATCAGTGTCTCAGTGTCAGCCGCTCTGCAGCATGCATCAGGAAACACACTTCATCCACACTTTCTGCTCCACGGGATGTGAGTTCAGGTAGGACCGTGTCCTTTCTCTCCTCCTGTCACGTCTCTCCGCTGCTCTGCCAGCCACCCGAACCCTCGCTTTAGCCTGCGGGGAGCCCAAACGGAAACCCTGAGCGGGAGCCCACTCACAGTGCGTCTGCTCTGGTTAGTTAGGATCCTGTCAAGAATCAAAGAATTGTTGCATGTTTCACTGAACACTTGAACCAATTCAGAGCTGCATGTTGAGGAGTATGGACTTTACCTTGATTTAATAACTGAGTTGTCTTTCATGGCCAAGAGAATGCAGAAAGTTTTTGCAGTCTTAAAGATGAAAGCCTTTTCGTGATGCTTCTTCCTGGGAATCGTTTAGTCTTCATGCAATCGCTGTAAGAAACCTGTTCAATTGTAACGCTTTAAATTTCTTAGAGCACAGCAAAGCTATTGTCAATTCATCACAATATCTTTCTGGTTGAGAAAAAGAACTGTGATTTCATCACTCTGTGAGAAATTTGCAATGGTTTTGGCATTAAGTTGTGATGTTTTTAGGCATGTTTGCTGTATTGTATATTTTATTTCTTGGTCATTGGTTAAAAGTTAATAAGAACATATGGTAAAACTTGCTGCTAGCTGTCAAATATAATTTTTATCATGGCTGTGAGGTTGAGGGCAATTGTATCACTAGTAATACAATAAAAAATGTTTAACTGATTTCAAATAATGAACCTTTAAAATATCCTGAACATTATTTTTTTTTACAATTTATAGCTGAAAGCTAGATCAATGTATAGTACAGTAGTAAAAAAGGATTTAAATTGATAGAATTATTCCTGACATTTAAATAAGCCAAACAGGGTGACTGTAACATTCTGACTTCATGCATTAAATTCCACATGATGATCAGTACTTTCTCAATTTAAATATTTTTTATCAGCACTGTAATGAAGGTAAGAGGAAGCTAGAGAAGCGTGTCTCTAATCCCGGCTCCTGATTCATATCTAAAGTCGTTCCTGCATGCTAAAGCAGAATCTGAATCACTCTAATCATTTCCTATATGGCTGCTGCTCTCAGGCGACTGTCAACATTTTCAAGGTGGGCTGTATTAATTATCACATACAGCACAAAAACACATGAGCGACATGCTGAAAATGTGCTGAGAAAACAAAAATGCATCCACAGTAGAACGTTACACCACAGATTATTTTCTGAAGTTACAAATCACATACATACATACATACATACAGCGAAAAATGCTTTTTTTTTAAGTTGCAACTTGCAAGTAACAAAAAAAATAATTTTAGCCCTAAAATGTTTAATTCAATCAGTTTACATTTCTTTGTAATTAATTGTGAAATTCACTAGCAATATCTGAGTGAAAATTGTTTGTACACCAAATTAATATAAATGTAAGTTAATATAAATATATTATATACACTACCAGTCAAAAGTTTTTGGACAGAAAGATTTTTAATGTTTTTAAAGAAGTCTCTTCTGCTCACCAAGCCTGCATTTATTTGTTCCAAAGTACAGCAAAAACAGTAAAATGTTTTTACTATTTAAAATAACTGTTTTCTATTTGACTATGTTTTAAAATGTCATTTATTCCTGCGATTTCAAAGCTGAATTTTTAGCATCATTACTCCAATCACATGATCCTTCAGAAATCATTCTAATATTCTAAATTGCCACTCAAAAAAACATTTATTATTATTATTATTATGTAAAAAAAAAAAAAAAGCTTAGTAGATATTTTTCAGGTTTCAGCATTTATCTGAAATATAAATATTTGTAAAAAGTATAAATGTCTTTATCATCACTTTTAATCAATTTAAAGCATCCTTGCTAAATAAAAGTAAAAATTCTGACTCCAAGCTTTTAATACTATAGTGTATAATGTTACAAAAGCTTTTTAATTTCAGAAAAATGCTGATCTTTGGATCTTTCTATTCATCAAAGAACCCTGAAAAAAAATTACTCAACTGTTTTAAATGTTGATAATAATAATAATAATAATAATAATAAATGTTACTTGAACAGAAAATCAGCATATTAGAGTGATTTCTGAAGGATCATGTGACACTGAAGACTGGAGTCATGATGCTAAAAGTTCAGCTTTGATCACAGGAATAAATGACATTTTATAATATATTAAAATAGAAAGCAGTTATATTGAATAGTAAAAATATTTTACTATATTACTCCTTTTGCATCTATTTTGGATTAAATAAATGCAGACTGGGTGAGCAGAAGAGACTTCATTAAAAAAAAAAACATTAAACATCTTACTGTCCAAAAACGTTTGACTATTATTTATTAATTTATTAATTCATCAAAATTACAAACACATACATACACCTTTTTGATAAATGCATTATATATAATACATTAATACATTATAAGCATTATTTCTTTATTGTCTTATGTTCTATATAAATTAAATTAGAGATGCTCAAATCATCCTGAAATCAAAAGTACACTGAGTATTTAAAGGAAACAAATGTTTGTCCTTACATAATTTTTCATTTGACATCACCAATCGGTTTCAACACCTCGCTTCCAAGTACCTATCATAAAAAGACAGATTGCACAAACAAATCAGCTCTGATTGATAAAATCAAGTCCATTTTTATTCTGTTATAGAAACCAAAAAGGATTGTAAACAGCTTCACTCTCAATTCATCCTAATGGCCTCATACTCACAAGTGGCAACATAAAGAAGGATAGCAGAAGTAATCTAATGACACGGTCTTTAGGAGAGCTAATGGCCAAATAAAAAGCACATTAAAGTCATTTCAGGATTCGTAATGTATTTTTAATTTCATATTGCAAGCAAAATCTTTCATTCAATACATCACCCTGGAGTCCCTGAAGACTCCTGCCTTGAATTTATGTCCAAGAAGTTTACTTATCAAAGAGCGAGGCAATTCATTTAACTATCCCAAAAAGTGTCAAATGAAATTAAACTAAGGGAAATGCAGCTAACAGCTGCTAATATGAAAATCTACTCTGTTATTGCTCATATTCTCACAGTTTTTAGAAAACCCATTGATAAGAATGTTCCTCCACAGAGAACATGTGTTGGTGCCAGACTATTAAAGATGAAAGATTATACTGGCAAACACACTTCATCGATTTGTGCTGGAATCATGACTAATATGATTTATTAAAGCATAACTTACTCATTTTTACTTTCACTCTTTAGCCTGCGGATCACAGCGTTTCTCCCATCTTCATGGTTTTTCTTAATAATCTCATTGGAAATGTTAAATCAGCTCCACCTTGTTCTCTCTCCTCAAAATAAAACTGTGAGTCTTTTAAACCCACGGAAGCGAAGAAGACCCTCGTAGTCAGCGAACTTTAGCACTGATGATAAAACTTAAATTGAGCTTTAAACTGTCCAGCGAGGACCTGAGGTTTATTGGGGTAGATGGAGGTCGTAGAGGAAATTAATTCGAGGAATATTTTCTGGGCACCAAGACATGAACTATCCTGCCAGAGAGACCTGAAGAAAAAGTTAGGAGAGACAGAAAGCGTTTTGTTAAATAACCTCAAATATCTATCATTTATAAGGAGTGCATTAGCGTTCTCATTCATCTCAGTGGCAGCTACAAATGAAAATAACAGCTATTTTCATGCTTTTAAGAGCCTCCAAAACAACATCTGTCTCTAGTAAAACTTCAACAGGAATATAAAGAGATATTAGTGATTTATATTTCGCTTTTGAATAGATGTTAATTGAGAAAGATGCCTGTTAGATGGCTGTGTGCAATTCCAGCATCACAAACCAGATAAAACTTGAAATCACAATATTTATTTTGTTTATTAACATTTAATAAAAATAATTATATTTTTATTTAATTATTTTTTTAAATACTTACCCAAACTTTGGATCTAGAATATATTTGAAAACCTGTTTGGTAACAACCATTATTTAGCAAAAATAAATAAATAAATAAATAAATAATGTTTTATTTTTAAACCAGTTGCAAATACTTATTTTCCAATAGACATTAATATTTACCTTGTTTGAAATTAATCCTTATTTTTGCCAAAAGCTATTCATATTTATTTAAAAACCTGTCTGGAAATTGTGTTTTTTTAATTAATATTTATTATTAATTAACATATTAATATTTATTTGAAAATCTGTTTGGAATCAATCATTATTTTGCAACAGACTTTCATATTTACTTAAAAACCTTTTTTTAATATTAATAATTAATTTAGCATTAACTGTTTCATATTTATTAATATTTACTTTTTTTTCCACAATAGATATTTTTGACAATCCAAAATAACCCTGCATAATTTTGATCGATCTGCATATATATTTTAACTTGATTACTGCACCAAGCACCAAAGAACATGACAAAATTTCTTTACCTTGCCAGTGTACTTCAGTTGTATGCTTGCGTTTAATGAAATAAGGTAAAATTCTTTGAATTGCTGCTAAAACACGCATACACACTCTTGAGACCATAAAATGTGTGCTTTTCCATCTAACTGAATAGCATGAAATCCATTTTTCCTTTGTTTTGACATTCCTGCAATGATTGGAATCTGAGGCAGGGCTATTTAGATGACGATACGGTCAGCTCAGCTGATAAAAGATAAGGCAGAGCCAAGTTTTTTTTAACCCTATTATTGAAGCTTTCCGTTTACTTGAAGAATGTGAAAGGTCTCTTCTGTTTGGTGGATGCAGAAAAACTCGCTGTAGCTTTAATAATGAACGAAGCTGTTGGACTGGCAATGTCCATTGGCTGTTTAGAAATGATTAAACGCATCAATATTGGCATAAGTAGCTGTGATTTATCTGGAATAAGCACTAGGTGGAAACAGATGTGACATTGACCAATGCTCTCTTGGAAACGCCTATAATTGTGTGTGTGTGTGTGTGTGTCAGTGTCACAAACTAAAGCTACTAAAGATGGTTTTCATTTACACAAATAAAACAAAACATAAATGTGACCCTGGACCACAAAACCAGTCTTAAGTAGCACAGGTATATTTGTAGCAATAGCCAAAAATACATTGTATGGATCAAAATGATCAATTTTTAGGATATTAATTAAAGATCATGTTCCATGAAGATATTTTGTACATTTTCTACCGTATATATATATCAAAACTTAAATTTCGATTAGTAATATACATGGCTAAGAACTTTATTTGGACAACTTTAAAGTCGATTTTTTTAATATTTGGATTTTTTTTTGCACCCTCAGATTCCAGATTTTCAAATAGTTGTATCTCAGCCAAATATTGTCCTATCCTAACAAACCACATTCGTTCAGCTTTCAAGTGATGTATAAATGTCAATTTCCCAAACTGACACTTTTGACTGGTTTTGTGATCCAAGGTCACAAATATTAGATGGAAAATTTAACTTCAACTTTAGACACTAACTGAAATAAGTACTTAATTTACTATCACAAAACTAAAGCTTAAATTAAAATGAAAACTGAAAATATATTAAAAATGACAATTCTAAATATTAGTAAATACTATAAAAGTATATAAATAATACTAAAATAACACCAATGCGTCTTCTGTTGTGCCACGACATTGTCAGTAAGTTAAACAATAACCCTTTAAAACATGCACAGACGCAAACAAAACATTATGCAAACAAAACACATTATGCAAACTAAGGCCTGAAACATGCCATTTACTCAAGCATGCAAGTAGATGCATGTGAATGCTTAGCCAGCAATTTCAACGTTATATGTCTGAACTTTCTAAATCATTAAATCATCAGCCATTAAACCAAATATTCAGGTATAGCCAGGTATAAACACAATGACTTTATAGCTACATTTTTAAGCAATTTCTTACCACAGGTTAACATGTTAAGTATGCGAAATGGGGGAGTGTGTTTGTGTACTTGCATACAAATGTTTCTGAAAAGGCCATCATTTTTAGAGTGTTAATAAACACCTTTTTGAGTGTTAATAAAATCCATGTCACAGTAAAAGTCTCTGTCAATAATAAAAAACACTGCTGGGCCAGAGGTGCTGGATGACTCTCTCCTGGATTGATTATAGCAGCTACTAAATGTCCTGATAGCTAATTATCTTGAAGCAGCCTTCAGGAGTTAAGCTTCTTTTGAAAAAGTAGTTAGTCACTTATAAAAGTACTTAAAATGACCTAATAACTACATTTCAGCTACCTAAATGGTAATATATTTAAAAAGTTTGGTTATTTTTAGAAAAGACATTAATCCTGTTATTCAGCAATGATACATTAAATGGACAAAAAGTGACATTAAAGACGTTTATAATGTTAGAAAAGATTTCAAATAAATGCTGTTCTTTTGAATTTTCAATTCATCAGAATCCTAAAAAAATACTTGCAATTTCCACTTAAATATCTGGCAGCACAACATTGATAATAATCAGAAATGTTTCTTGAGCAGCAAATCAGTATATTAGAATGATTTCTAAAGGATCAGGTGAGACTGAAGACTGCAGTAATGATGCTGCAATGATTCAGCTTTGGATCACAGGAATGTATTACATTTAAAAAAAAAAAAAAAAAGCTTAAATATAAAACAGTTATTTTAAACTGAAATGATATTTCACAATATTATGTTTTTTACTGTATTTTTTTGATCATACTTGGTGAGCATTAAGTACTTCTTTCAAAAACATTTTTTTTTTTTACAATTCAAAAGCTTGACACCAGTATAATTTACTTTTTTTGAATAAAAAATAAAAAAAGGTTATTGAGATTTATCTCACAATTTTGAGATATAAACTCACAATTGCGAGTTACAAAGTCAGAATTGCGAGACAAAAAGTCCGATATTTATTTCTAGCAATTGTGAGAATATATACCGCAATTCTGACTTTATAACGTGCAACTGTGAGAAAAAAAAAGTCAGAATTGCGAGTTTACATGTTTCATGTTTACACAATTCTGAGAAAAAAAAAGAATTCACAGAATTGTGAGATAAAAAGTTTAACGTTAAATTTTTTTATTTAGTGGCAGAAACGGGCTTCTATATTAAACCGATCAAAAGTGATGATAAAAACATTTATAATGTTGCAAAAGATTTCTATTTTAGATTAAAGCTGTTCGTCTGAATTTAGAAACCTAAAAAAACTACTTGTCTGTTTTCAAAATAATAATAATAATAATAATAATAATAATAATAATAATAATAATAAATGTTTTTTTAAGCACAATATTAGAATGATTTCTAAAGGATCATGTGACACTGAAGACTGGAATAATGATGGTAAAAATTCAGCTTTGAAATCACAGGCATAAATTACATTTTAAAATATATTCAAATAGAAAACAGTTATTATAAATAGTATTTTTATTTTTTGCTTTGGATCAAATAAATGCAGGCTTGGTGATCAGTGTACCTGTACGGCACTGAAAAATGCAGTCGAATTAGTAGCATAGTGACATTTAATGATGAGCCCAATACACAAAACCCATCATCAGCCCGGTAAACAATTCACTCAGAAATGACAATGATATTATACATCCATCTGACACTAATATGAAGCCATTCATTTGATTTGTAGGCTTTTCAGTGCCAAATAAGAACAAAATCATAGGCTCGCTAGTCCTGATGAGAAGCAGGAAAGTAAGAACAAGTGAACTCGTGTGGGCTTGTTGCCATTGGGATTGTGGGGGAATTGATTTAAAGCCTTTTGGCTGGATTCCTCACTCACTCTGCTAAAAGAAATCACATCACCTCAGCTGCCCCCAATTATCTGATCCAGACAAACACGTGAAATCAAATGATGGGATGCTGTGAAGTGTTAGAAGATCAGTGTTCAGCTGTGGCTTACATCTTTTGTTGACTGTGTTAATGCGTCCTAAATTCACAGGTATGGCTGTCGAAGGGGTCATTTTTGTGACTATTTGTCATTTATGTTTATTAACATGCCTGCTAATTATGTATTTTGTTATGTCAGGTTCTCAACTAGACTGAAAACAATTTGTTGTGTACAAACAAATTGCTACTTAATTTCACAATTAATCACAAAGAGCCTCTGAGGGAATTTACATTAACCTTTATGCATCTGGCAATTTTTTTTATCAGCTTATGCATGTGAATCTTGCTGAAAATCAAACCCATGGTCTAAAAACTGGGGGAAATAATCTTTTTTCAAGTATTCTTCCAGTTAAAATATCTAAAAAATAATATATATACATATATATTAATTAAGATGATAAAATGATTTGTTTAATGCATTCATTAATATTAATACATTTGTATTTATTTATTTTTTAATTCCAGCAAAAAACTGAAAACAATTTGGTGTAGAAACAAATTGCTAGTTAATTTTACAATTAATCACAAGTCCCTCTGAGAAAATGTATTTTATTTTATTACATTAACATTTATGCATCTGGCTTTTTTTTTTTTTTTTAAATCAGCTTTTGCATGTGAATCTTGTTGAAAATTAAACCCATGGTCTAAAAACTGGGGGAAATAATATTTTTAAAGTATTTTTCCAGTTAAAATATCTAAAAATCATTTAAATCAATTGTATATCAGCTTATGCATGTGAATTTAAATATATATATATATATATATATTTAAAAAATAATTTACATTTTAAAATTGAAAATTGAATTCAATACAATTTATGCAAACATATGATTTAAAAAAAAATATTTTTTAAACATGTTTTTCAAAAAAAAATAAAAAATAAAATTATATATATATATATATATATATATAAAGAATTTTTAATTTAAACATACTTTTACCAAATATATATATATATATATATATATATATATATATACACTGTTTATAATATTTCTATTTTGTGAAAAACAGATGTGTAAAAAAATTTTTTTTTTTTAAATCATATGTTTGCATAAATTGTATTGAATTCAATTTGGATCAATTTGACCCAAAACATAGCAATCATACTCATCATTTTAACATAATACTAGGGATAAGCATATATATATATATATATATATATATATATATATATATAAAACAGTATATGAGTTTGGAACAACATGCAGTTGTTTTAGAAGACAGATATATGATGTGGCAAGAGGAGAGAATGAGGAAGAAACAAGTGGAAATTAAGCGATAGAGAACTGGCCATAATAAAGTGAAAAAAGGAAGGTGAAGGAAAAAGTGTGAGAGGTATTAGGAGAAAATTGATCCCTGGGGTTAAATACAAACACACTAACAAAAAAGTGTAATGGAGGAGCTGCTTGTCTTTGTGAAAGGTCTGTAATCCCCATTAGATGACACTGTAATGTCCAGAGCTATTCAACAAATCAACGTATAGAAAGTGTGAGTGTGTATTCATGCTGCAGGATTGGGCCGAACAGATGTGCTCTCTCTGGGCTTCATCATGACAGATGGCTGGGAATCGAGAGCCAGTTGCATTTGTTAAGAAATACTGGAACCGAATGATTTCCATGACTTTCGGTTTGATTAATAGTTCTTGAATGTCTGTATTCTGCTGCCAAAGCGCACAGAACACTGTACTGAAATAATCTAACAGTGTTTCCTACAGCATGACCGAATTTACAAAGAAATGTTGAGCATAGTCTGATTTACTAGAATACTAGAATACTAAATACTAGAATAAATTCAGAGTATTATATTACATTGTTCTCACTGTTCGTGTTCGCGCACAACAGCAACCATGAAACATGACCTGTGAACGCCAATCATTTATATATATATATATATATATATATATATTATTCATGCATTTGTTAATATTAATACATTTTTATTTATTTTTTTAATTCCAGTAAATAATTGTAAATCTTTTGAATAGGTTAATTTTTTTTTTTTTTCTTGAAATATATTTAATTCCTTTTCCTTTTAAAAATATTTTGTCAAGTTAAATGATCTAAAAATCACTAAAACAAGATACATTTTCTTGGGAGGAATTTTTTACATATATTTTACTTATAATTATATCACAAATTAAATTATTCATGCATTCATTAATATTAATAGATGATTTCAATTAATTTATTTTTAATTTCAGTAATTTTAGTTTTCACAGAAATAACTGTAAATCTTGCAAATAGATAAAAAATATATATATATATATATATATATATATATATAAAAAGGTATTTTACAGGTATTTCTGCTTTATTTTTCCAGTTAAAACATCTAAAAATTATTGAAACAAGATACAATAACTGTAAATCTTGCAAACAGATACATTTGAATAGATTTTTATTTGTTAATTGAAATAGAATAGAACATTTTAGATTTTTTTATTTACTTTTCTGAAAAAATCCTTTTACAGGTATTTCTGTCTTATTTTTACATTCAGAATATCTAAAAACCATTAAAACAAAATACATTTTCTTGAAATAAATTTGTATATATATTTTTAAATTATAATTATACAAGGAATTAAATCATAAATGAATTCATTAATATGTTTTTTTTTTTAAATTAGTCATTTTTGTGTATAGAACTATTTATTAGAAAATTTATTGTTAAGGAATCATGTTTATAAAGCATAAAAGTGTCATCTGAAGTGGAAATATAATGGATAAATTCCTTACGATTCCCATCCCCTCCATGATAAATGATTTTATTATCCGCTAGCTTCCATTTTGGGCACGATGCAACCCAACACAACAAAGCCTCATACACCAAACAGTCCAAAAAGGTCCAAGAGAGTATTTTCCCCTCTAGTCACTCGTAAATTGAGTTGTTCTTCATGTCAGGGCTGAGTGGCACTGCAGTGTATGCCTCACACTTGCTGGCGTTATCTCCCATCCCAGCTTCGACAGTCTAACACCCTCAATAGCCGAGTCGTTAATCACAGGAGCCAATTATCAAAATACTGCAAATGTCGCACACTATCACAGCCTAAATGATAACAGCCACGGAATGAATTTATCTCCTGCGACAGCTTTTTGAAGACCCTTTAATCACCAAAACATGTGGCTACAATACGACAAACTCAAATGAGGACAGAAATATTCGAGATTCAAGTGCACAATCTGACATCTTTCAGGCTCCGATGAATAGGTTTCTATGTAAGTACTGGGGGTGAGGGTGGGTGGGATTTTAGCAAGTTTGAAGTAAAAGTATTTAATGAACGTATAATTGAGAGCATTCATTCAGTATCATTATCTCATTTTTGACAGAGATGGCTTTTAGCTGGTTTTGCATTTGAACTCTTCATATACTCTCTTACACCGCCATAGTGGTAATAATGTCTGCTTCTTAATGTTTTATTATTCAGGTAGGAACGCACAGGGATTGAAATGCACTTTTTCACTCACCAGCCAATTTGGCTACTAAATTTTTAAGTTACCAGCCATCATAACTTCTACTAGAAAAAAAAAAAAAAAAAAAAAAAAACAGAAATAAACCAACAGCTTGAGGCTGTCTACACTGGACGTGACAAAGCAACTGTTGCAAATCATTTTGTGTCAGTACTAGGGGTGTGCAATATTGACAAAATAATATCTCAATATTTTCTTGGATTGTATCGATAGATTTATTTGGCTGAGTGTGTTATCGTGTTAATATCTTAAAGACTACCGGCTGACTCCTAAAGTTTTTGATATTCTATATATTCTGAGTGGTCAGTTCACAGCAGTGATATAAATTAATATTTTCCAATGTTTAAATAGATTTTTACCTTTCATGGGCATTTTTACCATTATAAAAGCCATTCTTTTTCATCATCTTTTGAGTCAAATTCGTACATTTGTTCAGTCAATTATAATACTAATACATTTAGGGTGTTACTAAACAAGTGAAATATCACCATCAACAAAATAATCTTTGCAGAAGTTGCATATGAAGTGGCATTTAGATGTATTTCCACATGTTAATGCAACTTAGAGGGACATGGAATGCTTTAACCTGCAGTTACAAATGCATAACTAATGTTTTGATATTTGAAACATAAAACATTGAATACTGATATTTGAAATTATTTAAAAAAACTACTTTAAATGTGAAATTAAAACCACCAGTAGGTGGCAGCAGGTCATTGCAATTGATCCGGATCATTTAAACGGTTTCATTCAGGAACGAAACACCATCATGTTGCCCAGAGACGCAAAACAATGCTGTGGCTGTGTTTGAAATGATTTTTGTTGGCGAAATACAGCCATTATGGTATCTAAAATGTAAGTCTTTTCATATTAACTTAACATTTATTAAACTGCTATATGAAATCAATATCACATTTGTAAGCATGCTGATTTTTAAGAAAAAAAAAAAACGGCACTCTTCGTGTGATATAGATTACCTATATGAAATGATATAAATATATAGATTTTCTGCCCCCTTATCTTGAATTATAGGATCATTCTCAATGCATATTAATAGACTCTCCACTCTAAATGAGTATGCACACTAAGTTAGTCTAACCAGACTTCATCACATATTCACAAATGCCTGCACTCCGTATGTTTTGTTTGGTTTTTGCAATATACTCCATAATCTCATGATGTCTCACTAGTTAAGTATTTGCACTAAACCTGCACAGATTTGGCTTACATGAACTTCCTTAAGAAATTAATGGGTGAACATAACTTACGAAAAGAAACCCTGTTAATTTCAAACCCTACACAGCAATAAAAATGTTGAACTTAAGGAAGATTTTTTTCAGTAAGTTGATATACTGTCATATAGGTGTATACGGTCATTATATATATATATATATATATATATAGGTGGGTTTGGACAACAGGGAAAGTACTTTTATAGATTATGGACTGTTTTAGCCATCTTAATAACAAATTTGTTTATTACAAACATACAGCTTTTTGCTTCATAAGATGTTAACTGATGGACAGGAATGGTTTCCTTGTGGATTATTGTGATGTTTTTATCAGCTGTTTGGACTCTCATTCTGACGGCACCCATTCACTGCAGAGGATGCATTGGTGAGCAAGTGATGAAATGTGAAATTTCTGTGTGTCAGACCACATTTTTTCTGTTTTAGTAACTGTTATTTTGCCCAAAACCAGGTTGCCATGATAGATTTTTCAAATGGATTGCTATGCATTAGCATTTATATGAACTAATAACTCTCAAACCTGAATGCTGCAAGTAAATTAAAATCTGTAGGCTTGTTGTTTCATAATTATATTACAACATATGCTGTGTTTGAGAGGCCTAATCAAGTTATGACCCAAAGACAAATCAAAACTACTACTATTGCTCATAGTTAGGCTGTGTTTGTTTGAACTTTTAATGCTAAAGTATAATTTATCACAAACTATTTGTGCAACTGACATGAACAGCTGGTGCATTTTTAATGCTAAATGCTTTTTAGCAAAACGGGCAGAGCTGCAAGAACCTCATTAAACAGTTTACTGAATGCAATTGAGTTTCCTATATGGATGCATTTCTTGAAATGTGAAATTAGGATTCAATTTAACACTAAGAAAAGACAGGAAAAATATGTGTGGATGTAACCTTGCCTCCTGGATCTTGTGTACTGCAGTGAGGGGCTACTGAAAAATAGGGCACATGTGTCAATATGAAGGAATTTTCCACATTTATTTTTCCACATTGCTCTGAAATACACACTGCATTGCATCGTGTTTTGGGGTTAAAGAAAATTTCCATAAAATGGGTTATGTCCTGTGTTTTGAACCCAAAATTGGGTCAAGGTTTGCCCTTCTGGTGGATATTGCAACTAAACCATGATTCAGGCAAAAAGCATTTCTCCAATAACAGTCACTCAAAAGTGGCCATATTCAGACAAAATTACATTTTTAGCAAGCAACATATAAATCACAAATATTTCCTTATGTCACAGATGATGTTTTACCGGTGACAGATTTTTCACAGGGCTCCCAGAAGCGTGAAATGCAATTGTCTCAGCTCAGAATAACCATTAGTCATCAGTACTTTTGGACCATTTTCCTGTAAAAGAAATACTGTAAATTGTAAATGCATACATCTGCTAAAAAGTTTGTTTACTTTTAAGAGAATAAGTAAAAAGTACATAGATTAAAAGCCACAACATAGAAATTGTCTTCATCTTTAACTTCCACCCTATTAATATATTATAATTATTGTTTGTTATACTGTACTGTGGATTTTTGCAGAGAATAATCTCTGATTCTTACTTCTTTTGTTAATCAATGAATACAAATAAATAATACAGTTGCAAGCAGTGATTACCGGGGTTCAAGTGCTTTAAGGCATTTAGGCGCATATGAAAAAAGACATTATGTAGCAAGCCTATTTTTGCAAATACAGATTATTTACCATAGAAATATTATGTTTTGTAACGTTTATGACCATTACAGCGCCAGCTGTGGTCTGATCTCTTTAAAACTTCACATGCTTGTTTACAAGCGCCTACTGCATGTGCTCACCAGGTTTCATAAAGTTTTTAATTTTCCTTTAGACTTTATAGGAATTCGGGTAAATTCAGACAGACCCCTTTTCTAAACGACCCGGCTATAGCTTCCCAAAGGGTAAATTCCAACATATCTTTGATAATTATTGACATAAAGAGTCCATAGATTTGTACTGCAGTGTTTTTTCCAGATTGAGCAAAAAACCTAGGACTAGTTTCAAAATTAGTTTTTCTTTTACATCTTCTCAATCATTTAACAAACAATTTGATTGACAGCAGTGGTTCTAGAGGCAAAGTTGTCCGGAATGCGGAGTTCTATCATAAGATATGAATATTGTGTGTATGCACATAAAACCATGCAATGCACAGTCGTTTACGCCCTTAAAAAATGTGATATAGCCCCCCCAGTGGCTGGTTTCTTTCAAATTTCTCACAGACCTTTGGGTCCACAGAGTTTCATTCCAATCAGCCTCTGATAACCATGTCTAATAGGTGCTCAAAATTCATATACATATACTTATAGACACTTGTCGCACTTTGGACCAAGACCATGCGCAGGGATTTCATGTTGATAGGACAAATGGTTGTATTGGTATAGCCATTTTTAAGTGGCCAAGCTCTGTGAATTTTGTCCTGTGACCTCAGATTGAGTTTGGTGAGGATATCTCATTCCGTTCAGGAGTTCTAGGCATTTTACTAAAAGTTGCCCTGCCCCTTTCGAACGTTTTGGTGTCCCTTTGCGACGGCAATTACTTTGAGACAACGGAGCCAGAAGTGCAAAAATGCCTGTTTCTGGGTTTTAGGACTTTTTTTGTCTCCTTTTATTTCATGTTTGCCTTAGTTTCACAAACGTTTGATGTACTCTCAGAATTTTTATTTTTTTTTTTAATGTGCAAAATTGAAATTGTTGTTTTTAATTAGCGTGTCAAGAATCAGTTTTGTTCCAGTGAGAAACTCAACATGAAACCTATTTATCAGCTTTCCATCTTCTATCAAATGAGACGTTCCAGAAAAGGACTGAACAGATAAACAGGGGAATCCCTCAGAGCTAGCTAGTTATCAGAGATAATCTCTGAGCAAACACTTTTAATTTCATACTGTCTCTGTTTGCTTTTTATTCCCCAAACAAAGCGGTTTCTAAATGATTCTAAATGTTTTTCAAACACTCTGGTTAATCCAGAGATGAAAGGTTTCTTTCTCTGCATCTTCTGGTTGGTGGGGACAGCAGTAATTCTCTATTAAATTGCTAATGCGGTTGCCACAGTTACTGTTGCCTGCGTTCTTGAGTGAACACTAATTACCGTTCCCAAATAAGACCCAACAGCATGTCCGCTTAGACTGGACCTCACCGAAGACCTGAAAGGGTTTGTGGGCTTGATGAATGCAGGGATAATCCCAAACCTGCTGACACAGGTGAAATGTGGTATGCTTCCCAATGAGGACTCTCACATTAGAAGTTTGTTTCATTATTAAAGTAGATTTCAATAGTCCCAAGGGTTTGTCCTAGAGTCTGTTGGACTGTGCACTGTGATCTTGGTGTTGGCCATGGGACAAACGGAAAAGTGCTGTGTTGAAGAAGCGAGCATTGATGGGATGCAATGCTTCAAAATATATAAGAGACTCTGAAATTAAGCAGAAAGAATGCAAACTTTTCCTCAATGCAGTCATACTTGTTGAACATAACATAGCAACACTTATGAAATAGAGAATTCTTCTCCTTTTCATTGTACTGCATGATTTTTTCTTTTCATTTGTAATCTTTAGCCCTTGTAAAGGCCTGTGCACCAATAACAATAAAGGTCTAATTATCTACAGCTTCTTTTTTTATTATTCGATTTCTCTATTCCACAAGTGTTGCTGGCTTTACATTCAAATTTACCTTGGTTTCTCTATGCACATTGTTGGTTTTGTACTACAAACTTGTGGTTTTGCACCAGAATAACTAATGCAGTGTCAAACAAATAACACAGGAGAGTGACTGATAGAATATCAGACATGTCAAGATTGCTTTGCATTATTTACATGCAAAAGAAATTAATGAGTAATGCTAAAAATACAAAGTGAGATGTCTCAAGATGAGGAAGACCTTACAAAGCAAACATTTTCAGAACAATAGCACAACTCACAATTAATATCAGAATATCAATCAATTAATAAATAAATTAATAATAAATTGTGTACACTGTAAAAAAAGAAAAAAAAAAAAAAAACTGTAAAATGTACCGGCAGGCAGCTGTGAATGTAACATACATAGATGTAACATACAATCCTAATATACAAAACTGATAAGAAAAAACTAAGAAGAAACAGTTATTTCAACAACAACAACAAAAAAAACCCATCAAATTTGAAATTTATTTACACTTCCAAAAACGGTATACTACCGTAAAATTACATGCAATGTCCAATACAGTTTTTCACCGTATATAGTAGGGGAACTTACCATTAACCATTTAACATGTTTTTACTGTAGCATTTTTACAGACTTTTACTGTTAAATTCACAGTCCATCAAGTTGCAAATAGAAAAATAATCAAATGAAAAGAGGTACCTTGTTTAATTTACTGAATCATCCAAAACTAGACACTACCATGTACAGTTGAAGTCAGAAGTATAGATACACCTTGCAGAATCTGCAAAATGTTAATTATTTCACCAAAATAAGAGGGATTATACAAAATGAATGTTATTTTTTTATTTATTACAGACCTGAATAAGATATTTAACATAGAAGACGTTTACACACAGTCCACAAGAGAAAATAATAGTTGAATTTATAAAAATAACCCCGTTCAAAAGTTTACATACACTTGATTTTTAATACTGTGTTTTTAACTTTTACAGTTTTTTTTAGTGATAGCTGTTCATGAGTCCATTTTTTGTCCTGAACAGTTAAACTGCCTGCTGTTCTTTAGAAAAAATCCTTCAGGTCCCGGAAATTCTTTGGTTTTCTAGCATTTCTGTGTATTTGAATCCTTTCCAACAATTACAATACTGTACAATACTGTAACAATAAAAGAACAGCAGGCAGTTTAACTCTTCAGGAACAAGGAATTCATTAACAACCATCACAAAAAAAAAAAAAAAAAAAAATTAGGAACAGGGCCATTTTTATAAATTCAACTATTATTTTTTTTTATCTTTTATGCGAAATATCTTACAGTACTACAGTACTAAATAAAAAATAACATGCATTTGGTATGACCCCTCTTATTTTGGTAAAATAATTAACATTTTGCAGATAAATAATTACATTGTGACAAAAACCATCAAAATTACTCATACCAGCCTATTTAGTATTCATGGGCTAAAGGTACATTCCGCTTCTGATCCATTCTTGGTGTTTATTGATATTGTTTTGAGTTAAAATGGAGGTCATTAAGTTTGTTTGGAATAGCGCTATATCATCATATTGATATATGAAGACTCGCTGAAGCATCACATATTGAATTTGGTGCTCAAATGCATTGTGATAAATGAGAAATGTTCCGTACATTGAGTGAACTGCATTAAAGAACATTAGAGGGCTGGACCTCATTATTTAGCTCAAGTGCACTAATGGAACACCCACAATCCTTTAATACAGTTTCTTTTCACCTAAAATATGCAGAAATCTAAGGCCTCTTACAAGATAACTTGTTAAAACATTTTACCTAGACTCTGGTATACATATAAAAATGCTTTTCTAGCAATAAAAGTGAAGACACTGAAGTTTTTGTGCTTAATGCCACATTAAAAGTCTTTCTGTATTCCCTCATTAGGTTCACATAATGTCACTTAAAATGACTTTAAATAATGTCTGTACATGTTCAGTATCGTTGTCTACAAAAGAACATTCTTACCCAGCAGAGCTGCAGGACTAATAGAGTGCAACAGTGACCTTTGCAGTGTTCCCGGTTTTAGAAGTATTTCTCCCATCTTTGAAAAAAATGATCCAATGATTCAATAAAAAGTTCTGATCCATGAAACAACTCTGTGATGAATCACATTACATTACAACATTACAAGAAAAATTAAAATTTGCTGAAAATGTACTCTAAGGCCATCTAAGATGTAGATGAGTTTGTTTCTTCATCAAAACAGATTTGGAGAAATTTAACATTACTTCATATGTGCGAGTCAAGTCACATTGTTAGCTTGCACAAATGAAGTTTATGCAACAAACACCAGAGTCTATAGCCAGCACCAAGTTCACTTCACAGCCAGTCACAATCAAGGGACAGTAAAAAGACAATCAATGCTAATAAAAAATGCATTATCCACATGTTTTATTTGTTTCCTTTTTGTGTGCAGGTAATAAAATTGACTGAAGTTGCAGCAGATGAATAAAAGAGCAGATATTGACACACAATCTGCTACTAATCCGACAGGGATCGATTAAACTCTTATCCCTATACCTAGATATAAAAATGAGGGAACAGAATCTCAATAAAATTGTGCTTGGCATTTTTGTCTCTGAATGCTGTTTAGGGAAGGATCTGTACTGCACTAAACATGGCTCTCTAACACAGGAGACTAATGAATGCTTTGTGCTCACCCTTATCATGCAAAACATTTTCATCAGTATGCACTTCTTTTAAATTACTAATAAGGCACTGTAATGACTGAACATTAGATTCATAATACTTATTTATTGGTCTCATCAATGATTCATAAAGCCCATAAATGCAGCACGCTGTATGATTACAAACTATGAAACACATTACCGTACAACAGCAATGACAAATAAACATTTACAGTTATTCATTTGGCAGATGCATAATGCAAAGAAACAAAGGAAGGATTATCCTAAGGGGAAAGTAACACGTGAAGTGATGCAATACAAAGAGTATAGTTTAAAAAGTTTAAAATAAGTCTCTTCTGCTCACCAAGGCTGTATTTATTTGATTAAAAAACACAGTAAAAACAGAAATATTGTGAAATATTTATACAATTTAAAACAACTGTTTTCTAGCTCTAGAAACCTCAGAAACTCTGATTTTAAAAATGCTTGGTTTTGATTATCACATCTATCATGCTGAAATCATGCATTCTAAAGTAGAGATGTTCCGATACCCTTTTTCCCTTCCCGATACTGATTCCAATACCTCGGCCGATACGGAGTACTGATCCCATACCTGGGTGTTTTCCTGTATATACAGATCTAGATACTAACCTACTAGTATAAACTGATATAATTATTTTATGGTGTGCTTCAGACTTATCCCTTAATAAAAAATGAATAAATATATACAGTGACCAAGAGTAATTTCATTGTCTGACATACATTTGACAGCAATATATAATTTTTTACATAGTTAGCATTACTACTTCTGGTTCTGTTTATATTGTTTATATATTTGTTTATATTGCGGTCTGAGCTGATAAACAGTCAGCGCTGCGCAGCTCAAACATAGCTTGGTTTAGTTTCACTTTCATTTTGTCTGCCTTTTGATGTTTCTCATATACAACAGAAATGGAAGCGCTTACGAGTAGAACAATGCAGTGGTTGCGCCAGTGCGACCGCTCACAAAAATTTGTCGCACCGGCAGAAAAATTGGTCACAGTCTGGAGCCCTGTAATATTACCGCAAGTGTCACGCGTGCTTCATTACGAGTAGTAAACATAACTATGTGTCTGCACCATTCATTAACAAAGAGACAGAATTCATATTTAAATAGCCATTTTGCGCTTAATATTTACAAATATTAGTCCATATTGCGATTTGATATAAGTCTAATGACCCACTTTTGATTAATTCATCCAAAATTTGACAAATTCTGTGACATACCACGTTAAACTGTACATTTCGTTTTTCTGACTGGATTCGGTCCACATTTTCCATATTGCGGAAATCATAGGATATGAGACATATGAGACATATGAGACATGTTGCTGTTTTACTGGCTTGTTGGTCCAGTCTAAAATACTGCCAAACACTGGACATACTGCTAGCGCGTTTGTATTTCGAAGAAGAATTGACTTTCAATTTGCAGCGTTAAGCAAAGCTAGCGGGCATAACTTAGGTCTCGTTTAAGAAAATGGTATCAGATATTTGGGTTCAAGTATTCGCCGATACCGATGCTAGAAATTTTAGTGGTATCGGTGGCATTTCCGATACTTAGTATCAGAATTGGATCAACCCTATTTTAAAGCCATATTAGTTTAAAATACTGATATACAGTTTTCTGAGTGCACATATCCGAAGCACATGCACAGACAGCAGCTGTCACACAGCATTTCATGTCTTATTGTGCTTTAACTGTCAAATGCATGCAAGTTTAACACACACAAGTTAGAAAAAAAGTCGGTTATGCCTGTGAAGGTAAACAGCTAGGAAAGAAATTGCATGTTTATATTAGATCTGTGTGGCACCAGCGTAATATACAGTAAATAAATCAATATATCTACTGCTCTCTTTTCTCCTCTGAGGCTGGGCCTCTAAATAGTGTTCTGTGCAGCCAAAGACAAAACAGTTAGCATGCTTTGCTTGAAAAATGCAGCATGATTGGCCAAAATGTTCAATTGACACAATCCAAAAATAGAAAAATTGTGAACTGCCCCTAGACCACTTTACAGAGCAAATAATACAGATTAGTAATTCCGACAACAGTCTACACATGCCATTGATGGAGTTTAAGGTGTACTAAACCTAAAATCTATTATGTGAATTGGTTTAGCCAGCTAAGTTTATTGGACTTTCTGGCAGGGAGCAATTTACTTCTTTACTCTGTCTCCTCACCCACAGATAAGGGATCAGGATGGTAGCAGAGGCCTGGACCGTTGCGGACAGACCGAAGCGATGGAGGAGACAACGCCAGACCCCGCCTTTGTGGACGTGGACCAGGGTCTGACCCTGGCGTGCATCGCCTTCCTCTGTCTGCTGCTGGTGGCAATGATCATCCGCTGTGCCAAAGTCATCATGGACCCCTACAGCGCCATTCCCACCTCCACCTGGGAGGAGCAGCACTTGGACGACTAGCAGATCACATTTTTTCCATGACCTCGGTTAATAAACATGCATTTGCATTCAAACAAACCCTAACATCTTGTTTCAACCTGTACAAAGATGACTATGGGATATTTAGGCTGCTAGTCATCTTCTCACATACAGCATTACTAGCTTTGAAGACATCTTCATGGAAACTAAGTTGAATTCTTCCCAACCAACACACTATTAAACAAGAAGACATAAATCCTGGATGGACAAAATCACTCCAAACGGAAGCACAAACAAGCCAAAATCAATTCTCACAACCAATGCATCCTGAATTTGTAGTAATAAAAAGGGAGCAAATGTATATTTTTCTATATAATAATAAAAAACGCATCCAAGTTAGGCACGAAAACACTTCTAGCTACGCACGCTACGCAATTTTGTAGCCTCATTCTGAGTTGCCACAAGGGGTGCTATAGCCGTCTTCTACTGTCAGTTTTCTTTTACACAGTCGTGGTGGAGCAACAGTTAGTTAGGAGTGAGTAGCACCACTGCAACTACTTGCATGAAGTATGATTTTAATCGAGATTATGTTTTGAAAGAAGACAAAACCTTGACTGAAGGCCTCTGGGAAACGGCTAAAGATGAAAAACACTATAAACTCTTCCATTCATCTTAATGTTGTCTTTATAGGTGCTTCTTTCGTTTTCATTTATCGACTCTTGCGATCTGATCCCCTGATGTGGTTTGATTCTATTTGTCCTTTATGAAGTGTACGCATTTGCAGAAAGCTATAGTCTGCATTGCATGATATCAAGTGCCTCAGCTGAAGTCATGAATGAATGTATCCTTCATTCATGTGAAGGACAAAACAACTAAACTGTCATGTCTGATGAGAAAATGCATATGTGATATATGTTCTCAGCCACAATAAAGATTACAGTAATTCCAATATTTCTGGTAAATTATCATCAACCATTGGTGAGTACAGTGGAAATCTTAAAGCTTTATAATGGGAATTTCACACTACAATTTGGGGGGGAATGCAATTCTAATCAAGTCATATCACATTTATTTAGCATTTTAGACAATAAAGATTGTTTCAAAATTCATTGGTTATGCAACAACTTCAATTTTAACTTCAAAGCAAATATAGAATAGTGTCAGCTCATCAATCGGCCATATTGGCAGCACTGAACATAAACAATGTCACTTTAGCAAACAAAACTCACATATTTTGCTGATTATTGCTGCTGAAAATGGTCAATTATTGTCATGTTTTGAGCTGTACTAATCAGGAAAAAAAATTGGAGTACTATCGATTGCTGAAAGTTATAGCAAATCAAGGAGAAAAGTGCAAAAAACTGAAAAGCAATAGGCATTTTTGGTTGGCCAAACTGATCCATGCACGGTTTCCAGGGCAAGACACTTGATGACATTCGTGTTTGTTCTTATCATTTCCAATCAGGTAGGTGAAATATTAGGCAAATATCTTACTTAATACTGCTTGTACATATCTTTACCACCTATTAACTTTAGTTTGTCAAAATATTGCACCCCTCCCTGCTTACTAAGTCCTTCTCTATGTGATTTAGCAGCTTCCACACATTTATTTCTGTGGTTCTGAAAGCATGAATTAGCAGAACAACATATTCAATAGTACATTAACAGTGGAAATCATGTTGTTTACATCCGAGTATCGCCGATATGGCAGCACATCCGGGTAACCAAATTGTGAATATTAAAATATTTGTATGTTCAATTTACTAAGAACGAATTACCGATATATAATGTTTACATGTATTTTCACAAAATTAATTATAAAAAAGAAAAAGAAAGTACTGAATGACATTTTTATTCCACTATTTCTATGTTGAAGGGTTCAGTTGCATTTCTACTTAATCATGTCAGCAAGGAAGCTAGCCAACTCATTAAAATTCATATATCAATATATTACTCACGTGATATTATGTCAGTCATTGTCCTATAACTAGTCGGAGAACTTTTACCTTGTATAATATGTTGTCAACATCCTCCACAGTGCGTTCACGCCGTCGCCCGCTCTTGACCGCTGCGAATTTCTGATGACGACTCCGTCCGCTCCTATGAATCAAACGAACCGGTTCACCAAAATAGTTTAAGCGATTCTTCAACAATTCCGCCTTATTATTCTGTGTAAGTGCTCCTAGCGTTAACACGAACACTCGAATTAGTACGCGAGTGGTTCTCAAAAATGAACAGCTCACAACGATTTAAACCGAGAACCGCCTCGTTTAAACTTACCTGACACGAAGCTGAACGAACCATTCACTGAATTCGCACATTAAACTGATAAATGACAGTCAGATACGCGCACGATGTTACTGTGTGACAGTTACAGGCCTATCAACACAAATACGAGTCATCGAAACAATCTATTCGAAAGAATTCAAAAGAACCGATTCGTTTGCCTATCCGACATGAATCAGTACGGGACGAGTGATTCTCAAATGAACAACTCACAAGGTTTTAAACCGAGAACCGCCTCTTTCAAACGCCCTTGAATTAACAATTCGCTGACTCATTAACTTGGTAAATTGCTGTCAAATATGCTCAAAAGCTGTATCAACACAAAAACGAAACAGAGTCATATAACCATCTGTTCAAAAGGACTGATTCGCTTGTCTATAGTCATCCGCTGAAAGAATATGGCAAGCCGTTTTGACTTTTATTCATTTGCAGGATATGAATTCTTGATATCAACAATTACATTTAAAATGAGTTAAAAGAAATGAACATTGTCACTAGTAGCAATTAAAAAATTTAAAAAATAAAGGTTTTTACTAGTGAGAATTGTAGCCTATTTCTGATATGCGAAATTGGAATTTTAACTAGTAAGAAATCAATTCTTGATATCAACAATTAAATTTGATTGGGAGTCTATGGTGACATTAAGAATGGTATTGATATCAAGAATTATAGTTTTTACTAGTTGAAATTCAATTATTGATATAAAGAATTAACCTTTTTACTAGTGGAAAAGTAATTCCTGATATCAAAAATTCCCAGTGTTACTCATAAAAATCTAATTTCTGACATCAAGAATTATAATTTTAACTAGTGAAAACTGAATTGTTGATATCAAGAATTCATATCCTGCGAATGAATAAAAGTCAAAACGGCTTGCCATAGATAGAAAGCCTCACTAACACAACTAATCAAAATTCTGACGTCTACAAGTCCTTTACCTGTCTAGAAGGTCTTATCTCCACAAACAGAAGTATTTCATTTATTTATTCTTTTGCTTTCCTCAAGTGGAGGTAATGACAAAAGGCATTTCACTGACAAATTGTACGTGCTGTAAATTCAAAGACAGCAGTATTGAGGAGCTTGACAGCAATTCTGCCCATGTTATGATCACTTTCATTAAAAACAGATATATGTTTTTTTCCTCGCATCACTCCCTCTATTACCTCATACACTCAGAGGAGGCAGCGTTCAAAATGCGCTGATGATTCAGCACAGCAAAAGCATTTGTTGTCCATCATAAGAACCACAAGTTGCAGCGTGATCGATCAACCCAAGAATACCTTCGCTTTTCATTTGCTGTTCAATTCATTGAAATGCTACAAATCATTTTCCCAGCAATGTGGCCAACATTTTACTTAACTCTTATCAAGGTTTGCATTGTAAATGGCTAAGAGGTGTTTGAAAATAAATCCTTTCTTTTAGTCAGTTTTGGGGGTTTCGATCATGCCAGAGTTTAAAGTCTGAACACAAAGAGTACAAAGCTGGCATCACAAAATGGAGTCCTGATTTGAAATACAGCATAAAGACATTATTACTACTCCACACCAGGTGCTTCATGATGCAAGGTACATTTTTAAATGATCAAGCAGCACTTTCAAGGATTCAATTACGTTTAGTATAATTATTTCTGTAAGAGTCATTCGCCTAATGGAATTAATCATCAAGTGTAGCCTAGTAATGTTTTGCTCTCATTTTTTATAACAATGTTTAACTTTTAGTACAAAACTAAATGGAACATTAAGTAATCACATGTTTTTGGAATATCATGAACTAATTGATTTTGAGTTTTAAAAATGATAAGATCGATAAGTCAACATATGTTTTTCCATTTTATCCTTTTAACTTCATTTAACAACTTTTTTTTAACGTTATACAAGATACAAGCAAGTTTTTCAAGTCAGTTTTTGTATAATTAAAGTTTAAATAATTTGCCACTGTGGTTATACATTTAAATTTAAGGCAGCAACTAAACTCAAAGTATAGGTGGAATTTTTTGGGTTAGTAAAACTACCTAAAATATTATTACTTGAAATAAAACAGATGTTAACTAAAATCAAATTTAAAAAGATAAATTTAAAATATATCTAAAAACTTTATTCCAGCTAGTTATTAAGGCAACATCTCTCATTTTCTTTCAGTTAACATGAGAAACAAATAAATTTAAATAAACAAAATCTAATTAATATAAATTAATAAAAAAGTATGTAAATAATGTAAAATATTAACCAAAACAATAATTTTTTATCACTGATACTAAAATAACACAAATTTGTGTTTTCTAATGTTTACTTTACTCTATTCCTATAATCGATGTCAAGCTGACTTGGCTCTTTCCACATCCTCAAAACAGATTTAACAGATTCCCATCCATCAAACGCTCTGTCAAAGTTTTCTCTAGTGCAGCTGAATTGAAAAAGGTTTCTCAGACTGGCAAACTCCTTTTCTGCAACCTAATTCAGCTTATCTAACCTGTCCTCTGGTCATTCCTGAACCTTTTGAAGTCTAACCTTCAAAAAATTAATATGCTTGAATTGTAATTCTGCGAAAGCAGTCTTTCCGAAATATGCTCTGTTCAAACTCAGGCATTCAACTTTATTAATTATGACTTGATTATGTGTGCAATGGTGAGAAAATTAACAGGACTAAAGGAATGGGACTTAAATTAAAGGATTAATTTGCAGAATAAAAAATTCCTGATAATTTACTCACCCCCATGCCATCCAAGATGTTCCTGTTCTTTCTTCAGTCGGAAAAAAAAAAAAAAAAAATTCAGGATTTTTCTTCATATAGTACACTTCAATGGGAACTAATGACTTGAAGGTCCAAACTGCAGTTTCAATGCAGCTTCAAAGGGCTCTACATGACAAGGGTCTTATTTTGCAAAACGATCGGTCATTAAAAAAAAACAAAAAACAAATATATATATATATACTGTTTAAACCTCAAATGCTCATCTTGCACTGCCTTTGAGATGTTCAGGTGTGACTTCAGGCATTTATTAATTTATTTTTATTTGAGAACCACATTACGTTATCACTTTGGAAATGTCACGCATGGTTGCTTCTTTGTCTGTGTACTTTGGTTCAAAAAGGTAGGACGAAAAACTCCATTTCATTTTCTCCTCTAACATCAAATTCATTTAACGTTGTTTTACCTTTTTTGGAAAGGGCATTTAATTTTCTTTGCACGTTTGCTTTGTAAACACTTCCGCCTACGTCATGTGTGACTTTTCCATTGTCGTGTAATGTGTGAAGTTGAGCTACTGCTCATTTGTGGTTTAAAAGTATATAAATTTGTATTTTTTTTTTAGTAAATGACCAATCGTTTCACTAGATAAGACCCTTATTCCTCAGCTGGGATTGTGTAAAGCCCTTTGAAGCATCAACCTATTGATCCCCATTAAAGTCCACAATATGGAGAAAAATCTTGTAATGTTTTCCTCAGAAAACTTAATTTTGGGTGAACTATTCCTTTAATACTGTTTTAGGTATTGTTGAACTCAAAATGAAAAACAAATTTCTTATTTTCCCCACAGTTCCTTGATGGCATCATTCACCAGGAAGTGATCTCATTTCAGAGGGATAACAGAAGTATAAAAGCGTCTAAATTTGATAAATGCTGAGATGTTTTGTGGTAGTTGGATTGTGTCACTTCGAAATATTCAATTCTTTCTGTTGAAATTACAAAATGTATATCAAAATATGGTTACAAAAAATATTTTTTAAACAAATTTGCCACTTTTTAACCTCAAATGCTCGTCTGGTCTCGTCTCTGCAATACGCATGCGTAGTCTGTGTGATCCGGGTCATTACAGTTAGGGTATGTCGAAAAATTCCCATGTCGTTTTCGTCGACGATTTTGAAGTTGGGGAAGAAAACAAGATGGGAATTTAACCAAAAACAATAAAAATAGTCTAATTAACTAAATTAAAATGAAAACGACTGACAGGTTGGAAAGTGAAGTTGAGGACACAGGAATTGGTTTTCAATTAAAACACAAAAATATATATTTACAAAAATATATATGAAAACTGATATTGTAAAATCTAATTTCCATCTCTATGAAGTGGATTTAAATATAAGCTAAGACCAAGATAATGTGACAAGAAAATGTACTGCATAGTGCCTCAAAAACATGTTCAGTTTGCAGCATGTGTCACCATATTTAATCTGTTAATACCTGAATTATTTAATTTCCAATCAGTGTTAATGTGTTTACATCAGTGTTCAGGCATTTGTTTGAAAGCTCTGAAATTAGCTGTGTGCTCTGCTAGCTGAACCTTCAGCCACACACACACACACACACACACACACACAGTATAACAGCAATGCTCCACTCGCCACACAACCCACACAAATCAATACTTCTATTAACTTTAGAGGCACAGTAACTTTGGGCCCATAATTCATGAGGGGCAGCTGGATAAAAGCTCTCAGCAGCGCAAACTGAATTATGCCAACAGTAATTATGCACTGCTGTTGAGGGCGATGTACACGACCATACAAAGAGTTGGAGTCTTATGCTCACCAAAGATAAATTTATTTGATCAAAAATACAGAAATATTGTGAAATATTATTATAATTTATAACAACCATTTGCTATTTCAATATATTTTAACATGTTATTTATTCCTGTGATGCAAAGCTGAATTTTCAGCATCATTACTGCATTCTTCAGTGTCACATCATTCTAATATGCTGATTGGCTGCTCAAGAAACATTTATTATTGTATTGTTATGTTACAGATTCTTTAATAAACATTCAGAGAGACAGTTTTTATTGAATAATATTAATAATAAATGTCTCTTTGTTAGTATCTGAGTAGTCGTGCTGTTAGCACCTGTTTGTGGTCTGTGTTTTGAAATGCAGTGTGAAATAAAAATGATTCACATTTTGCACATTTGCATTTATAATGTACCTCTGCACTGATTAAATGCGTCTCCCATGGATTTCATTTATAACACTCTGATCCAAACACACACACACACACACACACAAGCTGTTCTTAAAAGATTAGTTCACTTTCGGAACAAAAATTTACAGATAATGTACTCACACCCTAGTCATCTAAGATGTTCATGTCTTTCTTTCAGTCGTAAGGCATAAAAAAAATTTTTTTGGAGGAAAACATTTCAGTATTTCTCTCCATATAAATGGATATGTATGGTGTCCCCAAGTTTATGTAGTGTAACAATTGGTTATTTTCAAAACAAATTGACAATTTATATACTTTTTAATCTCAACTGCTCGTCTTGTCTCGTCTCTGCGATGTGCATGCGTAGTCTGTGTGATTTGGGTCAATACAGTTAGGGTATGTCGAAAAACTCCCATCTTGTTTTCTTCCCCAACTTCAAAATTGTCCTACATCGCTGCAGAAGTACCAGGCTAGACAAGACGAGTGTTTGAGCTAAAATATATATACATTGTAAATTTTTTTTTTAAAAATGGCTGATCGTTTCGCTAGATAAGACCCTTCTTTCTTGGCTGGGATCGTTTAGAGCCCTTTGAAGCTGGATTTATATTGCATTTTGAAAGTTTAAACTCAGGGACACCATAGAAGTCCATTATATGGAGAGAAATCCTTAAATGTTTGCTTAAAAAAAAAAACATAATTTGCTTACGATTGAGGAATGAAAGACACAAACATCTTGGATGACACGGGGGTGAGTACATTATCTGTGAATTTTTGTTCTGAAATTGAACTAACCCTTTAATAATCAACCCACCCATAAAATGAAACAAACTAAAATTAAAATGAAAATTAATTTATTATAATTTTATAATTTATTTTTATAAGTGTGTTTTTTTTCATCTAATATTTATATTTTATTTAAGCCTTATATTAATTACCAAAACAATTTTTAGGAGTTTCAGTTTTAATTCATAATAACAATACTCATTGTATTAAACGAGCACGCCAAGACATTTGTACTAGTTTTGTAGTAATTAATTTGCTTGAAGGAGAAGTTCACTTCCAGAACAAAAATTTACAGATAATGTACTCACACCCTTGCCACCCAAGATGTTCACGTCTTTCTTTCTTCAGTCAATAAGAAATTGTTTTTTTTGAGGAAAATATTTCAAGATTTCTCTCCATATAGTGGACTTCTATGATCCCAGCCGAGGAAGAAGGATCTTATCTAGTGAAACAATTGGTTATTTTCTAAAAAAAAAATAACAATTTAACCTCAAACGCTCGTCTTGTCTAGCTCTGCATGAACTCTGTGTATTCCAGTTCAATACATTTAGGGTATGTTGAAAAACTCCCATCTCATTTTCTTCTCCAACTTCAAAATCATCCTACATCACTGCAGAAGTACCGACCCAGTGTTTAGTGAACATGCAAAGAAGGTCAAAGGACCTTTACCAAAAAAAAAAGTAAAATGGCTATGTAGGACAATTTTGGAGAAAAAAATGAGATGGGAGTTTTTTGACGTACCCTAACTGTCTTGAACCAGGGCTAGACAATACGAGTGTTTGAGCTAAATAAATATATATAAATTGTAAATTTTTTTGGAAATGACTGATCGTTTCACTAAATAAGACCCTTCTTCCTCGGCTGGGATCATTTAGAGCCCTTTGAAGCTGCAGTTAAACTGCATTTTGGAAGTTCAAACTCAGGGGCACCCTTATTCAACCATGTGTAATTATGTTAAACGGCTACTGTTATCACACACTGCATTCAAAGACTTATCACCTGCTTTTCTCCTTCAGTAAGCGAAAGGTCAAACGTTTGTGGTTCATCTGTGAGGCCGCCAAGATTCATGGATAAAAGTCTGATCACAGAGGGGGAGAAACACACAGTAAGAGTGAAACCGAGATCATTCCATCTCTGTCTGCAAACCAACATGAGCGCTCGCACGTTTACACTTACGCTGAAGGAGTCGTGAATGGACCATCTGACCTCTGATGACTCAATGACTCATAGGCAGCCCTCGTGATCTCCACCGCGTGGCTCCAGACGCTCCGCACCATCTGTTAGCAGCTCAACACAAATGATTCACTGCGGAGGAAGTCTATTAGAAGGGTTTGTCATGACAATTTATTTCTAAGTATTGTTCATACGCATTTTATTTTTCAGTTTGAGTTGTCTGTCTAAATGTGTCTCAGAGTATCTGTACTATATGCTCTTACATAAACACACTGAGGTGATACCATGATTAATGGTGATGATATCAGATATTAAGACCATAAATACTTCAAATACCAAAGATAATTCAGTTAATACCATAGTTCATGTTCAAAAACAAACAAACAACAAAAAAACTGAACAAACAAGGTATTACCACAGTACATTTAAGTCTAATGAAAAATAATAAAATAAAATAAAAACAAGGCATTTCCACAGTATAGTTCAAGTCCAAAGAAAGAAAGAAAGAAAGAACACCATGGTTGAACCATGACACATAAAAAAATAACATTTCAAAAAATAAACAAACAAGGTATTACCACAGTACAGTTCAAGTCTGAAGAGAGAGAGAAAAATAAAGAAAAAATAATAAAATTAAATGAAATAATAAAATGAAATAAAAAAAAAATTAATAAAAAAAAAGCAAGTTATTACCACAAGTCTGAAGAAAGAAAAATAAAGGAATAATAAAAATTCAATTAAATGAAAACAATGAAATATGTTAACGAAAAATGTAAAAAACCCAAACAAATTAAAGTAAAATACTAAAATAAATGTAAAAAAAAAAAATAATAATAATAATACAATGAAATTAAATAGAATTAAATAAAAAAATTAAATTAAATAAAACAAACAAAGCACCATGATGCATGTGCAAAAAAAAAAAAAAAAATCGAAGTAATACCACGGAACAGGTAACGTGTCTTTAACATAGTAAAATGGTAAATGTGGAGGAAAATAAAATAAAATAAATAAATAAATATCTATATATATATATACACACATACAAATTGCATAATGTATAAATATGCATGAAAATAAATAACATTTGACTACAATCGTATAGTGCATATCTATAAAAAAATTCAATCAAATACAAACAAAGTACAATGGCACAGATACACATCAATAAAACAACTATGTTGTAAAATAAACTAAATTAATAAAATAATATAAATTAAAAAAAAAACATGGTAGCAGCAGTCAATGTGGTAAGAAATTAATTAGAATAAAAAACAAACAAACAAACAAAAAAGAAGCAAAAAAACAAAGAAGTAACATGTTACCAAAACACTTCATTGTCCAAAAAATAATTTCCTGGTACATGCCTAAAACTGGTTTTACCATTTCCTAATAAAACTCATTCAATTCTTCATTCAGGTCACTAAACTGAAACAGCAATATCAAAAACAGTTAATGTTTAATTTAACAAGCTCTTCTATTAATTACTGTTAAATCTTCTTCCTGAGTTTAAGAGTGTCAGTTTATTTAATACACACATCAGGTCTGCTCAGTCTGGACCGGACGTCCTCCGTCAGTAATTACAGCATCATTCACTGCACTCAAACGCTTTAAAAGGCTTTTAATGATGTGGTGCTACGAAACAAAGCCACAATCACAGACAAAGGGCTCAAACAGTGACCTGTCAGTCAGTCTCTCCCTCTGGGAGCATTTTACCTGTTTGACAGTCTCTGACAGTCACGATCCAAAACTGCAAGGAGAAATACTGCTGCATGAATCCTTCATATATTATAAGGACATCTTGTTTATCACATATCCAGTTATAATGTTATACTAAATCATTTTGCTTACCAGTATATACAAAGTTTCAAGTTTCTTTGAATTTTGCAATGCTTTCTGCATCCTTCTCAATCCCAAAATGCACTGCAGTGCAAAAAAAACATCCAAGATGAAGCGAGAGAAATGCTTAGAAATACATTTAATCAATACTGAAAAGCAAAAATGATAATGTTTTACCCAATATAAAATAAAATAAAATAAAACAATGAAAACAAGACATTACCACGGTACAGTTTAAGTCTAAAGAAAGAAAGAAAATGCAATGGTATCACCATGATGCACATGCAAAAAAAAATATTAAAAAAAAATAAAAAAATAAACATACAATAAAATAAAATAGAATCCAAGTAGTACCATGGAACAGGTAACATGCAGAAAAAAACATAATAAACTGCATAATTAATGTATAAAAAATACATGAAAATAAATTTCATTACATCATTACATTTTATGTCTATAATAATAATAATAATAAATAAAAAAATGTGCCTTCCAATGTACTTACCTAAATCTGTTTTATATTTAATAACTATAATTATATTTAATAGTTAATTATATTATTTGTATACATTTTAGCTATTATAAAAATTATAATGAAATGTAACAATTGGTAATGTAAATAATAAATATAAATGGTAATTCATGTAAATAATGTAAGACTTACTAAATTTAAATAATTTGTATGCATTTTTAGCTATTGTAAATTATTCATTGTAATAACATGTAATAATTAATGTTTATAATATTATATTTATATTAATTATATATATTAAATTATATGATCAATATTATCATATTAATTTAAATTAACATACTGAATTACAATAAAAATATAATGTGGATTTTATGATACTTATTTACATTAAAAAATAATAAAATTAATAAAAAAAATTTAGGTTCAAAACTTGTTAAGCCTTCTAAATCACGAGATGACGTATAAAAGAAAAGAAAAGAAAAGAAAAGAAAAGAAAAGAAAAGAAAAGAAAAGAAAAGAAAAGAAAAGAAAAGAAAATATGGAACAGGTAACGTGCAGAAAAAACTAATGCATAATTAATGTATAAAAATACATGAAAATAAATAATTATATTATTTGTTTCATTTTTTAGCTATTGTAAAAATGATAATGAAATGTAACAATTAGTAATTCATGTAAATAATAAATATAAATGGTAATTAATTTAAATAACTTAAGATTTACTCAATTTAAATAATTTGTATGCATTTTTAGCTATTGTATAAATATGATAATGAAATGTAATGTTTATAATATTACATTTATATTATATATATATATATATATATACACATATATATATTAAATTATATGATCAATATTATCATATTAATTTAAATTAACATACTGAATTACAATAAAAATATAATTGTGGATTTCATGACTTACATTAAAAAATAATAAAATTAATAAAAAGTTTTGAACCTAAAAATTTTATCCGAAAATTTTTTTTTTATTTTATTTTAGTCATGAGATTGAATAAAATAAAATAAAATAAAATAAAATAATCCAAGTAGTACCATGGAACAAAACAAAACAAAAAACATAGTAAAATGCATAATATTTTAAATAATAATAATTAAAAATACATGAAAATAAATAACATTTTACTATAATAGTATAGTGCATATCTATAAAATAAATATAAATAAATCCAAGTAGTACTGCAGTGCAAAAAATCCATCCAAGATGAAGCAAGAGAATTGCTTCGAAATATTTGTGTGGTGCAATGCATTTTTTTCGTATAAAGTCATTAGCTCAGCAGCAGGAAATAGCCAAACATTTTATGGAAAAATAAACTAAACTAAAATTAAATCAAATTAAATCAAATTTTAAAAAAATGAAAAACCATGATTTAAGACAGTTTAAAAGCAATCAGTAACTTTATTGAATTATGTTTCAGTAACACAAGTGTGCGATTTCTGCAAAAACTATTGCAGAAATTAATGACTGTTTTCAAGCATATGGAAGCCCATACAGATGATGGATTACTACTTTACCATCATGTTTTCTTATCTAAAGAAAACAAGCTCTTTTACATTTTCCTTCATATTTAATGATATTTAATGACCAATTTTCACAATCTGATCAATCCTGATGGATAAAATAAAGCTCAAGTACATGTTTTTCTTACTGAATATCCAGTTTTACTCTGAAAAAAAGTGTTTTTTACGTCATTTTTAAAAGACCTCTAAAAAGGTTTAAACAGGCTGTAAATATATGATCATGTATAATACTGTATTTGTTCATGGCTGTTTTGTCTGGCTTACAGGAGGGAGGGAGAGACAGACAGAAATGTGCGTCACTGTTGCAGGGCAGGAAGGATCTTCCCTTCACACAGACCAAATCCCACTTTGTAACCCCTGCCCTCACAATAACCTGCACAGAGAGGGACCACAACCTTTATCACAGAGCGACACAACAGAGATCATATTTCCATCAACACACACAGACTATAAAAGCCTACCTGAGAGAGTGACCTCGTCCCCGTCCTTCAGGAAGGTCCTTGTCTCTCCACTGCCGAGGTCAATAGTCTTGGATCCCCGCCATGAGAGCTCCAGCATTGAGCCGAAACTCTCCGGGTCCTTCATGCACACAAATAAAGAGTTAGTACTATATAATGCAAGGCAAGGCAAGGCAAGTTTATTTATACAGCATAGTTCAAACACAACGATAATTCAAAATGCTTTACATAAAAAAAAATATTCACAACAATAAATTCAAGGAATTAAAAATTTAAAATGAATTAAAACAGTTAAGAATACATAAAATACAGTTTGGATACAGCTCTATTTTAGTATGTTTTTTTTAGGTAAATATGACAAACATTGTACATATTTAGTAATAAATATGTTTACTTTTTTATTAGTAATTATTGTTATTAATTAATAATTATAATGTAATTATTGTATTATTTACTCAATTTAACTGACTGAAATTATATAAAAATGTAAATATGTCTTCAAAATGTAACATATTTCATAATTATATATATACACATTTAAATATATATATATACATTTAAATGTCTTCTATTGGATTTATTTAAAATAATTACTTTTTTACAATTAATAATTATAGTTAATTATTACATTGTTTACAGAATTTAACAGTTTGAAATGAAATAAGTGTATTTACTTAAATTGCGTTTTACAAATATTATTAATTATAGTTAAATGTATTAATTAACACTAATTATTATATTATTTACTTAATTTAACAGATTGAGATAATAATAAAATATAATGTATGCTTCAGTGTATTTACCTAAATTAACATTTTTATTTATATATTTAATAATTAAAGTTAATTATCATATCATTTACAAGAATTAAACAAATAACATAAAAGTGTAAATGTTCATTTTTTAAGTAACAGTTTGTTTTACAGAAGACAAACATTTCTTCATTATTTGAAATATTTTATGTTTATTATTAATACTATTGATTTTAGCTGAAATTAATAATTTATTTTCATTATTAATTTATTTACTGGATTTAACAGTTCAAATACCAAAATATAAATGGGTTGTCCAGTTTATTTACCTATTTTTTTTTTTTTTTTTTTAATAATTATAGTTATATTTAATAGTTAATTATTATATTATTTAGACGATTAAACAAATAAACGTGATTTCCAGGGTATTTACTTAAATTTACATTTTAAAATGATTAACCATTTTTATAATAATTATAATTTCTAAATCATTAATGATAATTATAATAGTTAAATGTAATACATTATTCATTATATTATACAAAAATATATTAAAGAACTGAATGTGGCTTCCAGTGTATTTACTTAAATGTAATCATTTGTATACATTTTTAGCTATTTATAAAAATTATAGCTTCATTTAATAATTAATGTTTATAATATTCTTATATCATATTATATTATTTATTTATTTAATAATTAATTTCTTACAGGTAACATTGGAATTCATTACAAATATAAACGTGGATCCCATGATATTTACTCAAATATCATTTTCAGAACTTATTTGATTCCTTATGCCTTCAACCACAAGTTTTCTTTTTTGAGTGAACTATTTCTTTAATATATTCTATATATCACTGACAAACCCTCACACACACGCACCGGTCCGCTGATGGTGCCTGATGCCAGCAGGTCTCCCGGTCTCACATTGCAACCGTTGACTGTGTGATGTGCCAGCTGCTGTTTCATGGACCAGTACATGTACTGAGAAGACACAACATGTTACACACACCTGCGGTCTGTCACTAAACGAGAAAATGGCTTTCTCTGCATGTGACGATACAGAAAGGCCGAAAATGGAATGGGTTTCTACCAAAACCGATAACACAGGGAGCCCAACACAGAAACATTGAGAATGAATAGCTTCGTTTATTGGCTCTGCACAGTCTGTGTTGTTTTAGTGCCTGATGCACTAATGGAATCACGCAAATCAGCTAATGGCGTGAAGTTGCAAATCTAAACTTGCACGGGGCATTTTAAGACGAGGCAAGCGGACCACATATTAACAGCAAGAGTGTGTATTTATGCACAGAAAACGGCACAAAACAATTTGAGTGGGGATAAAATACTCTCTATCAGGTTCAAAGTGTAATCAGAAAATATTTTTACATTTATATTAGGCCTAAATTATCAGTACTTTATTGTCCTAGTAAGATCAAACGCTTACAATATGTTGGCCAGCCATTCTGTGTATTTGTTTAGACTATGTTTATCATTGCCCGATGCAATCTTTGATTTCTTTTTATCTTTTCTGCTGGAGTTTTTCCAGGGAAATTAATGTATAATCAAATGGGTAGAGTTGTCAGTATGAGTCATTTCTGAAACAGCAACATGCCAATGCAAAACTGTCTCACCTTAAAATTGGACTTGCAAATGGTGGTGGCCTCTCGCATCCCTTCACCTGGACAGATGAGAAATAAACAAGAAAGAAAACAAGAATGAGCACTTCAACGTGCGGCATATGCACAATGGCAGACTGATGTTACAGATGCTAACACACACCTTTCACAGCGACGAAGAGGTTGATGTTGAACGTGTAGGGGTCGTCGTGATGCAAGTATGGAAGAGGCACAGGGTCCTGAAATTACAGTATAATAATATTTGCAAAACCTCACCAAACATTAAGTGTACATCTCAGCACAAAACTGAAAATTAGGTCTTCTCAAGAAGTATATGGAGGCTGAAAAGCACATCTGGGGCCAGTTGCATAAAAGGTTTAGACTAGTCTTAAAAAGTTAGTCAGCTCATTTTTTCTTTAAGACTGGTCATCATTTTTTAAATTCAGTTACAGAAAAATGTTGATTAGTCTAAGTTGAATCCAAAAAATGATGATTACCATTTAGCTAAATGATAGTTGGTCAAACTAGTACTTAAGACACAGAGTCTTAACATAGAGGCTAAGTTTATGCATCTGGCCCCTGAACTAAAAAAAAAAAATTGCTTTATAAGAAAAATAAATTAGAAAATGAGAAATACTGAGGAAAAAACACTGTTCTACCTATGCATTTAATTTTTTAAAGTATATTTTTTATATTTCATATTTTATTTATATATATTTATTTGCTGCTTAGTATCAGGGTTATTATCGTTAATTAAAACTAAGACCAGAAAAAAAAATTATATATATATATATATATATATATATTCTTGAAATAAAATAAAATATATATATTTATTTCTCAGTAATTCTTATTTTCGTATGTATTTTTCCTATAAATTGGAAAAAAAAAGAAGTTTTACCTATGCACACTTTTTTTATTTTGAAAGGTCTTAAATTATATGCTTTATATTTAATATATTTATTTGTTGCTGTGTATCAGGGTTATTATCATTAACTAAAACTAAGACCTGAAAAAAAGCAAAAAAAATATTATTACTTGATATAATATAAAATATAAAAACATATTTTATTTCAGCTAGTTGCCAGTTCTTTTTTTTAATCTATTTATATTACCTATAAATTAAAAAGTTAGTAAATATTATATGGACTTTATTGCTAAAAAAAATTCACAACATAATTTCTAGCTTTTTAAATGAAATTTGTGACAATAGACAATATAAAAATTACATTTAAATTTAAAAAATGTATAAAAACTATAATAAAATACAACTGGTACTAAAATAATTGATGGATGCTGTGTGACAGAGTTTAAATACATAAATGAATTTAAAATAGGGTTATTTCCATTAACTAAAACGAAAACCATTAAAAACATTTGCGTTACTTGAATTAAAACATTAACTGAAATTAAATAAAAATATAAAAAACTTTTAAAATATTATAGAAATATAAAAAATATTAAATATAAAAAACTATTTATTTCAGCTTGTTGCCAAGGCAACATTTCTCATTTTAATTAGTTTAACTTAACATACAGAAATAACTAAAAATAAAATAAAATAAAAATAATAAAAAATGAAAATAATAAAATAAAAACTACTAAAATGCCAAAAACACAAAATTACTAAAAATAGAACTAACATTAAAATAAAATGGATAATATATAAATTGGTTAAAGATATTAAGAAAAAAATATAACAGTATCTTAATGATTCTAAAAATTGAAAATTGAAAATGTTCAAATCAGTCAGATTTTTGGAGAAGAACTCCAAAAACTCTTGGGCAAAAAAAAAAAAAAAAAACTACATTAGCACCGAAGCATCAGAACAGACCTGCGGCCCATTTTTGGACAGCAAACCACCAATTGAGAATCACTGATCCAACAAATGAATGCGTAAAAGACAATAAAGATGTGTTTTTGCCTCATTCGCTCACAGCGACCGACTGCTGTAGAGAAAGAGAAAAGCACTAACTCAAAAAACGGCCTTTAGCACGTCTCATTTCCCGCTTATATGCAAAGTCTGCACTCTGCCGTCTGTGATGATGAAGCGTCCGTTCCACAGAGCTGTAACAGGACTGTAAAGTTGAATAAATTCGAACTCTGACCATCATTTTTAAAGATAATGGGTCTGCAATGGCTGTTCCGGAGGTGCTTATCGGATACTTTGTCCAAAGCATATGTAAGGCAGCGTTTTAAAGGCACCAAAGAGCTTCTACCAGAGGTAGGCATGATTGTGTTGCCTTCTAAAGACACCCATCTTGTCTGCATGAGGAAGGCTATTTGTGTGAAACATGGAGCTGCTGCCTATGTAGACAGATCTAAATCATTCACTTAGAAGGTTTCATTTCAATACTGAAGCTGCCTAAAAGAGCCATAAATATTAATACTATATACTACTATTGAAAAGTTTGGGGTTGGTAAGATTTTTTAATGTTTTTGAAATGTTTATGTGCACCAAGGCTGCATTTATGTGATCATACAGCAACAATAGCAATATTGTGAAATATCATTACAATTTAAAACAACTGTTTTCTATTTGAATATATTTTAAAAATGTCATTTATTCCAGTGATGCAAAGCTGAATTTTCAGCATCATTACTCCAGTCTTCAGTGTCACAGAAATCCTTCAGAAATCATTCTAATATGCTGATTTGCTGCTCACAGACATTTCTTATTATTATTAATGTTTGTTGTTGCGCTGCTTCATATTTTAGTTTTTTTTCCAGGATTTATACCCCTTTTTGATCAATTTAATGCATCTTTAGAAAACAAAAGTATTATTAAAAAAATAACTCACTGCCCCCAAACACTTTGTCAAATTATAAAAGCAGTGATATTGGCGAGTGCCAGTGAGTTTAATTTTTCTTCTTGTTATGGCCTATACATTTTTTATATGATACATATTCATCTTGTGTATTTGAAGATGCTCTCAAAGTTATATTTTTCCATAATCTACCATAATCTGTCCCTGTAAAATGCTAGAGTAAGATCTTAAAGGAACAATCCACTTTTTTGAAAATAGGCTCATTTTCCAACTCCCCTATTTTCAGGCGCTGTGTAATATCATTGCGCCTGCTGCACCCATGGTACGGCAGAAAAGTTCCTTGAGAGTATAGTTCCTATCCATATCAGCTTGGAAAATCTAAACTTTTCATTTCTGTCGGTCTTAGTACACAATGTAATTACAGAAGAGTCAAGTTTTAAATAGGAAAAATATTGAAAATCTTTGGTCATTTTTGAACGAGATGCTAACGGTGTAATCAGATTCAATGATTTATGCTAAGCTAAAAGTGCTAACGCCAGACCCGGAGATCAGCTAAATGGATTCAAAAATGGTAAAACTATTTTCAAAAAAAGTGGAGTGTTCCTTTAAAGGAGAGCTATTATGCCCCTTTTTACAATATGTAATATAAGTCTCAGGTGTCCCCAGAATGTGTCTGTGACGTTTCAGCTCAAAATACCCTGTATCGTTTACATTTTATCGATACTGAAAGCAATACAATACTGCTTATCAATAACCGCTAATGTGTTTTGGAGCAAAAATTGGTAATTTTAGTAATTTTATTACTGCTAAACTTTAGCAACTGTATTAAAGTTCTTCTGTCAAATAAAAAGGTTTTTTATTAATAAAATAAAAAACCTTTTTTTTTATTTTATTAATATTAAAGGAATAGTTCACCCAAGTATGAAAATTGTGTCATAATTTACTCGCTCTCAAGTTGTTTTAAACCTGAATGAGTTTCTTTCTTCTGTTGAGCATAAAAGAGTTGCTGGTCCCCAGTGACTTCCATATTGTTTTGCTACCAACAAAGTCATTAGGGACCAGCAACTGTTACCCACATTCTTCAAAAGATGTTATTTTGTGTTCAGCACGAGAAAGAAATTAATACAGGTTTGGTACAACACGACAGTGAGTAAATAATGACAAAATGTAAATTTTTGGGTGAACTATCCCTTTAATGACAAGCGGCAGCATGTTTAGTACTGTTGCTTTAAGAGCTGCATGTATCTGTTTACTTTCACTTTAGACATAAATAACCGTGTTGTTTATATGTAAACCTTGTGTGTTTTCAACAGTATTAGCGCAATCAAATGATAACTAATATAACTAAGTAATCAGATGCTATTTGACTGGCCTTTTAGTGTACGCAAATTAAATGTTTAACCGGCAATACTTTAAATTACATGCAAAAATTTACTTTGTGATTGCAATGAAAGTGCAGTGTCTCGGAAGTGTAACTCTACCGCTGAATTAACATTTGAAGTGAATGTATGTCGCGAGTTAAAGTTGGAGCTGGATCGGGGGAGACATAGTAAATACAGCTCATTGTGCCGGCCATATTATTCAGTGAAGGAAAATGACAAGCAGCAGTTTCTAATTCGCTATTAACACTGAAGTATACGGAGATGAAACAGCGCAAGTATCGATAACGCTATAGTTTGTCCCGAAGTTTATCGGTTAGTTCGGTATTGTCCCAATTACGTACCGGTTCTCGGTACCCATCCCTATACCCCACAGATCATTTATCATATGATTTTGAACATGCCTATTATGAGTGGGAGCAGAAACATGCTGTTTTCATGCATGTCTCTTTAAATGCGAATGAGCTGTTGCTCCCCGCCCCCCTTCTCCAGAATAGGGCTGTGCCTTTTTGGATCATACGTCAGGTACTCTGTTAAACATGGTGTTAGAATTAACCCAATTTACCTGGACAGGATTGGGCTCAACAAAGGGCATCAGTGCTTCCATAGGAACGACCCAGGGTGAGATAGTAGTCCCAAAATTTTTGCCCAGGAACGGGCCTAATGGAACATATTCCCAAGCCTGTATATCCCGAGCTGCAACATAAAAGAGAAAAAGACCCTGTTTAATAAGTATAAACTTAAACATGTCATGCACTGGCATTGTGGGCTACTAACTTTCTACAAAAACTTACTTTAAAACATTTGTCTTGCTGAAAACAGTTTAAATGCATGTCCTGAACAACTAGATGCATTTACAATCTCTTTAAACTTTATCTCTTCTGCTGCTTGCCTGAATCTGGGACAGGATGGATCATTACCTGTGCTATTTTGTCTTCTTTGACTAAATTCAATTAGTTTCTTCAAATTAAATGTGCAGTTGCTCATCGTACACATCACTACTCAGGCACAAACAGGCTGTGTTCCAAATCCTAGTGAGCTGCCTTGATGTCTACATAGACAGTAGCCTTCTTCTAAAATGGAACTACTTTAATAAGCATAAACTTACATAAACACAGATATTGGACAAATAAGACATTAAAAAAGTTTTACTGGTGCATTTTGGTTATGAACTAATTGTATTTTTGCATTGTAATTGTCTCCCTTAAAATGCTGACTATGTAGTTCATTTAGTTTTGCAGCAGAGCATAAGAGCCTTATCTTAGTGATAAACTCTCCAAGATTTGATTCCAGTAGGGAATAAATTGCTGCTGCATAAATTCCCACACTTCACCGTAATACATTACAGTGCAATATAATATAATATAATATATTTTCCAAACCAAAATTTGCTGGCAAAATAAGTCCTATAAAGCTTTTGTCCAGACAAATAAATCCGGTCACATTAATGTCGAGATTATTGAATTTGAAATCTCAAGCTTTCATACAGTCTGCAGCCTCACAGCATTGATATTCTTTACCCGTCTTATTTCTTTATTTATTCATTGTGTTTCAAATCCATTCCTATTTCTAGAAATCCCATCCATACTGATGTATCAAAGTATTTCTCGTAGCCTTACGCACTACAGATGCCAAAAGACGTCAACACACACCATCAAGATGTTATCACTCTGCCTAACCTGTTCGAAACAGCACAAGATATTCTGGAGCTGTACTCATATAACATACAGATATCTACCCTCTGCATAATTCTGACAGACTCTTGCTAGAAGACATGCAGCATTTCTGAGGAATGTGTTTCAAATGAGAACTGGGACTCGCTTCTGGTGATGAAGGAACTTTGGAGGAGAAAAGAGAGGTTTTCTAAAGAAATGCAAGGAAGAAAACGGAATATAAAGTAAAATCTGGAAGGAAGATGCATTAAAAAAGCCAAAAGAATTCCGGAGAAAGTTGTCATTGAAACAAAAACACAAATGCATACTGGCAATAATGGCAAAATTACAGCTTTTTTTTTAAAGCTACTATTTTTACTTACAACCTAATAATGCATTTTTTATTGAACAAATAAATTTTTATATATTTTATATATTATATTATATTATATTATATTATATTTCTAGCAACTTGTCTGCCATACATGCAATGCAATGTAGTTCACTAAGTTTAGCAAGACAGTAATGCATGTGCAAAAATAATTGGCAAATATAAAATTCAAAAAAGTAAATAAACATGCACAAATATTGGATAAAATAGTGCATTTTTAAATTGCAAGTAGTCATTTTTAAATGGCAACTTATCAAAGCATACTCATATTCAATAAATAAAATTTGTAATATATAATATTTATCTTACTTTTCATACTTTCAAAGTTTTGCAATAGAGCAGTAATATAATACACATGCAAAATAATAGTAAATATAAAATACCTGAGTACAAAAGCAAAAATATAGAGAAAAAGTTTGGCCAAAATAGCACATTTTTAAATTGCAAATTGTGACATTTTTAAATTACAGCCTTATTTATTTTTTGCAACTAACAATTTTAAAATTACAAAATAATTTGTACTAAAATTACTGATGCATTTTGATATTTAATTTTTTTTTTTTTTTTAATAAATTGGATCAATTTCTCTCACTTTGCATATTTAAAGTTTTGCAGCAGGGCAGAGCAATAGAGTAATGTATGTGCAAAATAATGCAAATGCATTTATGTTTAAAAAACATACAAAAGCACAAAAGTAAACAAAAAAATTCCTTAAAATGTACCTTTTTGGTAAGTCTCTTAGGTAAATTCCATACTGATGTCAGCCAATATTCCACTGCATGTATTACATTTTTCAACTGGCACAAACCATTACAAGTCAAAATACTTGAGTTTTACTCACTCTGCTACAAAACAGCATTCTGAAATATTCAGAAACTTAACTGCTAAGCAGATGCTGCGTAAACGGATGCAGTTTGGCATGCACACTTCACCAAGCTTCACCCTCTGCCTCCTCGCCCTAAAAGTGTTTCTCATTTCCCCAGTCTGCTCAGTGGCTCATAAAAATGCAATGTGTTTAGTGTGCTCGAAAAGGAGCCATTGTCCGTTTAGGAGGAGACAGGCGAATAATAAACAGAATTAACAGCGGTTGTTTCTCAGAAATTCCTGACTGGGAAACACAACTTAATCATGTCACAACAGACATGGAGCGCGAGGATCCTCTGAACAGTTAAAGAAACCTTGCAAGATATGATTAAGATTCTCTCAAGTGAAACTGAGTTGTGGCACGATTTGTAAACTGAGATTTAAAATAATATTTAACTTTGTTTGTTTGTAGATGACAAGACAAATGAAAAGGCTTTCAATATATAGCTTACATATGCTTATCTAACATCTTAAAAGATGATTTGGGAGAAATTGCATTGCAAAAGTTGTTTCTTACCACTCCAGTCGTTCATAAGCACCATGCCGAAGATGTGCTCGTGAGCCTTCTCCACTGGGATAGGCTCTCCAAGCTTGTTCCCTTTTCCCACAAAGAACGCCTGACAGACAAATATCACATTAAATATGTAATATCCGCATATTGCATCCTAAATTTATATGCTTAGAATACCGCACCATATTTAATGACAAGTATCCGCATAAGCAAACAGTATGCTAGTGCAAGTGTTATTTAATCTCTATGGCACCTTGCCTAATAACATTGTTATCCATGTAGCACAAGAGAATAACAGAGAGCCCTGCACTACTCATAAGTTCACTACATTAAACCTAAATGTTTTTTCTGGATGCTTTTACAGCTGCAGGGATTAATTACATTAATATAATTTTATTATTGTGAAGCCACTGGGGACTATATTTAATGAGGGAAAAAGCGACAGTAAAAACAACAATGCTGATTTGATGAATCTAAAAGCATACTTTTTATTATTGCATATTAATTAAAATGATTAAATATTTAGCAAATAACTATTACATATTTAGTGCCAATCTATTTTACCCGGAGTTTTACTGATTTTATCAAATTTTAATTCGTTTTAATTAGTGTTTAATAAGCGTTTAATACAAAATTATAGTTCATCGGATTGAAGAAAAGAATCACCCTTTTATTTAACAAATTTTTGTAAATAATTATTTAATATTTAGAGAACAAAAACTTATTTTTAACTTCAATTACTTTATTTAATACTTAATTAAAACATTGTGAATTTACAGTGTTTGTTACAATGGCTGTTTGGTTTAAAATGATAGTTTATACATTTGAATAAATTAATCATATATATGAACCTGGACCACAAAACCAGTCATATGGGTACATTTTTTGAAATTTAAATTTATACAATCTAAATAAACAAGCTTTCAATTGATGTATGGTTTGTTAGGATAGCACAATATTTTGTTAGGATAGCACAATATTTGGCTGAGATACAACTATTTGAATATCTCAAATATTAAGAAAATCACCTTTAAAGTTGTCCAAATGAAGTTCTTAGCAATGCATATTACCACTCAAAAATTAAGTTTTTATATATTTACAGTAGGAAATTTACATAATATCTTTGTGAAACATGATCTTTACTTCATATCCTGGCATAAAAGTAAAATCGATTATTTTGACCCATACAATGTATTTTTGGCTATTGCTACATCTATACTCGTGCTACTTAAGACTGGTTTTGTGGTCCAGGGTATATATCTCAAATATCAACTACAAAATATCAAGATTTATTGCTCAGCTCTATCCCAAATCCAAAAAATGTCTAGAGAATAATACAGCATTACTGCAAGCAGAAAGTGACAAATTGAGTGCAATTTTGGAAACATTTCAACTGAAAGTACATTTCTTGTAAAGACATTCTCCTGAGATTCTGTGCCTTGTTTATTGGAACAACACAGAATGGTTTAGATCCATGTCTTTAGTTCCTTACATCATCGCTGAGCAGGACTGAATCAGCAACAATATGCTCAACTAATAAACAAATTAACTACATTGCATAACACATTAACTCACCATCTCTAACTCTATATCCAGCTGCTTGCTAGGTCCAAAGATGGGTGGCTGGGCTGAGAGAGAAATATAGTTAGGAAACAAACACATATTTATAGCAGTATAGCCGTTTTGATGGATTTCTCAGCAGAGTTCATTACAGGCTAAATTTGCATAGTATTTATAGTCCCCACTTAAACATGTGTCAGATCAGTTCTCAAGTGAGGGCATAATAATGAACGGTGCGGATCTGCTGACCAATGAAAGCAATCATTTAACAAATGGGAAAATATCATAACAGCCCCATCATGCAGGTTTTTCATGAAACATGAAGCCATTAATCAGCCTGTCACTGCTGTGATGTCTACGATGCAAATAAGCAAATGCACATATTGTTTTTTGTTAATGTGCTGACTGTGCCATATGTTAATGCACAACACGTTATTCACTCTAACATAATCATAATGCACTGCTAACATAATCTTCAAAATATATCAATTATTACCCCACTGGCAAATTATTTTGCTTGTTTCAAGCAAAAACACACTTAATTTTAACTTCTTTTTTTCTGAAAACAAGACATTAATGTTTACTTTTGATTTAAGAATTTTTAAATATTTTGTCTGGAAACAGGACAAAAAATCTAAGTGAGAAAGCATTTTTTGCAGTCCAAACAGCTGATAAAAACATCACAATAATCCACACCACTCCAGTCCATCAGTTAATGTCTTGTAAAGCAAAAAACTGCTTGTCTGTAAGAAACAAATCTATCATTGAGGCATTTTAACTTCAAACTGTTGCTTCTGGCCAAAATACGAGTCCATAATAACACTTCCCTGAGTGAAAAAGAACATTCTTGTTCTTTTCTCACATCAAAACCCACCCATAAATTTGTATTGATTGTAAACAATGTTTAATCCGTGCATATTTCTCTCCTGATTCAGCCAAGATTATGAATAGATAACTCATATTTAAGCAGGAAGCAACAGTTTGACGTTAAAAACATCTTAATGATGGATTTGTTTTTTACAAACACGCAGCTTTTTGTTTCAAAAGATGTTAACTGATGGACTGGAGTGGTGTGGATTACTTGTGGATTATTGTGATGTTTTTATCAGCTGTTTGGACACTCATTCTGACGGCACCCATTCACTGCAGGGGATCCACTGATGAGCAAGTGATGGAATACTAAATTTCTCCATATCTGTTCTGATGAAGAAACAAACTCATCTTCATCTTGAATGACCTAAGGGGAAGTACATTTTCAAATGATCACTTCTGGATATTTAAATGTTTTTGTTTTTTATACATTCTAAATTTACAGCGGAAGAACTTCTTGTGTTGATGAGCCTGTGGTTTATCCACCATCTTTTGTTTACCTGCGTCTGGTCTCATCTGTCCTCGAGGTCTTCTGATTGGTGTTCCAGAGACGATCACAGATGAAGCTCTCCCATGATACCCCACTGGCAGTCTTAGCCTATAAGACAGGATAATAAGTCATTCCCACATCATTTATCACAAAACGTCATTTCTAACAGTGCTTTACATAGAGGTTTTTTTTTAATCTTTTGGCTGAATTTTGCTTCCTTTAAGAGATCCAAAAATTACATTTCTGTCATCACTTGCTCCTCCTCATGTTGTTCCAATCCAAATCTGTATGGCTTTCTTTGTTCTCCAGAAAATAAGAGAAGATATTAAGAAGAACAGTGGACAACAAATAATGGCTTTAATGGAAGAACACTGAAATCTTGCAAGATTTAGCAACAGTTATTGTTATACATTATACATATTGGAAATTTAATAAATATATCAGAGAGAAAATATTTTTCTCCAATCTTAAATCTAATTCTTTACATACACACACACACACACACACACATATATATATATACAGTCGAAGTCAAAAGTTTACATAGACCTTGCAGAATCTGCAAAATAATAATTATTTTACCAAAATAAGAGGGATCATACAAAATGCATGTTATTTTTTATTTAGTACTCACTTAAATAAGATATTTCACAAAAAAGAGATGTTTACATATAGTCCACAAGAGAAAATAATAGTTTTTTTTAAAAATGACCACATTCAAATCAGGGTTCCCACTCTAAGCCAAATGTCAAATTCCCTGACTTTTCCCTGACTTTTAATGACTAAAAAGCTGAATTTCCATGACCTATAATGAACGGATCCATCCACTTGCAAGCTTTATTTACTTGTTTACAGACGTTTTTAGTACAAAACTATGGAAGGCCGTTTCTACCACTAAATAAAAAAAGATAAAGATAAAACTCACAATTCTGACTTTTTTTCTTGCAATTGCAAGTTTGTATCTTGCAATTTTGACTTTTGTAACATATAAATTCATTTCTGAGGAGAAAAAATACTGATAAGTTCACATAATTGCGAGTTCATATCACTCAATTCTGCCTTAACTCTCAATTGCGAGTTTATATCATGCAATTCTGACTTTATAACTCGCAATAGCGACTTGTTATCTCACAATTCTGACTTTTTTTTTTTCGCAACTGCTAGTTCATATCTCACAATTCAGAGAAACAAAAGTCAGAATTGCGAGTTTGTATCACGCTATTGTGAGAAAATAAGTCAGAATTGTGAGATAAGTCGCAATAACCTTCTTTTTATTTTTTATTTAGTGCCGGAAACAGGCTTTTTCTGTAATATTTCTACAGAAATTAATTTATGTTTATAACAATTTGAAGGATTTTTGTAAGGGTTTGGGATTTGTAAGGATTTGTAATCAAGTTCATCATTCATTTAGTTTTTGCTTTTCTATGATCTACTTTTCATACCCAGTCTTTGAAGTGGTCATTTTGTAGCCAAAGCTCTTGAAAAAAATTTTTTTTTCTGGCATGTTTGCCTTAGTTATCTAAGCTGGTGACTGCATTTGACTTGTGATTGCCAGTTGACGTGCGGGAAGGGAATAAAATGGCACTGAAAAATAGCCTAACCATAAAAATAGGCAAATAAATAAATAAATAAAAACGGTACAGAAAAGTTCAGTTTGATAAACAGAAACTAAAATTTAAATCAACAAACAAAAATCCCTGATATTCCATGACTCGGACCAAAAAAATATTAAATTCCCTGACTTTCAATGACTGGAATAGACCTTTTAAAATTCCATGATATTCCAGAAATTCCATGACCCGTGGGAACCCTGTCAAATGTTTACATATACTTAATTCATACTACTGTGTTGTTACCTGAATGATCCACAGCTGTGCTTTTTTTGTTCAGTGATAGTTGTTCATGAGTCCCTTGTTTGTCCTGAACAGTTAAACTGCCTGCTGTTCTTTAGAAAAATCCTTCAAGTCCGACCAATTCTTTGGTTTTTCAGCATTTTTGTGTATTTGAACCCTTTCCAACAATGACGGTATGAGTTTAGATCCATCTTTTCACACTGAGGACAACTGAGGGACTCATATACAGAAGATTCAAACACTCACTGATGCTCCAAGGAAACACAATGCATTAAGAGCCAGGGGTGTAAACTTTTGAACTAAATGTTTAGGATGTTTACTGTTTTTTTTTTATTTTGCCTAAATATCATCGTTTGTTTTTTTTTGTTTTTTTCATTTAGTGCTGCACTTCAGGAGCTACAGAAGACACTTACATGTTCCCCAGAAGACAAAATAATTAAAATCTTAAAATTCAAAGGGTTTTCACCCCCACGGCTTTCCTTCTGAAGCATCAGTAACTGTTTGAACCTTTTGTAATAGTTGCATATGAGTCCCTCAGTTGTCCTCAGTGTGAAAAGATGGATCTCAAAATCATACAGTCATTGTTGGAAATGGTTCAAATACACTAAAAAAAGCTAAAAAAAAAAATAATAATAATCTGTGGGACCTGAAGGACTTTTCTGAAGAACAGCAGGCAGTTTAACTGTTCAGGACAAACAACGGACTCATGAAAAACTATCACTAAAAAAACAAAAACAACACAGCAGTGGATCATTCAGGTAACAACACAGTATTAAGAATCAACACAGTACAAAATCAGCTATTATTTTCTCTTGTGGACTACATGTAAAATAATTTAGCAAATTCTGCAAGGTGTATGTAAACTTTTGACTTCAACTGTATATGTATACAAATAACAACAAAAGAAAAACAAACGAGTATGTAAAAAAGTTCCACTTTAAAAATTCCTATTCACTCTAATGTCAATTCTTTACATAATAATGTTTCAGATAGAGGTCTATTTAAATCATTGTTCTTCATTTTTCTAAAGTACCAATATAAATGTAAGATTTTTTTGTGCATAATTATTTCAAATTATTATATATGATTCAGTAGTCATTTTAAATCCATTTCACTATATAAGATACACATAACTCGACTGAGCTATTTTAGTTCAGTTGAAATTCTTTGTATAAAAAAGTGCAAAAAGGCTCTTCAAGAATTCTCCTTATGCTTCACAGAAAAAAATAACAGCATGTAGGTTTGGAGCGACATGAGGGTGAGTAAATATTGACAGAATTTACACTTCTGGGTGACCTACTTCTTTAAGATTTCACTTCAAATCCTACTCTAGAAATCAGCCCGATCACAAAAGCCCAGCTCAGGCCTGCGGCTTCAGGCCCAATGTAAATCAACTATAGATTTTCCTCCAGACTAATTCTCATTCTTTCCTCAAGAAGTGACACGCTTTTGGAGAGGCCCGGTGACAGATTGACTGAGCCGAAGGGAACTTCAGGTAGGCGAGCTGCTGAAATTAAATTTCAAAAAACTTCCCTCTTCATTTTCACACAAGTCCTTGTTCTGTCTCCGGGCGAATGACTCCCTCTCCGGGCCTTGTAAGTGAAAATGTGACAAGAAATACAGTTCTGTTTTGGAGGGAAGACTTATTGCTAAAAGACGTTTTTCACAGCAAGCTGGAAAACGCGCAGGTGCATTATTTAGCCTGACAGGCGTACGCTGGGAAAGAATAAAGTGAGTGTTTATGGGAATAACTTACAGGAACTTCGCTTGCTCTTTAAAATTCGTACGTATATGGCTGCTAACTCAAAAGATGACTGAAATATGAAGTCAGCAGGAGCCCGCAATGGTGTGATTTGGCTGCACACTTGCTTCGGATGTTAGTATTTAAGAGGCTGAGGAATATTAATAGGCTGTCACCTACCAGTTGGGCATCAAGGCATTTTCTTTTCCACGGAACATTATTCCAACGTTGGTTGCATGATCTCTCGATGAGTAAAAGTCTGTGTAGTCGCCTGTTACAGAGAAGGAAGAATAAAAGATGACAGAGAAAAAAAACAGGGAGGTTAATGAGGAGTAAACACTTGCAGTGACAGGAGTGAAAAATCACAATTTGTCTTAACCCTCTGCTAAAATTTACTGTGTGCTAGGGTCATAATTCAGTTCACTACATTAAAGAAATATCTCTACCAGAAATGAAAGTTCTGTCATCAATAACTAATCTTCTTGCTTTGTGTGAAAAAAAATGAATTATACATTTATGACTGAAAACTCAATTTATTTTAGCTATTCAGTAATAAAACCGGCACCTCTCCACCGATATTGCTCTCGATTCTCAATTTTCAGTTTTTAATCGGTCATGTGACATTTTCTATCTAACGACATTTGGTATAAATTATGCAAAAACTGATGCAATGTTTCTAAAAGTGTTTTCAGAGCCCCAGTGGAGAGTATGATGATTTTTTTTTTTGAGTTTCATGGAAGAAAGAAAGTAATGCAATGGAGTAACAGTAAGAATAAAAAGTACATAAAAGTAGTACACTACCTGTCAAGTTTGTCTTAATTAAGATTTTTTAATGTTTTTGAACTAAGCCTCTTTTATCAAAAATACAGTTAAATATTAATATTGTAAAATATGATTAGAATTTATTCATTTCATAACTGTCATTAGCACCAATGTTAATACATGTCAATAACTGAGCAGCAAATCAGCATACTAGAATGATTTTTGAAAGATCATGCACTGAAGATTGGAGTAATGATGCAGAAAATTCAGCTTTGATCACAGAAATAAATTACATTTTAAAATATATTCAACTGAAGAATTCAAGAATCAACATATTTTTTAAACTTGTATTTAGGGAATCTTCTTGTATCTGCAGATATATGTTCTTATTCATTAATTTAAGTGTGGTCAAAAGTTTTTAAATAGCAATTTTTAACATTTTTAAAGAAGTCTCTTCTGCTCACCAATCCTACATTTATTTGATTTTTTGAAATATTTTTACTATTTAAAATAACTGTTTTCTATTTGAATATATTGTAAAATGTAATTTATTCCTGTGATTTCAGTGTCACATGACTCATTCTAATCATTCTAATATGCTGATATGCGGCTCAAAAAACATTTATTATTATTATGATGTTGAAAACAGCTAAGTAGGATTTTTTCAGGTTTCTTTGATGAATAGAAAGTTCAGAAGTACAGTATTTATCTGAAATAGAAATCTTTTGTAACATTATAAATGTCTTTATCATCACTTTTGATCAATTTAAAGCATCCTTGCTAAATATAAGTATTAATTTCTAGAATTTCGCTTCCAAACAACAACAAAAAATATACTGACTCCAAGCTTTTGACTGGTATAGTGTAAAATGTTACAAAAGCTTTTTATTTCAGATAAATGTTGATCTTTGAATCTTTCTATTCATCAATGAAGAAATGCAACTGTTTTAATACAGTTAAAAATAATACTAATAAAAATCATTAGCATATTAGAAAGATTTCTGAAGGCTCATGTGACACTGAAGACTGGAGTAATGATGCTAAAAATGTAGCTTTGATCAAAGAAATAAATTACACTTTAAAATAAATTCAAACAGAAAACCATTTTTATAAATAGTAAAAATATTTCCACATTTTACTGTTTTTCCAGTACTTTGGATCAAATAAAAGGCTTGGTGAGCAGAAGAAACTTCTTTAAAAAACATTAAAAATCTTACCGTTCAAAAACTTTTGACTGGTAGTGTATATGCTCAAAAAGAGTGCAAGACCAAACAAGAATTCAGTATTCAAATAATATGATGATTTCATTACATTATGAATCTGATCAACATTCTAACTACGTAAATCAATGGGAGATTTACTTTAATCATACATTTCTTAAGAGCGTATTAAAATAAATATGACATTTACAATAAATAAATATATTTAAAATTTTGAATAAAAGTAAGTTAGTGGTGCAATTCACTGCTGACAGAATTAGGTTTTAATAAAAACTTGGCTGTCTATATACAGTATAGATTTTTTTTTATCTGTGCTACTCTACTAGAGAAAAGGGCTGTAGTGAAAAAAAACAGGAAAACCTCAAAACCTATAATGCCCATAATGCACAAAAAATGAAGGCTGTAATCTTTCATGACATGAGAGAGGGTTTCTGAACGACTCTGACAGCTATAGTTAGTGAACAGTGCACTCTAGTGATCATTATGGAACAGAACCAGAACTGAATAGTTCTGCCTCTACAGGACAGCTTTTGTGACACTAGTCAAATTCAGAAAGCACTGAAAGTCGCTTTAAAGTCAATATCCATCAATGCAATAATCATCAATGCACGTTCTTCTTCTTACTTTTCAGCTCTTTACTACAAGGATTAATACTGGTATGTAACGCAACTTTTCATAACCCAGTAAATTTCTTATACATAAAAGTCCTGCTTTACTTTTTTCCAGATGAATGCTCTGTTTTATTCTGAAATATATCAGATAATGGAAGTAAAACAGTTGCAAAAGGCATTTCATGTAAATAATAATTCTATACTGAAAAGTTGAAACATGACTTGCATATGATATATGGCCTTATGATATGGAAATAAGGAGTTTAAGGGCATCTGTTTGACCGTCGCACTCACCAATCTCAGCTGGGAGATGCATCACTGCAGAACTCTGCTGAACAAACGCCCTGGAAATCACAAATCACACATATAAGGTGCGATAATCAACTTTTTTTCAGATTTAAAAAATATTATAAATGCATAATTTCATACTACTTTTTCAATTGTTGTATAATGTGTGCTGTTCCACATATAGGCAGCATACACTGCATATTTAGTAATATGCATGCAGTAAAACATACTCTTACAATTGAAAATAACCATATTATAGGAGGGACATTTACCGGCTTCTTAAACTGACGTCATCTCGCAGCGTGGACTCGTTTGCAGCCAGAAGCATCTGGAGGCACTTTCTTGCTTCCCTCCAAGCATCATAACCCAGAGCCATAAAAGCATTGAGTGTGGGCTTTAATAAAGAAAAAAGCATAAGGATGCAGAAGAATCCATCATATACAATACAAAACTATAGTGATGAAGCTCACCTGTTCAAAAACATCCTGATGGGGTCCAAGAGCCGGTCCATTGAAAAGATGCTTGATAACACTGAGGTCCAAAATCTGGTCTCCAATGGCAATGCCGATTCTGTGCCTTGGCTGTTATATCCAAATATAAGTTAGAAAGATATTTGCATGAATTTCACAAACTCAGTGTTCTCCAGTATGTTTATAGATGCTCCAAAAGACTTTAAATGGTCAATGTCAGAAATTATAATGTATACATTAATACTTTAAATACTATGCATGCTTTTGCAACACTGTAAATGCTGACAATGCATGCCTATAAAGCTTTGTTGACAATTAAGGTTTACTTTAGATTCTGAGTCCAGATTTTCTGATGTGCATTCTGACCTTTGAAACTTTGTGTCCACACAGAATTGCAGTGGGAGTAATACTATTCTGAGTAACATCATTTACTAATTTTATAAAGCTAAACACGCTCTCATTAGTTACATAACAAGACTTTAGTAATTCAGTTTAACCAGAACCACACACACTGTCATTCCCAGGAATGAATAACCGCGTACTCACATTATCCGGCGTGGAAAAAACTCCGTAAGGCAAGTTGTGATAAGAAAAGTCACTTTTCTCCTCCACTTTGACGAAAGACATTTTGAAGTTGCAGTCGTACTCTGAAATGCTCCTCAGAGTAAACAGCAGCGCGAATAACCCCTTCCAGATGTGCACTTGAGACATATGAAAGTTACCGCCTCACGTGTGGAAGCGGCGAGCCAATCAGAGACGCCCCCTTCTATCCTCCCTACGTCAAGTACACTTCGGTCTACTCGACGTGACTCAGCAGAAAAGTACCAACCACAGAACGTTATTCCGACGTTAGAGTATGGTTCTCATTATATGAACAAATTCTGAATGTTCTACGAACGTTTTTCTAAATGTTTTCTAATAAAAACATTGTCTAACGAGAGTTTTTGATAGTCAAAGTTGAATAAACATAATTCCACACAGAATGGATATTCGCCTTATTAATTTTTTTTAATTCCTAACATCCTAAGAACTTTACCTTTAGGTTTACAATAACAGGCCAGTGCTACGCATAGTGTAAAAATCATACAGATGCTATAAGATGTAAATGATCATTTACAGCACCTGCAGGGCAAGAATTGTTACAAACTGTATCATATATCAGAATTTTCAGTGGTTCACATAATTTTGACCCTGGACCACAAAACCAGTCTAATGATATGGTTTGTTAGGATAGGACAATATGTGGCCCAGATACAATTATTTGAAAATCTGGAATCTGAGGGTGCAGAAAAATCAAAGTATTGAGAAAATCGTCTTTAAAGTCATCCAAATGAAGTTCTCAGCAATGGATATTACTAATCAAAAATTAAGTTTTCATATATTTATGGTAGGAAATTTACAAATATCCTTAATATCCTAATGATTTTTGGCACAAAAGAAAAATCAATAATTTTGACGCATACAATGTATTTCTGGCTATTGCTACAAATATACCTGTGCTATATAAGACTGGTTTTGTGGTGCCGGGTCACAATTGTTTAATCAGTTCTTCATGCTTATTAGTAGACCTAACTTTTTATTTGTCTTAACCTAATAAAAATGTTGTCTTAATGTTTTAAGCTTTTATTTTTTATATCTACACATTAGCCAACTTTTATCTTCTTCTTTTTTCCATTTCTAATGACCTCTGACATTACTTTAAAATTTTGTGGTTCATAAATGGAAGTCTGGGTTAAGCATAGTGTGAAAATCATGCAGATGCTGTATGTAAATGGTCACTTACTGCATCTGCAGGGCAAAAAAATAAACATATATATATATAACTTACCAAATTTCCTTCATTCCATGATTCACATTATTGTTTAATCAGTTTCAGTACTCTTTGTAGTAACCTTTTTTTTTTATAAGCTGACAACAATGCTGTCTTAATGTTTTAAAATTTTCAAATCTATAAATTAGCTAACTTTGTCTTCTTTTTTTTCCATTTCTAACATACCCTTTACTTTAAAATGTCATGGTTCATAAATAAAAGGTAATCAAAGTCAAAATCTTACAGATTCATGCATTATGTAAATTATCATTTACAGCACCTGCAGGGCAAGAATTGTTTTACAAAATTGACTTAACAATTTTCTGCAATTTACCTCATTCAGTGGTCCACGTCAATGTTTAATCAGTTCTTCATTCTCTGAGACATTTTTAGTGTTATAACCTAATAACAATGTTATTTTAAATTAGCTAACATTTCCCAAATACAAATACACTTTTTTTTATATACAACATTGAATACATACCTTATCATCACATAATGAATGCTTTCATTGTTGTTTATTATTTTTAATTTCTCATCATCCTCCAACATTATGCTTTTATGGTTCATAAATATACATCAGGGTTAAACAATGTGAAAATCATAATTAAGCATTCAGGCCAAAATATTTAGCAGAGGATTTTTGTGTGCTATGGGTGTGTTTTTCTTTAAAAAAACTGTATAACCTACAATTGACACACACACACACACACACACACACACACACACACACACGGGCAAAATATTGGCACCCTTGCAATTCTGTCAGAAAATGCAACTCCCATAAAATTGTTCTAATTGCAAATATTTTGGTATTCACAAAAAACAGAAGAAAAGTCGAACTTGATAAAATTTCCCACAGAACTCAAAAATGGACTGAACAAAATTATTGACACCTTGTCAAAATTGTAAGAAATAATTGCTTGTCAAATATGTAACGCACCTATAATTTGTATTTAGACGCCTGTGGCAATTAACAGGTGTGAGCAATATAGTAATCACACTTGCAAACAGTTAAAATGGAGAAAACTTGACTCAACCTTTGTGCTGTGTCACACTGAGCATGGAGAAAAGAAAGAAGTGTAAAGAGTTGTCTGGGGACAATCTCAAAGCTACAAATTCATGTCCAGAGATCTTAATGTTCCTGTGTCCACTGTGCGCAATATCACCAAGAAGTTAACAGCCCATGGCCTTTCAGCAGGACAATGACCCAAAACACACTTCAAAAATCACTCAGAAATGGTTACAAACAAAGCTCTGGAGAGTTCTGAAATGGCCAGCAATGAGTGCAGATCTGAATCCCATTGAACACCTGTGGGGAGATCTGAAAACAGCAGTTGGGAGAAGGCATCCTTCAAATATGAATGACCTGGAGCAGTTTGCAAAAGAAGAGTGATCCAAAATTCCAGTAGAGAGGTGTAAGAAGCTCATTCATGATTACAGGAAGCGATAATAAATTCGCTAATAATTTCTTCTAGTGCATTTTTTGGGTTCTGTGTGGAATTGTATCAGATTTTACTTTCGTGTTTTTTTGTGTTGTTCCAATGCAAACAAACAAAAAAAAACATGCAAGTGCCAAAACATTTGCAACTGCAACAATTTTCTGAAAGAGTTGCCATTTTTTGACAAAATTGCAAGGGTGCCAATATTTCTGGCCATGACTGTATATGTATATGTAATTGCAAATAATTTGCAAACCACTTGAAATTGCTTGTACCTTTAGACAACATTGCAGGGTAAAACAAAAAAAAGCAAGATTTTGCAGTAGTGTTGCCCTTAAGTGCCAATCTTACGATGAATTAAAATGAATAACATACACAGACATATAATGTAACTAACAAACTGGGGAGACTGTATACTAGGCTAAATTGAGTCACTAGAGTGCTTACTACAGTGTGACGTGTAAAACTTTATTGAACATGAATGCAGTGAATATACAATAAATAAAACCACTCGCAACCGTCACTCACTCAAATAAACAAACTATAAGAAATGAAAATCACAGTCTGTAATGAAGTGCAAAAAAAAAAAAACGACAGAGGTCACAAAATGTAATAATTTGTATATTTGAAATGACTTATAAACCTCTTAATGTTTTTAAACCATGACTGATAAAACCTCATCTTTTTTTATATTAAGTAAATAATGTCATTTTCTTGCTTACAATTGTTATTGAATAAACTAAAATAAGACATTCTGGCAATGGTTTTAACATGCACGCGTTGTTCACCACCAGAAATGCACAGTCACTCGAATCGAAAACACCATTTATTAATGCAAATTAAATTACTAATCATATAAATATTTTGCGGTGTACATACCACAGTATTTTGTAAGTAAATAAATTCAAGAGGTAAAAATGAAACAAAGGGACAAAATAAATTTGCGTATGTGTTTCATTGTAGCATGCACAATTCAAGGTTTCAAGGAAAAGAGGGTAAAAAACATCTTTGCAATCTTTAGCTCAAATCTTCTTGATTTTCTCCCCGACGATAAGCGGGTTTTCCTTCCTTATTTTCTCAGCTGCATCAGCTTTGTAATCAAAGCTACAGTTGTGAACATCTGAGTATCGGTGAATGCTGCAAAACAAGTGTCCGCACCGGCAGTCGAAACCTGTCATATATATATATACAAAAAAAAAAAAAAAAAAAAAAAAAAAAAGCTAAATTAGCTCAATATTCTCAAGATTTGCAGGCAGAAAGAGTCATATACCATAAAAGCTCATTTCCAGTTGTTACAATCTAGCCTATTGCATGCAAAGTTTCATTAGGTTTATATGTATATATAAAGTTGAAGTCAAAAGTTTACATACACCTTGCAGAATCTGTAAAATGTTAAATTATTTTACCAAAGTAAGAGGGATCATACAAAATGCATGTTATTTTTTTAATACTGACCTGAAAAAGATATTTCACATAAGAAACATTTACATACAGTCCACAACACAATAATAGCCTAATTTATGAAAACGACCCCGTTTAAATGTTTACATACACTTGATTCTTAATATTGTCATTACCTGAATGATCCACAGCTATTTATTTTTTATTTTGTTTAGTGATAGTTGTTCATGAGTCCCTTGTTTGTCCTGAACAGTTAGCCTGCACACTGTTCTTCAGAAAAATCCTTCAGGTCCCACAAATTATTTGGTTTTTCAGCAAACCCTTTCCAACAATGACTATGATTTTGAAATACATTTTTTTCAAACAGAGGATAACTGAGGGACTCATATGCAACTATTACAAAAGGTTTAAGCGCTCACTGATGCTTCAGATGGAAACACAATGCATTAAGAGCTGGGGGTGAAAACTTTTGAACAGAATGATAAAGTGTAATGTTTTTTATTTTGCCCAAATCATTTTTTTTTTTTTTTCATTAGTACTGCCCTTCAGAAGCTACAGAAGATACTTACATGTCTCCCGGAAGACAAAATAAGCTAATTTTACACAGCTCTGGATCATTCAGGTAACAACAGTATTAAAAATCAAGTGCATTTAACCTTGTGAACGGGGTCATTTTTATAAATTCAACTATTATTTTCTCTTGTGGACTATATGTAAACATCTTTTATGTGAAATATCTTATTCAGTTCAGTACTAAATAAAAAAAAAAAATAATAGACATTTTGTATGATCCCTCTTATTTTGGTAAAATAATTAACATTTTGCAGATTCTGCAAGATGCGTGTAAACTTTTGACTTCAAATGTATACGTTTTGCATACCAGTGAGCCCGACTTTCTTGCGGCAACAGAAGCAGCGGTTTTTCTTGGGTCTGGATTGCTCTGGTACATCTGAGGTTTGCTCTGAGACATCTGAGGCTGAGAGTTTAATACAGGTGTCAAAGATTTAGAAATGCTGCTAACATAAAGAACATTTTCATTGAGATTCTGAAAATCAAAAGAACTTGGTTGGCATCCGGTTTGAGCCTGAAACCTCCACAGACATTATTGATCAAAAAGGTGCTACAGAAAATGCGGGAGGCATGAAGCAAAGATGAACTTTCTGATCTTGATACTCACCAGACACTCTATCTATGGGTTGACAAGTTTCATCTAGCTTCCTTTTTCCTCTCGTTATGCAATCCTCCGTTGATGAGCTACCTGCCGTGGACTCCTGAATGTTTCTCACCGATTTACTGCACGATACTTCTTCTGTACAAACAAATATAGTCAGTTTTACTAAAGAATCTATATGACAGGTTCATAAAATTAAGAGACCTGCTTTAAGCCTCAGTTTTTGCCCTATTTATTTGTTTTTAATATTTGCTTGTGATGCACTACAATTATTTTAAACCAGAAACTGTACATTATTCACTGACTTGGAAAGTTAACAATTTTGTTAACCAAGCAAGCCAAAAAAAAAAAAAAAAAAAAAAAAAGGTTATTGACAGATGCAAAATCTAAAATTATATATAAAAACAAATAAATAAATTAAAGTTCAACTTTTGGGATTAGTAAGATTTCTGCATTTATTGAATCAAAAATACAGTAAAAATAGTACAATTGTAAATTATTATTTTAATTATTTTAATTAGATTTTGAAATGTAATTTCTGTGATGCAAAGTTGAATTTTCAGCATCATTACTCCAGTCTTCAGTGTTACATGATCCTTCTGAAATCATTCTAATATTCTGATTTATTATTATATGTTGAAAAAAAAAAAAAAAAAGGTAATGTTAAAAATCTTTTTGGAACCTGTGATACCTTCTTCAGGATTCTTTGATGAATAAGTAATAATAATTTACTAAAAACAGTAACAATATCGGTCTTCACAACCACTTTTTAATCAATGTAACATCCTTGCTAAGTAAAAGTATACTTTTTTTTTTCCAAAAAAAAAAGGGAGAAAAATCCAAAAAAATAAAACAAAACACACATACTGACCCCAAGCCTTTGAACATTAGTATAAATGTCTATAAATAAATACACATCTCTAAAAACAACATTTGTTATGTTCTAACCTTTATCATTAATCTCTATCTAATAAACAACTCTACCCAATTAATTAAACAAAAGCCTTATGATCCGTAAAATCAGTAGACATGTAAATGTAGGCCTGTTTAGCCCTTGAAAAAGAAGAAAACAGAGCTTTTAATCAAATGTAACAAGTGAACTTTGAGCACTTATTGGCCTCGTCTCAAAGCAAACAATCAGATGCATTTGAAAGATGTCTGGCTGTTTCTTTAGAGTTTGGCAGAGCATTTGTCTCTTTCTGTGTCATGGTAATCTGCTCAGTGTCTGGTTTTGGAGTGGGGGATGACATAATAAACAGGTCAAAGTGAAAAAGGGAACATACCTGGTGTTTTCGGGCCTGATTGAGCTGCTGCTGAAGCACCGTCTTTATGTTTAACTGCTGCTGGTGTTGGCATTGAGAAACGCTGACTGGGGAGGATGATGAGAAAAGATTGTTGTGTTATATAAAAGTGAAAATACATACCAGTTGTGTAAAACTTGGAAGAGGGTGTTATGACCAAAACCTTATCTCAAAAGTACAAGCAACTGCTGGAAATTAAATAAGAAATTGTTTACATATTTAATAACCACGCTGTAGTGCTATAGTGAACTAATAAGTTCACCATAAAATTGTACTGAAAATATTTTTTAAAACTTTATTTTAGCTAGCTGCCAAGGCAAACTTTCTCATTCCTAATTAGTTTAACAAAGTACTAAAATAACCTAAACTAAAATTAAATAAATAAACTATCCAGTTTACCGTTTACTGCTTACTAAATGTTTGTTATTCTTCTCGTTATATCCCTATACCGGATAATGACCCGGAAGTCTCACCCATAGGCTTACTTGGTTTAAGAAAAAGGTGGATTATAAGCATTTAAAGAGAACAAAAAAGAAAATAAAACTATCTAAAATTAAAATAAAAATGCAAAATCTAACAATAACTAATTAAAAATATTATTTAAAAAAAAAAAAAAAAACATAGCATCTCTATGGAACTTGGATGAAAAATTAAAAAAATAAGACTATTCATAAATGAATAAGTCTGCCATCAGTGCAAAAACAGCTTGACATTATGTAATATGTAGTACCTGAATTTAACACGAATCATAGCAGTAGAACTGCCCACTGAAAACAATACAAATTGATCCATTGTTATATAAATGGCAGAGTTGACACATTTCTACCGTATGTACAGTCATACCACTCCTAAACCAGGTTTATGCTTCAATAAGAAAGGGGCCTGTTCTTGCCCTTTTGAAATAAGAGTTGCACAAATAAACTACATCTTATGCAACTGCAAAGACTTAAGCAACTGTTATGAGAAATGATGGGGGGGTGCTGAAGAGGAAGATGTTGTACCTGTTTTCATGCTGTGACGTCGATTGTACAGTCATAGATTCTCCTTTACTGCTAATGCTGGAAGACACTGCAGGCAATGAAAGAGCAAGAAACCCAACATGTCAACACTTCCATTTTAAGGTCTCTTTATTCTTTAGAAGCTGATGAAAGTAATAGAACAAGAAGTTGTTGTTTTTTTTTAGACGTTTCAGTATAACGCTACTGTGTCCAAACCAAAGGAACAACCTGACAAGTTTCCATTTTACACACACACAGCTCAAAAAATTTGAATAGCATGAAAAAGTTCATTTTTTTTTATTGTAACATTTCAAAAACTGAAACTTTCAAATATTCTAGACTCACTACATGTAAAGTAAAATATTTTTGGTTTAATTTTGATGATTAGAGCTTACAGCTCATGAAAGTCAAAAATCCAGTATCTCAAAATATTAGAATATTTTCTAAGATCAATCAAAAAACATTAGCAAAACAAAAAAGTTCAAGTTCTTTAAAGTAAGTTCATTTATGCATTTATCAATACTTGTTCGGCAGCACATATTACAGCAAATTACTTGCTACTAGCACAAATTACAGCATCAGTGAAGTGTGGCATGGAAGTGATCAGCCTGTGGCACTGCTGAGGCACTATTGAGCCTTCAGATCATCCTTTTATTGTTCTCATCTTTCTCTTAAAAAAAAATATCCCACAGATTCTCAATGGGGTTGAGGTCAGGCATGTTGGCTGACCAATAAAGCACAGTAATATCATGGTCAGCAAACCACTTGCAAGTGGTTGTTGCACTGTGGGCAGGTGCTAAAGTCCTGCTGGAAAAGGAAATCAGCATCTCCATAAAGCTTGGCAGCAGATGGAAGCATAAAGTGCTCCAAAATCTCTTGGTAGATGGCTGCACTGACTTTGCACTTGATAAAACACAATGGACCAACACCAGCAGATGTCACTTTAATGAAACTCAAAATGTAAATATTCTAATTTCTGACTTTCATGAGCTGTACGCTCTAATCAAAAAAACATTTATTACTGACCTAAAACTTTTAAAATGTAGCATATATCGAGCAGCGATTAAACCACAGACATTTTGCCATTATTGACCCTTTCTACTTAAAACATTTCATGACTTTACAGTCTCTTACGAAAATAACTTCCTTCATTCTTCCTTCAATCTGACATCACAAATCTTCCTTACTTTTGCAACCCATTTACAAAGCCAACTCAAAAATGTGCTAACAAAAAATTAACAAAATTAAAATAGTCTATGCACAGATTTTGTGATCAAATACTGTTGAATTTTGATAGTAAAATTGTACTTACTAAGGGTCTTGCTGTGTTACACCTGACTCACCTGGATCGCTTGACCTGCCGCTGTTGTTCTGCCGCTGTAAGGAGTCTTTGTAGCACACAGAGCACATGCCGTTATTACGCGGATTCCCGTAAAACCCACAACCATTAGAACAGAGCAAAGGCACTTGTGTCTGATTGGTCTCCTGAGCCATATCCCTCTCCTGTGGAGAAAACAAACAGCGAGATCACAATTACAAAGTCACATACCATGTGTTTTTACCAATGAGTAACAGCTACTTTGACGTCATGATCCACAACTCAACTTCAGGGGCTAAATAACAGACCTAAATCCATTCATGAGAAACCAGTGGCCTGTTTCACCTTAAAAGAGCTCTGAGGCTACGATCTGTGCTTTGAATACTGAGTGTAGAGCTGAATTAGGCTTTGTGCAGATGTTTGAGTGAATAAGACACTTATCTGATCTTCCTCTGACATGTTCTAACTGTCTCTCTGCACCTGTCTGTAAGGTTCTGTCTCTCAGACTACCTGTGCGGCTGTCTCACATTCATACTGTATAAAAACTGTCCTCGCTGTGCTGAAAGATGGGAGAAAAAGAGCAATTATAACTTTACAAAGGGATAGCTTACCTAGAAATTTAAATTCTGTCATTACTCAACCTCATGTTGTTCCAAACCCGTAATTAAGATATTTCTGAGGAAATCCGAAAGCTTTCAGACCCTACACAGACGGCAACGCAACTACCACGTTCAAGACCCAGAAAGGTAGTAAGGACATATTTAAAATAGTCCCCATGTGACATCAGCTGTTCGATCGGAATGTTATGAAGCTACGAGAATACTATTTTTGTGCAAAGAAAACAAAAATTACTATTTCTTCTTTTCCAGGTCAGTCTTCGACGCAAGTTCATGAGAGTGCCATGGCGCATAGTTTTATGGGGTATGGAACAACATAAGTAATTAATCACATAATTTTCATTTTTTCAACTATCCCTTCAACAAAAATACAGACAGAGACAACATGGATGATTCATAGTTGGAGCGGAAGACACATAAGGCAGACAGACAGAAAAATGGAAAGCCCAGAATGCTGGATAGACAGAGAGATGGTAGATAGATAGAACAAAAGACATATGATAAAGATGGATAATGGAACGATGGAAAGACAGCACATACATACATACAAAACATACATGCAAAACATATTACAAACAAATTACAAATGATATTTATTTTGTAATTTTACTAAACTTATAACATGATTTTGATTATTAAATATACACTTTAACAAAAGTATTATTAAAAGTACTACAGAAAATGAATAAACCAGGTACAAATGCTGATCTGTCCCACCTGGCAAGGCTTTTTTGCATTTTAAAATGGTTAAAGTGCCATATAAATGCACAATAACAATGATGAGTAGGCCAAGTATGGTAACAGGTTAGCCATACTTGGAATTTGTGCTCTTAGCTCTACATTTCACCCATCTAAGTGCACACAGACCGCAGTTGTGGGTTATAAGGGTGGAAGAGAGCACTGTTCATCCACCTTCGGGTTACAAGTCCAACTCTCAAAGCATTAGGCCACAACTGCCCCAACAGCAGGAACAATACACAAAGAAAAAACACAGTCATTACTGCTTCCATGTTGACTTTTTCAGTACACAAACACTCCAGAGAGTGAATCCAAACACAATGCTTCAACATATCAGTGCTTTCAGTCAATGTTTAAGCCAAATAGCAGCTTTAAAGTAACTTTAAACAAGTTTAAATTAGACCAAGTGCTAATGAGAAAAAGAAAAGGAACTTGATTACTCAATGTCCAAAATAAAATTTCCTGATAATTTACTCACCCCCATGTCATCCAAGATGTTCATGTCTTTCTTTCTTCAGTCGCAAAGAAATTAAGTTTTTTTTTTTTTTGTTGAGAAAAACTTTCCAGGATTTTTCTCAATATAGTGGACTTCAATGGTGCTCAACAGAGTACAAATGCTCGTTTTGTCTAGCTCTGTGATGCACATGCGTACTCTGTACACTTCGGTTCAAGACAGTTAGGGTTTGTCGGAAAAACTCCCATCTAATTTTCTCCTCCAACTTCAAAATCGCTGCACAATGAATGTGGAAAAGTTCAACAACCTTTACAAGAAAGGTAAAACAGCGACGTAGGACAATTTTGAAGTTGGAGGAGAAAATGAGATGGGAGTTAGGGTATGTCAAAAAACTGTCTTGAACCGGAGTGCACAAAGCACGTATGCGCATCGCAGAGCTACACAAGATGAGCATTTGTGGTTTAAAAAAAAAAAAAAAAAATTATATATTTTTTTTATATATATATATATAAAAAAATAGAAGCCGTTAGAAAATAACTGATTGTTTCGTTAGATAAACCCCTTATTCCTTGGCTGGGATCGTGTAGAGCCTTTTGAACCTGCACTGAAACTGCGTTTTAAAGTCCACTATATGGAGAAAAATGTTTTCCTCAAAAAACTTAGTTTATTTGCGAAAGAAAGAAAGACATGAACATCTTGGACGACATGGGGGTGAGTAAATGATCAGGACATTTTTATTCTGGAAGTGGAGTAATCCTTTAACTCTAAACAATCCAAGTTTCTTGAAAACACACTAATCAAACGGCAAAACTACACTGTCTGGCTAGTGTACACTAAGCCGCTGTGCTCACATGTGTTGCCCTGTGACAGGCTCTGGCACTAGATCAGATATAGAACAGGTCAGATAAAGACGCTCAGTATCTCACCAGCTATAAGCGACAGGATCACTGAAGATGAGAACACTAGCCAAGAAAGACCAAGAACACAATGATGCCAAAAATAATACCAGAAAACTAATAAAAATAACTAGAAATTAATGCAACTTTATTTGGTATATTTGGTAACTTAACCAATAAATAATCATATAAGAGAATCAGAGGAAATACACCAGGCGGATCAATTACTAATACTAATTTTCTAACAAAAATTGTCAATGTCAAATCAATGTTGTGATGCTGAAGTCAATTTAAGCATCACAACATTATGAAATATAAATAACTGTTCACTTTGAGATCTACTGAAGTCTGTCTGAATACACAAAACAGGCGTGATGATAATTTTAGGAAAGCACTTTTTTTTTTTTTTTTTTTTTAAAGAAAGGGTCTAGCATTTGAAATAAAAACCCAAGTTGATGGTCTCCTACATTATGGAAGAAAACAAAATATAGTTTCCCAGGTATAAATACAGCAGAGAAACGCACAGAGAGCAGAAACAAAGGAAAGCACACCAAATACTGCTTTCAAGGTCAATATCAACTGCTAACCTTGAGTATTAAACTTTGGGGTGTAATTTGTCTCACATTTTAAATGAGGGAACAGGGAAGTGGGCTGAATTTCATTTCCCAAAGTCAGAAACTTATCCCGTTCACACCTAGAACTGACTTCTGTCTGTGATCCAATCACGTTAAATTAAAGCCAGGTCCAAATTTCTTCGGAATTTGATTATTCAAGCCCATTCAGAAGCAAATGTTACTACATAACAGGTTTGAATTGAACAAATGATGCATATTTACTGCTTTAATATGATAATTCAACACATTAAATATAGAGTGATCTTTTCAAAACAAATACCTGCTTTTTATTTTAAGAAACATGAATCAGCCTTCTGGGGAAGAGAACACATATCTAATCTAAAAATCTAATAAAATAAACCCCATTTATTTTATTTTGGAAACTAAAAGTTTAGTAAAAACACTGAAGTGCTTTATATGACATTGCTAGGGTTGATGATGTCATTAACTTATGGGAAAATACAGTCACAATGGGATGAAGATAAAAAAGTGCTTGTGTGGTAGAAGTGTTAACAGTTCCCTTAATACATAACCAGATCACATCTTCACACAATGCAAATACTCTAGTCCTTGAAGCTAACATCAGTGTCATGTAACTACTCATTGGTGTCACTGACAAAGAAACAGAAGTGAAGTAAACCTACAGTACTCTTATATTACATTGAGTTTGTTTTGTCTTACAGCTGTAGCAGTTGGATCCGAGCACTAAAATAATCAGGTTTCCACGTTAACTTGCACTATTTACACTGTCCTTTGTTTAAGTAATCATATAATAACAATGGCAACACCGACTAAAAGCAGATTCCATCGTAAGATGTCGCCTATATATCCATACGATTGCCTTTCTTACCTGGTTAATGGTTTATAGTGAGCACCTCTGTGTTTATCTTCTACGTAACGTCGCTAGCTGTTTAAATGAAAGCTGGACATCGTAAAACACATTGAGTAATAATGGTACGTTACGTACACGCCCACTAAAACGCTATTGGCTGCGTCCTGTAAACCACGCCTACGTACATCACAGTCCGATTCATTTTAACGAATCGGCTCATTTGAACAGTTCGTTTTAAACTCATCAGTGTGGTTTGTGAGCAAACAATTTTGTAAACGATTCACTTCAATGAATGATTCATTAAACAATTGAAGATTTGACACGAAACGCACAATCGCTATTTTTTATTTTACACGTGTAAAATAAAAAGATGAAATCAACACAGCGCTGATTGAAGTCGATTTTACGATCATTCATTATTTACAAGGACTACTCACAATGTATCGGTTTTAAACGTACTGTATTAACACCACACACTTCCCTAAAGATAAAAACAGAAGTTTTAATAGCTGGTTTTCTAGCAGAAAGCACATACATTGTAAACTAAAAGGCAACACAATACAAATCAACAAATGGACAACATACTAGCGTTACTCTTTCACCGCTGTTTACTTTTCCAACTCTCTTAACAATATCGCCGTTAGCCCGTTGTTTACAAAGCTACCCGTTTTCTAAACTAACAGTTACTTGTTTTCGTACAAACACTCAAATGACTTAATTGTTAAGTAGCTTTTGCTACGCGACCGCATACAACAACAGGTTTTGCTCATGTCAAGTTGGCTAACAGATCACAAAACGCCGCAGCTGTTTCGCTGATTCAATTGATAACGCCCGCATATAAACTCACCTCCGCACTCCTGGCGATTAATCTATCGATGTCGCTGGGTTAAAAGAGTTTGCTTTATTGTCCTGCACTATCAAAATGTTTGCTAAGTGTTTTCGGCGTTAGCCAGCTTCCCTTCCCCCACCGAGTAACAGCCTGTTTGTTAGTTTTGACACTCCAGCCCCCACTTTAACCTACCCGGTGACGTCACAAGGGGACTTATGGTTTTCCGGCGTTGACGTTTTGCGGTATAGACTGTCCCATGTGCCATATCATCGTTTTACATATTCATTTTCATGCGTTTATTATATTTTATATATATATTTTTTTTTTATATTTCGTAAAGATATAGGCACTTTTTTGATATTCCAGAGAAACTGTACTATCGCTGTGGACTGGTTGTTTATAAAACATATTTTGGATATACTTACTAATTTACTCTTTGTTTAATTCTACTGGCCCTAAAACACACACACACACACACACACACACAGGTCAAAGACGAAGCATCAAAACAAAGCAAAAAAGTTTAATACATTTTAAAATGTAGTGTTTACATTAGTGTTTCCTACTTAATTTTAGCTATTTTATTTTTCTTGCTATCATACATTTCTATCACGATTTACAAAAAAGTCATTTAGTGTAACAATAGTTTGTACCAAATTTTGTCAGACATATTTAAACAAGAATAACAATCTAATTAATTGTCATTTTAAATTTTTAAACCAATCTCTGCCACTAACCTTAAAACCACTTTACCTATTTGTCAGCAAGAAAATGTAATTGACTAAAATTTAATAAAATGACACTTGTTATTTTATATATATGTATGTATGTGACTCTGGACCACAAGACCAGTCATAAGTGTCCATTTTACATCAATAATAAATAAGAATAAAAATAAATAAACTATGGTTTATTAGGATATGGCAATATTTGGCTAAGATACAACTACTTGTAAATCTGGAATCTGAGGGTGCAAAAAAATCTAAATACTGAGAAAATCACCTTTAAAATTGTCCAAATGAAGTTCTTGAATGAATTTACAGTAGGAAATTTACAAAATATCTTCATGGAATATGAGCTTTACTTAATATCCTAATGATTGTAGATAATTGTAATCTGTAACTGATTCCAGATTATATGACAAAAAAATAAAAAATAAATAAATTGTATTACGCATTTTAGGTAGTATAATCAGAATACTTTTTGATTACTTTTGACCTAACTCGTTTTCCACATTGATTTATATAGGATAATATTGTGCCATATTGTACCACAAAAAAAAAAAAAGAAAAAGAAAATATATTTGTTGTTAAATGCATTAAACATTATATTATGTCAAGGTTTCCCAAACTGCTGATTGTGAAGGATCTACAGGGGGTTTATGAGTTTAATGAAAAACTAATAATTAAATAAATCACAAAAAAAGTGTATTAAAAAAAATAAATGTTAAAAAAATTAATAAATAAATAAAAAATTAAATATTTTATTTGTTCACCTGCATGTCATGTGACCATAACCAACATCAGAGAACCAATGAGCAGGTAAATGTGATGTATATTAAAATCTCAAGGGTTCTTCAAGTTAATATATCAGGTTAAAATGAATCAGAGGACGAGTTCGTGAATTTGTGCATTTCAATGCGTTTGAAAGACAAAAGACATAGAAAATACAGAGATACATGGTAAAATAACCTACAGAGTGATAATTCAAATAAAAAATCTGTGTTCATCAGTACTTGTGCAATGTTGGGACACTTCTTATCAATTTTATAATTTTGTATAAATCAGTGGTGAAATGCCACCTAACTAATCACTGATGTTTGTGTAAATGTTCACAAAACTTGAAGACTTTCTGTATAAGCAGTAGGCTATTTTAGAAAGGAAAATGTAAAAGATGAAAAAGAGCAATTAGAGAGAATCAATAAATTATGAATAATTATTTGCTACTATGTAAATAATATGTAATCATGTAATCCATAAAAAGTAACTGTAGCCTGAGTATTTAAAAATGTAATTGAATCTAATTACAAGTACTTAATTTTCTGTCAATTTTAGTTTGTAACCAGATTATATATGTTATCAGTTACTATAGCTCTGTGTATGATAATTTAAAATTAAATGTAGTGTGATCACTTTTTCCTTTTATAAATTTTAAGAAGTACAGGTTAGAATAAGCATGTAGATTAATTTTTAAACAAATATATGTTACACTGAATGACTATGGAACATTATTTTTATATTTCATTATATTTTGTTTTCACAAAAGTAATTTGAAAAATTAATGCTTACCTATTTAATATGCTTTCTACTGTTAGCTTGAAATAAGAAGGCATTTGGTAAAAATAATTAACAAGCAAACATTAAAAAAGCTTTGTATACTGATTGTGTAAACCATTAATCTGAATAACAAAATAAGGCATACCAAAAGCTTACACAAAATGATGCTTTCAGCGATCAGTCACTTTCAACAGAAGTCAATAAAAGGTCAATCAAGTTCGCAACAAATGAGCGAGTTTTCAAAACACTGTCCCTTTAAGGATTTCCCTGGAATGTTTACCTTTCCTCAAAGGGCATGCAAACTGACTCCGCCCACTCAGGACGACTAATCCGTTTTTACACTGGCCCCGCCCACTCAGGGCGACTAATCTATCCAGCATTAATAGATCACACGCACATGTGCAGATTCCACTGATGTTGTTACTTTCTCACGAGTTATTCATTAACTGAGCTGGTGAGATGATCACAGCGGTGTGTTGTTTAATGTGTCTGTTTGCAGTCTGAGTGGATTTGCGCAGTGCAGATTCATTATGGCAGCTCTGCGTGCAGCAAAACAAGCTCTGAGAAGAGAAATCAAGGGTCGAGTGGCTGCAGTGAGCGATCAGGAGAAACTGAGACAGTCTCGAGTTGTCTCAAAAAAGGTAAATGTCACTGACATGTCAGCTGAGAGGCTTTCAGGGGCCTTGTAATATGGGACAGCAGTTAGATTGTACTTGCACAAAAATAATATTGGAGTAAAGAAATTATGGGACCATTCTTGGAACATACTGAGAACTTTCTGAAAATGTAAAGAAAACATTCCTAGCTAACTAACAGAGAACGATAGAATGTCAGATTTTGGGAACGTTCTGGAAACCAAAAATCGTTAGATGGGTACATAGTTCAGTAACCTAACAACACTCATGAAAATGTTATTTTGTTGACTCAGTGTACAGAGATCATTTATTAACCACTCAATACCTGGTATTTATTATATCACAACCAATATGCCCAAATACATTTAGTTTTTATTAGGGCTGTCAAACGATTAATCGCATCCAGAATAAAAGTTTATGTTTACATACTATATGCGTGTTTACTTTGTATATTTATTATGTACATATAAATACACACACATACATGTGTATATTAAAACAAAATATTTATATGTATATATATTTACACCTGTATGCAATTTAGATTATAAATAAATATAAATATTTTAGGTATAAATCTAAAATATTTATCCTTAATATATACATGCATGTGTGTGTATTTATATATACATAATAAATATACACAGTACCCAAATATATAGTATGTAAACATAAACTTTTATTTTGGATGCGATTAATCGTTTGACAGCACTACTTTTTATTATTTATAGTGCTTTAATATGTAATTCCTCAATAATAAATGGTATCGTTAGTCAACTTAATTAGGGTTTTAAGGAAAATGCACACAAATGTTAGTAATCAGTCATTCTTGAGAAGTGGGACAAAACATGTCCACCAATTATAACTGCTATTAGTTTTAAAAATAAAAATATTTTCAAATTATAAATGTTATGGGGATTAATAATGGAATGTATTTAACACAATTATACCCTTCAGTTTAATTTTAACATTATTATGTGAAATCTGACACTTCTTGTCTTCTCACTACATCTAAAACAGTGTGTCCACAGAGAAGGGTTCATTCATTCATATGCTATAAAATGGATACAAATGTTTTTTTTAATGATGAAAAAGAGCTTGTTTTATCAAAAACAACACTTAATAATATATCATATCAAAGCAAGGTTGTTTTTCAATGACACATGTATGTTTAATAAGGTTTCGAAATTGTGTCCTCACTTTTTGTCAACACCGTCAGATATTAATTAAAATGTAATAAAATCAGGAAATATGATGGGCAGCTGTCACTCTAAAGTACCCCACTGCCACAGTGCTCCTCTGCAGAGTACATCAGTTTCAGACAGACTGTGCTAAGTTTTATAGTTTTAGAATATTTTAAATTCTAATGTTAATATTTCCTGTGTCACAACCGTAATGTGTCAACACCATCTTCCAATTTCTGAGGAAATAATTTGAAATATTTGGATCATTTCATTTTCCAGAAGCAGGTTTCATTAGCCTCTAGCATCAACAGAAAAAAACGAAATGGCTACTACATGAACTCCATTTGTTTTGTGAAAGAAATGCAAATTTGTCAACACCGTCAGATGTCACCACCATAAGATTTTGTGTTTCAATGATATATCAAAATACTTAAATGTGACTCCTGAATAGAAGCTTCAGAAACAATAACATTTGTTGTGTTTGTTTTAATACAGTAATTGATTGATTCAATGCATTTGTTACTTAAAATGACTACAAATTCAGGTTTTGGTCACCACCGTCAGATGAATATTTTGGCAGTATTTCATAATGATATTTAATATTTGTTGTTGAATTGTTGGTCACATGTGTTAGTGTAATCTGTCTGCTAACTTGAGAATGTGTTTTGAAATGTTAAATACATCTAGACTGCTGTTAAAGATAAAGATAAAATTATATTACACAGTACAAGTTAAAAAGCACATTTTGTTAAAAAAACAGAAAGGTTGGGAGGTTGTATCAAAGCATAGTTCAGTATCTTAGTGCATATAAGATACATAAATGTGGTTTCATTTGTCTGAGTACATGGTTTTATTTTTTCAATTTTGCACCCTGTTTTGTCCCACTTCTCAAGAATGACTGTAATAATGCTGAAATGTGTATTTGTAAAACTAAAAATGGTTTCATAATAAATAATTTTTACAAAATTAAATAACATTTGCGTTAACCCTGAAATGCATACCTCGGGTCGACCCGGGACGTCATTCACTACCCTCTCCCTCCTTCATTTTTTTCAAGTTTGACATCAACTTTCTTAGTATTCCTCAATCTATTCATTATAAACAATATAACAAGAAAAAAATAACAAAATATAAAAGAATGTCTGTTTTCTGAATTTTTTTTTTTTTTTTTTTTTAAAGTGTATAGGGTCGCTAGAGTCCTGAGGCATAAAACTATCCCACTATCCCAGGCATAAAACAAAAGAATAACATCATGAATATCAAAATGCAACTGATTTGAACGGCTTTACTGCAGAGCAATTGCTGTATGCAATAAAACATGAATGTCACTGTTTGATGGTGGATGTGAGGAATAAGCTGTCAGCGATCAAAATACTGATTTTGCCATTGAAAACAAAAGCTTTGAGAATGTGGTTGAGATTGCGAATATGAGCCAGATGCTTGAATACACGGTGAAAGCGCGTTCTGAGGATGATGGTGATCATAAAATCATTTGCTCAAATTGAATCCTTGTTTCAAAAAGTAATGAGATATGCATTATTTTATGCTTCTCTAATTGTTCTTAAAATATTAAGAGTTTTTTGCTATTGCAGAAGTTAGAGGTCCATCCGTGCTGGATATATGTAATTATGACTGCCGAAACATTCATGCATTTAAGGGTTAATGTAAACTTCTCAAAAGTATAGCTAAATTAAATAAAAAACAACAAATAAAAACATGCACGTTGTCACAAAAAAAAAGATATTTTAAACATCTTGTCCAAACGAACAAGGACATTTATGCAGGATGTAACATACACTCTATAAACTCTTTTGAAGAAATAAAAAAACTGGATATAAAACATTGTTCAAACTCAAACCAACAAGAAAGCATGTGTTCTCAAGTCCACACACTTACTTAATATAATCACAACACTTTCCCGTCATAACATTTTTACAGGCTGACATCGCAATTGCGATACGATTAATCATGCAGCACTAGCTTTAATATAAATTCCAGTTTTTAAGAATTCTTTTTAAGATTTTGGGTATTTAAAAAAGCCATACAATTTTCTGCAGATTTTTTTTGGGTGTCTTTACTTTATGGTGTCTCCTGCTTATTCTTCTATTTTGGCATTTCTGTGAGTGGATCATGGAAATGTTTAGAAAAAAAAAAGTGTAAAAATTAAATGAATGAATTAAAAAACGTGGTTAAAATAAACAAGTAAGAAAAAATGTATTAAAATAAATAAAGTATAAATTATTAAATTATTGAATAAATCAACATTCAAATACAAAATACACGCTACACACTACCAGTCAGAAGTTATTGAGCAGTAAGGTTTTTTATGTTTTTTAAAGTCGTCGCTTCTACTCACCAAGCCTGCATTTATTTGATCTAAAATACTTATTTGAAATATTTGTACTATTTAAAGTAACTGTTTTCTATTTGTACATATGATGAATAGAAAGTTCAGAAGGACAACATTTGTCTGAAATAGAAATCTTTTGTAACAACAACAACAACAACACATTCAAACAGAAAAGTGTTATTTTAAATAGTAAAAATATTAAAAATTTTGCTTTACTTTAGATAAAAAAAAAAATGCAGGCTTGTTGAGCAGAAGAGACTTCTTTAAAAAAAAAAAACATAAAAAATCTTACTGTTCAAAAACCTTTGACTGGTAGTGTGTTATTATAATGCATTACATGCCATAGTTATGTTAACAGTACAGTAGAGAGTGAAAAAATGTAATAATGTAACAGTAGAAAATGGAAAAACTATAAATATAAATAAAATAAATAATATTGAAATATTGAAATAAGCAAATGGGTAAATATATACATACAAATATTTAAATAACTCAACCAATAAATATTGTAATACTGTACATACAAAAATACTATATTAGCAGTACAGTAATTAGTAGAAAAAAATATATAATATTTACAGATTTTTAATATTTGACAGTAGAAATGGTTTTTATACACAAAATTGTATAGATACCTCCTATTCTGTTAGTCTGTGGCATCTAAAAGATTAAAACCCCATGCTTTAAAGGTTATTAATTATCAAACTAAATCAAATGTTCCTTGTGTGAATGTTCATATTCTTTCCCCCAAAATGTTTGTCATTAGCAGGTGTGTGGAAAGTGCTTTAGTTACATTCATATTCCTAATCAGCTGGTGTTTTCTTTAAATTCATTATATGTTAATACAGACACATAATGCAATTATATATCCTAGACTGAGCAAATACAACTCTGTATTTGTATTTTTGTAGTAAAACATTCATGTTGAACATGTTAATGACTGTAAATGTGATTTTTGTTTATTAACAACTATCTAAACTTACGCCTAGCTGTTCAAACATCCCAAATACCTGTCCAGCCAGCGTGTCGCTGTTTTCCTGAACATGCACGATGAGGTGCGCACAAACGACATCCTGCAGGACATCTTCAAGAGGGGGAAAGCCTGCTTCATTCCTAGATACTTTACCAAGAGCAGTCATATGGACATGTTACGACTCAAGGACATGGAGGATGTGAAGATGCTGCCGCTTACGTCCTGGAACATCCAACAGCCAGCAGACGACGACAACGACAGAGACGAAGCCCTGGCCACAGGTGGGATAGTAACCTCTAACAAATCATTTTTTGTTTTGTATTATAGGAAAGATCAATATAGAAATGGCGTATGTTTAAAAATCACTTGAAATACTGCTGAACGCTGCACACTTTGCCAGATATTCTGTGTTGTTGTCTAGTGTTATATTATCAAAAAAAAGAAAGAAAGAAAGACTCAAAATAGAGCTCATTAAATCACAGAGGCTGCAATTTAATTAAATAAATATATATACACAGTATAAGCTGCAAAATTCAGAGTAAAGTGAAGTATGGTGGTCATTTACATGTGAGTAAACCATGATCTGGTCTGGATTGCCACAATGTGTAAGAAATTAAGACAGCCTTAAATATTAGTATTAATATTGTTTTTTCTCGTTGTACTGTAAAATAATTTACATTTAAATACTAGATTTTCACAACTATTACAAATACAATAGTAATATTTCTTATTTTGGTTAATAAAAAAAAAAATATTATTACATTTAATACATTTATGTTTTTTAAAGAAGCCTCTTCTGCTCACCAAGCCTGCATTTATTTGATCCAAAGTACAGCAAAAACTATATGAATATATTTTAAATAGTAATTTATTCATGTGATTTCAAAGCTGAATTTTTAGCATCATTATTCCAATCACATGATCCTTAAGAAATAATTCTAATATTATTATTTGCTGTTCAGAAATATTTACTATTATTATTGTCATGTTGAAAACAGCTGAGTAGGATTTTATCAGGTTTCTTTGATGAATAGAAAGTTCAGAAGAACAGCATTTATCTGAAATAGAAAGACTTGAGTAATGATGCTGATCATTTAGCTTTGATCACAGGAATAAACTACATTTTAAAATATATTCAAATAGAAAACAGTTATTTTAAATATTGCAAATATTTCACAAAATTGCTGCTTTTGGTGAGCAGAAGAGGAAAAAAAAAAACATTAAATCATACTGTTCAAAAATGTTTGACTGGTAATGTAATGTATGCAACCCAACAACAAGCTTAAAAAACAGTTGTACTGTCAAATAAAAAATGTGAAATAATGTGTAATGAAAAAGATACTAGATTTTTCAAAATGATTATAATGGTAATATTTCATAATTTTTAATGAAACAAAATAAATTATCGTCATATGGATTTATAATCACTGTGTTTCTGGCAAAACTATGCAGCTCAACAAACAAGCTTTTTTAACAGTTAAAAAAGTTATACTGTAAATCATATCATGTATAATATTTTTGCTTAAATACCAGATTTAAATATTACAACAGTGATATTTCTTCTTTTCTTTAATATTAACAAAATAATAATAATAATAATAATAACAACTATTATTATTATTTTGACCAAATTTTGCTGCCCAACAAACAAGCAAACAAAAAATTGATTGCAATCACAGTTTCAATTTTTATCAGAAAAACCACAATTGGAGTTTTCTCCAAGCAGCCGTGGTAGAAAATATTAGCAGATAAAGATTTCTAGCATTTATTTTAGTCTAAAAAACACAATATGCTAAATAAATTCTCCTGCACATATTTCCAAAGCTGTTAGCTAATTAGTAATTATATTATATAATAATGTTGTTATTATCAGAATTGTAATGTGAGGAAAGTCGTACAGGTATTAGATGATGTGGAAAAGGAAAAGTATTGCACCACTAGATGGTGCTCTCATCCCACAGTTACATTTTGCTTCATATTAACTTTACAGTACATTCAGGTATTGTTGTTGTGTACTGCACTGAATCTTTAGATTGCATCTAAACATTAACATTAATATATATTTTCAGCTTATTACAGTAATGTTGCTATTTCTGAATTGAATATTTGCATATCTTTTTAAGCATACTGCATTGCAGTGTTGCAGGACTGTACATATGATATGCTGACTGGTGCGACTCAACTCATGATTTTTAAAGTTCCTCATGAGATTATGACTCAGAAACAGACTAAAGGTCACAGCGCCACCTAGTTTTACTGCAAGCATAAGACATTCTCTGTAAAAGTGTGATTTAGAGTCATGCATCTAATATGAAATACAGTCAGCAATGCATTGTACTTCTATAATTTATGCAGTATTAAATGAATTATAAAAGACAAAAACTTGATATTATCCATCAGAAATGGATTGGACGGTGAAACGTGGGTGTTAACAGAAGCAAGTCAGAGGTTGGGGCTGGTTTATGTGTTCCTTCGCAATAATATTTGCCAATAAGTCCTGCACAGTACAACAAGAAATGTGTATTAAGAAAACAAACGCATTAGTGGAGGCTTTTTCCCCCGATTATTTCTTCATTATTGTGTAATTTAGTAACTGACAAAGTGTTTATTGTCAAACTCAAGCCGTATATTTTGTTATACCGCTTGAGTCATGAACTTACCATCATGTTTAATATATTCCCCACATTAATTTGCAGTAAGTGAATTATGACTCATAAATCATGCCATTGCCTGCATACAGCTAGTATTTATGGCTTTTGTGACTGTGGGCTGTTTATAGGCATCAAAGATGTGCTTTTCATCTAATCGTTCTAATTTACTATCTATACAGTTTACTTAATCTCTATCATCTATCATCAGGCTAATTATAGCTTAAGTAAATCGTACATTCTAGCAGAATGGCTAGTTTTCTGAAGCAAATAGGCGAGAACAGGCCGTCTGACTGTGTCCGTGTGGTGGAGAATATAAACTAGGCAGGTGTTACAGGACGGCAGACCAAAGCCACTCGCCCCTGTGGAGTAAGTAATAACTCTGAGATTAAAGTCTGTGTGTTTTAGACCCACATTTGATGGGGTGTTTGTGTATATGTGCTTTAAAGAGAGAGGAGCAGATGAGATACAGCCGTTCAGAAGTAAGGGAAGGAAAAACAGAGAAATGAGGGCTGATATGTGAACCACATACGACGAAGGGTGTAATCGCGCTGAACTGTCCTGGTGTGAGAGAGGAAGGTGGGTGTTTTTGTGCGTTTTGGTGCATTTTGTTCCCGCGGAGTGAAAGCATCACCTTGAGCTCAGGACATCCTGCGGCCTTTCTCTCGCCTGTAGAGGTGTTTGACTTTAAAGTCAGCATGAAAAATCATTTTAAAGCTTATTTGCTTTCTATATACAGATTTCTGGTCTTATTGTGGATGATTTTAGTGCATGTAGAATATAAAATATGTATCTTTCATTAAGATGTAATAACTTGTTTCACCTCTGAAACTTTACTGTATACACTGCCATTCAAAAGTTTGGAATCAGTTTTTTTTTTTTTTTAAAGAATTTACTTGATCAAAAATTATTAATATTGTAAAATATTATTAGTTTAAAACCTGATTAATTCCTGTGATGCAAAGCTGAATTGTCAGCTTTTTTTTTGATAATAAATCAACATATTAGAATGATTTTTGAAGGATCATGTGACACTTAAGACTGGAGTAATGATGCTGAAAATTCAGCTTTGCATCACAGTAATAAATTAGATTTTAATATATATTCACATAGAAAACAGTTATTTTACATTTAAGTACTATTTCACAATATTACTGTTTTTTTTCTGGATTTTTGATCAAATAAATACAGCTTTGATGAGCGAAACCTGAAGCCTTGAAGAAGCTGAAATGATTTTAGTTTCTGTATTTTTTTTTTAAATGTTTATATAGAGTGTATTCATTTTTATTTATTAGTTGTAGTTATATTTAATGCAGTATTACTTTAGTATCATTATGATTTATTTTTATTTATTTTCTCTTTAATTTTGATTATATATATATAGTATTTATTAATTTGTGTACAGTAATACATGTAATTTAATATTATTTTTTACTACCATTGATAACTTGATTTTATTATGTGTTCTATTTTAACTTTAAAGTTGTAGCAATTTTTTTGTCCTTTTTTATTGTTTAAATGTCTATATTATGTATATATATATATATATATATATATATATATATATATATATTTATTAGATGCATAACTAAAAAAAATATTTTAGTAAAAAAGAGATTTTTTTTTTTATACATACACGCATATATATGTATGTGTATGCATATATGCATACACACACACACACACACACACACACTATGTTACCTCTAATTTTAGTTAACTGTAATAACTCTGATATAATATTAATTGTATAAGACATTGTGTTTTAGACATTGCTTTAGGTTAATATTGTGATTCTGTTAGGTTGCTATTGTGATTAACAAAGTAAAATGGACATTGAGTTTAACTGTTGTCAACTAAAAGAAATGAAAGCGAGCTGTGACTAGATGAAAATGTCAGGTGTGTGTGTTTGTGTTTAAAGGAGATACAAGCGTTGAATCTGTGTGCTGGACAATCTTTGCATGCTTGTATTGGCAGTACATCACTGTGACACTAAGTGCTAACAAGACTGAATGGTTTGAATCCAGCGGAGTGAACTTCATTGGCTATCTGTTGGTGTGTCTGATTGAGGCGCTCCGATAGCATTTAATCCCGCAATAACACTCCATTCCTCACTGTCTTCCCTTAAGGTCAAACCATGCAGATTGTAAATCAACAAGTTTTTATATGATTCCAACAAACATTTGGACTTAATGAACTGTGCCGTCTGGATGGAATGACTCTCATATTTCCGGCTGCAGTATGAAAAGCATTTCATATACGCAGCTGTTAGTAGTATGCTTAACCATACATGAAATGAGTCTCTCACAAATACAGCTGTTTTAGTGAATCTGTTTTTTTTTTTTTTTTTTTAAGTACTCTCTTTTGCTTGCCAAGGCTGCATTCATTTGATCAAAAATACAGTAAAAAACAGTAATATTGTAAATTATAATTATTGCAATTTAAAATAGTGGTTTTCTATCTTAATATACTTTAAAAAGTAATTTATTTCTGTGATGAAAAGCTGAATTTTCAGCATCATTACTAGTCTTTAGTGATCCTTCAGAACTCATTCTAATAATCCGAATTTGCTGCTCAAGAATTATTATCAATGTTGAAAAGAGTTGTGCTGCTTAATATTTTTGTGGAGACTCATTTTAATGCTTCCTTGCTGAATGAAAGTGTTAAATAATAATAATAAAAAAGATTATGTATTTTTTTTTATTGTAATTTAATTAATATAAAATATAAATATGTAATTTAATGAATTAAAATTATAAATAATATTAATTAATTAAAAAAAAAAAATATATATATATATATATATATATATATATATATATATATATATATATAAAATATTACAGCAGAAATATCTCAATTTGTCTCCCTCTTTTCACATTTTAGGGACATTATATAACTGAGGGTTTGTCATAAAAAAAAATAAAAGCAATCATAAAAGTGTGCTTTTCATCTATAGTAAAAAAAAAGAAGAAAAAAAAATTTGAGAAATCCCCATCAGCACAATCCTGTGTTTTTTTCAAATCCTTTTTACTTCACCCTTACACCAGAGGATTGTGAACTGGGATCGGCAGATAAATAGATAAGATGAAGAGATGAGAAGATTTTTTTGAAACCCTGCAAAAGACTGATGCACTTTTCAGATTGAAGAAGACTGAGAAGGACATTCTGCAGAACTAATGAAAGCAAAAGATCTGCAATAGCTTGAGTAGGGTGTTAAATACAAGTAGTCTTGTTAATATTGGAGATCGCCTGATTGGTTCAGATCAAGTAAAGAAGACCTAATAAGACCCTTTGTTTACAATATGTAATACTGTACAGAAACACTTTTTTTTGTGCATGTCTCTTTAAATGCAAATGAGCTGCTGCTCCCCACCCCTTTTTCAAGAATAGAGCTGTGCTATTAAAGCATCATCGTAACCCAGATACTCTACTAAAAAAAACATTGTTTGGTTTTTATTATCATGTCTATTGTGCTGAAATGTGTTTTAAACCAAATTAGTTTAAACTTAGTTTAAACTGTCACATGGCATGTAAGTACTAAACTTCTCTTTCGTGTCCTATTGCGCTTAAACTGTCAAATACACACAAGTTTGTGTTAAAAACGCATATGAGTCACAAAAAAGTTGGTTATGTTTGTGAAGGTAAACAGCTGGGAAAGAAATCACGTTTATATTAGATCTGTGTGGCAGCAGCGTAATATACAATAAATAAATCAATAACTTCACTGCTATCTTGTCTCCTCTGAGGCTGGGACTCTATATAGTGTTCTTTGCTTGTCTGTGCAGCCAACGACAGAACAGTTAGCATGCTTTGCTCAAAATTTTGACATGGCGTTAGAACTGAGTTGTCTTTTCTCACATTTTCTGGGTTGGTAGATGCACTGGGGACCTGATTATAGCACATAAACATGGAAAAAGTCAGATATGTTTTTCATGTCACCTTGTAATAACAAAACATTAATGTTTTGAAGTATACTACATAGTAGAAGCTGTCTAAGATTGTACTGTCGTCTTACTGTCTTGTTTTTATATTTAAAGCGACTCCTTCCGATTTCCCAACACAGTTGTGTCATGTTGAAAAATGTGTATGTAATACTCCTGTACTGCGTGAATGCATTATTAATGAATGTTGAAGACAGGCTTATTAGAACAGAGCCGACAGTGAAATATTGAACAAGCGGTGCAAGAACAGGCTGTGATTTTGAGATGTTCGCACCATTGATATGAATATTTAATGGTCTTGCTTGTGTTTAAAATTCAAACTTATTACACAGATTCCACGTAAACCAATAAATCAGACTGCCTGGCCACTGTCATTTATAGTTTATCTGCAAAATCTGCAAATTTGGAAGGCCTTAGCAAAGGGCCTCATTTGTGAACGTAAACACGGTTAATCCATTTGAAATACAATTTATGTATAAATGCATTTACAGAAATGCAAAATATCTTTATTTTGTAATGAACAAGGCTCATTAGGAACGTAGAGTGTCTCTTGGCCAGTCGTTTTCAATTTAACTTAATGTAACAATGTACACATGAACAGTTAATGCAAATTAATTAGTTTTACTCATAGTGCACCAAAGCTCATTGTGTAGGTTTAATATTTTGAGTTTGTGTCTCTTCACAAGCAGAAAGTAAATCCATTTACAATTTTGAAAGTTATTTATTTATTTATTTATTTTTTTTTACAGTGTTTGCGTTTTAAAAAGTAGAGTATTTGTTTATTATGCAAAGAAATCAAGAGTTTAGAATAATGATTTGTTCAGAATTTAAAATCTAAACACACGTTCTTGTGTTAATCAGCTAACCTACTATTTTGTGTAATACTATAATTAGCCACTAATTACCTAGTTTTGATTGCCTTACATGTCTGCAACTGTCAGTTGAAAGTAGATACTGTAATTCCAAAAAAATAAACATGCATTGATTATTATATCTGTCAATTAAGAAGCAAGCATGTTGCATCTTTTCCATTATGAATAGCCAGAATATACAGTGGGTACGGAAATTATTCAGACCCCCTTAAATTTTTCACTCTTTGTTATATTGCAGTCATTTGCTAAAATCATTTAAGTTAATTTTTTTTCCCTCATTAATGTACACACAGACATTTTTGCAGATTTATAAAAAAAAAAAACTGAAATATCACATGGTCCTAAGTATTCAGACCCTTTGCTCAGTATTTAGTAGAAGCATCCTTTTGATCTAATACAGCCATTAATCTTTTTGGGAAAGATGCAACAAGTTTTTCACACTTTCCTTGTTGGAAGGTGAACCTTCGGCCCAGTCTGAGGTCCTGAGCACTCTGGAGAAGGTTTTTGTCCAGGATATCCCTGTACTTGGCCGCATTCATCTTTCCCTTGATTGCAACCAGTCGTCCTGTCCCTGCAGCTGAAAAACACCCCCACAGCATGATGCTGCCACCACCATGCTTCACCATTGGGACTGTATTGGACAGGTGATGAGCAGTGCCTGGTTTTCTCCACACATACCGCTTAGAATTAAAGCCAAAAAGTTCTATTTTGGTCTCATCAGACCAGAGAATCTTATTTCTCACCATCTTGGAGTCCTTCATGCGGGCTTTCATGTGTCTTGCACTGAGGAGAGGCTTCCGTCGGGCCACTCTGCCATAAAGCCCCGACTGGTGGAGGGCTGCAGCGATGGTTGACTTTCTACAACTTTCTCCCATCTCCCGACTGCATCTCTGGAGCTCAGCCACAGTGATCTTTGGGTTCTTCTTTACCTCTCTCACCAAGGCTCTTCTCCCCCGATAGCCCAGTTTGGCTGGACGGCCAGCTCTATGAAGGGTTCTGGTCGTCCCAAATGTCTTCCATTTAAGGATTGTGGAGGCCACTGTGCTCTTAGGAATGTTAAGTGCAGCAGAATTTTTTTTGTAACCTTGGCCAGATCTGTGCCTTGCCACAGTTCTGTCTCTGAGCTCTTCAGGCAGTTATTTTAACCCCATGATTCTCATTTGCTCTGACATGCACCGTGAGCTGTAAGGTCTAATATAGACAGGTGTGTGACTTTCCTAATCAAGTCCAATCAGTATAATCAAACACAGCTGGACTCAAATGAAGGATCTCAAGGATGATCAGAAGAAATGGACAGCATCTGAGTTAAATATATGAGTGTCACAGCAAAGGGTCTGAATAATTAGGACCATGTGATATTTCAGTTTTTCTTTTTTAATAAATCTGCAAAAATGTCAACAATTCTGTGTTTTTCTGTCAATATGGGGTGCTGTGTTTACATTAATGAGGAAAAAAAAATTAATTTTAGCAAATGGCTGCAATATAACAAAGAGTGAAAAATTTAAGGGGGTCTGAATACTTTCTGTACCCACTCGTCGCCTTAGAATTATAAGGTTCTGTCTGCATTCTGAGCACTTTTGAGATATTGAGCTTCAAAGTTTTTGCGTCCCATAGACATCTGTAGATAGAACCATATTGTTTTCTAAAAAAAGGCCCAAAATGTACACAGCTTACATAAGAAACATCACATTATGTAAATAAATTGTTACAGAATACGAATATGTGAACAACTCAATTTTGACAGAAATGTCAGATAAAAGCAACGCACTGTATATGCAAGTGAACAGAAAATCTTTAAAAATGATGAAATTAAGTATGTAAGTATATATTCTTCTATAAAACACACAATGCTTTGTTTTTAGTTCTTAAATGAGTCTAAATTGCTTTAAATCCATTCAGTGGTTTCATTTCGTGGCTTGGTTGGCTTCCCTGCATGTTGTTTGGTCCTTAAGATCTTAAAATTCACTGTATTGTGCTGTAATGGTGTAATTTGAGCTCCAAAAGCAAATCTGCATAATCCACATAATCTTATTTAATTACTGTCTTTCCTGTCTAATTTTGTTACAGGAGGACTAGATCTTATCCTCATGCCTGGTTTGGGATTTGATAAGAAGGGGAATCGGCTTGGCAGAGGAAAGGGTTTCTACGACACGTATCTGGAGCGCTGCAGGACGCACCCGAAGGGAAAGCCGTACACCATCGCCTTGGCTTTCAAAGAGCAGCTGTGCGCCGAAGTCCCAGTGGGTGAACATGATATTCTTATTGATGAAGTCCTCTATGAAGACGAGGAATGAACTGAAGCAGTCAGACCTTGATTTCAGCACTGCTGAAAGTCATTTGAATTCAAATGACTCCAGCAACATTGATCCTTTTTCGAAATGAAATGCATTAAATCTCTTTGGATGCAATCCATAGTCTCAAATCAAATAATGTCTTTCAGAAAAGGGTTTCAGTATCAGCATAAGAATTGTCAAACATTCAATACCAAAAGGCTAAATATGCAGTCTGTCCTGACATTAAAGGAACAGTTTACTCAAAAATGACAATTTGGTCTTTTATTTTGTTGTTTTAAATCTCTGTCATTCTTATTTCTGTGATTTTTTTTTTTTTTTTTTTTTTGTATGGTTCATTTCCACAGAGGAACAATTCATTGTGACTATGTCTGTCACCATAAAAGGGCTTGTGCACTGTATTCTGACTCTTCTGAAGTCTTCTGATAGCTCTGTGTGAGGACCAGACTGAAATTGTCATTATTTGAAAAGTCCTCCACCTCAGCTCAGATTTTATTCTCTATTCCACATTTGTGACCCTGGACCACAAAACCAGTCTTAAGTAGCACAGGTTTATTTATAGCAATAGCCCAAAATACATTGTATGGGTCGAAATTATTGATTTTTTTTTTTTTTTTATGCCAAAAAGGGGATTAGGATAATTAAATAAAGATTTCCTACCGTAAATATATCAAGCCTTAATTTTGATTAGTAATATGCACTGCTAAGAACTTCATTTGAACAACTTCAAAGGCGATTTTTCTCAATATTTCGATTTTTTTTTTTTTTACACCCTCAGATTCCAGATTTAAGTAGTTGTATCTCGGCCAAATATTGTCCTATCTTAACAAACCATACATCAACAGAAAGCCTATTTATTTAGATTTCTTTTAATTTAAAATTTACACTTATGACTGGGGTTTTGTGGTCCAGGGTACCCAGACAGCAGCTGACTCTGTGCCGGATTAGTTTTCAAACCGGCAAATCCGTGTTACAGTCACATCCGTTTCAGTGCTGTATCACCGTCTTAGATGGATCCGGCCCGGGCCTGGTTTCAGTGGGCGCGGACTACTGTCACAGAGCGGATCCGGGCCGAGTCTGGTACGGAGCTGGCCCAGTGCTGGTCCAGATGAGGGAAAACCAGATGTGTGCCAGTACTGGCCCGTTGTGCCAAAAGACATCGGCCCAAGTCTGTTTTGCGGATTTGCAGAGGTATGGGCCGGAACTGGACCAGATGATTTTTGCTGTCTGGGTAACATTTTTGATCTGGGTGCCCTGTTTGATTACAATTTTTAATCTTTCAAATTCTTACAGATGGAAGATAAGATATCAGCAGTAACTTTAATTTCAGTCTATTCCTCAGTCAGGCTTCAGAAGACTTAGACTGTCATAAGGATTTCTTGTATGATATTTTTGGGGGTTTTGAATTCTGTGTTTCACAGAAAATTGACAGATACAGGATGGAAATTACATGAGGGTGAATAAATAATGACAGAATTTGCAATTTGAGTTAATGATTGCTTTAAAATGATGATCCGTCTGATTCTACTTGATTTCCTTTGTATTATGCTTCAACTTGAAATATATCAGATTTAAACACTATTATTGGTTAGTTATATTATTAGTGCGTGTGTATATATAGTGTATTAACAAATAATGTGCCTTCTGAATTTATACTTTTATAAAATACTTTTCTTCAGCAAGAACACAGTAAATTGATAAAAAGTTGCAATAAATACATTATAATGTTAAAAATTTTATTTGAAATAAATGCTATTCTTTGAAACTTTCTATTCATCAAAGAAACCTGAAAAAATAAAATTGTGTGACTGTTTCCACAAATATATTAAGCAGCACAATTTTTTTCGATGTTGAAAGGGATACTCCACCCCAAAATGAAAATGTTGTCATAAATTTTGTCATTAGTCACCGTAAAAGGTTTGATCATCTTCGGAACACAATTTAGGATATTTTGGATGAAAACCGGTAGCTTTTTGACTGTCCCATTGACTGCCAGATAAACAACACTGTCAAGGCCCAGAAACGTATGAAAGACGTTGTCAAAATAGTCCATTTGCCATCTGTGGTTCAACCATAATTTTATGAAGCTACGAGAATACTGTTTGTATGCAAAGAAAACAAAAATAATGACCTTAGTGAACAATTCGTCTCCTCAACGTCATTAGAACGAAAACAGCTTATCTGTGTGTTGTGGCTGATGGGATACTTTCCAAAATGGTGCTACAGTGACATAGAGGAGACTAATTGTTGAATAACGTCATTATTTTTGTTTTCTTTGCGTACAAAAAGTATTCTCGTAGCTTCGTAAAATTATGGTTGAACCACTGATGGCAGATGGACTATTTTGACAATGTCTTTCATACGTTGCCTTGACAGTGTTGTTTACTTGACAGTCAGTGGGACAGTCAAAAAGCTACCGGTTTTCATCCAAAATTTCCTAAATTGTGTTCCGAAGATGATCAAACCTTTTACAGGTTTGAAATGACATGAGGGTAAGTGATTAATGACAAAATTTTCATTTTGGGGTGGAGTATCCCTTTAATGACTGATGTCTAACAACTGAACTCTTTGCACTGCATACTAGAATCTGTATACTAGAACAACAAAGTGTTTGCTCTATTCTTATTTGCATTTGGATAACATTTTTAGAAACTGCATTTGACACCCTTTATTGCCTCATTAAGCGGCAGAAGCACTGAGATTTGCCCCGGTGCTCTTTATTGACAAACAGCATGTGAATTAAGATGGGCATAATGAGCAGTCTGTCATAGGCTCTGCCACAATGACTCTCTTATCATCCTCCTGCTCTCCCTCTCCTGCTTTCTCCATATGTCTCTGTGTTGACCTAATTGCAGTGAACAAGTCTGGGATGGTCTCCTATTTTCTCCTGAAATTCTACCTTTCATGGGTTATTTCTTCCGTGATAGTTGTTTTCCTTATAATATAGGCTATATAATATATATCATAATAGCTCTTTTTATGACACTTTATGTATTTTTTTGTGTTAAGATTCTTTAAAAATAAAGTGAGTAGGCTAAATAATGACAGAAATTCTTAAAGAAACTACATATACAGTATCTCACAAAAGTGAGTACACCCCTCACATTTTAGCAACCATTTTAGTTTATCTTCTAAAGGGACAATACTATAAAAATGAAACTTGGATATATTTTAGAGTAGTTAATGTGTAGCTTGCATTGCCATATAGATTTACTGTCCCCTGACAATTACTCAAACAGTCATTATTGTCAGAATAGCTGGCAACAAAAGTGAGCACACCCTGAGCTGCACAGGTTGTTGCTGGGATCCTCTTCCACTCCTCTGTAATGACATCACAGAGCTGCTGGATGTTAAACACATGGTGCTTCTCCACCTTCCTTTTGAGGATGCCCCACAGGTGCTTATTAGGGTTCAGGTCTGGAGACATACTTGGCCACCCCATCACCTTAAACTTCAGCTTCCTCAGCAAGGCAGCTGTCATCTTGGTGTTGAGTTTGGGGTCAGTATCATGTGGTTATGTTGGGAAAACTGCCGTTCGGCCTTGTTTCTAGAAAGAAGGCATCATATGTTCTGCTTTAGAATCTACAGTACATAATGTAATCCATGTTTTCCCTCAATGAACTGCAGCTCCACAGTACCAGCAGCACTCATGCAGCCAGACCATGAGCCAATTTTCAAGACACAATTTTCTTGGTACTCCTCACCAGGGCATTGTCACACATACTGGACACCATCTGAGCCAAACAAGATTATCTTAGTCTCATAAGACCACAGGACATGGTTCCAGTAAAGCATGCTCTTGGACAGGTTGTCTTCAGCAAACTGTTTGCGGACTTTCTTGAGATCCAGCTTCAGAAGAGACTTCCTTCTGGGACGACGCCCATGCAAACCGACTTGTTGCAGTTTGCGGTGTATGGTCTGAACACTGACAAGCTGATCTTTTACTTTTGCAACCTTTAAAGCAATGCTGGTAGCACTCACGCATCTGTTTTTTAAAGCCATGTTTTGCACCTGACGCACAGAATGAGCACTCAACTTCGTTGATCGACCCTTGCGAGGCCTGTTCTGAATGGGACCCATCTGGGAAAACCTTACTGAACCTCTAATAGCCTTGGCTATCTTTGTGGAGAGCACAAATTCTAATTCTCAAATCCTTTACCATGATGTGCCATGTTGAACATCCAGTGGTCAATATGAGAGAACTGTACTTAAACCACCAAATTTTAACTGCTCTAATATAAGATACACAACTTTGTGTTGTACTGTCAAGCAGACAAAAAACAAATATGATGAATAGGACATGTGGCTTTGCATGGTTAAACAACATACTGCTGTTAGGGTGTGCTCACTTTTGTTGCCAGCTATTCTGAAAATAATGGCTGTATGTTGACTTATTTTCAGAGGACAGTAAATCTCTACTGCTATACAAGCTGCACACTGACCATTTTAAAATATATCCAAGTTTCATTTCTGCAGTATTGTTGCTGAAATATGAGGGGTGTACTCACTTTTGTGAGATACTGTATGTAGTTGTGTATAACTACATATCACCATTATAATTATGCTGGATAGAGGGTAGAAAAAGGTAAATACAGTCATTTTAAGTTTGTCTGAATACAATTTTGGCTTGTGACATTTAATTCAAATTAAATCTACATTTTGATTGCACTTCTATAAAAATATATTCAGGAGACTCATGGCTCGACGCTCTGAGATGGAGAATGAACAAACACTCCCACACCTGTACTGAGGGAAGATGAGAGGTTAGAATTGCTATGAGACAACACTGTAATACAAACAAGCCCTTCTTAGTCTAATCAATACAGTGAAATCAGACGCAGCAGTAAAGAACAAAGTACCAGATAAATGCAGTTCCACAGAGCACAACGACTACACGAACAAGTATTATTGTGCCTGATTTTGTCCTTTTCAGATGATGAAAGAGGCAGAAATAGGAGAAAACCATGTGGTGCACTTACATAAATGACTCTTGTTCCGTTCTCAGTGAATTCATGAAACAGAGCTAAGTACAGACTTGCTGCTCATGTAAAACATTATTTATAAAATCAAGCACTGATTGATTTGTTTTTCAAAAACAAATCACATCACATTTCTGTTTGCTTCTTTGTCCATTGTATGTTGGACTTGGACGTCTAAAGTCCAAAGATTCACTACCATTCAAAAGTTTGAAAGAAATTAATACTTATATTCAGTAAGGATGCATTAAATGTATCAAAAGTGATTGAAAAATGTATTTCAAATACTGTTCTGTTGACATTTCTGTTCATCAGACATTCCAAAGGATCATTTGACACTGAAGACTGCAGTACTGATTCTAAAAATTCAGCTTTGCATCATAGAAATTAATTCTTTGTTTTAAAATGAATTAAAATAGAAAGCAGTTTGCAATTTTACTGCATTTTTGCATTAATAAGAGTCAGTGGGGTCACTTGTAGGAGTGAATTATTGTATATTCATATATACACATCTATAAATGAGGCCTCAGGTTCCTTAAAGCAGAAAACCCAGCTGAATTCAGTGTTGACCTTCTGGCTAACTGGTCAGAAAAAGACAGAAATTTGTGTAATACTTTCTTATTCTGATGTCTGGCATTTGCAGAGAAATCCCTGTGGATGTGATGATTAAAATAAAGCTGCTCTTTGCCCGATGTATGAGGATGCTTTCATTACACAGCAGAAGGTTTCCTCGCCCAGCGCTGTGTTTATCTTCTCAAACTGCCTCCTGCTTAATCAAAAACAGTAGGTTCCAAGGAATGATTAATTGGAGGGGAAAAATCAGAGGGAATGCCAGCTCACAGCACGGCCGCTCATTATAAGAAATTAATAAGGTGAAATGAAGACGCTCACTGGATGAGATTCACACTTTGACAAGTGAAGCCGGATGATTCAAAACGTGCCGAGCAACCAGAAGTTCACATCTGGTGTTTGATCAGCCACACAATAATAGCATCAAAGCTCAATCTATACAGATAGATCCATCCAACGTTCTATCATTATATATAGATCTATCCACCCACCTATTAATCCATCTAACTTTCTATCAACATACAGATAGAATGTTGGAGGGTTGGATGTATAAATTATCTATGATTATATCTACAGATACAGTATCTCACAAGTGAGTACACCCCTCACATTTTTGTAAAATTATTTTATTATATCCTTTCATGTGATGAAACTATCTGTCAAAGTCAAAAATTTACATACACCGTGCAGAATCCTTGGGAAACATGTAAGTATCTTCTGTAGCTTCTGAAGGGCAGTACTAAATGAAAAAGTATGATATTTAGGCAAAATAAGAAAAATGTCACATCTTCATTTTGTTTAAAACTTTACTGGCTCTTAATGCATAATTTTTCCTTCTAAAGCATCAGTGAGCGTTTGAACCTTCTGTAATAGTTGCTTATGAGTCCATTAGTTGTCCTTGGTGTAAAAAGATGGATCTTAAAACCATACAGTCATTGTTGGAAACGGTTCAAATAAACAAAAATGCTAAAAAAAAAAAAAAAAAAAGAATTTGTGGGACCTGAAGGATTTTTCTGAAGAACAGCGGCCAGTTTAACCGTTCAGGATAAACAAGTGACTCATGAACAACTATCACTAAACAAAACACAGCTGTGGATCATTCAGGTAACAAGGGTATGTAAACTTTTAAACGTGGCCATTTTTATAAATTCAACTATTATTTTCTCTTGTGGACTAAACGTTTTTTATGTGATACGTCTTATTCAGGTCAGTACGAAATAAAACAATAACATGCATTTTGTACAATCTTATTTTGGTAAAATAATTAACATTTTGCAGATTCTGCAAGGCGTACGTAAACTTTCATCCTCAACTGTATCTATTTATTTACAGGGCAGATATAATTTTCTACATTTCAAGGTCACTGCTTAGTCCTATTTGAAGTTATCCTAAAAGGAGTAGAAGGGCAGTTTTGTAAGCATATTTCGTAAATTAATTGTATTCTGAAGCACAGTTTTTAAACTGTAAATTAAATATTTGAAAAAGAACAAGTTATTTGGTGTTAATCTGGCACCTGGTGCTAATTATATGACAAACCCTATTTAACTTTCCTCTAATTTTCTTTGAGATTGCAAGACGGCAGACCGCTCTAAGGATCAGGGTAAATGAAACTTATTGTGTCTCCTGGGAAACATGTATTTTCTGTAACTTCTGAAGGGCAGTACTACATGAAAAAAGTATGATATTTAGGCAAAATAAGAAAAATGTCAATCTCCATTTTGTTTAAAACTTTACTGGCTCTTAATGCATACAAGGGAATGTAAACTTTTAAACGTGGCCATTTTTATAAATTCAACTATTATTTTTGCTTGTGGACTAAACGTCTTTTATGTGATACGTCTTATTCAGGTCAGTACTAAATAAAACAATAACATACATTTTGTACAATCCCTCTTATTTTGGTAAAATAATTAACATTTTGCAGATTCTCTAAGGTAACTGAAACCATGCGACAGGAGGAATGACCCTTTCAGCCACTGTAAGAGAAGTTGGTTATTCCAAATCTGTGATTTGTCGAATATTGCAGGTTTACAATGACACTAATTCACTGAAGTACTCCAAAAAGGCTGGTCGTCCATGTAAGACAAATGCACGAGAAGACAGGACAATGCAAAGACTCAATGGGGAAATGGTTCAACACTGCATATGGAATTGCTTGCCAGTTCAGTGCTAAGCAGGTTAAGGACCTGTCTTTGCATTTTTAAGAAAAGTCAGACTGAAAGTGCACTCTGCAGTGACCAAGACTCTCATCAGCAGAAAGAATCAAAAGGCTGAGCTCACCTTTGCTGAAGAGCATTGTTGTGTGGAGCAACTTTAAATTTATTTTTCCATATAGAAGTCAGTGAAAAGTGGAGAAGGCGGCATCATGGTTTGGGGGTTGTTTTCTGCAGCAGGAGTTGGGCCTCTTATTTTTATTATAATCTCCTGCAGCAAAATGCAGTTGCTTCCCTGCAAGCATTTCCTAATCAGTCTGCAACTTTCATGCAAGACAATGTCCCCGTCACAATGCAAAATAGGTAAATGTGACACTGTAAAAATCAAAAAGCACAATTTGTTGAGTCAACTTAAAATAATTAGTTACCCTGCTGACTTAAAATTTTCACTTAAAAGTTCACTCAACTCAAATACGTTAATTCAGTTTGAAATGTTAAGTTGTACTAAGTGACAACTTAGATATTCAAGCTGACTAAACAATAAAATTGTTTGTTAAACTTAACAGCTGTGTTTGTTACTTGGCTGTCTTAAAGTTTTAAGCTGAATCAACTCAAATATCTAAGTTGTCACTTAGTAAAACTTAACATTTCAAGTTGACTAAACTTTTTTCCAGTTGACTGAACTTAAAATTTTAAGGCAGCCAGGTAACAAATTATTTTAAGTTGACTCAAATAGTTTTTTACAGTGTACTGTAGGTAAATGGATTGTATGTGGCCTTTACATTTTTAAAACTTTAAGGATTTTTGAACTTTTAAGGCTAAGTTGGTCTTGAGGCTTTTGTGATTTTTATCTAACAAATGTTTTGGCAGGATGTCTGTTTTTCTCCAAAGTTAGGAGAAATAACAGCAAGAGTCAAAAGGGCATTGATTTTTGTGCTTTAACAAAAAGTTCACTGCTGTACCACCACCGTTACTAAACTCTCACAAGATTCCCATTTATTTCAGGGTTACCCAAGGACTCCAAATAAACAAATTAAAGCAGAACAATGGTTACTATCCTAAAACAACAACAAAGGTTGAAATCATGTTCTGTTGGAAACTAATGATTGATAGACCTGCCTTGGTCTTTGACCAACATTTATCACTATGAAATAATTCTCCTTTATGAATGTTTCATTCGGTGTTAATGGAGAAAGCTGTGAACAGTGGTGAGAGAAATAAATCAGAATGTCATCAGCAAAACTGGACCGAGATGCAGGAAAGAACGAGGGTTGAGCTCATTGACAACATGAGGCATGATGTTTGAGGGATGATGTGCAAAATTACTTCTCTGTTAGTCATTAAAATATCTAGATGCCAAGATAAACAGCTCAGGCACTGGAACAAGACCACAAACCCTTCGATACACTATAACAGAGACAAAAACATTGAATCTTCTGTCACAACTTTTAACAGCTTCAGGTGATCACTGCATTAAATTTGAGTCTTTTTGATTTTGAATTTCACAAAGCAAAATGTAATTTAAATTTATATAACTGCATTCGAAACAATTCTAATCTTTGTTCTAACACCTAAATCCTGAGATAAATTATACATGTAGTCATAGATTCTATTTGAGCACTGAATATTCATTGAACATCGCAAATCAAATTAACAGCACATCACTTCACACCATTCGGGGCATGAATGCCAATCACACAAGACTAAGAGGAGGAACAGTTTCAGAGTCCTTTGAAGAATTAAGGTTTGCTTCTAGTACACATTCATGCTTTAATGGCTTGGCAAATGGATCACGCTCACTGTGGCTCCACAGAAGCCCAGAAACTGATTTCTCTGTGCCAGAGGATGATGGCGGCTCACCACAGCTTACATAGCACTTAGTGTGAGGCCTTCATGGGCAGAAATCACACCGTCTCAGCCTGGCATCCACTGGAGTCTGTCTTGGCAGGACAGCAATCCAGCCTCTCCACAGGAGCAGAGACGAAAGGGAAAGGGAACGGCTGCAGATGGCCTATTGTTTTATTAGTTTAAAGCAAAACTTACCTTGCAAGTCCAACAAATTGGAGTTTCTTCTGTAAAGCGGTTTTGACAATTGGTTTTGATTTCATGGTCCAAACTTGCATTTGATTCCAGCTCCGTCCATCTGCCCAAAAGTTAAAGGTTGGTTTAAGATTACATTTAAATTTGCAAAGTTCAAACCACACTCATAACCTTTTAAATGTGACCCTGGACCACATAAGGGTCAATTTTTTTTATTGAGATTTATACATCATCTGAAAGCTTAATAAATACTCCATTGACGTTAGAATAGGACAGTAATAGACCAAGATACATCTATTTGAAAATATGGAATTTGAGGGAGCAAAACAATCTAAGTATTGAGAAAATCTCTCTTAAAGTTTTCCAAATAAAGTTCTTAGCAATGCATATTAGTAATCAAAAATTAAGTTGTGATATATTTACGGTAGGAATTTTACAAAATATCTTAATGTAACATGATCTTTACTTATTATCTTAATGATTTTTGTCATAAAATAAAAATTGATCAAAGTATTGTTGGCTACTGCTACAAATATACCTGTGCTACTTACGACTGGTATTGTGGTGCAGCAGGGTCACAAAATCGTAATATACTTTTTAAAATAGGTTATATGATATCAGTTGTGAGTGACAAAGACCATGGGCCAGCTGCATAAACATAGCCACTATGTTAAGACTGTACCTTAAGAACTAGTTTAACCAACTAGCAGTTAGCCAGGAGGTTATAAGTCTTACTTTTAAATTCAAGTTAGACCAGTTTACCTTTTTGTAACTGATTTTAAAAAGTTACGACCAGTCTAGAAGGAAAATAAATAAATCACATGACTAACCTTTCTTAGGACTAGTCTAAGCAGTTTATTCAACATGTTATTATGGCTGATAGTCTATACAACAAAAATACCTACAATATTCTGCATTTATTTCATTTTAATTGCACTTAATTTCTACAAAGCCATACAATTAGAAGGTCCACATAAAAGTTAGACATTCTGACAGTTTTGTTATTACCTTAGCGGTTGCTTGAATCAACTGTTTGTCGAACATTGCCAGGGTTGCCAGGTTTTCACAACAAAACCCGCCCAATTGCTACACAAAACTAGTCCAAACGTAGCCCAATTGTGTTTCAAGGGGCGCCCCCTGTAAAAATCGCGTTTCGGGGGGTAAAATACATGTTTTGTGGTGTGGGTCCTCTGGTAAAATTAGCATTTCAGGGGCTAAATATTACGTTATTGGGGTCGTTTCAACACGCGGGCATGAAAAACAACCCGCGGAAACAGTATGAAAGTAGCCCAATTCCGCGGGAACCCGTGGGCTTGGCAACACTGAACATTGCTCAAACAATGACCGGAAATGAGTTAGCAAATGGTTTAAATGAACCGTCCAAATTAACTGACTCATTGAACTGAATCGGTTCTCTAACGCTAAAAGATTGGATAATTTTCTTGAATTGATATTTGAATCTTGTTAAATTAATCATTAATCGAATAATTTCGCTTAGGCTATTTAGTTTATATTCTCTCAAAAGCCAATTTCCCCGAACACATACGCAATATCTGATTCAGTTATATATTGATTCAGTTTTTCGGTGGAAAATGTGTATTTGATCAAATATTAATAGCAAAAAACTTTAGATTTCTAGTTCAAACATAGGTCATAATGTTAATAACTGAGAACTAAAGTGAGCTGTCCGTAAAGGGAAAACTGTTTACACACTTTCTGTCAGTGCTTTATTTTATAATAGTGAACAAAGCCCTCGATTCTGGAGCTTGTGGTGTCTTTCCACTCAAGGGAGAGGAGCAAATGCACGAGTTTCGGTGTTTATGTCGGTGGATAAATCTTCTCGTTTCGTTTCACGCTGCTCGTCGTGGAGGCGGGAAGCTCTGGGAGCGAGTGTTTGACAGAAACAGACAGCTCCGGAGGGACACGCGAGTAATTCACAGGAAGAGCAATGAGAGGAAGAGGGAAGGTGTGCAAATTGGGTAGGTTTACTGCGCGAGGCACAGGAGCTGTTGACAGTCATCAAGCCTGTCTCAAAGGGCTGAGGGAAAACAACGATAAAAGTGCTCAGCCCCCTGTGATCGAACTAAATCTCTTGTTTACTCTTATTCAGAGTGCATTGGATGGCAGTGTTTCTCGTCTATAGTCTATTCAAATTCTACATTACACTACAAAACATTATGCTACAATTTGTTTTTCTTGTCTCTAAATGTAAACATTAACATAATTAATAATAATCTCTCAAGCCTTCATGTATTTGATCCAAAATACAGGATATATTTTTACTATTTAAAATAACTGCTTTCTATTTCAATATATATTAAAATGTACATTTATTCCTGTGATCTAAGCAAATTTTCAGCATCATTACCCCAGTCTTCAGTGTCACATGATCCTTTAGAAATCATTCTAATATGCTGATTTGCTGTTTAGGAATTTATTTTATATATATATATATATATATATATATATATATATATATATATATATATATATATATATATATATATATATATATAAATCAATATTTAAAACATTTCAGTAAATTTTTTCAGGATTCTTTGAAAGATACAAAGATCAGCATATTTATTTGAAAAAGGTTTTGTGTCATTATACACCATACCTTTTAAAAGCTTGGAGTCAGTTTAATTTTTGGGGTGAGGAGAAATTATAGAAATTAATACTTTTATGTAGCGAGGATGCTTTAAATTGATCAAAAGATGATAAAGACATTTACAAAAATGTAGAAAAAGATTTCTATTTTATATAGAAAAAGATTTCTATTTTATATAAATGCTGTTCTTCTGAACTTTCTATTTATCAAAGAAACCTAAAAAAATGTTTACTCCGCTGTTTTCAACAAATATAATAATAATAATAATAATAATAATAATAATAATAATAATAATAATAATAATAAATGTTTTCTTCAGCAGCAAATCAGAATATTAGAATGATTTCTGAAGGATTATGTGACACTGAAGACTGGAGTAGTGATGCAAAAAAAATCAGCATTGAAATAAATTATGTTTTAAAATATATAGAAAACAGTCATTTAAAATAGTAAAAATATTTTGACATTTTTGCTGTACTTTGAATCAAATAAATGCAGGCTTGGTGAGCAGGAGAGACTTCTTTAAAAACATTACAAATCTTGACTGGTAGTGTAACATCTTCAGGTTTTGAAGGACAGGATTATTTGGGTCTCAAACTAGAAAAAGAAAGCATTATCTAATTCTGTGCAACCCTGGAAAATAACATCTTAAAGGTTCAGAAGGACAGTTTTTTTTTTTGGCTGAACTATTCTTTGACAGTAAATGCAGGGTAGCTGCAATGTAAAGATCGGTCTGAAGGAGAATATAATGAGGGGAGATGGTGGACAGTCCAGTTGTAGGTTGTCAAATGGTCATTAGGCAGTTTGACAGCTTGTGGGAAGGAACAGTGCTTTATTTGGGCCGTTTTGGCCTTGCTGCTTCACTTCAGTGTAAACTTCATTGTATTCCTATACAGAGGAATCACGTATACATTTTATGAATATAAAGTAGTGGTTTGAACCCAGAAGTGGAATTTAAAAATAGACCTGTAGAGACATATGGGTGAAATCGAACTCTAGTTTGAACTAAGCAATCAAACCAAATGTGTTTTACTTCTCTACATAGGTGTAACATAGAGTTTCACTTGATCTCTGGCTGAGTCTTAGCTTAGCCTAACCATCAGAAGTCTAAACACAGCTGCACGTCTGCATGAAAAAAGCACAAGAGCGTGCAAAATGTTGGCTTATGCCGCTTCCCTTCAGTCATTGAGATTTGACCTTCTCACGAAAGTAATTACAGGAGTGATTTTCCCAGAACTGAGACGAGGAAAAAACTTCAATCTTTCATAATTACACTGGCGGTAATTAAAGTTATTGAGACGCACACAGCTCTGAGAATGTACACCAGTCACAAACACACATTAAGTTTGATTTTTCCATTGAAGCAGTTTGTTGCCATCAGCATATAAGGAGCAGCATGATACAGCAGGTTTATTTTAATAATCAGGAAAAATTGCTAATATTATTTGACAGTTCAGTTTAATCTGATAAATTAATCTGAAATATATGGTACAGCAAGTTAACAGTTGAGGTCAAAAGTTTACATACATATTATATTTTAAGTAGTACTGACCTGAATAAGATATTTCACATAAAAGGCGTTTACAAGAGAAAATAATAGTTGAATTTATAAAAATGACCCCATTCAAAAGTTTACATACACTTGATTCTTAATAAGGTGTTGTTACCTGAATGATCCACAGCTTTTTTTTTTTTTTATAAATTTAGTGATAGTTGTTCATGAGTCCCCTGTTTGTCTTGAACAGTTAAACTGGCCGTTGTTCTTCAGAAAAAGCCATAAGGTCCCACAAATACTTTGGTTTTTCAGCATTTTTGTGTATTTGAATCCTTTCCAACAATGACTGTATGATTTTTAGATCCATCTTTTCACACAGAGGACAACTGAGGGACTCATATGCAACTATTACAGAAGGTTCAAACTCTTACTGATGCTCCAGAAGGAAAAACAATGCTAAATGTAAACTTTTGAACAGAATAAGGATGTGCACATTTTTCTTATTTTGCCTAAATGTCATATTTTTTCATGTAGTACTGCCCTTCAGAAACTACAGAAGATACTTACATGTTTCCCAGAAGACAAAATAGGTGATATTTAAATTCATTGATATTTTAATGCACTGTTTCCTTCTGAAGCACCAGTGAGCATTTGAACCTTCTGAAATAGCGGCATATGAGTTGTCCTCAGTTGTCCTCAGTGTGAAAAGATGGATCTCAAAACCATACAGGTATTGTTGGAAAGGGTTCAAATACACAAAATTACTGAAAATCAGTTTTTGTGGGACCTAATAGATTTTGTACCATATAAATGTAACCTTTGAACAATCTAATGCATCTTTACTGAAAAAAAAAAAACATTCATTTATTATCCCACAGCCCCCAACTTTTGGCAAATGCACCAATATTTGAGTTTTATGCTCGAGATGCCATAGAAATTTGGAATACGAAAGCTTTCCTGCACATCTCATCACCCTTTCTCACAAACACATACAGACACACTCAAACAGAGTGTAAATTTGGGATGGCAGGCGTAAAGAGAGATGAGAGAAGGTGTGCTGCCAGTGTCTGTGTGCCACACAGAGCGGCGTCTCTGCTGTGCCATGTGGGCAGGAGGAGAGAAGCTTCACCAAACACACTGCACTTGTTTCGGTGGCTAAGCACCATGAATGACTGTCTGGGGCCAGACGTGTCCAGACACCGTGTCGTGTCAGTGGGCGTTTCTGCATGGGAAGGTGGAATGTCTCCTGGTGGTCACCTTCATAATCAGTTTAATTTGTTGGAATAATGGTAGTAAAACGATTTTGTTGTAAAAAATAACATTGGGATGACAGTTCTACACTACATTTCGATATCCCTGGGGACAATGCTATGTTTAGTCTCTTAAACCATCTAGGGCCACCAACATACAGCGCCTTGCGAAAGTATTCAAACCCCTTAATGTTGCTGCCTTATGTTAAACTGCTTCAAATTACTTTTTTCCCCACATCAATCTACACTCTATACATCAAACACTTTGTAAATGTATAAAAAAAAATGAAATAAGTGCATTACATAAGTATTCATACCCTTAACTCAGTACTTAGCTGAAGCACCTTTACAGCCTTTTTGGCATGGTGCGACAAGCTTTGCACATCAGCATTTGCCAATTATCTGCCATTCTTCTCCTCACCTCCTCACCTCCTCACCTCTCAAGCTGTCAGCTTGGATGGGGGCAGACACACATTTTCAGTTTTCTCAATATTTTGGTGCACTGCATTTTCCTTCAGTCCTTGCCGCTGAAAAACGTCCCCACAGCATGAGGCTGCTACCAGCCCACTTTACTTTTTGGATGGTACTCTGCATGTGATGAGCAGTGCCTGGTTTCCTCCATACATGATGCTTGGAATTGAGGTTCATCAGACCAGAGAATCTTGTTCCTCACAGTCTGTCTGAGGGTTCTTCAGGTGCTTTGTTGCTAATTCCAAGTGTGTTTTCATGTGTCTTCACCACACCACCATAAAGCCCAGATCGGTGGAGTGTTGCAGTGATGTTTGTCCTTCTGTAGATTTCTCCTATCTCCACCCATGATCATGGAGCTTAACTAGACCATCAGGATCTTTGTCACCACTCTAGCCAAGTCCCTTCTCCATCAATTGCTCAGTATGGCCAGGAGGCCAGAAGAGACCTAGTTGTTTCAAAGTTCAAACTACTTTGTCTGTGAACCTTTAATGCTGCAAAAAAAAAAAAAAATTATAAACTCTTTCTCAGATGTGTAGCTTTGATGCAATCCTGTTTCTGAGCTCTACAGAGGTTTTTTGACCTCAGGGCTTGGTTTTTGCTCTGATATTCATTTTCAGCTGTTAGATCTTTTATTAAGACATGTGTGCCTTTCCAAATCATACAACTGAATTTGCCACAGGTTAATTCCACTCAAAGTGTAGTAACATGTACAAGCAATATGAATACTTCTGAGCTAATTTTTTTAATACGTTTGAAAACCTTTTTTTTGCTTTGTCATTATGGTGTATGGAGTGTAGATTGATGTGGGGGAAAAAAGTAATTTAAAAGCAGTTTAACATAAAATGTAAAAAAAAAAAAAAAAAAAAAATTATGAATACTTTTGCAAGGCACTGTATATGTTCATTTTAGCAAAAACAATTCTTGCTGAAAAAGCAAGAAACTATTGCTGTACTTATATTTCCTTTAATTTCCTTGGCTCATGCTCATATTGTCCTCAACTTTGGATAAATTCATTTTGAGACAGTTGTGGTCAAAAGACAGCAATGACACCAGTAAGAAATGGTTGTGGTATCGACAATTGCGTTTTTGTCACAATGCCCAGAGAAAACAAAAATACTTTGTTGGCATCTACTGGTCAAAACCTCAAAATGGTTTTGATTTAGGTTGAAATATCCTTCTCTCATTGTATTCCTAAGTGTTTGTGCAAAATACAAATGTCCAGCAACTAATTTATATACTTTTTTTTTTTTTTGCTGTTTAACTTAAAAAGTTCATCCAGTCTTCAGCAAAATTGGCCAAAATGATCTTTAAATTAAGTTTCAAGAATTTGGAATAATTAAATTCATCATTTTCAAAACTATTTGACATTTAAACAGTTTTGATAGAAAGGATGCCAAACAAGATATCAGGCTCTATCTTTGCAACACATTGGTTAATTGAAATGAACCTTGGAAAATATCATTGCCACCATATACTTAATGTATATGCCAAGTTTTAAACCAGTGCCACCTACTGGTGAAAAGTTATAAGCAATAATGTATCTACTTCAGGCCTCAAGATTACTATTGTGGTCAGACTATTCTGTATTTATATTTGCACTGATATTTACTTCAAATATTATGTTGAACAGACTTTATATTATCATATAATATATTTATTCAAAATTATTTTGAGACATTTACTTTTTTAATTACATTTTTAAAATAAAATTGAGGGACAATAGAAGAACCATTTTTTGTTCCCTAAAGAACCTTTCAGTAAAAACTTTTATGCAAATCTCTTTCATAAAAATATAAAATCTTTAAAGAATCTTGTATATAATGAAAAAAAAAAATCCATGGATGTTGAAGGTTCTTCACGGAACCATTGATGCCAAACAGCCTTTATTTTCAGTAGTGTAAACTGGATGTCCACACTTTTCTATCATTTTTCCACACTACACCTATTCTGATGGCATTCATTAGTGAACACATGTCGCACAGATAATTCTCTGATACTTTGGCTGCATGCTGGTGTGGCTAGTATAGATTTTCATATTAAGCTTAATTTCTCTGCTTTGCGAGCGCTCGGCCCAAAGTAATCTTGAAGCAGCACTAACAGCCCAGACATTAAGCATCAGTCACAATCAACAGATGCCACATTCAATCAGGCAGAAGTGAGCAGTTGACTGACAGGCTGGCAAATGAAACGAATCTGGACTAATTTTCCCAGCCTGCCAACCATGAGCGCATGCATGCATCGTCATATCAAAATATGATTATTGTTCTATGGACAGAGATTTCGTGCTTTTCAGACCCCATTCTAAGAGTTGCATATGGACATAAAATTATAATTTTTAATAACAGTAATACATTTTTATATACATTTATATAATGTTAAATAAAACACTTTCCAATGGGAACAAGCGTCCAAATGTCTTCAGGCTCAGGTCTACTTAAATTACAAATCCTGAGAGGAAATCCATTTATTTAGAATATAATTACTTCTAGACTTGTTATTGTTACATTAATGAGGAGACAAATGCATTTGACCTATGTTTGCCGTGGCAAATGAGCCGTCCTGTCTGACGTTTGTCCTTCCAACTTCTTATCCTGTCCTTATCCTTATATGCTTGTTCTGTTTTACTAAACTTAGAAAACCTGATGTCTTCAACTTACAACCAACTGTTTCAGGTTATTACACACATCAGGTGACATGTCACTTCATAATTAATCCTCCTCCTCTGTTGCCTTAACCCAAAAGGTTGCAAATAAATGAATTAATACGCCATCTGGCATTGTTGCATTGCAATCTTTCAATGATACAACAATAGAAAAGTTTCTTAAAAATGGCTTGATTCAGCACTTGCATTGGCCTATGAGGTCTTAAAATGCAGTTTACATTGGCAGCCCACTGCTTTGGACCAGAGCCTGTATGTGTGACTCATTTGTCTTAATCACTGGGATTTAATAAGGCTCACCTTAAGTCACAATACCTGCCAATACAGACTGTAATTTTTCCTCTTTGTAGTCAATGTGTGTTCGGTAATTACTGTGTAATGTGTTCGAAAATTGGAGCACCACTACTATATTGTCTAAATGAAAAGCTTCTGACTGCTGCTCCACACCTTATGTGACTAATTGACTTAAGTGTTTGAAATGAATAGTTAAAAATATCACGTCAGATGTAGTGAATGTGTACGAACATGTACATTCTGTTCAAGTGAAACATGAGCTTTATAAAATGCCATCATGGAGTATTGTTCATGTAAATGTATCACATTGATCTAATCACTAATTTGCTTTGGTTTAATGACTTCTTATTCGGTTTTCTACACCATGGTTCACCAAGGGAACTGCAGGGGTTTGTGAGTTAATGAAATAATTTAGCTCTAAAAATGTAAAATAAGGTCTAATGTTTACTTTTTTTAATGTTACTGCTTGTTTTAGAACATTCAAAAGTAATATTCCAACAGTGTTTCTAAAATAATAAAATGGAATGTTCTAAAACATTCTAAAAGTTCATTCTGAAACAACTTTTTAAATTCTACTGGGAATGGCTTTCTTTCTTCAGTCGTAAAGAAATTGTCAATTTGTTTCAAAAACAACCGAATGTTTCACTAGATAGCTAAGTCTTTACGACTGAAGAAAGAAAGACATGAACATCTTGGATGACAAGGGGGTGAGTACATTATCTGTAATTTTTTGTTCTGAAATTAAACTAAATTCAGCCCTAAAAAAAAAAAAAAAAAAAAAAAAAAAGTAAAATAAAATCTAATGTTTACTTTTTAAAATGTTACTGATGGTTTTAAAACATTCAAAATTGGAATGTTCTAAAACTGAACATTCTAAATGTTCATTCAGAAACAACTTTTTAAAATCTATCGGGAATGTTAAAGGATCAGTTCACTCTAAAATGTACAGAAATTTACAGATAATGTACTCACCCCCTTTGTCATCCAAGATGTTCATGTCTTTCTTTCTTCAGCTGTAAAGAAATTATGTTTTTGAGGAAAACATTTCAGGATTTCTCTTCATATAATGACTTCTATGGTGCCCCCAAGTTTCAAAGGGCTCTAAACAATCCCAGCTGATGAAGAAGGGTCTTATCTAGCGAAACGATCTGTTATTTTCAAAAACAAATTGAGTTTTTGACATACCCTAACTGCATTGACATAGATCACACAGACTACGCATTTGCATCACAGAAACGAGACAAGACGAGCTTTTGAGGTTAAAAAGTATATAAATTGTCAATTTGTTTTGAAAATAAGCGATCGTTTTGCTAGATAAGACCCTTCTTCCTCGGCTGGGATTGTTTAGAGCCCTTTGAAGCTGCATTTACACTGTATTTTGAAAGTTCAAACTTGGAGGCACCATAAAAGTCCATTATACTGAGAGAAATTCTGAAATGTTTTCCTCAAAAAACAATTTCTTTATGACTGAAGAAAGAAAGACAAACATCTTGGATGACATGGGCGTGAGTACATTATCTGTAAATTTTTGTTCTGAAAGAGAACTAATCCTTTAACTAAACATTTTTGGAACACATTTTTGTAAGCTGGGAATTAATAAAACAAATTATGAATAATATGAGCAGTTTTAATTTTGCACTAGTCCTTGTAATACTTTATGTGGTGTTTAACATTGACAAAAATGTTAGAAATTAGTCATAGTAGTTTTATCATTATTTATGCAGACCTAAAAGCTACAATTATACATCAAGAAGAGGCAATTTCAACATGTGAGGCTCCGCTTTCAAGTAATGCAATCAAGAAATGCAAATATAAAATTTGGCTCAACTGTTTTATTGGGCTGAAGGCCAGAATATCTTTGAATTAATGAAGCTGAACCCAGCACGATCGGCCCAGAAGCATTCAGGATATTTTAAGGCACAGGGATTTTTCTGGGTCGTGCGTTTACCCAGAATCAATCTTGCATTATGTTATTAAAAAGTAAGTATGTTTTAGGTATTTTGTACACAGTCAGTACAATTGATTATAGGTTTCTGGGGAAACAATTTACAACAATGGAACGTAATCACATTCTAATATGTGATATCTGTCATATTAAAGTATTAACACATGCTTACAGTGCCTATGCCAGGGTTGGCAGCCCAATTGTGATCAAAACAAGTCTAATAGCTTCAAAATTGCATTTTTTAACACTGGTTTCTTCTTGCAGCACATTACAGATTTAACCATGTTTACCGGCTGGATGGATTTCCCTGCATATCTGCTCATGAATATAGCGTTGCAGATGGCAGAGCCACCAGCGTCTGCTTCCTACATTCCTGCCTGACGACACAGTGAACGATAGCAGCACAAAACCACAGGAAGTCTTGGCTGCTGTTTCCGCTGTGCTTCCTGTATGTCAGTGTCAGCATCGAATGAGCGATCACAACTGTCAGGTATTTGTGTGTGTCAGTTACGGTTTGCTGCAGATAGATGGCTGACAGCAAGAAAGAGACACATAATATGAAATCATCAAATATTAATAGGCTGGAAATGATAAGTTAAAGGAATAATATATAGAAGAAATTTAATTCTGCCATCATGTCTTCTCTTCAATGTCATTCTGAAACTCTTTTATCCATGAAACACAAAATTAGATGTTAGGCAGAATGTAAAGACTTTTATTTTCTGTAGAGCTACAAGTGTATAATAGTAACTTTTAAAGGGAGCCCCGGGTATAAATATAGCGTAAATATATTTTTTTAAAAACTGAAATATGTAGTAGAAAACACATGAATTTACATTATTTAAAAAAAAAATCCACATTGTTGTATACAAATTTTGAACTATTTCAATTACTAACACACTGTAAAAAACTATTTGTTGAGTAAACTTAAAATAATTTGTTAGTTGGCTGCCTTAAAATTTTAAGTTCAGTCAACTCAAAAAAAAGTTTAGTCAACTTTTTCTGAGTGAAAACTTAGATATTTGAGTTGAATCAACTTAAAATTTTAAGGCAGCTGAGTAACAATCAATTTTTTAGTTTTGTCAACTTGAATATCTAAGTTGTCACTTAGTACAACTTAACATTTCAACTTGAATTAACTTATTTGAGTTGACTGAACTTAAAATTAAGGCAGCAGGGTAACAAATTCTTTTAAAGTTGACTAAGTTAAGTTTAAGTTTTTTTTTGTTTTTTTTACAGTGGCAGAATTACTAAATTTTGATGTTCTTACTGTTGTTGAAAATTACTTATACAGTGATGCACAATTCAATACAGTTTAAACCATATAGAGATAAAGTCAGTGTTTGTTTTCTTGCTAAATAAATCTCTGCAAATAAGCCCAAATCTGAGACAGAAATTCGCCACAATGGTTCCAAAAATCTATGTGCTCTTCAAAAGCACTTTAAAAACCCCAGCATTCAATTTTAGAGCTCCAGTAGCTATACAAGAAAACACCAGGCCTGCATTTTCAGGCAATCAAGCAGAAGGGCTTGCTTTTTCATTTGCTTTCCACAGTATGGCACAGAGAAAAACTCCAATACCACCCTTGACCTCTGCTTAGTAGACCTCTGCCACCTCCAACATATTTACCACCTGAGAGAGAAGAGGAAGAGGACGGCAGCAGAGAGAGATGGGGAAAGCAAAGCAGTAAATGTCAAGAACAAGTTGAGAGGCTGAGACATAAAAGCCTCAGGTGAATAAAAAAGGAAGACAGAGCGATAGACAAGGAGTGTGTGCGTTAGAGAGAGAGAGAGAGAGAGAGAGAGAGAGAGAGAGAGAGAGAGAGAGAGAGAGAGAGAGAGAGAGAGAGAGAGAGAGAGAGAGAGAGAGAGAGAGTCTGCAACATATTTTACATATTAAAAAATGTATAGTCTAACAGCAAAGTAATGGTCATTAGAGGATCTTTTTAAATATTCTATGATAATTATAATCAACGCTTTTGCAAGTGTGATATTACTCTTATAAAAACATTAATTTTATAAAACATTGGACAGCAAGTATGTAGATAAGCAGCCTAACACTAATCATCTCAGATCTTCGTGTGTAGGACTACTTTCTTAGACATTACTATTGCAAACATTACTATTGTTTATAGCTGCTTTGTTGTGTTTCTAAATGATTCAGTGTCTTCAGATGAACCGTTTGAATGAATGATTCACTAACTCATTCACAGTGGCAGTTATTTACAAAATCAGTGTTTGTGAAAGTTTCTTTATTGACAGAATCAGCGTTTTAGAAAAAAATATTCAAATGACCGATTCACTGACTCATTAACAGTGACAGTCACTTGTTTAGTTAATAAACAAATCAGCGTTACGGAACAAATTGTTTGATTGACTGATTCAGGTACATTGTTTGTAACTGAATGTATCAGCATTACAGAACAAATCATTTGAATGAATGATTCAGTGACTCGATAGTGATAGTCACTTGTTTTGTTAATAAACAAATCAACGTTGCGGTACAAATCGTTTGAATGACTAATTCGCGGACTCATTAAAATTGCTAGTCCCTCATTTCTTTATTGGCGGAATGAGCATTTTAGAATAAATCATTTGACATGATAATTCAATGATTCATTCATGTTTTGTAACTGAATAAATCAGCATTACAGAACAAACCATTTGAATGATTGATTCACTGACTCATTCGTATAGACAGTCACTTGTTTGCATTACTGAAAGAATCATTGTTATAGAACAAATCATTCAGTCGAAGGAATGATTCATTCATAACCTTAGTCACTTGTTTTATTACTGAAAGAATCAATGTTACGGAACAAATCGTTTGAATGACTGATTCACTCATTGAAATTATGATTTAATGATTCATTCATAAAGCCAGTTATCTGTTTTGTAACTGAATAAATCAGCATTACAGAACAAACCATTTGAATGACTGATTCGCAGACTCATCCATAGAGACAGTCACTTGTTCAGATTACTAAAAGAATCAGTGTTATAGAACAAATCATTCATTTGAATGAATGATTCAACAAATCATTCAAAGCCTTAGTCACTTGTTTTGTTACTGAACGAATCAGTGGTACGGAACAAATCATCTGAATGACTGATTCACTGACTCTTTCATAGCGCTAGTCTCTCGTTTCTTTATTAACTGAATCAACATTTTAGAATAAATCATTTAAGATAATGATTTAGCAAATCGTTCATAAAGCCAGTTAGCCATTTTAAAATCAATTACAGTATTACAGAACAAATCATTTGAATGAATGAGTCAGTGACTCATTAATAGGAACAGCCACTTGTTTTATTACTAAATGAATCAGCGTTTAGCAACAAATAATTTGAATAACTGATTCACACACTCATTCATAGTGACAGTCACTTGTTCGCATTACTGAATGAATCAGTGTTACAGAACAAATCAATTGAATGACTGATTCACTGACTCATTCATAGCACTAGTTTTGTTTCTTTAATGACAAAATCACCATTACAGGAAGGAATCAATTGCATGAACGATCGAATGACTTAATAGAGTCAATCATTTGTGTGCATTATTAAAAGAATAAAAAAAATTGACCCATCAGCAAGCCCCTCCCCTCAAGTGCAGATGAGCCAATGGCAGTTGAGTATCAGCTGCATGGAGACTGAAACTCTGACATCTTTATGTTTCAATGCCATAAAGAAACATTGGAAGATCCGAAGCTTTCATCGTTTTGATGTTTATGCTACAAAAATAATAAAACGATGTGCCTGAGGTATCTGTAACACTGATTCCAGGCAATGGAACCTGGAATTTATTTTCTTATTCAACGTTCATTTTCTGGTTGTCATACTCTCATTAAGTGGCCTTTTTCATCTGCTCAAGCAGTTAATATCATTAATTTCTCTGGCTAAAACTAGCTAACGTTAAAGTTAGTGAGTCCATGCTAACGTACAAACCTCAGCTAACTATTCTCATGTCATGTCCAGTGTAGGTCAAAAACACAAACAAAGTCCTAGATTTCAGTGCCTCTCCATATTAAACTGGTTAAATTTGAAAATAATTAATCTTACACTGCGGTACATGAACAGTGTTGATCCTGGATATTGCCATCTGTGATCATGACGATCTTAACATGAGATTTCTCCTGTTTGCATTGCGATCTGTAAACCCTCGCTTCCATATTTAAGTCCTACTTGAATGCTCCTCGATGAGAGGTGGTCCTTCTGTGTTCAAAATTCATCAAAAACATCTTCGGACAAGGTTTCACACTGACAGCTGTCATTGTAAGACAGTGGGCAACTCCGTTTGTTTGTCCGAGGCAGCAGCAGTAACTAAGGGGGACGGGGCCTACCGATAGGTCAGTTGTTGTAAAACAAAATATTAATTTGAATGAATGATTCAACGACTTCATAGCGACAATCATTGAATTATTTGAAATGAAAGTTGTGTTATGGAATGATTAACAGTTTAAATAAATTGCTTGAATGAATGATTCACCTACTCACTCAAGTCATTAATGCATACGTAGACCATAATAAAGAAATTAACTAGCATTAAATAGATGAAAAGTGACAGCAAAGAGACACTTATAAAAATAAATAAATAAATACTGTTGTACTGAACTTTCATTAATTTGTTGGCCTCTTACAACAGTTCTAATGTGGTTCATCCAGTCAGAATTCAGTCTAAACTAGATAGTGTTCTTTTTCAGATTGAGAATTTTAGCACTCTTGCCCTGTAGGTATGGATCAAGCGATTAAGCCCGAGAATATATTAGGACATCATCAAATTTGCATATATTTTACTCAAATATTTCCCTCAGAGATGGGGATGAAACTTCTATCTAGGCCACCATCCTGAATTATTAAGCAACTCTTTTCATTTAAATCTTTAGAATGCTATTTATTCTAATTCATGCCAGGTCATTACAGCTCTAAAAAAAAAAAAAAAAAACACAGCATGCTTTGGCACAGTAACGTTGTCAGGAAATCATGCGTGTATGTATTTTGAGGTTTCTTTTTCTTTTTTTTTTTTTAACTGTCCAGAATTGATCGCTCGCCAGTTTGATGACAAGTTCCGAGGACTGGTTTCAGGGTGAGCATGTGTTAAGATTAAAGTGCTAGTAGACCAAATAAGCTCCATGGTTGTGGCTGAGGCCTCGGGGGAGATATTGCTCCTGAATCTCATAAAAAATTCATCTCTGCTTTAGCACCACCTGCTCAAACCGGCTAGTGGCTAAAGCGGAAATTACCTGGCTGGATCTCAGCCGCTGTCTGTAGAGCATTTCAACACAGGGAATCGTTAACGCTCAGCTTGAATTCCCCCAAAAATTGCAGTGGTCCTTTGAGTCTGCGTCTAAAGCAACAGTCGGCTCATCTTCATCCAGGACGGGCATTTGATTAAAATATCACACCTACCAGCTGACAGGTTTGCAGGAAGCCGCGGCTAATTGAGGTTGATTCAAAGCGCCAGGGACGGAGGAACAAAAAATTATGAGTTGGCCACCCCTTCTTTCCATTTTAAGCTCTTTTTTGTTCATATCTGCATTGTGCCATGAGAATAAACCTCTCTAGATTGTAATACCACTTATCCAGTCACTATTATCAAGCTCAGACTAAACCGGTCCTGCTCACGCACTTTCAAACAATTGAATTGAAAGGTTGAATTTTTCATGCCTCTCTGAATCAAGTGTCTTGCTGTGTCCTGATTAGGTGAATCTCTTGAGAATGTAATATTTCTTCAGGTACCAAAGTACTGAAGTTTGACACTTTTGGTGTGAAGCCGGTAGAGCTTTTACAAGCTGTTGTGAGGATGGTGACAATTAAAGAGATAGTTCACCCAAAAATGACCCTCATTAACCTAAACAGGTGTTGTTTTTTCTTAATGTGGAACACAAACGATGATTATTTTGAGAAATATTTATTTTTGCTCTTTATCTTTTTTGTTTCACAGAACGAAGAATATGCAGAGGATCGAAAACAAAATCCAGTACATTAGCATGCACTTAGATCAAAATCAGCCCGATCTGACCCAAACTGCAAAGCATGTTGGGTAACTAGCAAGTTCAACCCAAAAATGAACATTTGCATCAGAAGAGATTTTGAGAAATGCAGCATTCCATCACTTGCTCACCAATGGATCCTCTGCAGTGAATGGGTGCCGTCATAATGAGAGCCCAAACAGCTGATAGAAACATCACAATAATCCACAAGTAATCCACACCACTCACACTGTAAAAAACAAAAAACACAATTTGTTGAGTCAACTTAAAATAATTTGTTACCCTGCTGCCTTAAAATTAAGTTTGGTCAACTCAAATAAGTTCATTCAAGTTGAAATGGTAAGTTGTACTAAGTGAAAACTTATATAATATATTTGAGTTGACTAAACTAAAAAACTGTTTGTTAAACTTAACAGCTGTGTTTGTTACTTGGCTGCCTTAAAATTATAAATACACAGCTTTTCACGTCACAAGATGTTAATTGATGGACTGGACTACTTGTGGATTATTGTGATTTTTTTATCAGCTGTTTGGACTCTCATTCTGACGGCACCCATTCACTGCAGAGGATCCATTGGTGAGCAAGTGATGTATTGCTACATTTCTTCAAATCTGTTCTGATGAAGAAAAACTCATCCACGTCTTGGGTGCCCTGAGAGTGAGTACATTTTCAGAACATTGTGATTTTTTGGGTTAACTATTTCTTTAATACAACTCAAAATGACATATGAGGAAAAAGTGAATGAGGATTTATACTCAAAGTTCCAAAAAAAGAGTACAGAATTATAAATTAAATTAAGTGTCAGCTCAAGGTTATTCTGTCAAGTTATTAAAAAGCAGCTGATTTTTATATTCATCAGATTTGCTGTGTGATTGATGGGATGTAATGTAAACACGCAGGCCTAATGATCATATTAATATTCAAAGTTAAAAAAATGTTATGGAATGCTAATGCTAACCCCACATTTTCAATCTAAAAAACCTTTTTCTCAAAGGGGACAAGCAGGAGCCTCATCTTTGATGGCTGTATCCTGAGCCGGAGTTTAAAGCCCTAGTTCTGATCTCCACACTTCATGTCAACATTTTTGACCCAGTTTATCTGCTGCTCCACATGAGGCTCTCTGGAGTTTCTAGCATGTGTTAATGTGAAATACATAAACAGTACACTGGGGGGAAAAATAGAGTAGAAATGTTTTTGAAAGACGACGTGTAGTCTTGACATATTTGTACTGGTACCTAAAATGTCACTCAGTCTTTTTGAAACGAATCCCCTGATAGAACAGGTATGAGGTGATGCTTGGCATCTCTTGCTGGTATAGATAGATGGATCGGTGAATAGATACTGTATTTATCCAAAAGAGAAAAAAAAAAAAAAATAAAAAAAAAAAATAAAGTACATATCAGACATCTACCTTATTTTTCTTGTAAGAGTGGGCACAGCCACTTGTAAATTTTATGAGTCTGGCTATATTATAACAGCTTGTTTTGCTGCTTGATTTTGCAAAGTGATGTGTCTTGCCATTTTATTTCAATGTATTATCTAAACTATGAGCACATTGGTTTGTTTTTAAAGATCAGGGTAAATTTTACTTATTTTGTCATCTAGGAAACATGTAACCATCTTCTGTAGCCTCTGAAGGGCAGTGCTAAATGACAAAAAAAAAAAAAAAAAAAAAACATATTTAGGCAAAATAAGAAAAATGTACACATCTCCATTCTGTCCAAACATTTTTACCCTGGCAAAATCATACACTAATTGTTGGAAAGGGTTCAAATACACAAAAATGCTGGAAAAAACACACACACAAAAAAAGATGAGAATAAAAACAAGGGACTCATGAACAACTATAAACTAAACTAAAAACACACACCTGTGGATCATTCAGGTAACAAAACAGTATTAAGTTTCAAGGGGATGTAAACTTTTAAACAAGGTAATTTTTATAAATTATACATTTTCTATTATTTTCTCTATATGTAAATTGTTTTATGTAAAATATATTATACTAAATAAAAAAAAAAATGGCATGCATTTTGCATGATTCCGCTTATTTTGGTGAAATAACATTTTGCAGATTCTGCAAGGTATATGTAAACTTTTGACCTCAACTGTGTAGCATTAAAAAATATATTTATTAATATATTTACTGAAGCAGAATGAAATTTGCATAAGAAAACTGTTCAATCTCCTTATTTAATTTGATGAAAAACTATGTTTTAAACCAAAAACATGAAAATAAGTCAATAATAAATGAATAAAAATAAAAAGTTTGTAATTTCTTTAGTGTCTTTCTTTAGTGACTTGTCTTCAGTGCCACATAATCCTTCATAAATCATTCTAATATGCTGATTTGCTGTTCAAGAAACATTTGTTATTATTATTATTATTATTATTATTATTATTATTATTATTATTATTATTATTATCATCATTTTATTGTATTTTTTTTCAGGATTCTTTGAATGATCCAAAGATCAGCATTTATCTGAAATAAAAAGCTTTTCTAACATTATACACAATACCATTCAAAAGCTTGGAGTTAGTATAATTTTCTCTTTTTTTGGGGGGAAAGAAATGATAGAAATTAATACTTTTATTTAACAAGAATGTTTTAAATTGATCAAAAGTAAATATAAAGACATTTATAATGTTAAAAAAGATTTCTATTTCAGATAAATGCTATAATAAATAATAATAATAATAATAATAATAATAATAATAATAATAATAATAATAATAATGATGTTTTTTGAGCAGCAAATCAGAATATTAGAAAGGTTTCTGAAAGATCATGTGACTGGAGTAATAATGCTATCACATGAATAAATTTTAAATATATTCAAATAGAAAGTAGTTACTTGAAATAGTACAAATATTTCAAAATGTAACATGTTTTGCTGTACTTTGGATCAAATAAATGTGACTTGGTGAGCAGAAGAAACTTCTTAAAAAAAAACAAAAACAAACAACTTAAAAATGTGAGAAAACCTACTTCATTTGACTTTTTCTGTGAATTTCTCACATTTATATTGCCATCTCTCCAACTGTGCCACAGTAATTAAGATTTTGATGATTAACTCACTAAAGCATCTCTCCAAGCTGCATTGAGCTGATATTGAATTCTCCTTCAGGATTGTGAAAAAAAAAACAATCACTGGCAACAGCAAAAATCAATGACTTTCAGTAACATCAACAAATCACATTATTTCTTTGGCACAATCATTCAAATCTTAGAAAAGCTGTCTTTGGTTCCCCAAAGAACTTTTCAGTTCCACTTTTTTAGTGTAAAGAACATTCTAAAGCAGGGGTGCCCATACTCGGTCCTGGAGGGCCAGTATCCTGCAAATTTTAGCTCCAACCCTAATTAAACACACCTGAAACAGCTAATCAAGGTCTTAATAGGCATGCTAGAAAGAGGCAACTCTGCAGGACACCGGCCCTCCAGGACCAAGTTTGGGCACCCCTGTTCTAAATAATCTTTTTTCACTATAAAAGAACTTTTTGTGGAATGAAAAGCCTTCAAGGATGAAAACATTTCTTAATGGAACCGTCGCTGTCAATAACAACCTTTATTTTTAAGAGTAGTTGCATATCAGAGGAATCTGTCGTGTCTGGTTCACAATGAGAGACAAGCACTCCAGCACCATGAATGACGTCTCATTTTTACACAATTCTTCTTCCAAAATGGAAGTGAAAGGGATTCGAAATTAGCTTGTTTGTCTAAATGACAGGACCTATTGTTTAGTGCCAGTGCATCTGTCTGTATCCCTCTCTATATGTCCAAATCATCCACTGCAGCTAGCAGTGATGGATCCTGGACCGATGCCCTTCTGCGAAGATCCAATCCAATCAGAGCTCAGAGAATTCGACTGTCTCTCGTACAAGATTGATTGCAATTATAGTCAAATGAGTGTTTAATAGTCGCATTGACTACATTATTAATTGAACAGTATTAATGATGCATGAGCTAAGGCTTTGGGTGGAACGGGCCATTAGCGAGGCCTTCATCTGGGTTTAGTTTCGTTTCGTTTTATTTAATGTGACCTCACTCCGTAATAGCTGTTTGCATTTGTTTCACTTTGGTTTCCCATTAGCACAGTTGGTTTCTAGGCTATTCCCTATAAAACCTAATGAACAAGTTAAGATAAAACCACCAAGTTAGATTGAAAATAATAAAGCCAGTGTCAATTCGTCTACTTTTTCTTTATCTTTTACTATCTTATTTTGCCTCCAGACAACATCAAATAGTAACCCAATGACTTAATCCAAATAATTTGAGGAAACCAACTGCTTTTAAAAATAAAGTTCCCTAAAAAAAAAAAAGAACATTTCTTAATGGTAAATTATAGCATATCGGAAACCATTTTGATATTTAACTCCTAGTCAAGTTCACATAACTTTTTTCTACTAAGTGCAATGAACTTTCAGTAATATTTGATTGAAATGCACTTAGTTTAATTTACTGAGATGTAATGCACTGTTCTCCTTTAAATATCTCTATAAAGCATTGAATATTTTTATATATAGGGCCATTAGTAATTTTTGTAGAGGTCTTGTTAACTAAACTCCAATTTCTTGTGCATTTTTGTCGCAAATAGTCTCATAAGTTCTGTTTCAAGACGGATCTCACAGGCTGACCTTCAACTTCTCACTTTTAGCATCAAAAACAGCAGGAATTTAGACAGGAAAGACATTCATAGCTCGAAAATGTTTTTCTGTCGCCACTAAGGGCCTGGTAATTTTTGGTAGGGGATGAATCCCACTGCAGAAAAAAAACTACTTAACACACCACGGCTTAATGGTTTAATCCAGTCGAGCACTGAAGGCAATAGAAGGCACAGCGGCAAATAAGATATCCTGACATTGTAAATGAATTCAACCCTTTGGGATGACGTCTAAAGTGGGTCTGAACGCAGGCTCTTATTAGTACTTAGGGACTCGTAGAAAGCTCTTCTTGAATTATCCAGATCAATTACACTAGAAATTATCTCAAATCAGCAACAACCTTGCAGAACTAGAAGCAGAAAGACTGTTTGACTCTATTGGAGTTGAAGTTGTGTATGGTTATATAGTTACGGTTATACAGTTGAAGTCAAAAGTGTACATACACCTAGCAAAATCTGCAAAAATGTTAATTATTTTACCAAAATAAGGGTCATACAAAATGCATGTTATTATTTCACATAAAAGATGTTTACATATAGTCCACAAGAGAAAATCATAGTTGAATTCACAAAAATTATGCTGTTGAAGAGTTTAAATACACTTGATTCTAAATACTGTGTTGTTATTTGATCTGATTTTAAATGATTCACAGCTGTGTGTTTTTGTGTGTGTGTGTGTGTGTGTGTGTGTTTGTGGGGGGGTGGGGGTGGGGGGCTAAGTGACAGTTGTTCATGAGTCCCTTGTTCATTTAAACCCTTTCCAACAATGACTATGATTTTGAAATCCTTTTCACACTGAGGGACTCATATGTACTATTAAAATTGAATATCAGGGTAAATTTGAATTTTGTCTTCTGGGAAACATGTAAGTATCTTCTGTAGCTTCTGAAGGGCAGTACTAAATGAAAAAAAATATGATATTTAGGCAAAATAAGAAAAATGTGCACATCCTCATTCTGTTCAAAAGTTTTCACCCCCTGCTCCTAATGCATTGTTTTTCCTTCTGAAGCATCAGTGAGTGTTTGAACCTTCTGTAATAGTTGCATATGCATCCCTCAGTTGTCCTCAATGTGAAAAGATGGATCTCAAAATCATACAGTCATTGAAAAACCAAAGAATCTGTGGGACCTGAAGGACTTTTCTGAAGAACAGCGGGCAGTTTAACTGTTCAGGACAAACAAGGGACTCATGAACAACTAATCACTAAACAAACAAACTAACAAACAAAAAAAAAAAAAAAAAAAAACAGCTGTGGATAATTCAGGTAACAACACACTATTAAGAATCAAGTGTTTGTAAACTTGTATAAATAAAACTATTATTTTCTCTTGTGGACTATATGTAAACGTCTTTCATGTCTTGTGAAATATCTTATTCAGGTCAGTACTAAATAAAAAAAAATAACACGCATTTTGTATGATTGCCTCTTATTTTGGAAAAAAAAAAATTCATTTTCTACATTTTTCAGATTCTACAAGGTGTATGTAACGTTTGACTTTAACTGTATACCCAAATTATGCCGTTTCTGTGCCCTAAGCGTTACCTAAAGTCACCAAAACAATGAAATGGTTGTACTCTGTTAGCTAACTGGTGCTCCCTGTTGCCATTTTAACCGCAACACAACTCGGAAAATAAAATACTTGATTGATTTTAAAATACTTTAGTAGGCCTTAAACCAAATGGTGTACCATCAATTTTTAGCCACAAGGAGTCTAAACGCTCCTGGATATTGAGTGAAATCCATGCTGAGAAACTCTCATGACAAGCATTGGCATGTTTACATCCTGCCAGGATGGCATCTAGCGTTTCTTGTCTCTGCCATTTGTAAGCTCTTTCACCAGCTGTGGCCCACTAAAAGCCTCAAAGACATCAGGGCTAAAGTGGAGAGAACAAAGATGCAGGTCCTTAGGAAGTTTTATTCATCCACAGGCATCTTCCCATTGTTTTCTCTGCTTCTTATCGCTAGGAAAGCAGTGAAGACTTACATCGCTTCTCTTGTTGCCCTTTGACTGAAAATGACAACCAAAAGCCACACAATGTGGCACGTATCAGTATTTTATTTTCTGAGTTGCTTATTCTGAGTTGTGTTACAGTAAAAATAGCAACAGATAGCACCAGTAACTCACCAACTGCAACTATTTCATGTCATTGAAATAATGGCACTCCAAACAGTCCAAAATATGTATAAAATGATGTGGATTTGTTAAAACGACGTAAATCTTTAATAGGTTTTCTGATACACATTTCATTTACGTTACATTAAGCCTTACAAGTTTTAATACCCGGGGTTCCCTTTAACAACTATTTCATTACATTACAGTTGTATTTATTTTTATTTTTTGTTGATATGCCTCAGGATAGTTGCCAACAACACGTTAGGAATTGTGCATGTTCTTTTCAATGTGATCAGCCAATCAGTAAAATCTACTTATCATAAGATCATTTTCCTGCAGCTCATTTGCGCCCATGAGCAAAGATGAAAGCTTTCGGGTCATGAGACTTTGTTTGCGCTGTATGTGTTAGCCATCTCACCGAAAAGGTAAAGTCTCTGCATCATTATTTTCCTGTCAAATTTTCCCTGAGATGTGTACTCTGCAGCATTTACAAGCAACAAAAAAGTGCCCTTCCAGGGTTTTTTCGCTGAAAACTAACTAACTCAGTAAGCAGAGGCTCACCCACAGGAGCTGGTTTGAATGCTGTGACTTATGAAGCCAAACATCAGAGCTGAAATATCTGCTGTTTATTCGTCTCTTGTCGCACACGCAGGCCTGTGTCCTATTTAACGAATGGCTGGATCCATTCTCAGAGACGCTGCAGTTAATAAAGGTCACTGCGAGGAGGTGGGACTGGCTCTCTCTCTCTCTGTGTGTGTGTGTGTGTGTGTGTGTGTGTGTGTGTGTGTGTGTGTGTGTGTGTGTGTGTGTGTTTGTGTGTGTGTGTGTGAGAGACAGAGAAGCAGCAATGGGACGCTTTCAGCACAACTGAGACAGTAATATTTTGAAGATGCACAGAGGATTCTGGGCATTTGAGAATTCTGATTAGCCAGAGAGAGAAAAACAATGCAGTACTAATGAATAGAATAGAATAGAATAGAAATAAAACTAAATCTCTTTTTGCAATAAAAGAACCATTTTGGGTTCCCCAAAGATTCAAAGAACATTTAGGTGAACGGTTTATAAAGAAAAAATAAAAAATATTGAAGAACATTTTAATATTCTAAAGAACCCGTTTTCCAAAAACCTTTTGTTGAATAAACCCCCCCCCAAAAGATTCAAAGTTCTTCATGGAACCATCAATCCCAGGAAATAAACTTTATTTTTTTAAACGTCTGAAACCAAATGATTATAAATGAAAAAAACAGTTCATGATAACACAGAACAGCTCAGAATAATTCATAAAGAACAGAACCTAATCTCTATTTCTCACCACATGACCAATGTTCACATGACTGGTAGATTTTTTTTTTTATGGCTATTGTCAATTGTTTTTTTTTTTTTTTTTTTTTTTTAATATGCATCTGTGATAAACTTGTTTTCCTTCCACTTGGACAATCGAACCTTTGTTCTAAAAATCCTTTACTTAATTTGGTGCTCTTGGTCAAAAATGACTGTTTTTAAAAAAAATTCTTGCAATTCTGTCATTATGCTGTATTGTTACCAAATCTTGGATTCTGTGTATTTGTCAGTTTGTTTTCTTTTAATTAGTGCTGCAATTCTTTGAGGGACTGATTGATCATAGGCTTCATTGATCAGAGTTTATGCACCTACATTTTTTTTAAGTAAAAAAAGCTTTTTTGTGTATAATTTTGACAAAATTACTCAAAAACTGAGATGCATCAGCTCAGATCAGTGAGGCTTATGATCATGATGAGATATTATGATTATCATGATCATGATTAGATATATTATATATAGAATTTTGTCAGCCAGTCATTTTTGACTGAAAACACAAGTCTACAATGCCTTGCGAAAGTTTCCCCTTCATTTTGTTTTTCCATGTTTTATGTTGCTGCCTCATGTTTAACTGCATTTAATTTTTTTTTTTCATACCAATCTATACTCCATACACCATAATGGCAAAGCAAAAAAATAAAAAAAAATAATAAAAAAATAAATAAAAAATAACATCTTTCCAAATTGATTACAAATAAAAAAAAAAAAAAAACTTAAATTGTTCCATTGAATAAGTATTCAAACCCTTATCAAAGAGTTGAAATTTAGCTCAGGAGCATTCATGTTGCTTGTAGATGTTATAACCCTTCGAGTGAAGTTAACCTGTGGCAAATTCAATTTAATCGGTATGAAAAGGAATAGCACAAACCTCTCAATAAAAAGGTCTGAACAACTGAAAATGCATATCAGAGCAAAAACCAAGCCCTAAGGTCAAGCTCAGAAACAGGATTTTTGCAAGATACAAATCAGTTCAAAAAATTCTGCTGCATTGAAGGTTAACAGAAGAATGTAGTCTCCATTACCCTTAATTAAATGTTACTCTTCCTAGAGCTGGCCTCCTGGCCAAACTGAGCAAATAATAGAGAAGGGCTTTGGCTAGAGTGGTGACCAGGAACCTGATGGTCAATCTAGTTGAGCTCCATGATCGTATGTGGAAACAGGAGAAACGTCTTGGTTACGTATGGTAACCCTCGTTCCCTGATGGAGGGAACGGAGACGTTGTGTCGAAGTGACGACTAGGGGTCGCTCTTGAGAGCCCGAATACCTCTGACAGCTTTGAGAAAAGGCCAATGAGAATTGGTATGCAGTATTTGCATAGCCCGCTCCGCCCCGGAGATCCGGGCATAAGAGGGGGGGGCTAGGCAACACTCATTGTTCTGATCTGAGGAGCCGAAGCACCCGGCTACACTCAGAGGCGGTCCGAGGTTGTGGCAAGGGGGACACAACGTCTCCGTTCCCTCCATCAGGGAACGAGGGTTACCATACGTAACCAAGACGTTCCCCATCTGTCGTTCACGTTCGACATTGTGTCGAAGTGACGACTAGGGGTCCCAGTTGAAAACGCCACAACCAGCGGACCGCGTCACGAGTGCATGGAGTGCAAATATTAACAGGTCTTGCGTGTTAGATAAATGTCACTCACCTCTACGTGACCTTCCAATGCCCAAGAGCTTCAGCCAGCCTTTCCTCACCTTTGGTTGAACATCTTGGAAACATTGGGCCAGTGTCCGTCCCCCCCGGGGGGGGGGGGGGATTGGCACTACGGAGACCACACCCTGCCCGGAGGGAGGTATTTGTGTGGAGAATACACTTGAGGGCTCGCACTAGGGGAGCACAACAAGGGGACAATCCTGAGGCAGGCTCCGCATGAGGAGAGACTGCTGAGCTCAGGGTCCGAGACAAGTTTTGTCTTAAGGGAAACACCGCATCTCTGGGAGTATAGGTGGAGATACACACATGGGGCCGCATTAGGAGCCACTACATGTGGGGCACCAACCTAATATGAGAGTTCACAAGAGGCAACCTAACCTCATATTAGATTCTGATAGCTAGTTCCTCCGCTGAACATAGCTACGTTGCGGGTGCAACATGATGGAAATTGTCGTTCAGGGTTCACGCCAGGAAACTTACTGAACTGGGGAAGCGTCGTCACCCGTGAGGAATGACGCTTCAGCAAGCTTCTACACCGTGTCAGCTTCAGGAGTTACTGGGCTTGCGTTCAGGACTCCCGAAGGGACTGGTTCTACACGCAGATTGTAGAACCTGGCAAACGTGTTAGGTGTAGCCCAACCTGCAGCTCTGCAAATGTCTGTTAAAGAGATCCCGTTCGCCAGCGCAACCGACGCTGCGACGCCCCTGGTGGAGTGGGCGTGCACCCCCAGCGGGCAGGGCACCCCTGTGGCCTGGTAGGCCAAACGAATCGCATCCACAATCCAGTGGGAAATTCTTTGTTTGGAGACAGCTTTCCCCTTTTGCTGTCCTCCAAAACAGACAAAGAGCTGACTCGACCGTCTGAAGCTTTCAGTACGCTCCAAGTAAATGCTCAGGGCACGGACTGGGCATAACAAGGAGAGGTTGGGGTCGCCTTCCTGAGAAGGGATAGCTTGCAGAGTGACCACCTGGTCCCTGAAGGGAGTGGTGGGCACTTTGGGCACATAACCGGGCCGGGGTCTCAGGATAACGTGAGAGTTAGCCGGCCCGAATTCGAGGCACGAGTCACTGACGGAGAGGGCTTGGAGGTCTCCCACTCTTTTGATCGATGTGAGTGCAGTCAGGAGAGCCGTCTTTTGGGAGAGAGCACTGAGTTCGACTGACTGGAGCGGCTCAAAGGGATCTGACTGTAGGCCCCGGAGGACCACAGACAGATCCCAAGAGGGGACAAGGCGCGGTCTGACGGGGTTCAGCCTGCGTGCACCTTTAAGGAATCGTATAACCAAATTGTGCTTCCCAACCGATCTACCTTCCACCAGGTTGTGGTTAGCGGCAATAGCGGCTACCTGGACCTTAAGTGTTGAAGCAGAAAGGTGTCTATCCAGTCCTCCTTGGAGGAAGGAAAGCACCGTTCGGATGCCACATCTCCGTGGTTCTCCCCCCGGGAGGAACACCAGTTTGTGAATTTGCGCCAACTGAGGTCGTACAGCCGCCTCGTGGAGGGAGCTCTCGACTGCAACAGTGTGTTTACCACTGCCAGTGGGAGATCTCTGAAATCCTCCTGGTCGTGTCCAGGGACCATACGTGGAGGTTCCAGAGATCTGGGCGCGGGTGCCATATCGTGCCCTTCCCCTGTGAAAGGAGGTCCTTCCTCAGGGGAATGCGCCAGGGAGAAACGGGGGAGAGGAGCACCAGCTCTGAGAACCAAACCCTGTTGGGCCAGTAGGGGGCCACCAGCAGGATCTGTTCTCTGTCCTCCCTGACTTTGCACAGGGTCTGTGCAATTAGGCTCACTGGTGGAAACGCATACTTGAGGAGGCCCTGAGGCCAGCTGTGTGCCAGTGCATCTGTGCCGAGGGGCGCCTCGGACAGACCGTACCACAACTGGCAGTGAGTGTTCTCTATCGAGGCAAACAGGTCGACCTGGGCCTGATCGAAAAGACTCCAGATCAGCTGAACCGTCTGAGGGTGAAGTCTCCACTCGCCCCGAAGCGAAGTCTGTCGGGAGAGCGCGTCCGCTACCCAATTGAGTTCGCCTGGTATGTGGGTGGCTCGTAGAGACTTGACATTGTTTCGACACCAAAGGAGGAGATGGCGGGCTAGCTGTGACATGCGAAAGGAGCGTACACCGCCCTGGTGATTGATGTAGGCTACAGTCGCAGTGCTGTCTGTGCGGACCAGCATGTGTTTGCCCTGAACCAAAGGTCGGAACCTCTTCAGGGCCAAAAACACTGTCAGCAGCTCGAGGCAATTGATATGCCAATGCAGCCGAGGGCCCGACCAGAGCCCTGCAGCTGCTTGCCCATTGCATACGGCGCCCCAGCCTGTGTTGGATGCATCTGTCGTAACCAAAATGCGCCTGGACACTTGTCCTAAGGGCACCCCGGCCCGTAGGAACGAAATGTCTTTCCAAGGACCGAGGGTTTTTAGACATACGGGTGTGACGTGCACCCGGTATGAACCCTGGCACCATGGCTATCTCGGGACTCGGGAACGCAGCCAGTGTTGTAACGGTCTCATGTGCATCAGGCCCAGCGGCGTGACGGCGGCTGCGGATGCCATGTGACCCCGGATGCCCCTCTCCCGGAGAGGGGCAAGGGCTGCCTCTGCGACTTTCGTAAAGACGCGGGGAGACAGGGAGAGCCCAAATGGAAGGACTTTGTACTGAAATGCTTGACCTTCGAAGGCATACCGCAGGAAGGGCCTGTGTCTTGGAAGAATCGAGACATGAAAGTACGCGTCTTTCAGGTTTATCACCACAAACCAATCCTGGAATCTGATGCACGTGAGAATGCGTTTGAGCGTTAGCATTCTGAAGGGGAGCTTGTGAAGGGCCCGATTCAGAATCCTCAGATCCAGGATTGGTCTTAAACCGCCACCTTTCTTGGGTACAATGAAGTAGGGGCTGTAGAACCCTTTCTTCATGTCGGCCGAGGGGACCGGCTCTATCGCGTCCTTCGCCAGAAGGGTCGCGATCTCCGCCCGAAGAACCGCAGCGTTCTCGTCCCGAACCGCGGTAGAGAAGATGCCGCTGAACTTGGGCGGGTTGCGTGCGAATTGGATAGCATAGCCGAGTCGGATGGTTCTGAGAAGCCAGCGAGAGAGGTTGGGTATCTCGAGCCAAGCTGTAAAACTCTCTGCCAACGGTCTCAGGGGGACCACCGACGTACCTCAGGTGGGTACAGTGTGACTGAGTTGTGGTGAAAGCCCTTTGTTCGGGGGCGTGCTGTCCCGGAGGACACAAGGTGCTTTGATCGCCATAACCGACATACAAGGATCCGTGAGAAGATCGCCTGAGCTCAGGGGATCGACTGACGGATGCGCTTGTTTCTCTGTCAAAGTATGCAGAAGCGCAAGCTTTGCGGTTGAGCATGCTTTGATGTGTTTTGGTGGCTGGGTACCCCGGAGGGACCCAGCCATGGAAGGATCGACCATCGGAACCGACAGACAAGAATCCATCAGAAGATCGCCTGAGCTCAGGGGATCGACTGACGGATGCACTTGATTCGTCAAAGCATGCCGAAGCGCAGGCCCTGCGGTTGAGCATGCTTTGATGTGTTCTGGTGGCTTGGTACCCCGGAGGGACCCAGCCATGGGAGCGTTGACCATCGAAACCGACAGACAAGGATCCATCCGAAGATCGCCTGAACTCAGGGGATCGACTGATGGATGCGCTTGATTCGTCAAAGCATGCAGAAGCGCAGGGCTTGCGGTTGAGCATGCTTTGACATGTTTTAGTGGCTGGGTACCCCGGAGGGACGCAGTCACATAGATTTTTTTTCGCCCAGAGAAGAAAATTGCTCTTTTATTGACCATGTGGTGGCCGTCTACCGAGAGGCAGACAGCCGGGGTGGAGCCGAAACCCACACTCGTCCCCTCGCCGAGTGTGGATCCAGACAGGTCAGCAGATCTCTCTCCTCCGGGCTGCTCGTTTCAGGAACGCTTCGAAGCCTGACGAGGGTTCTTAGCGGCCTGAGACTAAGCTAATGGCGCCACCTTCTTGCGAGAGCTCGACCGCAAGGCTGGTTTAGGTGCAGGACCAGCCTGTGGCGGGCCCTGAGCCGGTCTGGAAGGCGGTCGTCCTCGGCGTGAAACAGGCGGAGGCTGCTGCTTCGGGGGTGCGGGCCCGGGGGCCGGCGCCCAACGAGGCAAGATGTGTTTGATAGCCTCCGTCTGTTTCTTCACTGCGGAGAACTGCAGTGCAAATTCCTCGACAGTGTCGCCAAAGAGACCAGCCTGAGAAATGGGGGCGTCAAGAAAGCGAACCTTCTCAGCGTCCTTCATTTCCGCCAGATTCAGCCAAAGGTGGCGCTCCTGGACCACCGTAGTGGACATCGCCCTCCCCAGAGCCTGCGCCGTGACCTTCGTAGCTCGTAGAGCATAGTCAGTCGCCGAGCGCAGATCCTGCAAAAGCTCTGGTTTGGGAACACCCTCGTGCAACTCGCTAAGAACCTTGGCCTGATAGACCTGCAGGACGGCCATAGCGTGAAGGGCGGACGCAGCTTGTCCAGAAGCAGCATAAGCCTTCCCCACGAGAGCGGAAGAAGCCTTACATGCCCTGGACGGGAGTTTTGGGCGGTCCCGCCAGGTGGCGGCGGTCTGCAGGCATAGATGCACCGCGATCGCACGCTCCACGGCGGGAACCTCCGTATACCCCTTCGCTGGACCTCCATCGAGGGTGGTGAGAGAGGAAGAACCGCTAAGATGCGTTCTGGCTGAAAAAGGAGCCTTCCACGACTTAGTCAGTTCCTCATGCACTTCCGGGAAGAAAGGAACTGGGGTAGAACGTGGCCGAGAACCACGGTCGTTACCCAGATACCAATCATCCAGCCGTGAGCGCTCAGGACGGGGCGGAGACTTCCACTCAATCCCGATTGCTTTGGCCGCCCGTTCGAGCATGGCCGCCATTTCCGCGTCTGCTACTGACTGAGAACCCGCCCCCGCAGCGGGTGCCTCAGACAGCGCGTCTGCTTCAGATGGCTGCCCACTCTCCGATGCTGCAGACACTTCTTCCTCCCCCGCAGGAGCCCCGAATAACCAATCCAACCCGTACTGAGACGAGTTTTCAAAGTCATCCGAAAGCTCGACCGGCAGACACACAGAGCGCGAGGGTTGATGCGAGCCGCGGTCTTTTAGTAAAGAACGCGACTCGCGAACGAAGTGTGCTGAGGGGCATGTCCTCGCAAGCAGGACATCCGCCCTCGCCGAACGCTGCTTCAGCATGGTCTCGACCCAAACACTGAAGACAGAGCTCGTGCCGATCGTTTTGGGAGAGAAAGAAGCCGAAACCAGAAGGACACGGAAGGAAAGGCATAGTAAACACACAAACCCACCGTGTCTGCACTCTTTTAGAGAAATTTGCTCTTTTAGATTTTATTAAGAGGAAATCTGCTCTTTAAAATTCGCCGTCGAAGCACCCAGGGGACTCTCACTGCTACTGCGTTCGAGAAGGAAGAGACCGCTGCCCGTGCCGTAGATCCAACGACGAGAGAGGTGAGTAACGCTGCTTCTCAATGAAGAGACGCTGCATTCGGCTCCGAAGAAACAGAACAATGAGTGTTGCCTAGCCCCCCCCCTCTTATGCCCGGATCTCCGGGGCGGAGCGGGCTATGCAAATACTGCATACCAATTCTCATTGGCCTTTTCTCAAAGCTGTCAGAGGTATTCAGGCTCTCAAGAGCGACCCCTAGTCGTCACTTCGACACAACGTCGAACGTGAACGACAGACGGGGAACCAACATTACTGCAACACAATGTGCAAAAAAGCACCTAAAGGACCCTCAGACTGTACGAAACAAGATTCTCTGATCTGATGAACTTCCATTCTAAGCATCATGTTTGAAGGAATCCAGACACTGCTCATCACCTGCAGAGTAGCATCCTGGTAGTTCTAGTAGCAGCCTCATGCTGTGGGGATGTTTTTCAGCAGCAGGGACTGAGGGACTTGTCAGAGTAGAAAAAAAAAAGCTCAGTGCACCAAAATATTGAGATAGCCTTAATGAAAACCCAGTCCAGAGCATTCAGAACCTCAGACTGGGCAGAAGGTTCATCTTTCAACAGGACAATGACCCTAAGCACCCTGGCTTATAGACAACTCTGTGAATGTCTTTGAGTGCTCCAGCCACAGCCTGGGCTTGAACCCAATCAAACATTTCTGGAGAAACTTGAAAATGTGCCCCCATCCATGCTGACAGAGAAGATAATAGCCAAATGCTGATGTGCAAAGCTTGTCACAACATACGCAAAAAGACTTTAAGGCTGTAATGGTGCTTCTGCGAAGTACTGAGTTACTTATGCAATGTACTTATTATGAGAGTTCTGTTTTTGCTTTATCATTATGGTGTATGGAGTGTGGATTGGTGTGGATAAAATGTGAAGTATTTTAACATAAGGCAGCAACATAAAACTTGGGGGGAAAAATAGAGGGGTATGAATACTTTTGCAAGGCACTGTAACAAGGTGGACAAAAAAATTCTGTGTAAGCAAAAAGAACATCCTCTCTGGTCAATATGACCAGAACACAACAGAAGGGTTAATTATGTTAATCAAAAACAAGTTTGATTTGTGTCAGTGACTGGAGTTGCATTGCATTATGATGCACTGAACTGCATTATTCTGACAGGATGGCAGTGTAGGTGTATCATGGGCGATATTAATGCATCAGATATGAGCTTCACTGCTGTGGTTATGAAAGATATTAGTATTAGAAAGAACAAAATGAGAGGAACATATTGTTTAGAGAGGAAGCTAAGGAGGGAACGTGTGCAGTATAGAAGGTATAGAATGATTTATGATTCACATTTTCATTTCCAGCCTACACTTTAACTACAGTATAGTATCCAATGACAGGCTCTTCTCTACCATGAAAGTTGGACTGTGAGCCGTCCAGTGTTGAACAGCTCTCGCAGATTGATCCCATTTGTTTCAATTAGACACCGACACTGATCTCGGGAGTATGGCGCAATAAAAGTACCGTCAAGATGGAAGATTTATCTTATATACTTGGAATGTTAATATTAACATTTAATGACACTATCTATCTATCTATCTATCTATCTATCTATGAATCAGCTGACTGTTTTCTACACTAAGAATAATAATTATTGTTTCTTGAGCATCAAATCAGCATATTAGAATGATTTTTGAAGGATCATGTGTCACTGAAGACTAATGATGCTAAAAATTCAGCATTTTAAATTTTATTCTACTATATATTCAAATAGAAAATGGTTAATTGAAATTGTAATAATATTTCACAATTTTGCTATTTTACTGTATTTTTGACCAAATATGCAGCGTATGTGTGTTTGTGTGCAAAGAGAGGGGAAGGCTCAATCTATTAAGCAGAACTGCTCAGGTAAGGCCATGAGCGCAAAAGTTTACATTGTTCAACTTTCAGGTGCAGTGACTTCACAGCATGGCCAATTCCTGGAAACCAAGCGTGCTGTGCATTTCGTATCTGACCTCGATCTCCTGCAGTTTTCCGAGAGGAAGTTGTAGCTAAGGGCGCAAGAGAGTCTTATTTTTTATTTTTTTCATACCTACATTAAATGTGGAACTGGAAGTATTGAACGGCCCTGCTTGACCACAAAAACAACAACAGCCAACAAACAAACCCAGACACATTCACAAGTCTGACTCATGGGCGCTGGCGACATGCGGCGCATTGTGATTTTACCCCCCAGGCTGCACAGTATACAATCCGGCTTTAGACACTTACATTAGCATCTGAATATGTGCCATTTTCACCCTACAGTCCAAGCAAGAAATCCTTTGTACATCAGGCTTGTCTCATTTAGTCAGATTTCCGATTTAACAAGCATGACATATGCCTCTGTTTACAATTGCACAAAGACAGCAAAAGTCCCAAATACAAATAAGACAGCATTTGCCTAAACCACAATACATCAGCGTTCTGCAACGTCAGCTTTGTGATGCTCTCAGTCACTGCTAATGTGGTTACGGTGACCTGAGGAGTCTGTCATGTACTATGTGGCACTGCCAAAAAAGCTTTAATCGCTCTGCGGCATTTAAAACGTCTTCCTGTGTTGTTTATTCATTTGGCTACCGTGAGCTGACCTCGAACAATTATCTCTGATGATCTCCTCTGAGATTTTGATTTCGGTCAAGAGGTTATAAGCGCTCCTGCTGGTAGATGTAGATGATGTAGACCTCTGCCATCAGTTAGAAATCCTGACTCGGCCAATTCAAGAGTAAAGAGAAAACTTGAGAAAATAAAAGCCCTCATAGGTGAGGAGAAAAGACCATACTTTCATAGTTTATACTGAATTCAATGAAGAACATACATTTGCAGTTGTGCAGTATGAATAAATCTGAAGACATACTACTATGTTCATTTGGTCAAATTCTAAGGCAAGATTGAATCTATTCTTTGTTGTGAAGGTAATCTGATAATCAGGGTGCGATTTGTGAAAAAAGCAGAGCGGGGGATGCTTTTGAAAACTAACGTTAGTGTAATCTGTTAACATTGCACATTATATACATCTTTTTAGACAAGTACCAGATAATGAGTGTCATGTCATGAAATGTGATCACAATTTTATAAAAACATTAGTTAGTCCTATTAATTGTAATGATTTCATTTCAAACAAGGAATAAATTATATAAAGCCAGCAAAGATCAACCACTGCGTCGCAAAATGATTCACTGTTTCGAAGCGCTCCAATCAGATCGCGAATCATTTGATTCAGAACGGGATACCAAAGTGCGTATGGCGAATCATTTGGTTCAGAGCCGGACTTTAAAGCGTGTATCGCGAATCATTTGACTCAAAAAGGGATTTCAAAGCGCGTATGGCGAATCATTTGGTTCAGAGCCGGACTTTAAAGCGTGTATCGCGAATCATTTGACTCAAAAAGGGACTTCAAAGCGCGTATGGCGAATCATGCGATTCAGAACCGGACTTTAAAGCGCGTATCATTTTAAATAATATTTTGAAATAGAATGTAATTTAATTCTATAAATGATAAATGTTATGTAAATAAAAGTATTTATAATAGTATTGCCAAATGCACATTGCAAACACCAAATCGGTCACCTACTAAGTATATCTACCCAAGTATAAAAAAACAACTAATTGTTAAACTGAACTGAGAAAATGTTTTGTTTCATCATAAGTCCAAGCTCCACTCGTCAGCATAATGTAACCATAAAAACTCTTTTAAAAACAACTTAAACTCTTCTTAAAATCTGCACAATAAAATAACAGTAAACACTAACAAATCTTCCTCTTTACCTAAAATACAAAATAACACTTTTACTTTTTATTTAATTTTTAACCATAACTCTTCCAATCCAGTATCATTCAAAGCATGCTGGGACCTAGAAATCCACTGCCCGATTTCAACAGATCAGCAAAAAATATTCCTGGGGTCTCAATACAAAAGGTTCAACAAAACTTATATTTTAAACATAAGTAAATTTGAATGCAATAAAAAGATGGAAGGAAGGAAGGAAGGAAGGAAGGAAGGAAGGATGGATGGAAAGACGTCAATACACACAATTTTTCAAGTTTAAGTCCAATGAAGTTAATCCACTCTCCTGTCTGGATGGATGGAACGGATGGATGGATGGATGGAAGGAAGGAAGGACGTCAATACACACAATTTTTTAAGTTTAAGTCCAATGAAGTTAATCCACTCTCCTGTCTGGATGGATGGAAAGGAAGGAAGGAAGGAAGGAAGGAAGGAAGGAAGGAAGGAAGGAAGGAAGGAAGGAAGGATGGATGGATGGATGGATGGATGGATGGATGGATGGATGGATGGATGGATGGATGGATGGATGGATGGATGGATGGATGGATGGATGGATGGATGGATGTCAATGCACACGATTTTTCAAGTTTAAGTCCAATGAAGTTAATCCATTCTGGATTAACTCCTGTCTGGATGGATGGAACGGTTGGATGGATGGATGGAAAGAAATCAATACACACAATTTTTCAAGTTATGTCCAATGAAGTTAATCCACTCTCCTGTCTGGATGGATGGAACGGTTGGATGGATGGAACAATAGAACAATGGGTGGGTGGATGGATGGATGGATGGATGGATGGATGGATGGATGAAACGACTGGATGGATGAATGAAATGACAGAATGGATGGATGGACAGATGGAACAACAGAACAACTAGATAGATGCAGTGATTGGAGTTGAAATTTTAGAATAGATGGATGTATGGATAAAACAATAGAATGAATGGATGGAAAGACGTCAATACACACAATTTTTCAAGTTTAAGTCGACCGAAGTTAATCCACTCTCCTGTCTGATTTGTTTGTCGGACAGAATGGTGGATTCAGCGTTATGATTGGTTTGTGAAGGGTCAGTTGGGTGGATGGACAGAACAGAATAAATAACTTCATTAATAAATACAATACAGCAGATGATATATGAGGGGAAAGAGGCGAGATTAGAGGGTGGAACAGTACACTTTAATGCAAGAAAGAGCAGGTTTAACATTCCTTATTAAAACTGAAAAGTTTTCTAGGACGATACTGGACCAGGAGCATTAAAGATGAGATGAGGGAATAAAAATCCATAGGTGCATGAAACAGCGCTGAAGGGTGAGCTGCTAATGTGAGGCTTATTGGCCACAATTACTAGAGGAACCTCATAGTGTTTCTCTCTCTGTGTGTTTGTGTGTGCGTGTCGGCACATTTTCCAGAGAGAGATATTGGCTTGTTACTTGATTTTAATATCTCTGCTATCTTTCACCCACAGGCCCACATTAGATTAGAGCTCATGAAAGAATAACGAGGTATAAGCACAACCAACACAAAATCAAATGAGACACTGAAACGATGTGATGTATTCGTGCTGCATACAGCATCTACAACTCATTATATTGGATTAAAACACTTCAATTCTCTTCACTGTCACACCTCATAAAGATCCTTCAGTTTTAAACGGAGGAAATGCACAACAAACGCTATTCAAATTCATTTACTTAAGCAGCAAAACAATAACAGAACAAAATGTTTTTATCATTCAGTGAATGAACTGAGCAACACAATTGAAACATCCACTGACAAGATCATTAAGTTTGCCTCACGACTAGTGCAAATATTGGATCTGTGCCAAATTGCACACTATCCATCATAAATCCAAAATCAAAGTATGTGTAACAGTGTTTAAAGGGTTTCAAAAGCACATCCATGCATCGTTTTGGGGCTAAATATTCTAATAATCATGCACTACACAACATGACTACCATGTGACTTTTTTTTTTTTTGAAAAAAAAAACAAAACAAAACAAAAAAACTCAAGATACCAAATGCTACAGCAGTTGTATGAACTGTAAAGTTTACAGTAATGCATTTTAATGTAATATATTTACAGTAGCCGTATGTTAAAGCTTTTGTGCAAATGCAAACAAAGTGCATGGTATGTCTTATCAAGACACGAACATTTTATATGGAAGCTTGTTTCTGCTATGAGATAAAAAAAGAGTTTTTAATCTCACGATTCAGATTTTTTTTCTTGCAATTCCAACAACACTTTTTTATGAATTGCAATATACATGTTTATATCATACTGCAATGAGCTCTGTATAACTGTTTACCTCTCAGTGCAGACTGATGTCTGGCAATATCCCTCCTCTACCTGAGAAAAGATTTCATCAAAAGTTTAGACACGAACCTGACACAGACAAAGCCGGCATTTTCTTTACAGCACTGAACCACAAGAAACTCATATGGAAGCCCTTTTCCGCCACTTAATATAAAAGGCAAAAATTGCAGGTAATTGCAAATTTTGACCTCACAATTCTGACTTTTTTTCTCAGAAATTGCGAGTTCACAATTCTAAGAAAGAAAAAGTCAGAATTATGTCATTTGCAAATTATAAATTCAGAATTGCAAGATATAAGCTCACAATTCTGAGAAATATATATATTTTTTTCTAAGAAGTGAGAATTTAAATCTTGCAATTGTGACTTTTTGTCAGGCAATTCTGAGAACATCCCTCAACATTGAACTGTGAGTTTATATTTCACAATAAATAAAGTCAGAATTGTGGGATACAAACTCGCTTGCGAGAAAAAAGTCAGAATTGCACATTTTTATCTCGCAATTCTTACTTTATTTCTTGCAGTTGTGTTTATATCAAAAAAAGTAAAATTGACAATTGACAAAACTTTATGACAATTGCATGTTCATATAAAAAAAGTCAGAATTGCGAGATACAAAATAATTGTAATTGTTTATATTACGCAATTCTGAGGAAAAAAGACAAATTTTTTCATATAAATCTCGCAATTCTGACTTTATACCTGGCAATTGTGTGTTTATATCTATGCACTTGCGAGTTAAGTCAGAATTGTGAGATAGAAACTTGTGATTCTATTATGCAATTCTGAGGAAAAAAATATAAAAATATGACTTTATATCTTGCAATTCTGACAGTATAACTGGCAATGGATTTTATATCTATGCAATTGCGAGTTATTAGGTCAGAATCATGAGATTTGTGATTCTGAGTTTATATTATGCAATTCTATGAAAAAAAAAAAACATAAAATTGTGACATTATCTTACAATTCTGACAGTATAACTGGCAATGCAGTTTATATCTCGTAATTCTGACTTTATAACATGCAATTGTGAGTTTATATCTATGCAATTGCGAGTTATTAAGTCAGAATTGTGAGAAAGAAACTTGCGATTCTGAGTTTATATTATGCAATTCTGAGAAAAAAAAAGAGATACAATTGTGACTTTATATCTTGCAATTCTTACAGTATAACTGGCAATGGACTTTATTTCCGAGAACTAAGGCTTCCATAAACTCCATCTTGAATATCTGATGATTAAAGTTTGTTAGCAGGAGTCTAGCAAAACCCCATTTTACACACACTTTGAGTTTTTCATATTAAAACACCTAGAAACCTGATGTTACCTCAAGGCACTAGACTTCAGTGACTGCTGCTTCTTTAGGCTTTAATGAAGAGATTTGAGTGGAATTTAAAGGAGTGAAGGGTCACCTTCACATGGGTGAATGAAGGAAATTTGCCAGCCATGACTACTTTTGTACCAGATATACGGACCTGTATTTAGCATTCTGTTTATCTTGCTTCCTGCGTTTCATGTATATACACAGTATAACTGGGAATGGAGTTTATATCTCGCAACTCTGACTTTATTTCTTTATATCTTTATTGACTTTATAACATGCAGTTGTGAGTTTGTATCTTACAAATCTAAGAAAAAGGTCAGAACTACGCGATGTATACTTGCAATTATGAGAAGGTCAGAATTGCGAGATATGAACTTGCAAATGTGCATTTTTTATTCAGTGGCAGAAAAGGGCTTCCATAAACTCCATCTTGACTATTTGATGATCAAAGTTTGTTAGCAGGAGTCTAGCTAAACCCCCTTTTACACACACTTTTGAGTTTTTGATGCATTTCTCATAATCATTTATATTACGCAATTCTGAGAAAAAAAAAGACAAAATTGTTAAAATCTCGCAATTCTGACTTTATACCTGGCAATTGTGAGTTTATATCTATGCAACTGCAAGTTATTAAGTCAGATTTGTTAGAGAAACTTGCGATTCTGAGTTTATATTATGCAATTCTGAGAACAAAAAGATAAAATTGTGACTTTATATCCGGCAATTCTGACAGTATAACTGGCAATGGAGTTTATATCTCGCAATTCTGACTATATTTCTCGCAATTGCGAGTTTATATCTCACAATTCTGACTATATAACATGGAGTCTAAATTGTTCATTTAAATCTTGCAGTTCTGACTTTATACCTGCCAATTGTGAGTTTATATCTATGCAACTGCAAGTTACTAAGTCAGAATTGTGAGAGAAACTTGTGATTCTAAGTTTATATTATGTAATTCTGAGTAAAAATAAATAAATAAATAAAAATAAAAATTGTGACTTTATCTTGCAATTCTGACAGTATAACTGGCAATGCAATGTATATCTCACAATTCTGACTTTATAACATGCAATTGTGAGTGTGTATATCACAAATCTGAGAAAAAGGTCAGAACTGCGAGATGTGAACTCACAATTGCGAGAAAAAAAGTTGCAATTTCCCCTTTTATACATTTTTTATTCAGTGGCAGAAAAGGGCTTCCATAAACACCATCTAGAATATTTGATGATCAAAGTTTGTTAGCAGGAGTCTAGCTAAACCCCCTTTTACACACACTTTTTGAGTGTTTCATATTAAAGCATCTAGAAACCTAATGTTACCTCGAGGCACTAGACTTCAGTGACTGCTGCTTCTTTAGACTTTAATGAAGAGATCCGAGTGGAATTTAAAGGAGCGAGGGGTCACCTTTACATGGGTGCATTAAGGAAATTCACCAGCCATGACTACTTTTGTACCAGATATACGGACCTGTAGTTAGCATTATGTTTTTCTTGTTTTCTGCGTTTCATGTTTTTCTCTTTTCTCTTGCTCCCTTCATCTTTGTGTTATTTTAATTACTACATTAAGTGACCTTACTCTTTTTAATGACCTCTTTATTTTTATGACTGTGTGCATCCCATAGCTCAGTAGAAAGGATGATGGTGTTTTGGTCAGATGCTGTAGAAATAACACAACCCACAATTCTGTGCTTATGCTGAGTTGCTGAGTGATGCCTTGGTTTAATGGCCTTGCAATGGTTAATAAATCAGATAAACATATAATTAGACATGACAGGCATTCTTAAAGAAAGAAGGACGCTTTGCATATCATAAATGATCACAAATCTATGCTATACAGATTATTTTAGGGTCTAGCCATCCCATACAGCAAAAAAAAAAAAAAAAAAAAAAAAAAAAAAAAAAAAATTATATATATATATATATATATATATATATATATATATATATATATATATATATATATATATATATATATATATATATATATATATATATATATATATATATATATATATATATATATATATATATATATATATATATATATATATATATATATATATTTAAATATACAATGTAATATATATTAAAAAAACTAATTCAAAATATCAATTAAATTTGGTGCTAATCTATCTTATGCTTTATCCATCTTCGGCATTGTGTATTTTAAGTCTTATGATAAAATGCTTACAATGTAAGTCACTTTGCATAAAAGCATCTGCTAAATGAATGCATGCAAATGTAGTTTGCTTACTGATAAGTGCTTCAAACAAAAGACTGTCAAAGAATGATTACACTAACCTTGCAAATTTGGGCAGATTTGCTTTTCCTCACTGCTCTCTGTATCATCCTGGTACCATCTTAACACGACTTTGTTCCCAGCTGGCTATCAGACTGGATGTGGTGATTTCAGCCAATGCTTGCCGTTTTTTGTGTGTAATGTGCATCAAACGGTGAGTGGTCTGACCTGCATGCTCATGAGCCTTCAGCTTGGACAAGAAACTTTTAGCCAACTTTCAGCCAATGACCTGAGTCATAAATGTCATGTGACTAATCACTTTTTAGTCACAGGAAAATGACATCATGACAAATCTGATTGGCTGATGGCACCACAGTCCTAAAGCCTTCACTAGTGACTGTCATGAGCTGTGATGTCAAAGACAGCAGAACGAGAAACATATAAAATGGTTTCATGCTTTTAAGTGCTTTTAAGGGTCACAATTAAATTAGAAAATTTTAAAAATGTTGTCTTGGCACCTATCTGATATAAGTTAAAGTAGTAACATTAAAATAAAACAAAAATAAAAGTATTGAAAAACAGGGTTATTATAGTTAACTTACACTAATTTACTCGCTACTTAAAATGTAAAAAAAATAACAAACTTACCAATACCAAAACTTACAACTAAACTAACTAAATAACTAAATAATAAAAACTAACAACATTAAAAAGCAAAATAAAGCCTTAATTAAAATGAAAACAAAACAAATGTATATATATATATATATATGTAAACTAATTCAAAATATCAATTAAAATCTACATTGATAAAAACAATAACTATAATAGTATATTATACTATAATTATACTAAATATACAATTATACTAAAATGACAGATTCATAATATATACTATAGTAATATAAAAATAATACTAAAAACGCACTGCATTCATGCAATGTTTCAACAAAAAGAGGCGAAAATAAATAAAACAGCTGCAGGTGTCAGCAAGGCCTGGATCAATATTCATTTCCATACAGAACAGGACCGAATATCATAGAGAAACCATCACCCATGACTCCCTGGAGCACAAAAGGGTTTACACGTCTTCATTTTTGTATACAAATTTTCTGAATGGAAAAGCGTTGTACGGTAACATTTGTTCAGCCGTTGTGCCATTTCCTTGCTGTAATTTGAGGCATTTTTTAGATGACTGAAGTGTCAAAGGTAACCATTACAGATGAACCCTTTTTGTAAGTGATGTTTATGTACCTTGTGCTTCTTTTGATGCAGTACTTCAAGTTACTCATTTCCTGTGTTGTTTGCTTTTTCACTCAATTTCTCAGTTGCCACGCTGATTCATCTAACAGCATGATGGCATTTAGAAATCTGGAACATCTTATCTTGTGCACAAAAACGCTTTTCGATTTACAAAAGTCCTCTGAGTGCGTCTACTTAATCGACCTCGTGACATCGAATGCATCAACATAATTATTTGTTAGCCTAAACAGGATAGATGTACAGCACACTTGATTATATTTCATGATGGCTTTCATCTGTGTAGCTACTCCGGACAATTAAACTTAACATGACAACCAACTAGCGAGCGCATCGGATTAATTCTGTCCCTTTTTAATGGTCTCTTAGGCTATACTGAACTGTATTTCTGTAATCCATACATCATTGACTGCTTCCGTTTATTTTAGTCATCCAGATGAAACGGTACTGGATTGCAATTTCTGAATTTGATTTATGGTTTATTATACACAGCACCCACTCATTGCAGATGATCCATTGGTGAGCAAGTGATGTAATGCTAAATTTCGCCAAATCTCTTCTAATGAAGAAACTCATTTACATACTGGATGGATTGAGGATGAGTACATTTTTGGTTTACTCATAAGTATTCATTTTGGGATGACCTATTCTTTTAAATTTCATAGCCATACTGGCTCATGAAACAGTAGGCTATGAGTCATGATTGTTTGGACATTTCTAAAAAGAACATTTAAAGACAATCTCTTGATGCTTTAATTGATAACCCTGATCTGTAGTCTGTATGTGCTTCTCATTAGCAGATCTTATTGCTAAACTAGTTCAAGCATCTCATTACACCTGTATGGTCAAAGGCCAGAAACATAATCAGTGTAATAGCAGCTCCTTTAATTTAGCTGCCATATCCACTTTATGTCTGAATGAGAATTTGGCCAAGCTAATTAAGGTGACTTATCTGAGCTATTATACATACAATCATCTCATAACCAATAAGATTAGCCTGTGCTTTCAGTGAGACAAAATACAGTGGCACAGAAATAAGTAAAGAATCAGTCAAAAAAAACTCATGAATCAGTCATTAGTCATCTACTTATATACAAATGACTCACTCACTCACTGACAGCATTACTTTTAAGCATTTTACTTTTAAAAGTTATTCATTACAGCATTGAGTTACTCCCTAAAATAGTAAATAATTACGTTACTTTTTATGAAAAGTAATGCATTACATTCCTTTTGCATTACTTTTTAAATCTAGGCAGGGCTTGCTTGTGTTTTTAATATAAAAAGTTAGATTTTTAGCAAATGTAAAAGCCCAAAAAATGAAATGAATAAGCCTAAGGCTGAAGGAAAAGTACATTTCCTACAGTTCTACTGTACAGATGTAAAAGGAAGTTCAACACTCTTCAGCAATGAGAAAAATCAAACAAATTTTAGTTCATCTAAAGTAAGTTTGCTTATTAGTATGATTGGATTGGATCAACAAAGGTCAACAGCAAAGACATTGGTTAATAAAATGGGATTAAATACATGTAACGTATTTTGTATATGTATATTTTCTTGTAAATTAAAAAGTAATGCTTTATTAGTTACTTGAAAAAAAGTTGATTACATAACTTGTGTTACTTGTAATAGAGGGTATGCATTGACGTAATTTTCCCACCGGAACACGCCCCCTCAGCCGGACTGAGTGGCAAAAGAAGCAGCTGCGTAAATGGATTTAAATAGGGACGCTGCAAAAATGCGAATAAAACAAAACTGATATAATGTTCCTTACTTACCAAATATCCAGTGGTCCATGGATACTGATATGCAGCCAGGAATCATGTTTCCTGACATTTATATGTGCATGAGTTCAACACCCGGGAAATAAACAAAGCAGATTTGCCTGTGAATTTTGTAAATACAAAATAGGTTGGTCTAAACCCCGGTGATCACTTATATCAATGTTTTACATATGGTTATATCGTCCAGCCCAAAATCTTATATAGTTGTCTGTCAGTGTTTATTTAAAAACATCCAGGTGTGCATAATTTAAAATGGTAAATATTTAATTGATGAGTTGTCAATATGATATGACAATACAATATATAAGGCATGCTTTTACCACAAAATTAAACATTAACATGAGGTGATAACTGCAAATTCGTGTTTCACTGCCTGGAGTCCATTTGTTTCTTTGAATTGCAGCAATCCATTTGCTTTTCTTATTTGTAGCTTTTGGCAGCCTGTAAAAATATACCTCAGGTTTCTTGTCAAATCTTTTTGTACAGTCAATCGCAAAGCTTGTTCTGGTTTTAGAGGTGTTTTGTGTGTTCTGTCGCAGCATTTACGCTGAAACCAATGCTGCCACTCATTCTTTTTGCCACTCAGTGGGCAGAGCCGAACTCACTTTAGCTGATGGTGACGTCACGTGCATACCCTCTATGTGTTACCCTCAACACTGCTTATTGAATAATCAGAGCAGTTCATTGTGTATGTCTAACTTGAAACTTGAAAAACAATTCTGGTTTACTGTAATGGACAACAAGAGATGAACTTTATCACTCAAGGAAGTGTTATTATGGGTTATGGACTAGATTTTTGGCCAAAAGCAATGGGTTTGACAGTGGATTTGTTTCTTACAAACACGCAGCATCTCACTTTCACAAGATGTTAACTGATGGATTGGGGTGGTGTGGATTTCTTGAGCATTGTGATGTTTTTATCAGCTGTTTGGACTCTCAAGACCAAGACCGACCAGCACTCCTCAAATTAATTTGAAAGATCCACATTTACTGTGAAATGTCTTGAAAAAATAATAAGTCATTGCAGTGGTGAATTTTATTATTTATTATTTTATAGGAATTTTCCTTTTAAATTGGCAAACATATACATGTACAAGTTAAAAACAACGTAACCATCTTTATTCAACACTTATGATAAAACAGAATTGTCTGTTTTATCATAAGACTAACATATTACTATTTGCTGTAAGAAAAAAGCAAAACATTCAAAATTTAAAATGTAGAAAATTATAAACACCCAAGACGTACACTGGGTGTCAAATGTTTAGAATAATTAAGATTTTTTAGTGTTTTTGAATGTTTCTTTTGCTCACCAAAACAGCATTTATTCAATAAAAATACAGTAAGACATTAATACTGTACAATTTTATTACAATTTTAAATAATTCAAAATTATTCAGTAATAATAATTAAGTATTTAATAATATTTGAGCTCTAAATCAGCATATTAGAATGATGTTTTTTTTTTTTTTTTTTACTAAATACTAATTAGTTTCCCCAAATTGCTTTACATTATCTTAATTTTTGTCAAATAGTTATGTAATTAAATTAAGTAACAGCAAAATTAATCTTTGCACTTCAGGGTAGCACAGAGGTTGCATCTGAATTGGTACAATTACAACTGCATTTATTCAACAGATTTGTTCAAAGCAGCTTATATGTTCCAAAGTGGATTTCTTTGAAACTATTTATATTGCAGAAATAAAAGTTGTATTTAAAATTCTGTATAAATATAGTAATTTAATATTAATTCTTGTTTATTGTGTGCTAGTATAAATATAACATTTGCAATTGTGCAAATATTTATGAAAACTGCTCTCATTCTTTTTTCCAAGACCGGTCTCAAGTACTAAAACACTAGCGAGAGGACAACAGGAGATGGACTTTATCACTGGAGCAAGTGTTATTATGGATTATGGACTCATATTTTGGCCAGAAGTTTAAAGTTAAAATGTCACTTTTCACTTCACAAGATGTTAATTGATGGACTGGATTGGTGTGCATTACTGTGATGTTTTTATCAGCTGTTTGGAGTCTCATTATGACAGCACCCACTCAATACAGAGGATCCATTGGTGAGTAACTGATGTAATGCTAAATTTCTCCAAATCTGTTTCCATGAAGAAACAAACTCATCTATATTTTAGATGGAAGATTGGGAGAACTATTCCTTTAAATCTGCCATTTTGTTCCTTTACTAAACTGCCAAAACTTTTGTAAAAAAGACATTTATAATTGGGCTGCTAGAAGACAATTGCTTCACTTGGAAACATTTTTTTGCTCATAATTGAATGGCATGTCAGAGTCGTACAGTCGTTTTGTACTGTGGTCAAGACCTTTCCAGCAAGAATCCAGCAGCAGCAATGTAATGAAGCTGAGACTCAGGCTGCGTCTGACACGGTCACCGCTTTAGCATGTGATCAATCTGTCCAGCAGTGATAAGGATTTATATACTGTAATATGCCAGTCCCAGAGATACGCTCCAGTGGGACTGTAAATGAATATATTGATATGGATAAAGTCTGGCTTAGCGGAAAACAAAGAACAGAGAACGGTGTCTTAACCTTATAAACTATTGAACCCTCTTTTACAAGGTCAAAAGGAGTTGAATCTCACAAAACGTAATTATAACAGTCACATTATAAACAAGAAATTACATTCTGGATAAATAAAATGAAGTCTTTAAGACCATTAGACATTTTCATTAGAGTACTTCACATTTTCACATCAAAAGCTCATAAACAATGCACTCTGAATGTTTTATTTGTTTGTTTGGCTCTAAAATCTTTGGTCTTTATTTGTTACAGTAAAATAATAATTAGGGTTATACAATTTGTATAATAAATAAATGTCTTAAATATTATACCAAGATGTATACCAATATTTTCACATTACATATAGATTTTTTTCTCCATACTACAGAAATGAGAATTTTGGGAAGATGTGTACAGTAATGTGTTTAATTGGCACAAAAATAAAATACATTTTTTATTTCTTTTGATTTGGGATGAAATATTAACTAGGCATTTTCCTGACAGGTTTTATGAGACAGATTAGCTTGATTTGGGGGTGATCGTTAAAGTGCCCCTATTATGCCTTTACAAATATTACCTTTCACGCTGTGTGTCATGTAGCTGTATATGAACATAGACTACCTGCAAAGTTGTGAAGCTGACAGTGCACAAAGTTTAGTTTAGTTTATTTATTTTTATAGCACCCTTTTACAACCAAGGTTGCCCAAAGTGCTGTACAGGCATAATAAAAAGCATAGCAAACAGGACAGACTCAGAACAGTATACAATTAGAGTATTTAAAAAAAAAAGAGAGAGAGAGAGAGAGAGAGAGAGAGAGAGAGAGTTGGCTCGCGATGGCCTAAACGAGTCGTGAGGAATTCAAATCTTATTTTGTTAGGGCCGGATGTCACAAAGTAACTTATTTGCATAATGTCCGCCCACATTCTATGTTCTATGGCAGGAAGGCATCAATGCACGTCCAAATCCAAAGGTACCTTCTTCTGATCGAAATTTGAAGGCAATGTTGATGTATCCTTCGCTGCCTTTGATATCCTACAAACTTTTGCGTTCCATTCCATGACGTTTGTGCTTAGAAAATAAAGATGGCGTCTGAAAGTTGCGTTTGGTGGTCAGTTTTTGTGTAAATGTATATTTCTGATTAACTTTTTGCAGTTTTGATGTTATTTCTAGCGAAAAATCAGTATTACAGTAATTAAATCAGAAAGAGCTTTATTGCCAAGTTTGCTTGCACGTACAAGGAATTTGTTTTTGTGACATTAGCTTCCAGTATACAGACACAACAACACACACACAATAAAAATAAGATACACATATGTAAATATTAATAGACAAAAAATATACAGAAAAATAAATTGACAAATAAATGCACAATGGGGAACATTTAGCTGTTCATAAGGTGGATTGCCTGGAGGGAAAACTGTTCTTGTGCCTGGTTGTCCTAATATTTGGATCAGTTGTTAATATTCATTCAGTTATGATAAAAACTCATTCTATTATGTCGTAGATCATTAAACCGTTATGTTGCCTCAGAAGGCTGTCCGAAATAACTTTCATGAGATGCCTTCGTGCAAAAACGCAGCAAGTCATCTGTCTAGGATTTCGGACGCAGCCTTTATCTCGATGCAGAGCGGACGTGCCTTTAACAAACAAGCGTGCCGCACCACGTGCCTCCATTATGAGCACGCGTCTACATTTGAAATAACAAACTTCAGCGCGCAAAAGACGCGAAATGTGAACATCCTGTAAGTATTCTTTCTGAAAGCACCCCTAGTAATGTCAAAGATTTTACTTTTTGGGTAAAAAAAAAAAAAAAGTAAGCCACTTCAACTGTTTCATCATCAGACTCGGACTCGAATTGGTAAGGTAAAACCAATACCATCTTTTCTATGTATTGACAAGTCTCCAAGGCTGTCTGTGCGTGGTAGACCAATCACAAAGGACTGTGCCATCTGACCAATCACAGCAGTGAGGAGGAAAGGAGGGGTTTAGAGAGACTGATTCCTCGAATTGCTTCGCACAAGTCGTTTACGAATCATTTAGAAATTAGGTAAAATTCTATATATTTGGAGAAAACTAAAGTGTTTTTTGACCTTGCATACATGTAAACCTGTTTAAGGAGACTCATAAAACAATATTAGCAACCTTAAAATGGCATAATAGGGGCACTTTAAATGTATTTATTTTTTTTTTATTTTGTCTGTGAGATGTTGGCCCATAAGAATCACATAACTGATGCCCTCATTCCAGTGCTGTGATCTTGAATTTGTCGTCTTTTGTCTGTTTATATCTAGGAACTGCTGAAATATTTATAGAAAGCAGTTTATTTACAGGTTAGATTTCATTTAAAAGCAGGAATATATCACAGCTTAAAAACTGAATCAGGCTGAACAAGGGACCAAAGCAAAAGCGCTTGTTTTCGACTGTTTGTCTTGTGGCATTAGCTTCTGCAAAACACAGATCCACGCTGCTAGATTGCTTGTGTCTCTGTTTCGCAGCTGCTGTTTCTGACAAGATGCCTTTGTTATGCTTGAGAAAACTGTCTCTGCTTAGCTGTGCAGTTCTCGTCTGCTATCAGACAGAAAAAAAAAACACAACGCAGGCATCCAATCTGCCGGATCGTCCAGTGCTGAAACATCAATTTACACTTGTGATACTTTGATCTGCATTTTTTTTTTTTTTTTTAAGATTTGGATTTTCTTGCCTTTTAGACATTTCTTTGAAATCAGGTTTAAAGAAACAGTCAAGCCAAAAACAAAAAATCTGTCATCGGTTACTCACCAAAATCCATTCAAAACATGATTTTCTTGCCTCTGTGGAACATGAAAGATGAATTTTTGAAGAATGTTCAGCCTGTTCATAAAAAAAGAAGTAATGAATCCAAGATTGGTTCTGTCAAGCACAAAAAAATAAAATAAATAAATAAATAAATAAAAATAAATAAATAAATAAATAAATTATAAGCTTCCTGTGAGACAGAGACTCAAACTTAATGTGTTATTTGATTAAATTACACTTCTCTGCTGTAGCTCTCAAATCAGACATATTAGACACATCAAACCTGATGTGATGCATTTAATGGCACCTAAAATTTTCCTTCAGAGACTAATCCACTGTACATTGTGAATAAAAAAAAAGTCAAATTTATGACTTTAAATTGCGGCTTAGGTTGCCAGAACTTTACAGTGTTAAAATATGGTAGCAAATGTACAGTAGCTGAGATAATGTTAATATACCAAATTATCTGCTTTTACCTTTACAATATATTGACAACCACCTTAAAAACACCAGTGATATTTTACCTTTTACCTTTAAAATTATTATTGTTTTTTAAAACATAAAGGGGCTCTAATCTTAAGTCAGAACCAATCCTACAGGACACTGGAAATTTTCCTGTAATAATCAAGCATTTCACAGAGCAAAAACTGGATCTTACAAAACAACAGGATTTTTACGAATATCAACAGGATAAAATACATTCTTATATGCAGCAATCCATTATTCCAATACAATACATGAGGATTACACCATTCTTCACACTCAAATTAGAATAAAAAGTGTAAGATCTTTTGATTTTTTATTCTTATAAGGGTTTTCACAGTTCATAGGAGTGGTTCCATGAATTAAATCAATTATCATATTATAATATAAAAGCACTGAATGTAAACAATGCCACTAAACCAAACGAAACTTGTATATTTTGTTGATTATTGCTAGTGAAAATGGTCAATTATTGTCATGACCGGGAAAAACATTTGGAGTAATATAGACGGCCAAAAGTTATAACAAATCAAGGAGAAGAGTGCAAAAAAACTGTCTGAGGAACAACAGGCTTTTGTGGATGGCCAAACTGAACCAGGATTTCCAAATCAAGAATCTTGACAACATTCCTGTTTGTTCTTATCATTTTTTCAGTCAGGTAGGTGAAATATTAGGCTAATATCTTAATTATTACTGCTCGTACATATCTTAACCACCAATTAACTTAAGTTTGTCAAAATTTAGTGCCCTTTCCTGCCTACTCTATGATTTCACACAGCTTCTACACATTTTTTCCTCCGTTGATTAGACAGCATAATTTAACAGAACAATACATTCAGTAGTAAATGAACTGTGCAGTCAATGTTGTTGTTTACATCAGAGTATCTCCAGCATGGCTGCGCATCCAGGTAACTGACCAAATCATGACATAAGCACCAGTTTAACACATTTTTACCACATTTTTAAAATTATGATCACTTTTTTAAAAGTAGTTTTTAAAACCTAAAGGGTTGAGTCGTAAGTCAGAACCGATCCTACTTAAAACCGATGTTTGTTTGTTTTTTTTTTGTTATGCTGGTTGAAAGTCTCTTCACATCCGGATAGCAATTACTAAGTGGCCTAAATGTATTTATATGTAGTATTTATATAATCTGTGGAAGGCTTAGGACCTTTGCGCGTTCATGTGTTTTGGAGGAGGCGTGGCTTTAGAGAGTGATTATGCAGGAAGGTGGGGTCCTGCTTTTTAAGCCTACCCTACCTTTAGCTATAAGTATTTTAACAAAAATACATTTAAAATCAGCTAATGTATGTAAGTTTTGTTTCTCATACAATATCAGTTAAAAAGTCCTTCTGATGGTAACATTACACTCCAGAGGTGAATAACTTTTGTTTGTTTCCTAAGCAAAAACCCATGGAAAAGACGAATTGATTATGGCAACAACAAATGCAGGTGTGGTGTCATTAGAACAGTGATTTATTTACGACAGGAAATTCCACTCACTTAACTTTAGGGGGCTCCAAAGTCGAAGAAATACACACAACTACATACAGTTACTTTGATTCAAGTATTAGTTATACTGGCCTTGAAATTAAGAAAGTTGGACTTTTTAAGTCATGGGATAAATAAATAATATCATCAACTTTCACTAATATACAGAACTTGCTGTACTTTGCACTTTATAGCAACTGTGGCAATCAATGTCCTTAAAATTAATTCCTAAAATATCTCCTCATACTCGTCCCTCATTAGAGAGTCCCTCTGAAAAGTGTTTTCTGGTCTCAGCGGGTTCTGGCAGCGTAGTTCAGATCTGCTCTTGATAATGTCCCCAGTGCCAGGCCAGTGCCAGCTCTAAACACCAACCAGTGCCAGATTTCATATAAGCTCCACTCAGCAGGCCAGAATCCAGCATGAGGTAGATCTCACACTGACAGAACCGGAGAGCAGCTGCACGCTCATAATCGTACTGTACATAAAGTCAACATGACATCAAAAATGTCCCAGTTTACTTTCCTATTACATGCCCCTCATCTTATTGGGAATGATTCATCAGTGCACATTATATGAAGTAAAATAGGCCTATGTGTATTTCATTAAATGTATTAACTTGCACGGCCTACCAGTATATAAAACTTTAATGCAGGTCAATTAATCAATACTTTTTGGTTTTTAAATTAATTTGAAGCTGGTATTTTATTTATTTATTTTATGATTTTCAAAGTCTCCTATGCTTGTACGGTAATATTGCGAACTATTATTACAATTTCAAATAACTATGTTCTATTGTAATTAGTGGCCTCAATCAATTTTAACTAACTAATCCCACATTTTTCCTGAAATTACTTGCAATTAATCCTACCTGACATTAAAGTTTTTAATTATACTTTTATAATTAATAATTTCAAAAAAATTATTTAAGGAACAACATAAAGAATGGATATTTTAAATATTTGTTTAATGGCATCTTTTGTAATGACTAAAGGCAAGTATCAAAGATTCCAACAGATGTCTCTGATTTTTCTCCCCTAATATTTAACCATTGAATATAACCATTCAACATTTCAGTATAATTGAGAGCTATCACTTTAACATTTATTAGACTTAAAAAAACAAAAAAAAGCAAAAAACAAAACTCTAATTTAAGTGAACTTGAAACCATCTTCACATAAACCCATTATAATAACTGTCAAATAGGCTAGTAGCTACCTGTGCCCTTCAGCAAGAAAATATATCTTAAATGTATCTAATCGAATCTAAATTATGTAAAGATAAAGCTTAGTTATTAATTTCCTCTTTTTTAATTTTGTTCTTTGATTAACAGACATCACAGCAGCTGGTTATTATGATATTTTGGCTGCTGTTACTTTAAAAGCTGCCACTGCTGAACTTGATGTGGATCTGACATTGCTTTAAATGTGACCTATAAATAATAAATACTTACACGCACAGGTTTAAGGCAGCTTTAATCGCCTTTTGTAAATGCATATCGTAACTGACGACATAACTACGACTTTGCATGCTCGCAGCTTCATTTAGGTTTGAATATGATACATATATGATCACATGATCCTTCAGAAATCATTCTTATATGCTGATTTGCTGCTCAAAAAATATGCTTATTTTTATTCATGTTAAACACAGCTGTGCTACTTAAAATGTGAAAAGGTTTTGATAAAAACTGCCTACCTTTCTCAACAGTCTTCATGTCAGAAATGCATTTATGATGCCTTAAAATCATGAGGCTCACCAGGTTTCAGAACAAAGCCTACAAATGCAAGTTTAATCACAATAATAGCAACACAACAAGCGTTTGATAGAGCACCTAGAACATTTCGAGATATTTATAGATGTCACTGTCACCTCAACATTCCCAGGAAAACACCATCATTAGACTTTCCATTTTTAGACATCTGTCATAGTCTGGTTTCAGAGAGCACATCCAGAGGAATACAGATATAAAAATATAAAAAATGACTCATGATACTGAGAAACACATGCAAAGAATTAGGCTGATGCACATTCAACAGTCTGAACAGTAAGAGATTTATTAGAATATGACTCCAGTTACACTTGATTCACACAATGCGCTTTGAACCTGAAATTATGTACAGGGTTCTACAGCGTGCTACTACACACAGTTCCTGTGTCGAAGGCGAGGTCACCGGACATTCGGCCCATCAAAGAAAAGGTCACATTCAAATGCCCTAATTACTGATCAGGTCAATTAAAGGAATCGTTCACCCAAAAGCAACAGCTCAAGTCACTATACTCAAACTTCATACCTTTACAAACCCATATCCTGTTATTCTGACACAATACTATTACATCATTTCACAATTTATCTGTAGTGTTGAGAAAATATCAGCATAAGGGTTTGGATTGACTTGAGGTGAGTAAATAAATGCCAGAAGCTTTATTATTTGGTGAATTACTCCTGTAAGTTTCTGAATATAACATTGCAAAACTACAGCGGTAATAAGGATATAAATGTGTATATTTCGAAATCTGTTAATTGTTAGAAAACAATACTGTTGCAGAACTCTCAAGAACAAAAGTAAGATCAAAAATAGTAGTCACATGTGGAAATTATATTAATGTTATTCTTATATGTGCAAATTAATCTTCTCTTAAAGGTGAAGGGTGTTATTTCTATGGCACTAGTGGTACCAAACAGGTTTCCTAAACACTTCTAGTTCAAGGAATAAAAATAAAAATAAAAAATGTTCATCCTCAGGCCACAAATGTAGCTTTTTTACTTCACAAAATGTTACTGATGGACTGGAGTGGTGTGGATTACTTGTGGATTATTGTAATGTTTTTATCAGCAGTTTAGACTCTCATTCTGACTGCACCTATTCAAGTGATGAAAAATTTCTCCAAATCTGCTCAGGTGAAAAAACAAACTCATCTACATCTTGAATGGCTTGAGGATGAGTACATTTTCAGCAAATTTTCATTTTTGGGTGAACCCTTGTTTTAATATAAGAAAAAAATTACACACTTTACCTTTAAGTTTCATGGAAACTTTTTGCTGTGATACAACAGACTATAAAGAACCATTGATTTTGGTTGGGGTACAAGAAATGCACCGTTATATGATTAACAGTGGTCATAAAGTGCTGCAGGGATGAAATCTTTTTGTAGGCTAACCCAGAAATCAGCATTACCCTGGTTCCCCCGACAAAAAAACCAATTTTGCCTTTTGGATTACTGCAGAAAATAAGCTCTGTGACCAACAAAAGTGTATGATTGTTACACAGTTTGTTCATCAAGGTGAACACAACATTTATGAATTCTGAAGCCTAAATACAATCGACAGAAGTAAAAAGCAAATAAACAAACTACAAGCTTAGTGGTAATGATGACTTCAGCGTTGTTACCACTAAGCTTCTGACATCTCTTTCAATCTCAAAAAATGGAAATATTCAAAAGCACGATTATAAATACAAATATAGCTGCAAGCAGCGATTACTGGGGTTCAAGCACTCTAAGGCATTTAAGCACATATAAAAAAAGACAATACATATTATTTATCAGCCTGTAAACAACCTAAATCCATGATTTAAAAAAAGCCTGTTGCATGTGCTCACCAGGTTTCGTGAAGTTTTGAGTTTTCATTTAGGCTTTATAGGCTTTTGAGTGTATTTGGACAGGCTCTTTTTCTAAACAACCCAGTTATAGCCTCTCAAAGGGTAAATTTAAAAAATGTTTTGATAATTATTGACCTAGAGTGTCCAGAGATTTGTACCACAGTGCTTTTTTCAGTCACCAGAATAAGTGAAAAACCTAGGACTAGTTCGCAAAAGTACGTTTTTTACATTTTCTCAATCATTTAACAAACGGTTTGATTGACAGCAGTGGTTCTAGAGGCAAAGTTGTTCGGAATGAGGAGGTGTATCACATGATATGAATAGCATCCTTATGGGTGGAAATCTGTGCAATATACAATTGTTTACACCCTTGAAAAACAAGATAATCGCTCCCTAGTGGCCAATTTCTTTCTTTCCGACTGACCTCCATTAACCTAACAGGTGCTCATAAGTTTATCGGCCTATAGTGGCCGTATTTTTGGAAATATGTAAATGTACTTATAGCTACTTGTGGCACTTTGGACCAAGGCTGTACATACCAATTTTCATGTCAACAGGACAAACAGTTGTGTAGTTATAGCCGTTTTGATGATTTTTCCATCTTACAGCACCACAAAGTGGCCAAGCTCTGCAGTTTTTTTTTTTATGTGAACTCAGATTCAGCTCTTACATACGCGTTTTAAGTTGGGCAAAGATATCTCATTCCATTCAAAGGTTATAGCCGTTTTAGTAAAGGCGGACGTTTTGGAGTTTTTTGCGCTGGAGAGGCGAAAGTTAAACTTTTTGGGGGGATGATTATTGATATTCACTCTCCAGAGAATCTTACTGCACTGGTTTGGTTCCAATTTAGCAAAAAACAAATCCAAGGCATGTGTTTTGTCCAGCATAAACCAAGAATTAATGACATAAGACACTTGAATCTGTGCCAAACATTTTAGGAGTTATAAGCGATTTTGTACTTTTGATCACTGTAGTGCCCCCATCAGGCTGATTGAGGTGAGCCTTGGTGTCTACGATTTGCAATTTGGTCTGCCCAATTAGTTTTACATGGAGATTGCTGATCCTTGGCCATTCTAACAATAAGGGGGTTTCCATTCAAAGTTGCACTGCAAAAAATGCTCTTCTTACTTAGATTTTTTGTCTTCTTTCCAACCAAAATATCTAAAAATTCTTAAATCAAGAAGTTGTTTCTAGACAAGTAAAACTTATTGTCTTGTTTTCAGAAAAAATAACTCACTTAACTTTTTTTCTGAAAACAAAAGGAAGCTTCATTGATGCATTTTAACATGTAAATATTCTGAACTCATGTTTACCACAGATCTTATTTCACACATTTAAACAAAACCCATTAAAAACAAAAACACTGACTTCAGGACAATGGAAACGGAAGTGCTGAAATGCTTGTTTGAACTCATTCCTGCAGCACTGTATTCCTTATAACATTCACAGATTTATGATAAAATAAAAGCCTGCTAATAGCAGATGTTTATGCTCATGCATTGCTCCAAATCCTAGTGAGCTGATTACATAGACAGCATTTAAGGCATCACAGGCTGTTCCAAAGGGCAACATGCTTGTGTCATACTCTACTGAAATTAATCGTTCTACTTCAATACATTTCAGTTAGGACGCTGCCTTAGAAGATAGCTGCCTATGTAGGCGGTAGACAAGCAATGCAGCTCATTAGTTTTAGAACAACGCCTGAGTGCAATTGTTTCTGACTAACAGGCGGCTTTCACTCAACAGCCCTACAGCTTGACTTCTCAAAAGAATCACTCCTACAACGGGTGTAAAGAGCGTCAAAAGTGAACATCATTAAGGTAAGTTCACAGTTTCCGTTGTCAGGTCCAATTTTAGATCGCTCTGGTGAACAAGTGCAGGAAAAACATTCGACTTTCAGAGAAAAACTGAGCTAGTTGAAAGTGATTTGGCAATTCAAGTATACAGTATTATGATTAGTTATGAGAGAACAAGGCAAAGTATATATAATCACAATCAAAGAGAAAGCAGCTATGCACTATGGTATAATAGTTTTTGAAATGCTGTATTGGCGTTAATACCAAACCAATCCAAATGAAATGAAGTCACACGTCACTATTCAAACAAAATGAATAAATATCATTAATAGAGTCATTTTACGGTCCTCGCGTTGTACAATCAAAACCCCTCAACATTAAGGAACAATTCGCCTAAAAATGAAAATTCTGTCATTTTTGTCATTCATTTGGTCTAGTATTTTTTTCCATAAAATTGCATCTAAATATGGGCAGTCCTAAGTGTTTTGGATTCCAGTCATATGGACAACTTTTATATTGTTTTTTAAAGAAAATAGCCATTAAAAGCACAAAAAAAAGAACCATGAAAAGCACACAAGTTTTGATACAATATGAGGGTGAATAAACAATGACAGACTTTTCAATTTCAGTTGAACTATTCCTTTCTGAATGCACACATGAACTATATTTGCGCTATCTGAATATATATTCCTTATAAAAAGGCATTGCACGAGCCCAAACATTCCAGTGATTTCCAAAGATAAATCCAACTCGTCTTTAAAACATTCTGTCGGCGTATTCATCGAAAAATAACTCTCGTTAAAATTCTCGTAATCATAGTAAAGTAAAAAATATAATGCGCTTAAACATAAAGCTTTCCTTTAAGATTCTATTGCAATACCAGAAAAAGAAACAGACATAAAACATATCGGTAGATTATATTCTGTACTATAAAACAAGGGTGCATCTCCGAGCCTTTAAGTAAGGCCACCTACTACATAACAAATCATTTAGTCAAGTTATAAATACTGACTACGGTAAATAAAAAAAGACACGTCAAATTGCAATCCTTAACTTCTTGTTGTGTTATATTTCGATTGACATTCCAGGAAAGTCTAAGGCCGGTGGCTGAAATCAGACCTAATTACAGACCTAATGAAGTCCCATGTTTGTTCGAGTGAACCGAACATCATCTGACAGAAAAAAAAAAAGGAATAGAAACCTCAAGACTTCATGGTGCAAATGGGCACTACGATGACCAGTATCACAGTGCAGGCGGCCGCAGCGATCAACGCGCCGATTTTACACGCCTTAGCTCTGCGAAACTCCGCCTCCTTGCGCTTGAGAAGCGAATCGTAGCCCGGCGTGTAGATGTCCTCCATCCAGTACTCCAGATTGTTGGGGTTGAGTGACTCCTGGACCTGCGGGAGAACAGAAAAAGGTGAGAGGTCCTGCGAAGAAAATGCGTCTGTGCGGAGCGGACCGTGATTGTGCCGTGAAATGAAGGCCGTGGAAGATGAATGGAGCACTCGTCCAGTCGTCTCGCTAAACTGCAGACAGATTACTGAAGCAACACATTCCAACGAGATGGAATTTTTCATCAAATTGCCATTTTAATTGAATACACGGTGAGCCAGTGAGGGGGAAATGAGAAAGAGGAAAACGTGATACGGCATTCGGTTCAGGATGAGAGGGAGAGATGTTCAGGTATGACAGCAGGGAAGATGGAAACAGTCAGACAAAAATAGCCAGAGCAGCTGAAGGGGACAAAACAACATTTTCTGAAGAAAACACGAGTGGGGATTGTCTGTGCAGAAGTCACCATCATGATGGTGTTTTGGGCGGCTGCCAGTATGTTGCTGTGCGGTTGCTGAGTGGCTCTGATTAGTTTTTGGCGTGTTATGTAGTTGCTATGGTGTTCTTGTAAGATGTTGCTATCAGGGTTATACAGCATTCAGAGTAATGTAGTAAACAGGATGCAGAATTGCAATTCAAAATTTGAATACAATTACGTACGTATAACTAAAATAAAAGATGAAGTTTCAAGGTTTAGGGAGCAGAGGAACAGATGGAATGACAGAATGCTAGAATGGTAAATAGCACGACAGAGCGATAGATTAAACAGTATGACAGAGAAGTTTTAGAACAAACTAAAGAGCGATGCATAGAACAAATGAGAGACACAAACACACCAAACGAATGTCAGACAGACAGAATCACAGACAGAAAGAACAGTAAATAAAAACAATAGACAGAATGAAAGATAGAATGAACAAACGTACAATAGATACAATGACAGACTGTTAGAACGATAGATTCTGGATGACAGATTGAATGAATGATTATTGCTCTATAGAATGACAGAATGATAGAACAATTGATTGATAGAATAAACAAATGATAGATCAAACGAACAATAGATAGTATGAACGATGTCAGAATCATAGAACAATAGAATCATAGGTGGAACGAAAGAACGAGGTAAAACGACTGAGTGATAGAATGACAGAATCATAGACAGAATGAAAGATTGAAGATAGAACGATAGATAGAATGATGGAATCATAGATAGAACGACAAAAACAAGAGATCAAACGAATAAACAACAGAACGCCAGAATATTAGATAGAACGACAGAATGAGATAGAACGTTGAGATAGATACGTTAGATAGAATGACAGAATCATAGACAGCAAAAAAAAAACAAAAAAAAAACGAGAGATAGAATGATTGAACAATAGATAGAACAACAGAATCATAGATATAAAGACAAAATGAGAGATATAACAAGGGATAGAATGACTGAATGATAGACAGAATGACCGAATAATAGATTCGGCAGCATTCGGCAGCTGTCAGCTACCTGTAGAAAGACAAAACAAGGGATAGAATGATAGAACAACACAATCAGAATGACAGAATGAGACATATAATGCCAAAAACGAGATAGAACGATTGAACAATAGATAGAATGACAGAATCCTAGACAGAATAACAAAAATGAGATAGAACGATTAAACATTAGAACGACTGAATCATAGATAGAATGACAAAATGAGAGAGAGAACGACTGAACGAATGTCAGAATCATAGAACGAATGATTGATAGAATAAACAAATCAAACAGGTCAAATGAACAATAGATAGTCAATAGTATGAACAATGTCAGAATCATAGAATGACAAAATCGCAGATGGAATGAAAGATTGAGATAAAACGATTGAGTGATAGGACAACAGAATGAAAGACGATAGATAGAATGACAGAATAACAGAACAACAAAAATGAGAGATAGAATGATTTAACAATAGATAGAACAACATAATCATAGACAGAATGAGATAGAATGACTGAACAATAGACAGAACAAAAGAATCCTAAAGAGAACGACAAAAAATGAGAGATAGAATGATTGAACAAAAGATAGAACAAAAGAATCATACATAGAAAGACAGAATGAAAGATAGAACGATAGAATGAGAGCTACCTGTAGAATGACAAAAACAAAAGATAGAACGATTGAACGATAGAACAACACAATCAGATAGAATGACAGAATGAGACGTATAACGACAAAAACGAGAGATAGAATGACTGAACAATAGATAGAACGAAATAATCATAAATAGAATGACAGAATAAAAGATAGAATAACTAAAATGAGAGATAGAATGATTGAGCGATAGATAGAACAGAATCATAGACAGAAAGAGGTCGAACTACAGAATGAGAGAGAGAACGATTGAACGATAAAACGACAGAATCATAGAACGACAGAATGAGAGCTACCTGTAGAATGACATTAACAAGAGATGGAACGATAGCTAGAACAACACAATCAGATAGAATGAAAGAATGAGACATTTAACAAAAACGAAAGGTAGAACGATGAAAACGAGAGATAGAACAATTGAACGATAGATATAATGACAGAATCGTATAGACAATGACAGAATAAGACAGGATGATTGAACCATAGATAGAATGACAGAATCATAGATAGAAAGACAGAATGAGAGATAGAACGACAAAAAAACGAGATATAATACACATCCTTAAGAGACTCACTGTACAGTCAAATACAGCTTATTATTCCTGAGTTCCAGTCACTGCCACAGCCATGAAAATGACAAATTAAGAATATTATTAGGTGAAGGACCTACTTCCTCTTTGGTAGCACATTATATTTATAAATGCCACAAACAAAGAAGTAAAGAGTGAACACGTCTGCATTAGTAGAACCTTTAATATTTATATATATGGATGTATTTTACATGTATTTTTTTTGTTTATTTATGGGTGTGTATTATGTGTTTTTGTTTTGTTTTTGTTTATTCTGATGTACAGTGCTTTGGCAATATGTACCCAAGTATGTCATGCCAATAAAGCAATCTGAATTGAATTAAATTGAATTGAATTAATATATATCTCAGAAGGAGAGATAGAATGTCAAAAACGAGAGATAGAACGTTTGAAAGAGATTATACAACAGAATCATAGGTATAAAGACAGAATGAGAGATAGAACGACTAAAACGAGAGATAGAACGATTGAACGATAAACAGAACGACAGAATCATAGACAGAATGAGATAGAATGAATGATAGATAGAATGACAGAATCATAGATAGAACGACAAAATGAGAGACAGAATGATTGAACGATTAAACAACAGAATCATAGAACAACAGAATAAGAGCTACCTGTAGAATTACATAAACGAGAGATAGAACAATTGAACAGAATCAAAGATATATAGAAAAAATGAGAGATATAACGACAAAAACAAGATATTTAACGATTGAACGATAGATAGAACGAAGAATCATAGATAGAACAACAAAAACAAGAGACAGAACAATTGAACAATAGATAGAACGAATCATAGAATGGCAGAATGAATGATAGAACGACTAAAATGAGAGATAGAACAACAGAATGACAGATAGAAAGACTGAACAATAAAACAACAGAATCATAAAATGACAGAATGAGTGCTACCTGTAGAATGACAAACGAGAGATTGAACAATAGATAGAACAACAGAATCACAGATAGAATGACAAAAACAAGAGAGAATGATTAAACAATAGATAGAACGAAAGAATCATAGATAGAACAACAGAGTGAAAGATAGAACGACTAAAGCGAGAGATAGAGCGATTGAGCGGTAGATAGAATGACAGAATCATAGATAGAATGACAGAATGAGATCGAAAGATTGAACGATAAAGTGACAGAATAATAGAACGACAGAATGAGAGCTATCTGTCGAACGACATAAACGAGAGATAGAATGATTGAACATTAGAATGACAGAATCATAGACAGAACAAACAATAGAACAGAATAGATTAGAACAAACGATAACGAGAACAATAGATAGATACAGACAGAACGAACAAATCATAGATAGCACAAATGATAGAAGAGGAGTAAATAAGAATAGATATAATGGACGAAGAAAGAGCATACAACTGAATGTCAGAAAATGAACAGATGATAGATAAAGCGATAGAACAAAAACAATTGAATGACAAAGAGAATGAACAGATGATAAATAGACTGATTGATTAAAATATTTAAATAGATTTAAATAAATGGGTATAGAATGTGCGACAATAAATAAACAAAAAAAGAACAGAATGATAAATAAAGCGATAAAACTGATAGATAGACAGACAGATAGATAGACTGGATGGACAGACAGACATTACAAGGTCATAAGTGAAAGTGTGATTGACTGTAAACATCAATGTAACCGTTCATTTCAGCACAACAGATACTGGCAGCACTTGAAAGTGAATAGCTTGCTTTATCAGGAATTTCAGGTGGTCGAAAAATCAATGTCTCCACAGGAGAGGGTCAGCTCATTGATCGCAAGCGCTCACAGAAATGTTTACGCTTTAATTGTGTCCCTACACAGGGCCTATGAGACGCTGTAGCTTATAATTAGAACAGCTTTAATGTCAAGAGAGCAGAGTCAAAGCTAACGAACCAGAAGTCACTCAAAAATGTCCAATGTAAATGACAGAGTGCTCTGAAGACTTGCCGCAGACCTGCAATTAAAGTACTGGTAAATATACAGCAATTTCAGCGATCAACAGACACATTTCCAGCAATGTTTTCATCCGTTTTTCAGCAACAACTCTGCCCCAGCTCAATCTCAAATAAGTTAGCTATCCAAAATTACACATTGTCCATCTAAAGTCAAAAACACATGCTCTGCCACTGCGCCACAGCTGTGACAGTGATGCCATTTTTCATGCCTCTAATGACTGTCCTTCAGGCACTTTTGCGCCCAAAGTGTGTTAAATTTTGTTCTTTGTCACGCATGGATTGCTTCTGAATATCAGATTATTATCAGGCATTAATTCCAGCAATGACTGACACTTCCGACACTTTTCTCTGCTTTCCTGAGCGCATATATTTTTATGCACACTGAAGGTATTAACCATGTCTGTCTCCAATAAGCTTAGCGTAATCTCTTATCAATACTGCCAGTGAGCAAGAAAGATAATCCTATTTACTTTTGTGGAAAAACTCCACAATTTTATGAAGGTGACCAAGTTTGTTGGCTGTGTCTTATGGTCGACTATGAATGAACAATTGCAACCTGAGCATTTCAGGTACTCTGTATTTGAAGGAGTAGTTTATCACAAATGAAAATTTGCTGACATTTTACTCACCCTCAGGCCATCTGAGATGTAGAGGAGTTTGTTTCTTTATTGGAACAGTTTTAGAGAAATTTCTGGTGAAGTGAAAAGCTGCTTGTTTGTAAGAGACAAATCCATCATTAAGACATTTGCCTCCAGCTAAAATATGAGTCCTTTATTTATAATATTGCTTTCTCCAGTGAAAAAGTGTCATCTTGTCTGAATCAGGAGAGAAATATGCACAAATCAAGCACTGCTTACAAGCAAGCGGTTCATAAACAACTAGATAAAAAGTTTGTCAAGACTGGCTTGAGAAAGCCAGTCCGGAAAGTTTAAAAAGTTCATGAATTTTAAAAAAGTATAAAAAGTTTAAGAGGTTTTAAAAAAGGTTAAAGTTTTTGAAGTTTAAAGTAGTTTTAAAAGCTTAATGTTAGATAGATGGGTGGATGGATAAATGGATAGATAGATAGATGATAGCATGTCACTAGTTTGTTGCTAGCATGATTAGCAAGTTGCTGTCATGTTTTTAGCATGATTAGCTAGTTGAAAATATGTTGCTAGCATGTTTTTAGAATGATTACCAAGTTGCTAGCATGATTAGCAAGTTATTAGCATGTTATTAGCAAAATGGTATATTGTTAGCATAATTACTTACATTGAACATTCCGTCAATGTAAGTCTATGGGATTTTTCCCAGATTTAATTGTTATTTTTAGGAAAATCGTACTTCCAATGAGATAGAAAAGATATAGCAACACGAGTCAGAACAGTCTGAACATCTGGGCTGAGTTTGGAGTTAAAGCTCTAGGAGGAGTAGCAGTCAGACAATTTTGGCTAGGAAGAAAATAGCAGATCAGTAAATTGGCTTTCTCAAGCCAACTTATAAATATGTGACCCTGGACCACAAAATCAGTCATATGTGTCAATTTTTTTTTTCGAAATTGAGATTTATACTTTATCTGAAAGCTGAATAAATAAGCTTTTCATTGATGTATGGTTTGTTATGATAGGAAAATTTGGCTGAGATACAACTATTTGAAAATCTGAAATCTGAGGGTGCAAAAGAACCTAAATGTTGAGAAAAATCGCCTTAAAAAGTGTCCAAAAGAAGTTCTTAGCAATGCATATTACTAATCAAACATTACATTTTGATATATTTACAGTAGGAACAAAAATATCTTCAATATTTTTATAAATAATAAATATATAAATATATATAATATAAATATTTACAAAATATCTTCATGATCATTACTTAATATACTGATGATTTTTGGCATAAAAGAAAAATTTATAATTTTGACCCATACAATGTATTTTTGGCTATTACTACAAATATACCCATGCTACTTAAGACTTACTTAAGGTTTTGTGGTCCAGGGTCACATATGTTGGTGGATTTTGTTGTGCGAGGACAATAACAGATGGATTTTATTACTGGAGGAAGTGGTAATATTGATTATGGACTCATATTTTGGCCAAGAGCAAGAGATTGAAGTTAAAAACGTCTTGATGGATTGGTTTCTTACAAACATGCAGTTTTTTGTTTCACGAGATGTAAATTGATGACTGGAGGGGTGTGGATTTTTGTGATGTTTTTATCAGCTGTTTGGACTCTCATTCTGACGGCACCCATTTGGTACCATTGGTGAGCAAGTAATGCTAAATTTCTCCAAATCTTTTCTGAGGAAGAAACTCATCTACATCTTGAATGTCCTGAGGGTGAGCACATTTCCATTTCCACAAGAAATTCACTATAGCTACAATTAGCAAAAGCATTATTCAAACAAAAATGACATTACAAGGATCATCATTAAACGTTAATGATTAATTAGGTTATCATTCTCTACAACACAACAGTTCTTACAACACCATCAGTAATCTAGAGACTAATTAGGCCATAACAGAGTTGGCTTGTAAAGTTCCCGGGAATAAACACTAATGATATTTTGCAAATAATGCATATTTTAGAGATGAATCCTCAACAGCACCGAACTCTCCTGTGAGAAACCTGAGATTAATTGTCTTAGAAATCTCCCTCTCGGTAATTGCTATGGCAACAGAACTTTTGTAAGTCATCTAATGGGCCGTTCACACAGGATGTGTTCTTGTGTTCCGTCTACACTGTTTTTTAATTGACTTGTACTTGTGAACACACACTTGTCAGTCTTTTTTGTAGCGTCCGACTTCCCACACAGCTCAGAAGTCAATCAAACAGAACACATAGAAGACTTGTGGCAATGGATATTTGACACACAAATGTGAAAGACTGAATATGCGAGGAATAAATAAATACCTGTAATATTACTGTTATTTGTTATTTTTAGATATTTTTTAGCTATTAAAAACATATACAAATAATATTAATATTAAAGGTATTTATCTACTCAATTATATGTATGCAGTTTATTTATTAATAAATAAATACCTGTAATATTACTGTTGTTTATGGATTTATTTTTATATATTGTTTTATGTCACGAACTGTGCTGTCATAGCTCCCTCTTTCCTCCTCTAGAGGAAGCCTTCATCTCATCATGAACAGTTAACTCACTACATTTCCCATAATCCCTTTCTCATGGACTTCCTGTTACCTCTCACCCCTGTCGGCCATCTTGCCTTCACCCTCACACACCTGGCAGTCATTTCACCTAATCACTCACTGTATAAAAGCCATTCACACACACAGCCGTTCGCAAACAAGAAGAAGAAGAAGCCGTTCGCAAAGTCTTGTTAAGTTATTTTGGCAATTCCGAGCGTTCTTTCCGTGTTTACTTTCCTATTGCTGACCCTGTTTGTCCCTCGTTGCCGATTGTTTTCCGCCTGCCTTTGTGACCTCTGGATTGTTTGTTGGACTATTCTATCGCTCGCTGCCTGCCCCGACCCTTGCATGGTCTCTGAACTCTCTCTCTGGATTATCTTTACTACTCCTGTTTGTTGGTTATTGACCCTGCTTGTGGACCACGATTCCTGATCTCAATAAAGCTTGCACATGGATCCCCTTGCCTCTGCCTCGCCTGTTACAGTTTTATATATTAAACACATACATAAATAAAATTACTATTAAAGGTACTTCTCTATTTATTGACATTTGCATATATACATTACATTTATAATTAAATTAATATATTAGTGTATATATATATATATATATATATATATATAATTTATTAAACACATAAATAAATAATATTAATATTAAAGATATTGCATGTCTGCAATACACTTATTTAAAAAATTCCTGTAATATTAATGTTATCGATGAATTTATATTTTATTTCAATATTAGTATTATATTATATTATATATATATATATATATATATATATATATATATATATATATATATATATATATATTAAACACATAAATAAATAAATAATAACAGTAAAAGCATTTAATTATTATTATTATTATAAGCTATTTTCATGTGCATGTGTGCAATAAAGAAATAATTAAAAATACCTCTAATATTCAATGTTATTTATTAATTTCTATTTTATTATTATTATTATTATTATTATTATTAATAATAATAATAATAATAATAATAATAATAATAATAATAAATATACTGAGTAAACACAAATAAATAAATAATATTAAAGGTATTCATTTATTTACATTTATGTACGCAATACATTTATAAATTAAAAATATCTATAATGGTAATGTTATTGATTAATTTATATATATTTTTCAATATTAGTATTACTAAATACCCATAAATTAAACCCATAAATAAATAATATTATTAAAAGCATTTTATAAATTATTTAAGCCATTCACTTTTGCATGTATGCAATAAATAAATAAATAAAAATACCGGTAAAATTACTTCTTATTTATTAATTTACATTTTCTTATAATAATAATAATAATAATAATAATAATAATAATAATAATATTAAATATAGTAAGTAATCATAAACAAATAATACTTTAATAAAGGTATTTATCTATTTATTTACATTTGCATGTGTGCAATACATTTATAAATAAATAAATACATACCTGTAATATTAATGTTATTAAATATATTATATTTTATTTCAATATTTGTGCTACTAAATATATTAAACAGAAATAAATAGTATTATTATTAAAAAGCATTTATTTAATTGTTTAAGCTTTTCACAGCTTTCCACTGTATGCAATAAATAATCAAATTATTAACAATCTCTGAAATATTAAATGTTATTTATTTATTTATATTTTATTTTAATATTAATATTAATTATACTAAGTAAACACATAATTAAATAATATTAATATTAAAGGTATGTATTTACTTTTTAAGTTTTTCACATTTGCATGCATGTAATAAATACATACATAAACGTGATATCTGATATAATTACAGTATATTACAGTATATACATACAACAATAATACAATGTGGCATGCATCTGCAAAAAAGTAAAAATACAAATAATAATTTTATGCAAATGCAAATCATATTAATAACCTTATGTTATAGTTTTCACATCCTTGCTGCAAAACTCTAGACTACGCTTTGCCAGCCTCATCTCGTTGTTCAAGGTTCAAAAGCGCTGTGCTGGGTCACTAAAGAATCACTGGTACGTGGCATTGCTCAAGCTGCGTTCTGTCTTTTTGACATTTTCCCTCTTTTTTCTGCTTCTCTCATGCCACAGTTGGGTAAGCAGGCCTTCAGAAAACCTACAGCCCTTGCAAATGGTCAAAATGAGAGATGCTCCCCTGCTTCTAGCCAAATTTCCATCAACTGGGGTGAACATGTAACACAGATTTGGTGCAAAGATGTAGGGCACATTTTTTAAAATAAAATCACACGTAGCACAAGCCACCAAAGGGGTCAGCGAATTATTTTTCTGCTTCATCTTTTTCACTTTGTTCAGCACAAGAACAGCTAGTTTTAAAACCATCACTTGCTTTTGTCCATTCAAAACCAATGTGCCATTGGAGACAGTCAATATAATACAGCATAGATTATGTTGTTGTATGAAAGAAGCTTGCTGAGTGCTGTCTCCTACACTAAAGCCTTTTTATCGTGAGCCGTCCTCTATCAATAGCACATGATTATGTCTGCAGATAGCGAAGACAGATAAACACCGTCTGAAACTGACAACTGTAAGCCTTCATCTAAAGCACACAACAGACAGTTTTCAAGTCAGTGTGAATACAAATGGACTCTTTTTACTTTAATACATGCTTCTGGTTATTGTAATCTTTTATCAAATCACACACAAAAATCACTTGTACTTTTTATAACCTTCATATGCAACAACCAACTTTTCACTATTATTCATTACTGTGAATCAGTTGAATCAAACTGGTTCAAAAAGTAGTTCGGTGATTCTTTTATATCTCATCCTGGCATGCATACCTCTCATATGCTCCAAAAAGTTTCAATAAAGTCTTATTAACAAGGATGCTTATTGTAATTTATTGTGGCACAATTAGATTTGTTGTAGCAATAAATCAGCTTACAACAACTTCAGCTCATTTGCATTTACATTAAACACTCCTAATGTCCATTAACATCATACAAATAAAAAGGTTAAATAACATACATTTTTGTAAAAAGTTGTAAATGATTCTCAGTTAAATGAGTCAATGAGCTGCTGATTCTAAAGCCTTTCAGACTGATTCAGTTCAAATCAGTAAATAAATTCTTTTTTTGAATAAACGATTCAGTGATTGTTCAATGGCATATTACAAAATTTGTCTAAATGATTCTAGTAAAGACATATGTACACTGAAATTGCTTTTGATATGTATATACAGTTGAAGTCAAAAGTTTACATACACCTTGCAGAATCTGCAAAAAGTTCACATAAAAGACATTTACATATAGTCCACAAGATAAATTAATAGTTGAATTTATAAAATTGACCCTGTTCAAAAGTTTACATACACTTGGTTCCTAATACTGTGTTGTTACCCGTCCACAGCTGTCTTTTTTGTTTAGTGATAGTTGTTTGTGAGTCCTTTTTTTTTGTCCTGAACAGTTAAACTACCCACTGTTCTTTAGAAAAATCCTTCAGGTCCCACAAATTCTTTGGTTTTTCAGCATTTTTGTGTATTTGAACTCTTTCCATCAATGACTGCATGATTTGAGATTCATCTTTTGATACTGAGGACAACTGAGAGACTCATATGCAACTATTACAGAAGGTTCAAACACTCACTGATGCTCCAGAAAGAAAAACGACGCATTAATGCATTATTTTCATTTAGATACGTACATGTTTCCCAGAAGACAAAAGTTACATTTCCCCTGATATTCATATTCAAAAAGTTTTCACACCCCTCTGCTTGCATATGAGTCCCTCAGTTGTCCTCAGTGTGAAAAGATGCATCTCAAAATCATACAGTCATTGTTGAAAAGGGTTTAAATTTGCAAAAATGCTGAAAATCCAAAGAATTTATAGGACATGAACGATTTTTCTAAAGAACAGTGGACAGTTTAACTGTTCAGAACAAACAAGCAACTCATAAACAACTATCACTAAACCAAAAAAAAAGTGAAATATGTGACCCTGGACCACAAAACCAGTCATAAGTCGCTGGGGTATATTTATAGCAATAGCCAAAAGTGCATTGTATGGGTCAAAATTTTAGATTTTTCTTTTATGCCAAAAATCATTAGGATATTAGGTAAAGATCATGTTCCACAAAGATATTTTGTGAACTTTCTACCGTAAATATATCAAAACCTAATTTTTGATTAGTATTATGCATTGGTAAGAACTTCATTAGAAATCAAGGTCAGTGAAACCTTTTCCCAATGTTACTTTATGATGCACATATAACAAAAATGCCTGACAAATCTGTGCCGGTTAAAACTTAAAAACTGCATTCCTTTAAAAAATGCCACAAAATTAATCCACATAAACAAATTACCTAATTTCCATATTAAATGCTTCTCAGTTAAATGAGTCAGTGAGTCATTGACTCAAGAACCTCTTGAAGTGATTCAGTCCAAAACTGTAAACAAATCATTTAAACAGGATTAACTGATTCACTGAAATAATGAATTAAAATAAAAATGCAATCCTATTCCTATATTTATTCTCACTGAACATGCTGTTTCACTCAGAAATATGTCTAAATTGGGTTGCGGACAGCATTTCATGCTACCGTTAAAATGAAGCCAAGGACCTGCAGTAATTGCATTGAGTCACTGTCAACAATGAGTGATTTTAATAAGGATCATTAATATTTCACAGCACACAAGGTCACCTACTGCACCGACGACCTTAAGCCACACCGCCAGCATGCGGCAGAGAAGCACTGATTGAACTAAAATCGAAGCCATCATTCCCATGAGCCTCAGCTTCTGAAGCTAATCCCACACACAGCAAAGCCTCAATGAACAGTGAAAATCGACAAGATTGGCAAGGTTGCAATCACAGCGAGGTCGCCTCTCACCTGCAGGTCCAAGGCGCTGAGCTTGTTCTTGTCTCCTGAGTTGCGTTTGTACTCTTCGATGGTCCAGGAGGGCTGCGAGCGCTTGCCGTCGGCGAGGCCGGTCAGCCGCAGGTCCGTGTAGAGAGGGCTGCCCTTCACGTGAGACTTGACGGCGGGAGGGAAGTGGTGTGGGCTGAACACCTGCTCCACCAGGTAGGAGTCCTTGGGCGGCTTTGAGGAGCGGTGGGCCTGGTGGGCATCATACTGTCGATCTGTCTGTAGGGGAGAAATGGGAGGAAAGGTCATGGAAGAGGAAGCTTCGTATCTCTTCTGCTGATCTGATGAGAATGTTAGATGCATTTTAAGACTAATGATACTGAAACCATAAGGCAAAACAAAAAGGAGGGTTTTAAGCCTTTGTTGCATCTCCTGAGGTAATAAAACATTTTCAAATGATCCTCTGTGATGCAAATGTAACATAACAGCTGTTGAATCTGTATTAAAGAATTACTCCACCCCAAAATGAAAATTTTGTCATTAATCACTTACCTCCATGTTGCTGCAAACGTAAAAGCTTTGTTCTTCTTCGGAACACAATTTAAGACATTCTGGATGAAAACCAGGAGGTTTGTCACTGTCCCATTGACTGCCAGGAAAATAACTCTGTCAAGGCCCAGAAAAGAATGGAAGACATTGTCAAAATAGTCAATCTGCTATCAGTTGTTTAACCATATTTTATTAAGCTACAAGAATAATTTTGTACACAAAGACAACAAAAATAATGACTTTGTTCAACAATTTGTCTCCTCCGCGTCACCATAGCACCATTTTGAAAAAGTATCCGCTGGATGCAAACAGTTTTGTGTCAATCTTGTAAAATTATGGTTGAACAACTGATGGCAGATGGACTATTTTGACAATGTCTTTCATACTTTTCTGGGCCTTGACAGTGTTATTGACCTGGCAGTCAATGGGACAGTCACAAACCTCCCGGTTTTCATCCAAAATATCTTAAATTGCTTTCCAAAGACGAATAAAGCTTTTATGGGTTTGGAATGACATGGGGGTAAGTGATTAATGACAAAATTTAAATTTTGCAGTGGAGTAACCCTTTAAAGGTGACACATCATAAAAATCGGACTTTTTACGACTCTTAAGCAAGTCCTCAGTGCATCTACCAACCCAGAAAACGTGAACCTAGTAACTTTCTTTTGGTAAGCCTTTTTTTGCAAGCATGTGAAAAAATTAAGCTGCTCAGATTTCATCTCCCCTATGATTTAGACAGAGAATTTTATTAGAATATTACCGGCCCTTAATCTGCATGTTTCCACCCACGGTGCCAACATATTGTTTTTGCAAGCGACAACAGTGTACCAGGTCTAACACTATGGCAAAATTTTGAGCAAAGCATGCTAATGGTTCTGTCGTTGGCTGCACAGACACAGCACACTATTTAGAGTCCCAACCTCAGAGGAGATAAGAAAGCAGTGGATTTATTGATTTATTTACTGTATATTACGCTGCTGCCACACAGATCTAATATACATGTGATTTAATTCCCAGCTGTGTACCCTTACAGACATAACCAACTGTTTTTGTAACTAATGTGTGTTTTTAACAGACTTTGATGGTATTTTGACAGTTTAAGCGCAATAAGACATGAAAGAGAGCTTATTGTAGTACTCACATGCCGTGTCATAGCCACTTTCTGTGCATGTAACATGTTTTTTTAGCAGAGTATCTGAGGTACGAGTTGTAAAGGCACAGCCCTATTCTGGAAAAGGGGCGGGGAGCAGCAGCTCATTTGCATTAAAAAAAAAACATGCACGAAAACAGTGTGTTTCTGCTTCCACTCTAAATTTTTCAAAATTATATAATACATTTTCTGAAAGGTATTTTGAGCTGAAACTTCACAGATAAATTCTGGGTACACTTGAAACTTTTATTACATATTGTAAAAAAGGGTGTAATAGGATAAAATTTCATCCACATTCACATTTCAGTAGTGGTGTTTACAAAACCGTAAGCACATTATGACTGTGCATGCGCACTGGCTGGTCTAGCCTGAAAAATAAGTTTTTTAGATACCATTTAAACATAAGAAACAACATTAATGGGCCAATTAATTTCAGATTTCTGTTGCTGATTTGACATATGTAACTTAATTGTGAGTTCAGCGAGCAGTTTTTGAGATTTTAGGATTCTCCCATTCATTAAGATAGGACTTGGTCTTGTATGGCCACTGAGTGAAGAGACTTTCCTTGAAAGGGAAACCTTTAATGTTATAAATGTTTAATGCACTTCATGTTGTAAATTACAATGAATGGAACATATTTTCTTACTCATTTTTTGCATTTTTTACATCTTTATGGCACAAGATATTCCTATTTAAATAAATGTGATAAACGAATTAAGTAATCTAAAAGCAATCTAAAAGTAATCTGATTATATTACCTAAAATGTATAATGTATCTGGAATCAGTAACAGATTAGAATTTGTAAGTAATCTACCCAGCTTGCGAAAAAGTTCCCACTGTACATTTTCGTCATGACATCAGGTAGAATATATTAGTTCGATGTGATCTAATATGTTTGTAAATGCTACTACTTGTTCTGGAACATTCAGGAAACATTCAAAAGTAACATTCTCATAATATAATGGAATGTTCCCTTGACACTCACATAACCATTCAAAACTCAAAACAGTAATGTTAGCAAAATGTTCTGAGAATATATTTTAGATACTCAAAACACCCTAATATTATTGTAGCAAAATTTGCACAGGCAAACACCTGCTATCCTTCAGCAATTCAGAGTTATTTGACTCAAAAAGACAAAAACAAGCAGCTGAACACCAGGGGAACACCAGGGGCCGATGCAAACACACCACATCAGCTATAAGTCTCAGCAAAAAGCATGCTGGCGCTGCATGAGTTTAACTAGCGATATATATACGGAGCAAGCAGGAATGACTGCAGTCTTGTTTGGGGAGCAGGAAATTTGTTTGCCTCAGTCCTTAGACTATTATAAAGACTAATATCTGAGTCAGGAGCTTATTCCTGTCCGGAGGGACACCGGAGTGCTGTGGCTTATACAAACCTGAAAGATTTGATTATCATGAACTGGGTCAGTCATTCAACAAAATGAGCCCCATTAGTGCGGAAAAAAAATACTTTAATAATGAGCAGCTGATACAGCTTGTACTATGTTTACACATTTTTCTAAACATAATCTAATCGTAGCAAAAATGTAACTTTTTTGCTAAATGTAAAAAAAAAAATTAAACTTAACTTTGCATTTACTTCATTTCTTAATTGTTTTTTTTCTGTTTTTCATGAGGATGTTATGTTTAGCTTGTTTCCATTCCTTGTTGTATTAGAGAAAAACTCCCTCTAAAGCAGGGGTCACCACACTCGGTCCTGGAGGGCTGGTATCCTACAGATTTGATCTCCAACCCTAATCAAACACACCTGAATCAGCTAATCAAGGTCTTAATAGGTATACTTGAAACTTCCAGGCAGGTGTGTTGAAGCAAGTTGGAGCTAAACTCTGCAGGACACTGGCACTCCAGGACCAAGTTTGGTGACCCCTGCTCTAAAGTAATTAACTTTCCCATAAATTAAACAAAATTATCAAAATGAAAAATTAAAAAGAGTATATTTGTTAAAATATCAGCATTCAATTATGGAGCTGAAATGAATATATTTACAAAATACGTTTCACAAATGCAATGCTAATTTGCATACATAAATATTTTTGCAAACACAGATTTACCATATTTAGCAATTCACAAACTCCCTATATAACGTATGATGTGCAAATGCACAAAATAAGAGAAATTCAAAGCACAATTCATAAATACAAAAGTATGGTTGCACATTTCTCAATGTTTCATTTACAAATGATTGTAAAATCTGCAACAGCAAGTTGTTGTGTGGATTTTTGACTATTTTGAAACTTTCTTTTCATAAACCGGTTTACAAATATTTGATTTTTTTTTAAAAAGTATATCTTCTTTAGTCAAACAGATGTGAGTTTTAAATCTAGCCAATTATTATAAACCTTGCTAAAAGGGACACCCAAAAATGAAAATTCTGTCAATAATTACACAAAAGCTTCATAGAATTACAGTTAAACCACTGACTATTTTGTCGATTTTCTTGGTACCTTTCTGGACCTTGAACCTGATAGTACCCTTGCTGCTTATGGAGAGTCATAGAGCTCTCTGATTTAATCAAAAATATCTTAATTTGTGTTCCTGATGATGAATGAAAGTCTTGCGGCTTTGTTATGATATGACGATGAATAATCTAATGACCACATTTTCATTTTACTATTCCTTTAAAGCTTTGTGGTATTTTGTAGTTTCACAACCTTCAGCAATGGACATTATGTGCTCACCATAGAATGAAGAGTTCAGATGCAAAACCAGGTAAAAGCCATCTCGGTCAAAAATGAGATAATAATACTAATTGAATGCTCTCGACACATATTATACATCCATCAAATACTTGCTAAAATCCTACCCTCAGCCCAATCAGAAATACCAGTACTTACATGTAAACCTCTACATCGAAGGCTGATAAAAATGCATTTTTTAAAGAAAGATGTCTCTCAAGATGAGCTATTCATATGCATCTATATTATTTATAACAATGGTTTTTGCATCAGGTCCCAGACTTCACATTGGACATGCCCAAAAATACCCTTAGGCCAAACACTGAAATATACAATTACCTGCAGGTAATTTTGAGCCAAATTCACACAGGGTTTGCCTGGAAAAGATAAGGAAAATATATTCTGTTCCATTTTAAAATGACTGTGGCCTATTTTCTGGCTGCTACCCACCCGTTAGGAACTATATCATCTGAATCATTTCAATATAATTGCAGTATTCTGTTCATTTTGTCTCTCTTTTACAAACACCCACATTCTTTCTGTTCTCTCTCGGCTGAAATTTAAGGTAAGGTGCTGTTCTGTCTGGCCTGAGCTAAGGTGAAAATTAAAAAAAGCCACAGGAGCGAGAGCCGAAGAGTGTAATGTTGATCCACCTCCTGTTTTCCAGCAGGGAAAGACTAATCAAACAACCACAGATGCAAATGAGGGAAGGCCAACTGAGGGAAGGAAAAATATTGTCTTTCTGATATTTATACGAGAAAGCAGCAGCAGTGCTATAATATGTACTGCAGGTTGACTCAATGTCATACAGACGACTGTGACTCACCGAAGGCTCAAATTTCATCATTCAACCACAAAGATTCTGTATTTATTTTCTCATACGGTAACATAACCAACACAAGTTATAAAACCATGGTATCGTGGCATTGCAAATTAAAACTCTTTATTGCTGCTGTGAATTCATTAAGTGTAATCTCACTGAGACACAATCATTAGTGTTGTTGCTAAGTAAGAATCATTATAACAAGTGCTAAATCACTGGCATTAGAGATTTCAACAAACCCCCAACATAAACTATGAATCTATGACACATATATGTTTGTGCAAAAGGCAGGATCTGCTGCTGCTTTTATGCATTTATTTTTTTAACCAGTAAACATCCACTTAGTAACTGCACCAAGACTATTAAAACTAAGACTATTGAAATCATTTTTGGAAAACTGAAATGAATTTAAAATAGAAATAACAGTGCTACAGTTACTAAAACAAAAAAATAAAGCTAAACAGTAATATAAAAAAAATAAAAACTACTAAAAGTACTACAACTAAAATAAAAATTAATTTAAGCTAAAATAAATAAATACATGCATCTCCAAAAAGTAATAAACAAAGCACATAAAATTACTAAAACTACAAAAACAAAAGATCATTCAAAATATAAAATTAAATTAAATGGAATAAATAAAATAAAAAGAACAGAACAGAGAAATTATATTGTAGAATAGAATAGAATAGAATAGAAAAGATTCAAATATGAAAGATCAGAAAAAAATATGAAGATATTATAAGAATAAAAACAGCACAGAAGAAGAGTAGAATAGAATGTAAAAAAAAATACATTGGAAAGAACAAATTGCAAAGAACAAATTGCAAAACAGAAAATTATACTGTAGAAAAGAATAGAATAAAATACAATAAAGATAAAACTATAAAAGTTCAGAAAAGAATATAAAGACATTATAAATAAGAATACATCAGAAGAGAATAATAAATCTCTTTATTCTATAGAATAGAATAGAATAGAATAGAAAGCAAAAAAGAAACAATGGAACAAAAAAATTCAAAAATGGAATGAATAAAATAAAAAGAGCAGAACAGAAAAATTATACCGTAGAATAGAACAGAATAAGGAAAAATACAATAGAATAGAATAGAATAGAATAGAATAGAATGCAAAATAAGAAACTGAATGGAACAGAACAAATTACAAAATGGAATAAAAAAAAAAGATCAGAACAGAGATATTATACAGTAGAATAGAGTAGAATAGAATAAAATAGAATAGAATAGAATAGATAAAAATAAAATATCAGAAAAGAATATAAAGATATAAATAAGAATAAAAACAGCACAGAACACATCAGAAGAGAATAAGGAAAATTAGAATAGAATAGAATAGAATAGAATAGAATAGAATAGAAACCCAAAAAAAGAAAATGAATGGAACAGAACTAATCCCAAAATGGAATAAATAAAATCAAAAGAACAGAACAGGAAAATTATAGAATAGAGTAGAATAAACAACAAAAACACATAACAATTAAAGCTAAAAAAACACTATGATAGTATATAAATTATACTAAAATAAATTTGTTGAGTTGAAGTTGAAGTACTAAAACTAAATAAAAATAAATTTAGGCTAAAATAAATAAAGAAATACCCAAAAAGTAATAAACAAAGCACAAAACATTACTAAAAATGTATTAATTAAAATGAAAATTAAAACTATAAAGACAAAAGATAATTAAAAATATTAATGAATACTATAATAGTATACATAATACTGAAAAAGCAGTTAATATAATATGCAGGTAATATAAATGTAAAATAATAATTATTGTTTATAAACTAAACAGAACTAAATAAAAAATATTTAAAAACAACATACTAGCCATAACAAAAGCACATAACAAAATTACTAAAACTAAAACTAAAATCTAATTAAAAATATGGATAAATACTATAATAGTGTAAAATAATACTAAAATGTATAGGTTTATGTTGACATACTACAACTACTTAACCAAAAAAGTAAAGCTAAATAGAAATATTTAAAAACAAAGTACTAAACATAAAGCATAAAATTAAAAATGAAATCTAAAATGTATAAACATAAAAGCTGATTAAACAGGTAATACTAAAATACACAGTGCTAAACCTATAAGAACACTTTAGACAACCAATTATCAACACACTGGCAACCAACCACAACAACCTGCTGTACCAGTGAGATTAGCACAGGAAGCACCTTCGCATTTGCAAATATATAGTCTTTAATTTTGTCATCTAAATCCATTAGCCTATTCAGGGCACTTCTCTTCAGTACATTCTTTGTCCAACACACTTTGAAGTTGAATGGACACACACAGTCTTAATTAAAACCTCATTGAAGATAGTCTTCAAATGAAGCGACTAAAGGCACTGTTTGTTCATACTCCACCAGCCAAATATTTAAAGTGTGCTTTTAGCTTGACCACTACTGACATGAGCTTATCGCTTGGCTAGCTGGCACTTTTGTTTGGGCTTGAAGAGAAAAGGTTTGCATTGCCCTTTATCAAGGACACTTTGTGAGAAAGAACGGATGTTGTGCTAAGTGCCTGTCTGGAAATGACAGTTCTCTCGTATCTTCTGGTTTCACTGGCTGCGCTCTCGCATAAAGAAGTCGTGCTGAAAGGATGGTGTGAATTGGAGGCAGGGTGATATAGACGGAAAGAAAATCAAAGAGAGCGACAGGATGCATACAGTAAGACTCACATTAACCCAGAAAAACATTTACCGAAACATTCACAGCTGAATAGATGTTTGGCAGGCGAGCTGTTTGCTTCAAACCCCATTGACAGCGTTAATTTAAATACACGAAAGCAACGCTTTTAAATGAAAGATGAAAAAGACAGAAAGTTAAAAAACATCAAGCATCAAGAAACGGAATTGCAGTTCTCTTCTGCTATTGGTCAAACAGACAGATAGTCAGATTGGTCAGTTTGGGAATCTCACAGTATCAGATCAGTGTTTGATAGTGGCACAAAACATAATGTTTCTAGTTTTCATGACTAATAAACAGCTTTTTTATGGTCAACTCTATATGATAAACTCCACCCTTTAAATAAAGGTGACCTCAAAAGGCACAGAATGATCTAAAGCACAAGGCTGTTGTGTTCTCATTAATGTGAATGAGGTTTGATTAGCCACCAGTTCCCTGTGCGACCATTCACTAAAATTAACTACAGCTTGGATCGTCCCAGAGCGCAGAGACTTTTGGCACGCGCAAGTTCCCCAAAAAGATCAGAAGGGACGATACAGGAACTGGCAGGCGTCGAACCAGGCAAATAAGCCAAGAAGACGAGAGCGAGAGGCAGAGGAGGAAAACTGAGAACACATGGAAATATTCCCAAGACTAGAGAAGAGAAAGTGTTGCACACATTGCAAGAGAAGAAAATAATAGAATAGAATAGAACAGAATAGAATAGACAAATAAAAATACATAAATACGAATAAAAAACATAGAACATATCACAGGAGAATAAGGGAAATAAAAATAGAATAAAATAGAATAGAATAGAATAGAATAGAACAGAATAGAAGAAACACAATGGAACAGAACATATTCCAAAATGAAAAAAAAAAAACACAACAGAAAAATTATACTGTAGAATAGAATAGTAAAGAATAGAATAGAATAGAATAGGCAAAATATAAAATATCAGAAAATAAAGACATTATAAATAAGAATGAAAAACAAAGAATACATCAGAAAAGAAAGAGTTTAATAATAGAAAACTAACTAATATAGAAAATTATACGGTAGAATAGAACAGAATAGAATACAATACAATAAAGATAAAGATAAAATAAAAATCAAAAAAGAATATAAAGACATTTTAAATAAGAATAAAAACAACTAAATACATCAGAAGAGAATAAATAAAATAAGAATAGAATAGAACAGAATCGAATAGATAGCAAAAAAGAAATGGAATGGAACAGAACAAATTTCAAAATGGAATAAATAAAATAAAATGAACAGAACAGAAAAATTATACTGTAGAATAGAATAGAATAAGGTACAATAGAATAGAATAGATAAAAATATAAACAATCAGAAAAGAATAGAATAGAATAGAATAGAATAGAATAGAATAGAATAGAAAGCAAAAAAAGAAACAAATTTCAAAATGGAACAAATAAAATAAAAGACCAGAACAGAAAAAATATACTGTAGAACAGGACAGAACAGAATAGAATAGAATAGAATAGAATAGAATGCAAAAAAGAAACTGAATGGAACAGGACAAATTACAAAATGGAATAAATAAAATACAAAGAACAGAACAGCGACATTATACAGTGGAACGGAATATAACAGAATAAAGTAGAATAGAATAGAATAGAATAGAATAGAATAGAATAGAATAGAATAGAATAGAAAGCAAAAAAAGCAGAACAAATTCCAAAATGGAATAAAATAAAAAGAACAGAACAGGAAAATTATACTGTAGAATAGAAAAAGGTACAACAGAATAGAATAGAATATAATAGAATAGAATAGAATAGAATAGATAAAAATATAAACAATCAGAAAAGAATATAAAGACATAAATAAGAATAAAAACAACATAATGCAGAAGAGAATAAATCACGAGAATAGAGTAGAATAGAATAAAAAGCAAAAAAGAAACAAAATAGAATAGAATAGAATAGAATAGAATAGAATAGAATAGAATAGAATGCAAAAAAATAAATTGATTGGAACAGAACAAATTTCAAAATGGAACAAATAAAATAAAAGAACAGAACAGAAAAATATACTGTAGAATAGAATAGAATAGAATAGAATGCAAAAAAAGAAACTGAATGGAACAGGACAAATTGCAAAATGGAATAAATAAAATACAAAGGACAGAACAGCGACATTATACAGAATAGAATAGAATAGAATAGAAAAACATAACAATGTAACAGAACAAATTCCAAAATAAAGTAAATCAAATAAAAAGAACCACTGTAGAATAGAATAGAATAGAATAGAATAGAATAGAATAGAATAGAATAGACAAAAATATAAAAGATAAAGACATTACAAATAAGAATTAAAAACCTTCACAGAACATATCACAGGGGAATAAGGAAAATAAGAATAGAATAGAATAGAATAGAATAGAATAGAATAGAATAGAATAGAATAGAATAGAAGAAACACAATGGAACAGACCAAATTCCAAAATTAAACAAATAAAATAAAACAACAGAATATATCAAGAATAAGGTAAATGAGAATAAAATAGAATAGAATAGAATCTAAAAAGAACAGAACAAAAATTATACTGTAGAATAGAATAATAGAATAAACATTAGAACAGAGAAGAATGTCACAGAACACAATAATTAGCAAAGAACAGAACAGAACTGTACAAAACAGAATAAACAAACAAACAAAACAGAACCATAACAACAAAATAAATAGCACAAAACAGAACAAATAAAAAACGAACAAGACAGAACCACAACAACATAAGCAGCACAACACAAAAAAAAAGATAAAACCTTAAAATGACATAACATTAAATAGCACAAAACAGAGGAAATGAATGAAACTGAACAAAATAGAACCATAACATGACATATAACATAACATAAAAGGCACAAAACAGAACAAGATAAATCCACAACATAACTCATCGCTGCTAACCCTGTATAAGCATGGCCTTGTTTCTGATTTCCTCCTGTATGTGATCGGAAATGGAAGCCCACACTCCATTACCCATTGAGAGTCGACTGCATCCAGCTTGCCTACTAAAGTCTTAGGTCATGTCTTCCTTTCAGTTCACTTTTTTTCTGTCATCCCATTCAAATGTATTCAGAGATAAATAACCAGAAACTGATTTCTCGCCTTTTTGACACCTTGAATCCTTCTATACGCTTAAATCAGTGTACAGAGAAACTTATTCATCTGTTTTGCAGTATTCATGGAATCCTTGAGCTTGTTTACATAGCCTTTTCAATGCTGCAGAGTACTGAAGCTTCAGCTCATAGATGTGTCAACATATTAACTCAAGAGCTGGTAAATACTTTACAGGACCAATTTGCCGTGAAATCCCTGTTCCTCTGGGGGGATTGAATTAAAATTATTTGTCTCGTTCTCTGTTGTGCCCTGCTCTCAATCTGTGCCCCGTCTGGGATAAAGTACAGCTAGATATAGGTAGAATGGGTAAACTGTGTAATAATCGCACCACAAGACACCATGGCTGTACTATTAGAGATATGATATTAAAACTAGCTTGCTTCCAAAACAACATGCCTGCATGTATTTTGGAAATGGATGTCGGGTAATTGTCCATAACCACCTAGGGGTGTCAACCATTGCAGAAATCTGACAACCTTGGTGCATGGATATCAAGTAGGGGACATAACATTCTTCTTGCAGCTGTGACTGATTTGCTTAAAACCAGGGAAGTGGCGCTAGGCATAATTATGTTTACCCCTTACTGATAGTTTTTTTGTTTATTCGATTGGCAGCCAGTGCTGGCTACAATTTCTGGTAGTGCACATTAAAAAAAGCTCTTAAAATATAATGACTATTGCCTAAAAATGTTACGCCCCAGTAATCAGCAAATGGAATACAATGGTAGATTTGCTAAAATGTGTTCTACAGCACCTGATATGACTTCTTACAGGATGCAACGGCAGGCACCAAACCTTGATTTTACCATTACAACAAAGTATAGACTAATATACATCTAACTAATTTTACAAATTTGCATTTCAAGTCATTATAAAGTGCACAATCCATGTTTTTTTTTCAGCACCTGTATGCTTTCATGAAGTGCACTTAATGCAGTAACAGTTCTCAGCTCATCTCAAGTCAACATGAGCGAGTGAGTCATCTCAGTTAATTCGGTATTGAAGTTGTCTGACTAATTTGGATTTAGACCAATGACTCTCACAATCGAATTAGTCTGTTTTGCCAGTCGTTCATTAAAAAAGAGAGATGCACCAGTGCAATGTAATTCATACAACGCCCACAACAGCAAATTCAACATGCAAGGACAAGAAAAGCGCACAACTAGTTACCTCTCTGGGTTTCCTATGTCTGTCCTTGCCTTCACTATGTCGGTCTCTTTCTTTCCCTTCCTCCCCTGTGTGATTGGAGTAAGAAACAGTCCTCCAGTCTCGAGGGGAGTTGGTGATGCTGGCCACTTTGGACTCGGTGGCGCTGTTCTCCTCGTTTAGCGACCTGGACGACCTGCGTGTCAACATGCTCTTCTTCAAAGCTTTAACCCTTAGGCTTTCGCTCCCATCGGCCTCCGAGCAGCACCATTCTGGACTTTTATCCACCTTCATGTTGTGTCCAGTGGTGTGACACTGGAAAACGTGAGGAGAGAGGTTTGCGTCGGTCTTAATCTGCTCCACATGACCATTATCACTCGATTTCCCATTAGCCTCCGGTTCTTGAATCTTCTCATCCAGTCTAGTAAGCTTCGAGAGGACCTGAGAGATCTCCCCTCGCACCCCTGAAAGAGACTCAAGCTTCTTCTCAATCTCGCCAATCCTGAGTACCAGCTTGCAGACACTGTCTTTGAGCTCATCATCCGAGTTCTCCAGTGACTGGAAGAGGCGGTCGAGCTTGATGCCGGTTTTGCCCAGCTTGATGGTGTTGTGTTCAGGTGAGCTGTCCCCATCTGACTTCGTCACCTGAGACAAGGAGCCATTGCTGTTGTAGCACGATGACTGCACGACTCCCAGAGAGCCACAAACACTCATGTCATCCAGAAAGCGAAAGATGTCACTGATATCATCACTGACAATCTCAGAGTCCTCATCTGAGTGTTTGAAGGGTGGCCTCTCTCCATATTTGTTGTGTCCGGGGTACTCTTTCACTTTCCTAGTTTCGGATTGTTCCGTCTGGGTCCCGACGCTCATGCCGTTGTCCACATTGCTCGTCTGAAACGATGGACAGTTGATGCTCTTTTCCTTGTACCTTTTCCCAACCTCTCTTTTCTCAACACTGGGTCCGCAGGCCACAGAGGTCATCTCTTTTGTTTTGGCTCCATTGGACTTCTTGGGGAAACCTGAGGGAGAGGCAGTGGGCTTGTCCTTTGCACACTGAAAGTGCTGGTCGTTTTCCATGTTGCTGACGTTATGACGGTGATTGTCCTTAGCCACTTTGCCATTCAAAAAGGACCTCTCAAAGTCAGGACCTTCTTCTGTATTGAGACTCAAGCTCTTGACAGGCCAGGCTGGCTGCTTTCCATGCTTGCTAGAAGCCCTCCTGTTGCTCACGCACTCTGAGACCGTTGTAGGTCCAAAGTAAGTGGACGCTTGCAAGTCGTCCAGGCTCTCGTGCTTCACCCGTGTTTTGTTCTGAATGGGCGAGCTGACGGGTTCAAAGTAAGGGTTGCTGTATGGCAGCTCGAAACTGTGATTGAAGAAAGTGGGAGGCTTGCTCAGCTCCCTCCTGTGGCGGTATTCGCCACCAGCTTTGGGATTCGCTCTGCACTCCGCAGTGATCACGTGGGGTGAGAAGGCAACAAGGTTGTGGAAATCCTCTTTGAAGATATTCCGCTTTTGCATGCACGAGTGCACAGTGAAAGGCTCTCCGCTGGACACGAAAACTTCCTTGATCCCTGGGTTGGCGTGGAGAGATTCCTGGTCAGTTGTTGATTCGCTGTCGATGTCCATGGGGAAGTAAGTGCTCTGCATCTCGCACGGAGGAGGACTGACGCTGGGGTACTGTGGCAGATGCTGTAGTTTATCCAGCGATGCTGCCCTACATTTCAGATCCTTGTTGACTCCCAAGAGGAAGTTGGGTTCTGAGGTGGGTATAAACTGCTGGCAGTTGTTGCAATCAGATTTCGGGCAAGGTGACTTCCGAGAGACGTGATGACCCCTGGTGTCCAAGAGGTTATACCCCCTGTCGTGATCATTGTATTTATACACATCCGTGTCAGATCGACAGGACTCAAAGGACTGGTTCTTATGAAACTTAGGTCTCTGAGCCATTGGCAGCTTGTCTTTGGCCATACCTCCATTCATCTGAATGAGATTAAACATGGTGACAATGTCTGCCGCCACCATGAGCTTTTTGGACTGTTGGTCCTCCACCGAGCACCTCATCTTGTCTTTGAATAAGGTTGCGGGGAAAGCTGGATCCAAGCATGCTGTGTAGAACAGCAGACTCCTCAGCTTAGCCAAATGGACCAAGTCAAACCTGGCACACAGGGACTTACAAAGGTCTTGGTACGAAACGGTACTGTACTTAGTATCCAATTCCTCCAAAATCCTCACAAGGAAGAGGGAATACTCTGGCATGGCATCCATTTCGATTCTCGATTTTGTGAGGAAAGGACAGCCTGTAGGGGACAGATGAATGATTAGTGACTGAAGAAAAGTGAGCCATCTGCCAATCTACCGTAAAATCATATCAAGATGCCAGACTGTAGCCACCATAGACATACTCAGAATATTGATTGATCAATATGGGGGTTTCAATAACTTTTACAATGAACTCCAAAAGTCTGAGACTATAGCGTTCAAAACTTTTAAAATCTTATGGCATAAAATGAATGTGAAATACTTAAGATTATGCACCATTTCTACATTTGTGACATTAATTATGTGACTCCCTTATGCAAAATAGGAGATCTTCAAGCTTCAGTTGAAGCACAAGATGCTCTTTGCAATTCAAATCATGCTGGATAACATACAGTAGATCTAGTACAGCCTATGCAAGCTCAAGTACATACTGTTATTAAAACAATATAGAGAAATTCTGAAAGTACGCACATGCAATGTTTACTCACTGAAATGATACTCATTATAGTGCTTGTGATTAAAAAGCATTATATGGATAATAGCTCAGAGATCTAGAGACTTTGGTACCATTAGAAAATATGAGCACAGTTTCAGATATTGTTGAGATCTCTTCTAACATTCTATAGAAGACACATGATATGGTTAAAACTGTAAATATTTTAAAAGCAAAAAGTCTCCATTTGCTCTCCATTTGACCTCATTGCTGTCGAGAAGAAACAGCTGAGATATGAAAGAAATGTCTTACCTATGGATTTGGACCCTACTCTGCATTTGGTCCCTCCGATCTTGAATATAAAAGAAAGGAAACAATTATTTGCAATGAAAATCTTATAAGAAAGCTGAACTACTTGATAAAATGCATTAACAAATGCATAAAGAAACAGTTGTTCTACACATGCAACTATGTCGTTTCAGTTGCATAATAGGACTGTAAATCAATTTGCACTGCAAGTATGCATTTATTAAAATTCTCAGCCTCAGAAAAAAAATCGATTGGGGGAAAAAAGCTGAATAATTGAACACATTCACAATCAGGAGATCCTGGAAAAGGCTGGATTTAAAATCAACCCAGAACCATTTGAAAATACAAAATTTAAGCTCTATAATAAATCACTAAGAACAGAAAAAGAACACACACCTATTCAACGGTCCCATCTGCTGTCCTCTGGATCGACAGCGGGGAAAAACTGGCCAGCGATGTTTAAACTCAGAAGTGCATTATTAATCCACAGACATTTCTTTGCAGTTGCACGGCACCAGCATCAGCATCATAAATCCCCGCGTCCACCTGACCATTGGGAATGCTATGGAATGGCCTCGCTTCATCTGTATCCCATCCGGATTGCAGGGGGGGAGTTTGGTGAGGGAGCTGCTCTCTCTCCATCTGATGGAGCTCAGAGCGCTCAACTCGTCTTTGTTTCCACCTAGAATGACGTAATTTCACCTTAAGACCATCGCGAGCGCGTGGAGACAGGTTGAGGAATGGACAAACGGGATTTAAATCGCATTATGCATTTAATAGAAAGCGCTGCGTGACGCGTCCGTGGATCAGCCATGCGGGAATCGCGGATCGCAAACACTGCATTAGTAGGCTATAACGCTACTCTCCCGCACTCCTCTAATGCAGGTTCAGAGGAATACACGTTTAAAAGGGAAAGAAAACTAACGCAAAGTGATAAAGTTGAAAAACGAATCCCAGGAGACTAAGTTGTCACAATGAAAATTTGCCATTAAATAGCCTTAAAAATGACATGATACAGAAAGAATAAATAAAGACAAAATTTAAGATCTATAATAAATTTGCCATTAAACATCCTTAAAAAAAGGGTAATGTTTTTTTTAAAGAATTCAGGCTCACCAATCCTGCTTTTATTTGATACAAATTACAGAGAAAATTGTGAAATATTATTACTATCCAAAATAAGTGCTTTCTATTTGAATATATTTTAAAATGTAATTTATTCCTGTGATCAAAGCTACATTTTCAGAATCTTTACTCCACTCCTTAGTGTCACATGATCCTTTAGAAATCATTCTAAAAAGCTGATTTGCTGTTCAAGAAACATTATTATTATTATTATTATTAAAATGAAAAACAGATGCATAATTTTTTTCAGGATTCTTTGATGAATAGAAAGATCCAAAGAGCAACATTTACCTGAAATTAAAAGCTTTTGTAACATTATACACTATAGTATTCAAATGCTTAGAGTCAGTATAATTTTTATTTATTTATTTTTTGGAAAAGAAATTCATTATTTTAATTAGCAAGGATGTTTTAAATGGATCAAAAGTGATAATAAAGACATTTCTAATGTTACAAATGATTTCTATTTCAGATAAACGCTGGTCTTCTGTACTTTCTATTTGTCAAAGAAACCTGAAATACTTCTATAATAATAAATGTTTTTGAACAAAAAATCAGAATATTGGAATGATTTCTGAAGGATAATGTGTCTGGAGTAATGATGCTAAAAATTCAGCTCTAAAAACACAGGAATAAATTACATTTTAAAATACATTCAAATAGAAAACAGTTATTTTAAAAAGTAAAAAAAATTGTACTGTTTTGGCTGTACTTTAGATCAAATAAATACAGGCTTGGTGAGCAGAAGACACTTTAAAAAAACATTAAAAATCTTACTGTTCAAAAACTTTTGATCGGTAGTTTATAAGAATAATGCAAATTTTATATTCGGCTATCGAAAACTTAAAAATAAAAGTAGCGTTATTCTTTTATATATATACTATACATTTCTGGTAGCCAAAAAAAACAAAAAAAACAACATGCTTTGCAATTTAGCTTAACATTTTATTGAACTTATTAAGCAAGCAGCACAATTAAATTTAATTAAACTTAATGAGCTTTTACTGTTTTTGAGTGCTATTCTGGTATACAAAATCAAAACAAATACCTAATTAAGTATAAAACTGTGAATTCAAAATGCATTACTGGATTTTCATAACATATAGGCCTATTTACAGTGCAAATGACATTGCATATGCATCATATATCCATATTCTAAATTATGCACCGTTTATAACCAGAGTGACCTTGCCTATGGCTTTGCAGGGGTATTTGATTTACTATTCCTCCATAACACATAACACAGTTTGATTCATAGTAACCACTGACACATGGCCATAAAACAGACAATGCAGCTGCTAAATTATTGTAAGGGTGGTGTCTCCAAGACAACATGAAATCATAACCATCAGATGCCATGCATATCATGCATAACAATTTTCTGATAATAGCATTAATATGGTAATCCTGCACCGCGGGCTGAAATGTTTTGGTGAGATTGGTTGACACTTGCGTGAACCTTCAGGGAACTCTGGCCATTTGTTTATGTTTGCAGCACTAACATCAGCGTGAGATGAAACTCTTGCCACCTAGTCAAGTCAATATCATTGCTCCTGACAAATCAATACTGTATTACTGTTCACTCAGCATTGCTCCAGACTCTTGTTAGCATTCGTCTGTTGTGGCTTAGGCCTTATAGATCTCGCTTTTTTGCTGACTGTCACAAATGTGCAAGACTCCAGAGAGCATTCATACACACAAAAGCATGCAGAGAAATGAGCTCAAACTGCAGTGCTCAGGTTGCGCTATGACATCACTTCAGTGTGTAATGCGATCGTTAGTACGAATTATATGTTTTAGACCTTTTCTGCCGTCTGCAGATGAGAGGAAAGAGACTCCTGGGATCCTTCAAAATATTAATAATTCAAGAAATGCTATAAGAGCCTGCGACAGTGGTTTTGCTTCAGGACCCGGAATTTACATTGGACATCAAGGGCAACCAAACACAGTACAAAACCTGCCATATAAAATTAGATTAGAAAGGACCTTAAAATCAACATTGAATTTTTTTAAAGATATGGAAGAGCATTTATCTCCTTATATGGTTTACGGCATTTTATTTTATTAATTACATTTAATGTTTTTTTCTTTTTATTTTCATTGGACCTATCAAAATGTGTCTGTTATTTTATTATTTAATTTGATTTAATATCATTTTATTTATTTATTTTTATTTTAGCCATGATCCACCTTTAATAAAAAAAAAAAAACATGTGTGAATGTTCTTTCTTATGCCATGAATGATCTTTTTCGTGCCAGTTTTGGTAATTTTTTTCTTTTTCCCTATCACATGCGTTAAAACAAAATTGAATTTTAAAATATGAGAGATTATTTATTTCCCCTGTTCTAATATGGTTTACTGCATTTTATTAATTGCCAGGTTTAGGTAATTATTCATTTTCCCCATCACACTTATTTTAATTTAATTTAATTTAATTTAATTTAATGAAAATATTAATGTTCTCTCTCATGCCTGATCTCTTTCACGCCAGTTTTCGTTAATTTTTCATTTTCTCCATCACATTATTATTATTTGCATTTAATATTTTTTCCTGGTTTTTTTTTTTCCTTTGTTTCTATCAAAAAAAAAAAAAAGCTAATTTTTTTATATTTTAAATTATATTAAAACATTTATCTCCTGTCCTAATATGGTTTACTGCAATTTATTATTTGCATTTAAAAATTTTATTTTCCTTTGTATCTATCAAAAAATGTGGCTTTTTATTTTATTTTATTATATTTATATTATTTATATTTTATAGCCATGACCCACCATTAATGAAAAAATCAAAACATGAAAATGTGTATGTTCTTTCTCATGCCACGAATGATTTTTTTTGTGTTAATCTTTTATTTTCCCCATCACACGTGCTAATACACTGGATAAAATGTTGAACAAACAATTTTTTAAATTTTAAATTTAAATTTTAAATTTTAAATTTTATTTAATTTTGAAAATTAAATAAAGTGACCCTGTCTCCCATTGGTCACTAACACTAATCCCGTCTCCCATTGGACAGCCAAACAGATAGTCCCGCCCTAAACTCACGCCATTGGCTGTGCTGGTTGCACAGATGCACAGCGTTACACTTTGAAGAGTTAAATGATAAAACAGCATACCTCAGCTTGAAATATGACATGACAATAATAAAATAACCAAGACTTAAAATTGTGAGGAGGCACAGAAGTGTTGCTTTCATTTAGACAATGTATGAAAGTTTAAACTGGCCTTCAGAAGCTCAACTCCAACAACCCTCTGCTCTCTGACCGATATTCTTAATTTTCCAGCCGACTAAACAGTGTTAACAGAGGCCAGACTCAATGGATGTTACCTCATTCCAAGGGGAAGCCTATCAAAGAGCCCGAAGATCCATGCGTGAAGCATTGGGCTTTTGAAACTTTGAACCAGTATAATTGGATCTGCTGAATCTCAGGGACAGTAGGGGGCCGTCTCCTCCTTATCCAGTGGAAATCAGCAATGCATAATCAGACTTACACACTTACAGATGAAAGGAACATATTCTGAGAATGTTCTTTCTCTAGTTTGCACTTTTAAGCAGTTTTATTCAAAATCTTTACTATCTGAGGCCTGAGTTCATTCCTATATCTATCTATCTATCTATACAGTTTAAGTCAACAGTTTACATACACCTTGTAGAATCTGCAAAATGTTAGTTATTTTACCAAAATAAGAAGGATCACACAAAATGCATGTTGTTTTTTGTTTACTACTGACCTGAGTAAGATATTTCACATAAAAGATGTTTACATATAGTCCACAAGAGAAAAAAATTGTTGAATTTATCAAAATGACCCTGTTCAAAAGTTTACATACACTTGAATCTTAACACTGTGTTGTTACCTGAATGATCCACAGCTGTCTTTTTTTTTGTTTAGTGATAGTTGTTCATGAGTCCCATGTTTGTTCTGAACAGTTAAACTGTCCGCTGTTCTTCAGAAAAGTCCTTTAAGTCCTACAAATTATTTGTTTTTTCAGCATTTATGTGTATTTGAACCCTTTCCAACAATGACACTATGATTTTGAGATCCATATATATATCCATATATATATATAATAAACTGTAAAATATTTACAAAAATGTTAATAGTACATCAATGATATTAAAATACCTAAAGTGCCTTGAACTAACAAAACCCAGTGCTTTATCATCATCCTCCAGGAAGTGACAATTTTTGTGCAAAAACAACAGCAGAAGCATCAGTATGCATTATTAACAGAAACCAGTCTGATAATATAAACATTTGAAAAAAAAAAGATTAAAACATATTAGGATTCATAACACCCTCTTGCAACCACCCAACATTTGCACTCATATTTCATCTGATGTTATAACCGTTATGGTAACATGTTGTAATTCTTCCATTATTAATAGGTTAGTGTCTCTGTTGGGGAAAGGACAGAAGCTCCTTCAGTATTATGTAACGTATATGTCTACTGTGAGATTATACACCACAGGCTGAGCAATGTATGCACACACACACACACACACACACACACACACACACACACACACACACACACACACACACATTAATCAGCTGTGACCTTGAAGTTCTGTAAATCTCTGTATCCTGACTCCTGCATGCTGCATCATCTGTCACAAACTAGTATACTTACTTTAGTGGTCTTTGTGCCTATCCACCTTCTTCAACCGGAAGTAAGCCTATAGGTGAGACTTCCGGTTCATTAGCTGCTATTGTAAAATAATGAGAAGAATAACAACGTGCATTAAATGGTAAAACTGTTTGCACTACAAACCAGTGTGTGCATAATTAAGATAATACATTAAAATAATATGGTAAGACACACCAATTTGCAATATCAAGCAGCAAAACAAGCTGTTTTGTACAGCTGAATAAAGCTGGATACGGATGAGACCAGAAGCCAGACTCATAAAATTTACAAATGGCTTTCAAACTGAAAGTATTCCTCATAAATGACATAAACTTCAACTCACCAAAATATTTAACCAATTTCAACTCCATTTTTTAAATTAGACAAGATTTTTTTTTTTTTTTTTTTTTAACGAGTTGAAATGAGTTTCTGTAGCCAGTCTGATTAAACTTAAAATTGGAAGGCAACTGAGCTTAGGATTTTAAACTGAATTAAATTAAATTAAAGCAACATAATTGATCTATGCTGCAATGCATATGAACTGCCAACAATCCTTTATCAAACCACAGTATTTAGAAGAAAAAAAATAAAATAAAACCATAGTAACAAATCAGAAGCATTGATTAATATGAAATTACTTTTGGCTTGTTGGAATAACATTAGGGAAAATATTGTTGCTCTAACATGTGTTTATATGTAGCTTATACAAAATTCACATTTTTAGCATTCTAAACTGGATAAAGTATTGTTTTTGTACTGAAAACGATGCAAGTTACCTTATAGAGAACCCCCTATGTTTACTTCGCCATATTACAAATAAATCCTAATCTAATCATGACAAACTATATATTTTTGGGAAGGTCTAAGACTCCTAAATAGATATTTTACCACTTGTTGTGTTACAAATTATGTAGGAAAAGTAATAGATTAATTTATGACAAGAGTCATCATAACAGAGGTTCAGACCTTTTTCAGAAAAAGACTTCATTCCCTTTTTCTCTATCATGCTTTAGAACTTATATATATATATATATATATATATATATATATATAAAGAATATATAAAGAAATTATACATTACTTGAAAACTTAACATCTCAAAATTCATAATTTGAAAACCATTTTAAAATCAGACATTGCATTACCATGCAAATTGTACATGAAAATCATATTACAAAATGTTTTCGTTCATGAATTATAAAAATGTAACTTTGGATAGTTCATTTTCACGTCATATATTTAAAATAGGGAGTGACAGTTAAAGGGTTAAAAAATGTGCATGCAAAAACTTGCCAAATAAAAATGAAGTAAAATTACTTTTTTTAAATTACTTTTTTTTTTTTTAGTGCATCCAGGCTAAAGTGGAGAGAACAAAAATGCAGGTTTTTAGAAAGTTTTATTCATCAACAGGCATCTTCCCATGCTTTTCTCCTTTTCTTATCACTAGGAAAAGCAGTGAAGACTTTCATTGCTTTTTTCATTGCCCTTCGACTGAAAATTACAAAGAAAAGTCACATAATGTGGCAATCGCATCAGTATTTTAGAGTTGTGTTGCGGTAAAAAAACATTTTCCTTCATCGAAATAATGGTGCCCCCTATAGTTCAGAATATGTATAAAACAATTTGAATAAAAAAAATGTAAATCTTTCATGGGTTTACTACTGCACATTTCAGTAATAAACACATGCAATTTATGTTATATTGAGCCATACAAGTCTTAATACCTTAATGCTTACAGAAGGTCAACCTTCAGGATGAAGGCTGACTCTCACATCTAATTTTTATGTTTTTTCTCTGATTCATTTTAGAGTGGAAATGTTTTCAATTTCTTAAATTTGAATGGCGTCTGAAACCGCAGGACTTGTTTTCTCTCATATCTCGAGAATCAGCAGAAGGAAATGGGATTGCGGATTGTGATCAAATCTGACACTAAACCAATTGTTGCGCTCCGAGTCGATGCCGGAGGACTAATCTTTGGAAAATCTCCTGTTTTGTTTTGCATTAGAGCTCAGGTGCTTTGGTGGCTCATTGAAATGCACCTTTAATTGATTATGATTTGCCACTAGTGAAGTAATTGAAATGCCAAGCGCTGATGGCATCAGCATACGGGAACACTCAGGTAATCAGGTGAATTTAGGAGCTTTTCATTTGAAACGCATGAAGGCTGCATCAATGAGCCGCACACAGTCTGTTAGAAAGAACCGCGTTCGCTTTCAGGTAGAGTAGAAGAGAAGATGTTTCCTTCAACCTTCTGCTCTCACACCTGAGCTGCCATTGTTTCCTTTAAGAGTCATTTCAATGTCACCGTTACTACAGGCCTGTAATTCAGCAAAGACTTCAATAGCTCATTTTACAATCAATAGCACACACCTTGATGTGCTGCTTCGGAATGAATTAAAGAAAGGATTTATTTTTGATTAAAATTTGATGAATGCAGGCTTAAACTTTTTGGTGAGCAATTACTTTTCAAAGCATTTAAAGTTTTTACTTGTATGGCAAATTATAAAACATTAATTTAGGTACCCAAGCCACATTGAGAGACCAGAATTTCATACAATTACTAATGAGATATGTATTTTTACATATTTCACATTAAAACATAATACATTTATATGTAGTATTGTATAACGTCAACTATCAGTGTTATTTTAGAGTCACTGATAGTATTATAGTTTTATAAATATTTTGATTTTTTTTATTTTTATTTATTTATTTATTTTTCATTTTAATTTTAGTTAAAGTTTTAGTTGTTTTGTGTTTTTGTCATTTTATTCATTTTTAAACAGTTGTTTATTAATATTTATTTCAGTTTTAGTTTTCATTATTTTAGTTAAAGTAAAGGACAATGAGAAATGTTGCTTTGGCAACTTGCTGATTTTTTATTCTGTTGCCTTTTTTCAAGTAACTAACTTTTTATGGTTTAAATTTTAGTATTAGTTTGTTTATCTATAATAACTCTGAAAATGACTGGCATGGTAAAATAGCTATATAAGTTTTTTTTTTTTTTTTTTTTTTTTTATGTTTCAAAACGATTTCTAAAGTTGAGCATATATAAATAGTTTCTGTGTTAACATTTCTGTATAAACCTATGAATACTAATGGTATCAGGCTGTACTATGTGTAATTACAATTTTTGCTCAAATCTTTTTCTTTTTCTCTTCTTTTTTTTTTTTTTTTTTTTTTTGAGGCATTTACATTTTTATTTTAAATGTGGCCAATATCAGGTTTCCAAAGTGCAAACAGATCATGGTTCTGAACTGACCTGCATGCGGAAAAGAACAATATGAACAAGGTTGCCAGGTTTTCACAACAAAATCTGCCCAACTGCTTCTCAAAACCAGTCTAAAACTAGCCCAGTCGTATTGCTTCAGCTCCACTAAATAAAGTATCGTAACGTAAGCGATTGTGCATTTATTTATTGTGTTTTTACATTTTTATGTTTTGAAACTTTTATGATACGAGTCCTCATTTATATAGAGTTGTCACTGTAATACTTATGAGCTCTGACACATCGTATTTCCACTGACTACCTTTCACAACTGTCTTGATAACTTTGGTTATATAAAATCTTTGAAGTGACTTCTTAGTTCAAAGGCTAAACAAGATTATTTTTCTTGCCACATTGGCAGATATTTTTGCTTGTTTAATATTTTGAATTTCTTTTAGAAAACAAGACATGATATCTTTTGTCATTTTACTTTTCAAGTAAATGCATCTTGATTCAATAATGTTTAGATATTTATACTAGAAAACAAGACAAGAAATCAAAGTAATACAGACCTTCTCATCTCCCTATAGTAAGAATCTCTGCCTGGTAAGAGCTTGAATAGCTGGTTCTGTATGCTTCTGCTGGACTGTATATGCCTTTGCATTGCAAAACATCTGATCTGTATCGGCTGTGGTCAGCTACCACATACGTAAGGCCTCGTTTACACTGTCAGTTAAATGTGTCCCAATTCCGATTCTTTGCTTATTAAGTCTATAATTTTAATGTTAGGTTTGTTTGAACAGTGCAGGACAGAATAACAACAAAACAAATCCAGAAAAACGCATTTCAAAAAAGTTATAAATTGATTTGCATTTTAATGAGTGAAAACATAACTTAGCACTTGGTGGCAAAACCCTAGTTGGCAATCACAGAGGTCAGACGTTTCTTGTAGTTGGCCACGAGGTTTGCACACATCTTAGGAGGGATTTTGTCCCACTCCTCATTTCAGCTCCTGTCCAAGCCATTAAGGTTTCGAGGCTTATGTTTGGCAACTCGAACCTTTAGCTCCCTCCACAGATTTTCTATGGGATTAAGGTCTGGAGACTGGCTATAGGCCACCCCAGGACCTTAATGTGCTTCTTCTTGAGCCACTCCGTTGTTGCCTTGGCCATGTGTTTTTGTGCTGGAATACCCATCTGCAACCCATTTTCAATGCCCTGGCTGAGGGAAGGGGGTTCTCACCCAAGTTTTGACATTACACGGCCCAGTCCATCGTCCATTTGATTTGGCGCAGTTGTCCTGTCCCCTTAGCAGAAAAATACCCCCAAAGCATAACGTGTCCACCTCCATGTTTGATGGTGGGGATGGTGTTCTTGGGAACACGGCGAGTGAGTTGATGCCAAAGTGCTCGATTTTGGTCTTTTCTGACCACAATACTTTTACCCAGTTCTGGGCTGATTCCTTATCGTTCTCATGATCATTGAAACTCCATGAGGTGAGGTCTTGCATGGAGCCCCAGACCGAAGGAGACTGACAGTTATTTTGCGTTTCATCCATTTGCGAATACTCGCACCAACTGTTGTCACCTGTGTTGGTCTATAATCTTGTCCCTGACATCATTGGACAGCTCTTTGGTCTTGGCCATGGTGGAGAGTTTGGAATCTGATTGATTAATTGCTTCTGTGGACAGGTGTCTTTTATACAAGTAACAAGCTGAGATTAGGAGCACTGCCTTTTAGAGAGTGCTCTGTATAAAAGACACTTGGGAGACAGAAATCTTGCTGATTGATAGGGGACCAAATACTTATTTCACTTTCACTTATTAAAATGCAAATATATTTTTTCCTGGATTATTTGCTATTATTCTGTCTTCGTTTACCTTGGCTAGTGTGTGGTGCAAGGACCCCCTTTAAGCATGCACAATGTTTCAGATGATGCAACAAATTCGATCATCAAGGTCATCATTGGTCATCAAGACCTGCAGTGTTAACGAGACGAAGTGGCACAAATCGGTATTGAAAAGATCAGATTCCATATGGTTTGTGCTGTTCACATGGTCATGAGAGAAAAATGAGGATTTGGGCCACATTTGCCTGCAGTGTGAACATAGTTAGAGCTTGTAATATGTATTTATGAAAGACATTTTTAGAAAATATTATTGGAATCAGAAGAATTAATATTTCTTCATAGAGATTTCAGAAGAATATTTAAAAGTTCAAATCCATAAACCAACCAGTTTTGAGATTTTATTTGAAATTTCATTTGATTTTAATTGAAACAAAAAATGGATCTCTTTCTAAATAAAAAATAGCTTAAATCATACTCTCTACGGATGTTGGACAGAATCCATTTTATTAATAACTTTGTGTATTTTCAAATCAATTCATTGAAATAAAGCACATTTAATGAAGACTTGAAAATAAAGACTTTCATTTTTATGCATTTTGAATGTATAAAAAGAAGATTTTACTCCTTTTTTAGCCATTTATTCATTTATTTAAGATATACCAAAAAAGTCTGATTTAATGTTGATTTGACGTTCCAAAATGTATTATCTTTGGTATTTTAATATCAAAAGATGTGACTTCACTGGCTGTTTTCATGTTTTTCTGTTTTAGTTAAAACATTATAAAAAAGCAATTTAAAGATAAAAACTCATTTCTTCAGAAGTGTTTACTTAGTAGTAATATTTCCCAAGAAAACTTACGCCCAACACAAATTAATAAAATATTTTAAGAGATACTGGACTCTGGTATGAAAAACACATCAGTGGATCACATTCACACCACGAGATCATTCGGGAAAAGCAGAGTAAATAAGCAACAAAAAGGAGCTTTACAACATATTTACTTTCTAGGCCTGTAGTCAATCTGATACGGCCCTGAGTCACTGCACTGATTAAAGCAGAACGGTGAAGCGCAGATAAAAGCCTTGAGTTGAACACCTCACTGTCTGCCTCCTCTGAGTTTAGCACACTTATCGTCTCATTAGCCCTGGTGAGGAATTTCAGAAGTTACATGGATGAACCAATTAGCGCCAGACACACCAGGAGTCACTTATGATTATAAAACACTTTCATTTAAATATAAAGAACTTTTACCTTTCTCCTCCATCCTGTCACAGATAATAAAGCAACTTTTGCTAGAATGTAACATTTCAAACCATCATGACTGCTACCATCACTGGCCATGGCCTTAATCAACAATATTACAACAGCCAATTGTAGGAAGTTTCTATAAATAGTACAGAAAATAAATTAGTATGAATTATATTGACATTTACAGTGTTTTTTGTTAAAAGCATGCTTAAGAAATCCTGCCAAAAAACAAAAACACCAAATGATGCAAGCAAAACTCACCAGCTTTGAAAATCAATACTATCTGTCTGCGGACTGCAAGACAGGGGCGTAACATGAAGGAGGCGTAACTTGTAGCAGGAGGCGTAACTTGAAGTTAAACAAGTTTGACTATTTCGTTAGGCATTATGTAGAATACCATATATTATTCTTAATAGGAAACAATAGGAAACAATACATGAAAGCCAGAATGCCGAGATTGCATGGATTGTCAACTACAGAAACTACTGCATGCAACGATATTTACACTTAAATTAAAACTTATCTCAGGAATAATTATTTTACCATTATCTCGCGTGGTTCTGTGAGATTTGGACAACTTCAAGTTACGCCTCCTGCTACAAGTTACGCCTCCTTCATGGACAACTTCAAGTTACGCCTCCTTCATGGACAACTTCAAGTTACGCCTCCTTCATGGACAACTTCAAGTTACGCCTCCTGCTACAAGTTACGACTCCTTCATGTTACGCCCCTCTCTTGCTGTGAGATGTGGACAACTTCAAGTTACGCCTCCTGCTACAAGTTACGCCTCCTTCATGTTACGCCCCTGTCTTGCAGTCCGCAGACAGACCCTTCTCTTGAAAATGGCTCTTTTTCTTCTTCAGTGCATTGTGAACCAACTTGGACTAGCTGTATATATCGCCACCTACTGTGATGAGAATTGCATGTATTTGAAGAAAGTGTAATACAGAAGCTTGGAACAATTGCAATTTTAATGTTTTTAAAAAGTGATTTTTTGCTCAAAAAGTCTGCATTTATTGATCAAAAATGCAGAAAAAAACAGTAATATTGTGATGTATTATTACAATTTCAGATAACTGTTTTCTATGTAAATATATTTTAAAATGTAATTTATTCCTATGATGCAAAGCTGAATTTTCAGCATAATTACTCCAGTCTTCAGTGTCACATGATCCATCAGAAATCACTATAATATGCTGATTTAATGCTCAAGAAGCATTTCTTACTATTTTCTGTTTCGAAAACAGTCATGCTGCATTATATTTTTGTGGAAGCTATTTGATGAATGTCATCACAGAAATAAATTACATTTCAAAATATAATTAAATAGAAACAACCCTTTAACTGTCACTCCCATTTTTGAACACAGACGTGAAAATGCAAACTTATTTTTTTTTATAATTCATGAATGAAAACATTTTGTAATATGATTTTGATGTACATTTTCCATGGTACAGCAATGTCTGATTTTAAAATGGTTTTTAAAGGATGAATTTTGAGAGAGAGAGAGAGAGAGAGAAGGAATTATAATAAAATTAATAATTCAGCTAATTCAGTTTATCTTGTATAATCCTAAAGGTTTATGAAGGTACTTTAATTTTAGTGTTTGCATTTGCAAGAAAATGTAAATGAAATGTCCTAAAACTGTTTCTCATAGACTTTTATTGCACTGGATGCGCTGGGTTTTGCATTTTTGTTTTCAAAATGCCGTGTTCCTGCTCATTAGGCCTACAAACATAAAAAGCAATAAACACACTACTGCTTTATTCTGCAAGAGGCAAAAGCAACATGCATTTTCCAAACAGTTTAAGTCCTGTTACTCTACTATGACTGTGGGAGGGGGGATTTTGTGAGAATAATACCAATTAGAGCAGCAAGATTATAAAGCACTGCTCTCACTCCCTCTCTGCTGGGTGCAGATAAAGGTCAACCTATTCAGTGTCTGCTACTCATAAACTAAAGTATTCATGGCCCGTCGCCGAAATGCTACATTTATACATGCTTGAGCGGTGACACGGCTCATACAGGAGGTTTTGACGGGCATGTATGATTGCCGCTCGAGAGAATCTGTCATTAAGAGAGTATGAAGAGCAGATTGAAGATGAGGCGTATGTTCTTTATTAATGACATGAGGCGAATGATGTCATCGCTGAAGATGAGCCCTTGAAATTCCTATTAATAATTTAAATGATCTCATATATGACTTAAAGCCAATTAATCTACATTGCTAAAGGCGCTCCTTAAGGTAAAATAGGTTATTTGTGGTGTACTTTCATGTGCATATTAAAAAATATTGTATATTCACGGAGAAACATAGTATTTGTGCAAAGAAATTATAAATATTTGTTTTGATTAAATCATGTACAGTTGAGGTCAAAAGTTTACATACAGCTTGCAGAATCTGCAAAACGTTAATTAATTTACCATATAAAAGGGATCATAGAAAATGCATGTTAATGAATGAATGAATGAATTTATTTATTACAAGAGAAACACGATGCATTAAAAGCTGGGGGGTGAAAACTTTTTTAATTTGAAAATTCTGGTAAATTTAACTTATTTTGACTTCTGGGGAACATACAAGTATCTTCTGTAGCTTCTGAAGGGCAGTACTAATTTAAAATATATATATATTTAGGCAAAATAAGAAAAATGTACACATTTTTATTCTGTTCAAAAGTTTTCACCCCCCAGCTTTCACCCCTCAATGCATCGTTTTTCCTTCTGGAGCATCAGTGAGTGTTTGAACCTTCTGTAATAGTTACATATGAGTCCCTGTCCTCAGTGTGAAAAGATGGATCTCAAAATCATACAGTCATTGTTGGAAAGGGTTCAAATACATAAAATAGCTGACAAAACAAAAGAATTTGTGGGACCTGAAGGATTTTTCTGAAGAAAAGCAGGCAGTTTAACTGTTCAGTAAAAATAAGGGACTTATGAAACAACTATAAAACACAACAATAACAACAACAAAAAAAAAGAAAAAAAAACTGTGGATCATTCAGGTAACAATACAGTAATAAGAATGTATACATATATATATGAATGTCTTTTATGTGAAATATCTTATTCAGGTCAGTACCAAATAAAACAATAACATGCATTTTGTATGATCCCTCTTATTTTGGTAAAATAATTAACATTTTGCAGATTCTCCAAGGAGTGTGTAAACTTTTGACCTCAACTGTATATATAAAGGCACTGGAGATATTATGGCCACAGAGAAAGGGAAAAATGGCACTATATGCACCACTACTGTATTTGTCTTTGAAATTAAATGATGTTGCTATATGTTATGAAATTGCAACCCTTGATATTAAATGCTATGCCATGTTCAACCATGTACTGCACTGCAAAAGCAGTAGCTGCTGTGGCTTTTGACGTTTTGAAGGTTTGCTGAAAGTATAAATATTCATTGCCACCTTTGCTGTTTTGACATGTTATACATAAAACATTAGAAATCAAATAAACCGCTACTGCATGATAGTCCTTTCAGGGACTTGGGGCTTTAATTCCTGAGCAAGAAATAAAGAGAAATAAAGACATGCACGAAATAATAACGAAACCCATGTATGTCGGAAACATACAGTAAACAAGCCGGATATGAGCAGCAAGTGCATCTCCACTTGTTCTGTTCTTTTGACTTCTGAAGAGCTTTTGTGAAAGGACGTCTGCTGCCAAGGTTGTTTTGCTTTTAATGTTAGATTAAATGCTGTGAAATGCAGTGTATGCAGCATCGGCCATGCGCCTGAGAGCGCCGATATGAGTCAGAGCCGGATGGATTTAAAGCACAGCTCTGTCTCAATTGCTTTTCACGCCTCATTAGACGAGCTGTTTAACTGTGATGGACACTGGCGGCTTTCACTCAACATACACGAGTGTGAATGTGTGTGTGTTTGTGTCCTGAGGGAACACAAAGCAGGAGTCAGCAGAACACCTGAAGAAATGAACAAGACTGCAGCAAGAAATCCAATATTGCACTACAACACAGTATGACACACTCACAGTATGCAGCACACACACACAAGCACACATTAACACACTCCAGTGCACTGCTCATTACAGTGTCAATTCACAGAGTCATTCATCTAACAAAGAGAGCAAAAGCTAAAGTTTTCTTGAGAATTCTTACAGTCCTCAAGAAGTTGCTACTTATGTAAGATGAAATGTATTATTAAATCATGGATTTATTGAATAATAACCCCATGAATTACAATTAAGATCCTTGCACACTGAGTGTGAAATTTTTGCATGCGTTTTTTCCATATTTATCAGAATTTTATAACGCACAGAACATCTTGGTGGCTCTGAATTGTCAAAACACCTCTCAAAATGCCTGTTATGGATGCAAAAAAGGTAGAATATTGAACCCAATACAGATGAAAGTTTCAGCGGCAATGTGTATATTTCACACAACGTGAGCTCATATTTATTTATTAACATACAAACATTTCAGAATAGAATTTCGGACATAAGGTCCTTGGGCACCGAGAAATTTTTATATGCATTTTTTTTTTTTTCAGATTCATCATCCTTTCCTATCAAAATGCTTGCTACGGATGCAAAAACGCAGAAAATTGAAACTGTTCCGAAATATTTATGAGGCAGTGTGTAAACGAGATTGACAAAACGTGAGATTGCATTTATTATTTAATGTGTGAAATTTTCTGACAAAAATTTGGGACTCAGCGCTCAAGGACTAATTTTATCTTTTCACTGTCCAAAGACACAAATAGATCAAATAATTTCAATATTATTTAACTTCGATATTCAAATGAAATGACAAAATTAACTTAATAAATTGCATAGCCATTCATTAAATGTGTAGAAATGTCAAGAAAAAAATGACATCACAGCATCACAGCAGAAATATAATAAAATATTTGCTTGTGGAATTGCTTGCAAATGTTCTTTATTTGAATTATTTGAATGGCTGTCAATGGAATGCATCTGCCAGATTATATAATTTCGGGATCAATTCAGCAGGTGCTCACAGAGTCACAATAACTAGCTAAACAAACAACGATGTATGTGTGATAAACGTGTGACATCATCAGGCATGCAACGCACTTGTGCAGCTCTCATTGGCATGTTAACGCTCCATGCATATTAGCAAATTAATCTGTTTTAATTTTTTATAAACTTATTATGTTATATAATGTCTGATAAGAGCCTATTACATCTGAACTCTTTTGATATTTTATAAATTATTACTTATATATAAATATATACATGGCATTTACTTTATGAACTGTAATTCTATTCATACGGCTCAGGTATTTCAATTATGTCTTCAGTTTTAGTATTACTTAGCACTATTGTAATTGTTAGAATGGCCAAGAATCGGAAATCTCAGCATAAAACTGATCAGGTAGATCAAACCGTACGTCACAGAGATTTGAAATTTGGAGAGGTGCTAGTACTTACACCGTCTACAACAGGGATAAGCAGAGTTTAGTTCTAACCCTGAAAAAAACCCTTACCTGCCTGTACCCATAGTAATCCAGAAGACCTTGATTAGCTTGCTCAGGTGCGTTTGATCAGAGTTGGAGCTAAACTCTGCAGGTCGTCGGCACTCCAGGACCGACGTTGCCTATCCCTGGTCTACAACATCACCAAGGCTCACCCCAATCGGCCAGACGGGGGCGCTACATTGATCAAAAGTATGAAATAGCTGATAACTCCTAAACGGTTAATCACAGGCTCAAGTGGCCCTGTCCCAAATGGAACACTTCACGTGTACTTGCGGTCTTACGGACTTACAATGGCCGCCGTGTGCGCGTGTCCGTTAAGTCAACGAGACCGTAGGGTGTCCCATTCCTCATTTTAGCGCTCAGAAGGGTGCTCGCGAGCGCCCCCTTTGCGGCCGTTTTGCGCCCACGATACGCACTTCTGCCAAGCCTGCACTGGTGTGAGCTCCGCAGCAGACTTCTACCCAACAGTCAAAGCGACATTACGTCATGAAAGTGCGGACTCAGAGGAAGACCGCGAGGGTTTAGGGTGCCAGATGGAATCCTTGGCTCACACCGGACAAAATATCTGTCTTCTATTCGTCCGTCACCCCAGCAAAATTTTAGGGTATTTTTTTATTTTTATTTTTTTTAAATAAAATAAAAAAATACTTATGCAAACTAGTTTGAGGTTTTTCGCCCAGTTGGAATCAAATAAGTGCAGGAATATTCTCTGGAGAGTGAATATCAATATTTCAACAATTATCAAAAAAAAAAAAAAAAAAAAAAAAAACTGACAACCCTAAGTCTCAAAGGGGATCCAAAACTTTTGAAGAGACAGGAATGAGATATCTCCATCAAACACGTATGTACCCTGATAGCACACGTCCATCTCGTCTATTTGACTTCAGCATTTACATCTGCAAGACATAGTTTGCTCATCTGCAATACGTCTATTGAACGTTTCCTATCAGATTTAGAATGTATGTAAAACTGACATCTTACAGATGTCTACCAGATGTTTGTACACAGCAGATGCTTTCCAGATCAAGAGATCTTTAACAGACATCTTGCAGACATACGTGTGCTATCTGGGTAAGAGTTGAATCTGAAGTCACATTAAAAAAAAGTTGCTATAGGAGGAAAAAAAATAATAAACACAGCCATAACTACACAACCGTTTGTCCTATCAATGTGAAAATCGGTACACACGGTCTTGGTGCACAAGCATCTCAAAGTGCCATAGGTGTCTATAAGGACATTTGCGTCTTTTAAAAAACATGGCCGCCAAAAGTCCATGAAGTTTGAGCACCTATTAGACAAGCTTAACAGAGGACGATTGGAACAAAACTTGAAGGGCCTGTTTGACTCAAGGCTCTAAAGGTCTGTGAGAAATTTAAAAGAAATCGGCCACTTGGAGATGATATTGCATTTTATATTGTATATTTTGCATTTTTTCTATCTCACGCATTTGCACAATATTCATATCATATGACAGACCTCCTCTTTCCGAATGGCTTTGCCTCTAGAACCACTGCTATCAATCAAACCATTTATTGATTGATATGAAAATGTAAAAAAAAAAATGCTTTTTTTTTTCTCAATTTGGTAAAAAAAAAAATAAATAAAAAAAAAACACTGGAGTGCAATTCTCTGGACTCTCTAGGTCAATAATTAAAAAATAAATTTACCCTTTGGCCTATAAAAGGGGCGTTTAGAAAAGGGGCATGTCCAAATATACTCAAAATCCTGTAAAGCCTAAAGGAAAACTTAAAACTTTAGAAACCTTGTGAGCACATGCGACAGGTGATGCTTTTTTAATCATTGATTTAGGTGGCTATAGGCTTGCTAAATAATATGTAATGTCTTTTTTCATATGTGCTTAAATGTCTTAAAGTGCATGAACCCTGGCAATCACTGCTTGCAGCCATATTTAAAACTTTAAATTTTCCTTATATACGCTACACACTCCATAAAAATAAACATTTTCTTTTCCTGTAATAATTGGATTTCGTTTATATTCATCACTTTAAACATTAGACACAAACGCATAAACTAAACATATTTTTGCAGCTACTGTGAAGCAGTCAGCTGCTTTTCTAAACACATTTGTTGTAGTCTTATAAATACATTTGCTTTGTGTTAAAAAGATGCCTCATTTCGCGATCACTCACGAATAAATGAGATTGTGTCTGTCTGTTCTCCTATTCCACTCTTTAAAGTCACACAAAACAGCATGGAACAGTTTTAATGTTTGTTGCAACTTGCACTTTGTTCGTTTCCAGTAGATTAAACAAGGTGGGTAAATAAGCTGGAAAGACTCTAAAGAGAAAGGGTAACAAAACAAAACTCAAAAAAAGTGATTTTTAAATGAATAAAGTTTCTGTGGAAACACAACACCCACTGAGGAGCCCGAACTCAAGGAACACAAAACCCACAGACAAGGTGGGAGATCAAACGAGGAAAAAATGATATTAGCATATACTGCAGAGAGGAAACACAGATTTGAGAGAAAGAATGATTTTAAGGTTATGCAGCCACTGCTCTGCCTTGACCACCATAGAGTCAAATAAAGCCACACCGAACTACCAGGAATGTCAAAACAGAGACAGTGTAATCACTGATTATTTATAAGTACTAGTGGAGGAGAAGGAGTGGGTGGAGACTACAGCAATCAACCAATGAGAGAGTAAACAGGTTTCTCACAGCATGACAATATATATTCTACCCTGGACAACAAAACCAGCCATAAGGGTACATTTTTTGAAATTGATATTTATACATCATCTGAAAGCTGAATAAATAAGCTTGATGTGTGTAACTGATGTATGGTTTGTTAGGATGTTGGTCGAGATAAAACTATTTGACAATCTGAGGGTGCAAAAAAATCAAAATACTGAGAAAATTGCCTTTAAAGTTGTCCAAATGAAATTTGAATAAATTGACAAATCGATAATTTTGACCCATATAGTGTATTTTTGGCTATTGCTACGAATACACCTGTGGTACTTAAAACTGGTTTTGTGGTCCAGGGTCACATATTTTAAAATATAATACATTATAAAATATATTTCCATAGAAAAAAAACTATTTTAAATTTTAATATTTCACAATATTGTTTTTACTGTATTTTTTAATTAAATGGTGAAATAGTTTTGAAATAGTTTATGCATATATATATAATTTTCATTTTGGCATAAGCCTTATCAAAACATCTTTAAGTTAGTGCTGTTAAAGGTCACTGCAAATATAGCGGCATGATTCAGTCATGAGTCAACTCTTGCTGATATGAATAGTCCATGAATGTTATCAGTAAAAGCAGCAGAAACAATGTGTTCTTAAGCATTCATATGCTGGTCTGTTCAGGTCAGTGCAGTGACGCCTGCAGCCATGCTTCTCAATGTGCAATTGATTCCCCATCTATCTCTCTCTCTGTGTGTGTGTATGTGTGTGTGTATGATAACTTTTTAAAAGTACACTTTTACTGAGTAAAATTAGTAAATGCATTTAAAGCAACTTAAAGGTAAAGTAAACCACAATGAATGTGCTTTACTTTACCTGCTATTGTCCGTCTGCATGTGATTGATGTATTTATTTATGTAATGTGATCTAGGTGAAATTTTACCTTTTTTAGGTTTTGATAGGTTTTGGGGTCCAGCCCTTTCCCAAACTGTTTTTATTTTGTCCATACCTTGAACGTAACAAAACTTCTGGCTATCTGAAGTTGGCTGATAGCTATGATTTTCAGGAATGGAATTTTGAGAAAAATGGGTTTAAGAGGCATAGAAAATAGAAACACAACAGTCAAGTATCACAAGTAAAAGTCATGTTACTTTGGTAAAAGACTTATTTTACTTATTTTTGTACATGATGTACAAGATACAAAATGACCCCAAGAAACACAGAACACTTGCAAATATTTCAACATTAAGTGTATATTGAAGAGTTCAGATGCAAAACCCCCCAAAAGCCATATTGGTCAAAAATGAGATAATGATACAGATTGAATGCTCTTGACACATATCCATCCATCAAATACTTTTACTTCAAACTCGCTAAAATCCCACCCTCAGCCCAATCAGACATACTAGTACTTACATAGAAACCTATGCATCAGAGCCTGATAAAAAATGCATTTTTTAAAGAATAGTGTCAGATGGATTTACAGGCTTTTGCATCTGAACTCTTTATATATCTGTTCATAAAACATCACAGATTGCGTCCAGACTCTCCAATTCTTCTCATGTTCTACTCTGGACTTAACCAGATACAGTTTGGGATTGTAACTTGTAGTTTTGTGTTCTAAACTTGTAGTTTTAGTTCATGTTGTCACCATTTAAACTAAATGAAAGTAATGAATAGCGATATGAAAATGGTGTTAGTGGCCCTTTAAGAATGAGAGCTTTCATGTCAGGAGCGCTATCCACAAGTTTCCGGGGGGGCGCTACTGTGAAAAAGAACATGGGTACGACTTCCGGTGCTGCTATGGAAGTAGTATACCAATGGTATTTTGTGTGCTAATTAGCGAAGAGGCTAGGTGTTTTTCGGATCATTGTTTACTTTGTAAAGTTGCAAACCTTTATGAGAGATGTCATTGCGGTGCTTAGGGACATCATGTGCTGTTCAAAGCTGTGTTCGTACATCGTTAGCAAGTTTGGATCGCTAAATCTTAAATGACTCAACTAGTGATGTGACATTTGAACCAAGGCATCGGAGCTTGTGTTAAGGGGTGTGCCAGATGAAGCCTTGATTCGAGGCTTGTATTTTTAACGTAGAAATCACAAAACCAGTGACAAACGAAGTCTCACTTTCTGTCCAGTCCCGTATGAGATTCACTTTGCGTGTCGGAATGTTCGAACCCCCAGATCTAATTCAGATTTATTTCATTAGCCTACATTTTTAAATACTCAGTTATACAAGTAATATGAAAAATACAAATTATTTCAGGAAAATTAAATATTTGCCATACGGAGTTCATATATGTGTACATTATTTTTTTATTACATCATATTGATATTTGTACTGGCATTTAATGGCACAGTTTAATGGGTAAATTAGGATTAGAGACAGAACTTCAACAAACACACACACTGTACGCTTTTATTTGTGCACATAATATGAATCGATCTATGGAATGTGGTCTATGGTGGTGAATGTTTCACCCGAGGAAGTCTCGGCTTTTGGCACAGGCCTTTGGCTGCCTTATTGTTTACTAACCACCAGAAAGCGCTGTTTTCAACACTTAAAGCTTTGAATCTTTTACTGAAACAGTCAAAGGAAATTCTCCGTGTTTCACGAGTCTTCATTTGCCCATCTTATAACTGTCAACAGTTGAATGAATAAGTGTCATGTCCCGCTTGTTTACGTTGAACCAGAAGACGCTCCCACGTTTGACGCAAGGCCTCATGGGGCGTAGGAAACTTGTGGATACGGCCTCATTACACAAACAGACTTATGTTACCCTGAGGAGAAAAGTTTTCCATTGTTTATCATGGGCATAGTCTCTGAACTTTTGATCACCCATTGTATTTTTAGATAGCACAAATTGTGTACCTTGTACATTTAGAAAAGCGAGCGCAGCGCAACTGTTCGCGCACCTGTGCATAAAACAGACTGTCATCGGACTCCTCCTCTTTAGTAAATTCATCATCCGATCCTTCATCTCTGTATGTGAAAGAGTCTATTATAACATTGTTTAAGGCACTGATATTACCAAGATTGAGCAGATTGAGACTAATATGATTATGTTTATTATGAGACTGCATTGCTCTCTTGCCTCCGCCATTTCACGATAAATAAATAAAAAAAACTTTGTGTGCCGTAGTTTACACTAGCAGGACGTTTGCATTGATACACCTTTATTATCTATGTTATGTGGTTTATTTTGATAGGTTAACTGTTTTTTTGTAGTGTTAAGGGAAAGCACATCCACAGCACGTTCTTAACATAAGAGAAACACAGTGTTCTGCTTGCTGCATTAAATCGCTATTTTTCTGCACTAAACAAGTGACTTTCACCAAGATATTTTTAGAGATGATTATAGAATATAGAATATAGAGAAGATGTTATAGAATAATAATTAAATGAAAACCTAATTTTGACAAAAAAATAAAAATAAAATAAATAAATAAATAAAAAATTGACATTCAACCTATTTTTCAAATTTCCTGAAAACATCCCAGCACGACATCCAATGAGTTTTCACAGATCGCATGACATATATATTTATACAACAGTTCTTCTTGGCCCTCAAATCTGATTGGCTGATAAAAGTGTGAGTCCAACAGCAACAGCCATTGCAGTATTTCTCACAGTGAGTGTCATGGTGGACAGGCAAATCCACTGTAATTTAAAAAAATTACAGAATGTAGTTTTAATCAGGCAAGAATGTACTTGTTTATAGTTCAAATATGCAGTTTGTTATTAAAGCTTTGATGTTTACGGGCATGTGAGCTCCAGAGCATTAGCAGCCGTTCAGTGCTCATGAACCCGCCTGAGAGCGCCTCACCTAGGCCAGATTTTCTGGAATTTACAACTGGTTCTTACAGCTGGTTCTGATGTCTCTATAGTGGTTTAACATGAGATATAATGTGTCTTTTGTAAACCTAACAGGCAGTCTTTGGGCTAATTAACCTATTATTTGTTCCAGAGCAAATAGTTTTGGCAAAATCTCATCATGTTTATGTAAATTCAATGCTGTATATCAGAGCGCTGCCTGTGTACATGTGACTGAATTGCCTAGAAACTTTTATGATGGCTGTTATTTAAATATTATTATTTATTAATATATATAATAGTAGTATTGAGCATTAAAAAATAGTGTGTTCATGATGGTTTTTAGTTACATTATTCCGACATTATATGACTACAAAAGACAGCAGTAAAGACTTTTATATTGAAAAATAAACACTTGTACAAATGAAAGTTGTTTTTAGTTTCAACAACAGCTTGACACAGCTAACAAATGCACTGAGCAGCGCTGTCATTGGAAATAACCCTTAACAGATGAAATTATATTAATGTTACGACAAAGATATCGCTTTCTTCAGCAGACATTCAAACTGTTTTATTGTGAATATGAGATTGAGCTGAAGAATAAATGCTGTATCAGATGCAGGTAATCACACTCATTCAGCCCTCTCTCTTATAACACACACACACACACACACACACACAAGGTACCACATTGAATTAAGTATAAAATTTTGAAGCAGAAAGACTGAAAAATGTTTAGACTCCAATAATGTTTGTATGTACAATTTTTTCCTTTTTTTTTACAATGTAGGTTGTTTTAGTGTCTGCAGACAGGAGCTTTGACAGAGGGATATTCCTTCGAGGTTGTAATGGGGAAGCCAAGAGCACAGTATTGATTGGACAGGGATCACGTGAGTGTCTGGGAGGCAGGGATGGAGAATGAGAGGTGCTCTCGCTGTGACATTTGTCAGTCCATTCAGGGAGAATGTAATCTCCACGCGTGACCCGCAGGTGCCTGTCTTATTCAGCCTGGAGGTCAGCAGCAGCCTAGAATGTCAACACATACAAAAGCACTGAAACTTAAAATGGCATTTTATCGACACTACTACCTGCGATCAAACCTGCAAAGGTCTTTTGTGGCTCAGGTCCACTGGGAAGCTGCACACAGAATTTTACATTCATGCATTTTGGCAGACACTTTTATACAATGTATTCACATTCATGCATTTGTCAGATGATTTTATCCAAAGCTATTTTGCATTCAAGGTATGCATTTCATCAGTTCATGCATTCCCTGGGAATCAAAACTATGACCTTGGCATTGCTAGCACCATGTTTAAGCTACGATAATGCTATGCATTTGATCCAAATAGACTTAGAATGGTTTCTCTTATTTATTCCCTGGGAAATTAACCCATGACCTTGCCATTGGTATTGTCATGCTGCAGAATGGAAATAATTTATTAAATATTTTATTGTATCTGTTATTTTCCATGAGAAACATAAATATGTCCCAACAGTACCTACATTGAGATTTTTTTTTTCATTATTCACATTTATTTAGCTCCCTACACTATGAGAAAGAAAGATCATTATATTGAATGTATAAAGAAATATTTTTTATTTATTTTTTTTTGTATGTAAAACATAAATGTGTCCCAACAGAAACAGTAAAACTTTTAAAGACTTTTAAAACATTGAGAAATAAAGATGATAATAATATTGCATTTAATGCTGAAAAATACTGGGTATGCAAATAAGTCACTTTTTGCACTTTTTTGGTTTATTTTAACTAGATTTTAAGAGAGAGCAATAGAGAAAGCATTAGTGAAACATTTTAATTATGTTGTTTTCACAGGGAGAAATTCAGTTAACTGAGCAATGTTGTGTTCACAGTTTCTTGCTAAATCTGATGGGATTTTTAATAAGATCCTCAAGCTTGCAGAAATGCATAAACACAACATGATACAAACGAAGTTCTCAGACCAAAGCCTCAGTGCAATTAAATAAGGGCAATAAATGAGTAGAAGAACAGTGCATCAGTCACACACATGTATATTTTATCAGCAATTTTCATGTATTTCAAATAACAACAGCACAGACAGTTTTCATAGACCTTAACATCACCCCAATGAGCTTATGTTACACAACCTCGTCTATACTACTATTCAACTGCAATATTGTTAAAATGATTTCATGCAGTGCTACAAACAGCTACTGTAAAACAAAAAGGCATATATTTAAGGGGGCAATTGTAGCTCTATTGTACTATAATACGGGAACATAGCCAAAGGCTCCAGTACTTGAAGCTTATGCCGTTCCATCAAATATATGGTTATTATATACACATCTTTTCTCAAGCGACCTCATGAATGTCCATAAATGTGTCCTGCTACTGAAAAATACTGCTTGAGGAGGAACACTTATTTTTATTGTGTCTAAGCACATTTCACTAGAGGTCTAATGTTTAAATTCAGAGAGTATTTATTATATGGCCATGAATATAATAATGTCAGTATTTCAGATGACTGCATATTTAATATGTGACTCAATTCTGGTGTAATATGACAATCGGATAAACACATTTATATTATATTTATACACTTTTGCCATGATTCAATTCTATGTTGATGTCGAGATACAATACTCTATTACATAATGTTTCTTTTAATTTATTAATAGTTTCATGGAAGCTCAAATATGTGAACATTTTTATGCATTACTAAGCTTTACATTTAGTTGAATTATAGACAATTTATTGTCACAATCTATAATAAATAACTTTTGTATTGCGATATATTGTGACATGGCACAGCTGATGTCAAAAGTTTACATCCCCCTTTCAGAATCTGCAAAATGTTAATTATTTTACCAAAATAAGAGGGATCATACAAAATGCATGTTGTTGTTTATTTAGTACTGACCTGAATAAGATATTTCACATTAAAGTGAATTTGGTTTTCCAGCATTTTTGTGTATTTAAACTCTTTCCAACAATGACTGTATGATTTTTAGATCCATCTTTTCACACTGAGGACAACGGGGGGTCTTATATGCAACTATTACAGAAGGTTCAAATGCTCACTTTTGCTTCAGAAGGAAAAACAATGCATTAAGAGCCGAACATAATGGAAATATGTACATTTTTCTTATTTTGCCTAAATATAATATTTTTTCATTTAGTACTGCCCTTCGGAGGCTACAGAAGATAGTTACCTTTCCCAGAAGACAAAATAAGTTAAATTTTCCCTGATTTTCAAATTCAAACAGTTTTTTGCAATAAGTTTGATTGCAACATATAATCATTACTGTTAATAGTGTTCATCATCTGTTTGATTACATCAATAGTAATTGATTTTTTAACATAGAACCACTAGCAAACTACTACTAAATATATTGTAGAAATTTCAATTATCTGTAAAGCTGCTTTGCAAGGATTTGTATCGTGAAAAGCGCTATACAAATAAACTAAGTTTTCACCCTCCGGCTCTTAATGCGTGTTTTTTTTTCTGTGGATCATTCAGGTAAGAACACAGTATTAAGTATCAAGGGGATGTAAACTTTCGAACAGGGTCATTTTTATAAATTTTATAACTATTATTTTCTCTTGTGGACTTTATAAACATATTTTATGTGAAATAAACTTATTCAGGTCATTACTAAATAAAAAAGTACTGATAAAAAAAGTGTTCATGCACATGCAAAAATGCTGATGCTAACTAGTATTATAATTGTGACCATTCAGTCAAAAAACTAAAACATGTCAGTTACAATTATATAAACAGCACCAATAATAATGCATATTTTCTGTTAAATATAGTGCAAAACATTACACTATTATATTACATTACTCCCCTAAAGTGTTACATTGCTTTTGCGTTACTTTTTCACATCTGGACTTGGCTTTCTTTTTTGTTTTTAATATAAAAAGGTTTTTTTTTGCAAATGTAAAAGCCATTTCACACTCAAAGTGAAATGAATAAAGCCTCAGGAAGGAAATGAAGGAAATGTAAATTCACATCTGTACAGAAGAGGGCACAACTCAAAACCTTTAGCATTGCATGAAGAATAGAACCCATATACTAACAGGATGCAATAAATAGGAAAACTAAGTAACTGGAATTACTTAACTGAAAAAGTAACTCAGATATTTACTTATAACTTAAAAAGTAATGTGTTACTTTACTAGTTACTTAAAAAAAGTAATCTGATTACCTAGCTCGGGTCATTTGTAATCCATTACCCCCAAAACTGAGGCCCAACACAAAATAAAGCCTTAAAGATTTCCCTAACTTCTACATTTTTTAACTTCCTCCTGCACATCATGTAAAGCCTCTCACCTCATTCTCATCAAAATCCATCTTCAAAGGAAAAAAAAATCCCTGTTTTAAATCCCACAGTAATGGCATCTCTTCAGTATGCTGATCAGATTTGCACAGGGCAGATGGGGCACATTTATTCTAACTTAAAAATGTGACTGTTGGCCGGAGTGATGACAGGGCATCAGCGGGAGGTCACATACCCGCTGATGCCTCTGAAAGATGCCCTGTCCTGATGCTATTGTTACTGAACACATCATGTCACTCACACATCTATCCCGAGGGTAAGCTGCACTCCGTTCTCACATTTAAGATGTCCACAATCACATATCCAGGCTACCAAAAAATATGCAGTAGGATAGGCTATAAACGTTGGTTAGTTTTGTTGATGTATGCTGGAAATGAAGCTCATTTTGTCAGTCAGCGTTCTTCTGTGATGAGTTAGTGGACGTAAACATTAAGCATTGCTGTTTCAGCAACAGATCACATGCTAATTTTCACTTCGTGATAGACAGATGACCCACGGCAGCTTTCAACATTCAGTTATTTGTTTATTCTGCCCACAGACACGTACATTGCGCTGATTAAACAAACTATTTTTTACCCGACAGCTGTGATGGCAACAGTTGGGATAATGGATCGCTTTATGAATTAATTGGAGCTGTCTGGACAACACGAGATCTGACTAAATGATGCCGCAATAAAACAAACATTTTTTTGTTGTGGGATAAATGTGAAGCTGTGTTTCACTCTGATCCTGTAATGACAGCACAGCTGTAATGGTTATTGCTCTGATTAACACTGTGCTGCATGCAGAGGAACAGATATCAAACTGATTAAATGCCTACCGTGTCACCTGATTCACAAAATTCACAACAACGGTACTTTTATACTAATATTCCCTGCACAACCACTGTGAATCTACAGCTCATAATCACATTTTACCCATTTTTGCCATCCAAATAAACCCAGCAGTCACCAGACATCAATAAAAAAGCAAGTTGACGTCAGACTAAATGTTGCATTTTGGTTGACAATGAAAATCAGGTTGACATAAGCATTTGACGTTGACTTACAGTAATGCTGGATTTTGATTACACAACCTAAAAGCAACTAAATATCAACATCAACTGACGTTGGTATTGGACATCATATTAACATTGAATTTTGGTCACCTGACGTCACAACTGAAATTGAACCAAATATCAACGTCTTATGACATTGTGTGCCTGCTAGGAAACTTTGATGAGATACCATGAAATTCAGCATAGTCCAATTCATGAACAAAAGGCTCAATAAACAATTTTTTTAGTAAATCTAAAACACACACCGCAACCAGTGGAGTCAGATACACGACTTCATAAAATGACTCCAGTTCATTTTAGTGAATCAAACACATACTGGACGAAAGTGTGGTCATTTTCACAAACAAATGACTCTTATGCACTAGTTCTTTTTAGTGACTCGAACACGTACAGCAGAGTCAGGGTAGTCATATTCACAAACAAATGTTTCTCCTGAACAAATTCTTTTTAGTGAATCAAACACATACTGCACGACAATATTGTGGTCATTTTCACAAACAAATTATTCTTCTGAACCAATTCTTTTTAGTGAATCAAACACATACAATACTGTCAAGACAGTCAAATACACCAGCAACTTGTTCTTTTGAATCAGTTTATTTAAGTGAATCAAACACAGTACATCATGACAATATTATGGTCATTTTCACGAAAAAATGACGCTTATGAAGCGGTTCTTTTTAGTGAATCAAATACTTGTGTGCAGTCAGTGTAGTCATATATATTCACAAACAAATTATTCTTCTGAACAAATTCCTTTTTAGTGAATCAAACATACAACAATGTCAAGACAGTCAGACACACTAGCAGCTTGTTGAATCGGATCATTTTACTGAATCAAACACATACAGCATGATAGTGTGGTCATTTTCACAAACAATTGACTCTCATGAACCAGTTCTTTTTGTGAATCAAACACATACAGCACAACCAGTGCACTATTCACGAACAAATGGCTCTAATAAACTGGTACTTTGTAGTGAATCAAATTATATGAACGCACAAATGATTCTTATGGACAGTTATTTTTTAGTGAATCAAATGCACACAACACTGTCAAGGCAGTCACATTCACATGTGAATGATTCTTATGTTCAATTCTTGTCAGTGAATCAAACACAAACAGCGCAACCTGTGCACTATTCACGAACAAACGGCTCTCATAAACCGGTACTTTGTAGTGAATCAAATCATATGAATGTACAAATGATTCTTATGAACAGTTTTTTTTTTTTTTTTTATGAATCAGATGCATACAGTGCAGCCAGGGTAGACATGTTCACAAACAAATGATTCTTCTGAACAATTCTTTTTAGTAAATCAACCACATCACATAGACCTATGAACGATTCTTATGTCCAATTCTTGTCAGTGAATCAAACACAAACAGCGCAACCAGTGCACTATTCACGAACAAACGGCTCTCATAAACCAGTACGTTTTTAGTGGATCAAATCATATGAATGCACAAATGATTCTTATGAACAGTTTTTTTTATGAATCAGATGCATACAGTGCAGCCAGGGTAGACATGTTCACAAACAAATTATTATTCTGAACAATTCTTTTTAGACCTATGAATGATTCTTATGTCCAATTCTTGTCAGTGAATCAAACACAAACAGCACTTTGTAGTGAATCAAACACATCCTGTGCCATCAGGGTAATCACATAAATGCACAAATGATTCTTATGAAGCGGTTCTTTTTAGTGAATCAAATACGTACAGCACAGCCAGGGTATTCGTATGAACGTACAATTGTTTCTTTTATATTTCAGTGCATGGCTGTACTGACCAGTCAGCATCAAGGAATGTAATCTTTTATAATATTACTTAATTTACATAATATGCCTTTTTGTAGTCATTGTTCAGTTCACTTACATTTGGAATTTGCATAGTGAGCAGAGAGCAGCACATTAGTACACTTGCAATAAAGCCTCTCACTGGCCAAATAAATTAATCTTCAGATTTTTTTTTTCACCTTGTAACCCAGACTTGACAGGATTATCTAATTACACACTGCATTCTATTACCAGCAGCACAATAAAAGTGCTGCATAATGGCTGATGCCTATTAAATCAGTGAGTATAGGTTTATTAAAGTGTAAATTATATCAGTCCAGTTCTGAAATTACAGTCATTGGTGATCAGGCGGTACTCTGAAGCTTTCAAAATGCCAGTTTCTTTTCTGGCATGTTCTATTTTATTGTCCCTCCACTTTCAGTCACTATACATATAGGCCTGCTTCATGGACATGCATAATGCAGCACCACATGATCAGAAAGATAAAGGTCTGCAAACTTATGAATAAGTCAAAAGCGAAGTGGAGGGCTGCATTTTAGCAAAGACACTTTGTTATTCATATGCAGCCCAAATGAAGAGATTCTATTAATTTGTACCCATAAAGTGCTGACAGGCTCAGGTCAGAGAAAGCAAAGACAATTCATTTAAGCAGAAGAAAATCTGACGCATTCCCTCTTAGCTTGTTCCAGCATATGCACGTCTGTCTGTGTGTCATAGTAAGAAAATATGCAGGCAGACTCATTTGAAATGCTGATGACAGCTCTCTTTTTAGATTAAATATTCTTGCTAGTGCACAGCTGTCATGCCTCAGTGTTTGCCTTCACTATGTGCAAATGATTCACAAAACACATACATTTAATTCATAAGGAAATAACTCCAAAATACATATACGATCGCCAAAACCTTTTGGAAATCGGCAACGCATACAACCACCAACTCTCACCAGCGGCTACAGAGAAGCTCCGAGGCTTTTGTTTACTGCAAAAGCCGAACCCCGAGACCGCGGCCTCACCTACTGACGCCACCCACACAAAGCGGAGGCGCCGGCGGTGTGAGAGGGGACAGAAGCGCGGTAAGCGCGGAGGTGTACGAGCTAGGCTAAGGGCTAACCCCACCAGACCGGCTCTTCCAACACTCATGCTCTCCAATGTTCGCTCGCTGGAAAATAAACTGGACTTAATCCAACTCAGTCGCTCTACACTGCACGAGGAAAGGGATTGTTGTGCGTTTGTTTTCACGGAAACATGGCTAAACAACAACACCCCGGACTCCGCCATTCAGCTGCACGGGCTAACCTGCTACCGAGCGGACAGAGATACAGTACTGTCTGGTAAGACTCGCGGGGGAGGCTTGTGTGTTTACATCAACAAGGAATGGTGTAACAATGCTGTGTTAGTGTCAAAACACTGCTCGTCGCTGGTGGAATTTATGTTTGTGAAGTGTCGACCGTTCTATCTGCCGCGGGAGTTCACGGCCATTGTTATTGTCGCGGTTTACATCCCGCCGTGTGCAAACGCCAAGGACGCGCTTTGCGAGCTGTACAGCGCCATCAGCGAACAACAAACAAATAACCCCGACGGCTTTTTCATCATAGCCGGTGACTTTAATCACGCGAACTTAAAGACTGTTTTGCCAAAGTTCTACCAACATGTGAACTTTGCAACAAGGGGAAACAACACTCTGGACTTGGTTTACACAACAGAAAAAAACGCTTATAAAGCTGAACCCCGCCCCCACCTCGGATACTCGGACCACATCTCTGTTATGCTAATCCCAGCATACAGACCACTTCTCAAACTCGCCAAACCGGTTCAAAAACAGATCACAGTATGGCCAGATGATGCTACCTCTGCACTACAGGACTGCTTTCAGTGCACAGACTGGAACATGTTCAGAGAGGCGGCCACCTACAACAACCACACAGACCTGCATGAATACACCGAAACAGTGACTGCTTACATCAAAAAGTGCATTGATGATATGACAGTCACCAAGACCATCACCACACGTGCAAACCAGAAACCATGGATGACAGCTGAGGTTCGTGGGCTGCTCAAGACCAGAGATGATGCGTTCAGATCAGGAGACAAAGCAGCCTTCAAAACAGCAAGAGCCAATCTGTCCCATGGCATCAAGAAAGCAAAACGCTTGTATGCACAAAAAATAAATAATCAATTTACTGACAGCAAAGACACGCGGAGTCTGTGGCAAGCCATTCAGACCATCACTGATTACAAGCCCCTGCCACAGGCCTGCGATGACGACACATCCCTCCCAGACGCACTCAACCTCTTTTATTCACGGTTTGAAATGCAGAATGACACACCTGCACAAAAACTGCCCACACCTCCCAACGACCAGGCTCTCTGTCTGTCTCCAGCCGATGTAAGGAAAACCCTATCTAGGATTAACCCACGCAAGGCTGCGGGCCCAGACAACATACCTGGCCGTGTACTGAGAGACTGTGCTGCACAGCTGACAGATGTCCTAACAGACATCTTCAACACCTCGCTGAGCCAGGCAGTCGTCCCCACATGTTTCAAATCTACCTCCATAATCCCAGTACCAAAAAAGACACCAGTGTCCTGTCTGAATGACTACCGCCCCATAGCACTGACCCCAATCATGATGAAGTGCTTTGAGAGGTTAGTCATGCACCACATCAAATCCAGTCTTCCCAACACACTTGACCCACTCCAGTTTGCATACCGTCCAAACCGCTCCACGGACGATGCAATTTCCTCCACCCTACACCTGGCTCTTACCCACTTAGAAAACAAAGACTCTTATGTCAGAATGCTGTTTATTGACTTCAGCTCAGCATTCAATACAATAATCCCACAACAGCTTATCAACAAACTGAACATTCTGGGCCTTAACACCTCCATTTGCAACTGGATTCTGGACTTTTTAACTGGAAGACCTCAGTCAGTCCGTGTCGGCCGCAACACCTCCAGCACTACCACACTGAGCACAGGCGCCCCACAGGGCTGTGTGCTCAGCCCACTGCTCTTCACGCTGCTGACCCACGACTGCACTGCCAAGTTCAGCTCCAACCACATCATCAAGTTTGCTGATGACACAACTTTGGTAGGTCTCATCAGCAACAACGATGAAACATCCTACAGAAAGGAAGTGGCACAGCTGGTCGAATGGTGTTATGCAAACAACCTATCCCTCAATGTCAGTAAGACAAAGGAGGTTGTGATGGACTTCAGGAGGAATTCTGTTGACCACCCTCCACTGACCATCGACAGCTCGACTGTAGAGAGAGTCAGCAGCACTAAATTCCTGGGGGTGCACATAACAGAAGACCTCACCTGGACCACAAACATTACATCACTCTCCAAGAAAGCGCAACAGCGACTCCACTTCCTGCGCCGACTTAAAAGAGCAAGTCTCCCTCCACCCATCCTCACCACATTCTATAGGGGCACCATTGAGAGCGTGCTGACCAGCTGCATCACTGTCTGGTATGGGAACTGCAGTGCTGGTGACCGCAAGACCCTCCAACGGACAGTGAACACAGCTGCAAAGATCATCGGTGCCCCTCTCCCCTCCATTCTGGACATTTTCCTTGAACAATGCTCCGGTAAAGCCGCCAGTATCGTGAAGGACCCCACCCATCCCTCTCACAGTCTCTTCCAGCTCCTGCCATCAGGAAGACGGTACAGGAGCATCAGAGCCCGCTCTGTTAGACTACTCAACAGCTTCTTCCCCCAGGCTGTGAGAGCCCTCAATTCCAACCACCTCACCCCCCTCTTATCCACAAAGTAGACTGTAGAAAAACTCAAAACACTGCAACTCAGAGTGTGCTACACACATGTGAACGGACTGAACAAACCACCTGTAGAAACACTCTTTTCTTTCTACATGCACCAGACACTTCCTTATTAACAATTCATGTTATAAGGACCTGAATGTTTACTTGCACCACAAATAAAATTGCACTATTTGGTTCCTAACCCTAAATACCTCTTTTGCACAATACCATGCACAGTTATTATGTAAAGTACTTATGTAGTCTGTCTTATGTTTTGTGTATATAGTCAATTATTTATAGTATATGTGTAGTTAGATTACCGCTTTCAGTAGGTTAGCTATGTATAGGTTTAAAAATTGTTCCTATGTCTAGTGTTGTATGTTTATATTTGTTTATTTATGTAGCACTGTGGTCCTGCGAGACACGACATTTCGTTCCACTGTATGTCCACACATGTAGCGGAATGACAATAAAGCTCAACTTGACTTGACTTGACTTACTCAAAATTGGTTATGCAAGTTGTTGTTTTTTTCTAAACCACTAACCTTTATCAAATCTGTAATACAACATTTACTGTTTGTTTATTAAAATGACTTCAAGGAAAGTACAAAAAAAAAAAAAAAAGTAAATCAGTATTGATATGAATCAAATGCAAACAGACAAATGTCTCTTATTAACCAGTACTTTTTAGTGAATCAAACACATACTGCCCGACAGTGTGGTCATTTTCATGAACAAATGACTCTTATGAACTGATTCTTTTTAGTGAATCAAACACATACAGCACAGTCAAGGTCATTTATGTACAAATGATTCTTATAAACAGATTCTTTCTAGTGAATCAAACACATTCTGCATGACAGTGTGGTCATTTTCATAAACAAATGACTCTTATGAACTGATTATTTTTAGTGAATCAAACACATACTGCACGACAGTGTGGTCATTTTCACAAACAAATGGTTCCTATGAACCGGTTCTTTTTAGTGAATCAAACACATACAGCATGACAGTGTGGTCATTTTCACAAACAAATGGCTCTTATGAACCGGTTCTTTTTAGTGAATCAAACACATACAGCACAGTCAAGACTATGTACAAATGATTCTTATAAACAGATTATTTTTAGTGAATCAAACACATTCTGCATGACAGTGTGGTCATTTTCATGAACAAATGGCTCTTATGAACTGATTCTTTTTAGTGAATCAAACACATACAGCACGACAGTGTGGTCATTTTCATAAACAAATGACTCTTATGAACTGATTCTTTTTAGTGAATCAAACACATACTGCACGACAGTGTGGTAATTTTCACAAACAAATGGCTCTTATGAACCGGTTCTTTTTAGTGAATCAAACACATACAGTGCGACAATATTGAAGTCATTTTCACGAACATACAATGCAGGGTAATGAACAAATGATTCTTATAAAACGATTCTTTTTAGTAATTCAAACACATATAGCACAGTCAAGGGCACGTACAAATGATTCTTATAAACCGATTCTATTTTAGTAAACCAAACTCATACAGCCAGTTAACATAGCTCAGGTCGCGTACAAATGATTCTTATAAACAGATTATTTTTAGTGAATCAAGCACATAGGCTACAGCGCAAGTATAATCATTTTCGTGAACAAATAGCTCTGATGAAACAGATTCTTTTAGATGAATCACACATCACATACAGCACAGTCTTATAAACAGATTCTTTTTAGTGAACCAAACAGATATAGCCGGCTGTTATTGTGAATCAATCACATACCGCATCAGTCAAGGTCACAAATGATTCTCAGAACCCGATTCTTTTTAGTGAATCAAACACATATCGCGTAAGTATGGTAATTTTCACAAACAAATGGCTCTCATTAAACCGTTGATCAAATGATTCTTAGAATCAGATTCTTTTTTATTTAAACATACAGCACAAGTACGGCAATTTTCACGAACAAATGGCTCTGGTGAAATGGATTATTTTTTTGTGAATCAAACACATATAAGGTCACAAACAATTACGTATAAGTGATTCTTATAAACCGATTCTTTTTTAGTGAATCAACAGCGCAGTCGTCAATAGTAGTAGTCATATTAAAATACAAATTATTCTTATGAACAAGTTCTTCAGTTTATTTGCAACAAACATAAATGACACCTCAAATTATGGTGTGTTTTCTGAGGAACTGAACTATTTTGGTCCAGCAAGGAAGTTCCTTTAAGGCAAGTCAATGCTTAAAATGGCCAAAATCATTGATTGTGTTTCAATAATAGGCCTATATTTCAAATCAGTGATGCAGCTAATGTGTTCTAAACAAACATGACAAAGAAAACTGATTGGCTCTTGTTAGTAAAAGGCAGGGCTTCCACGATACTTACATTTGCAAATGTATTCCGCTCAACAGTTATTTTACGCATGTTATCAGTGAAAGAGCTAATAAATGCACAGTCGAAGTATTGCCAATAAAGGGGATGTTCAGAAAGTAATTAAAATATATCGTAATCAGTCCCTGCGGGCTTGTGGTTCTAGTTATGCGTCATTAAGACTCAATCATGTCTCGTCTCTGCGGTTCTCCACATAATATCTTAATTATACCTGATGAACAACAGAAAGACTCACCGGCTGCATGCTGATGATTTGCGCGTGTGTGAGGAAACTCTCTTCAGAATTGATTCGCTCTTGTGTGTTGGAGTGCCATCTGTGACTGCGTTGGATGTTCACAGGGAGATTAAGACTAATTGCTCTGCTCAAATGGCTGTGTAAGCAGAACTCACCATACACTAGAGTCTAATTCTCCACAGAACGGAAATCGAACATACTGTTTACTTCTGTGAAGAAAACATTCCCACTGCTAATGCTCGATGTACAGGTATGTTTTAGCATATTTGCTGGCCTTTCTTCGTTACCTTGCGATGCTAAAGCAGCCTTTTACAACCAGGACAGCCGTTTTTAACATCGATAATACAAAAAATGTTTCTTGAGCAGCAAATCAGCATATTAAAATGATTTCTGAAGGATCATGTGACACTGAAGACTTGAGAAATGATGCTGAAATAAATTACATTTCAAAACATATTGACATAGAAACCAGTTATTTTAAATTGTAATTATATTTCACAATATTCCTGTTTTTACTGTATTTTCTTATCACAAAAATGTAGACTTAGTGCAATGTAATGCTTTTTAGAGAGTAATTAGTACAAGTAATCTAATTATACTGTTAAAGATGTTATTAGTAGCTAGTAATTCATACTTTTTAGAGTACTTACCTAACATTGATATGACTATTAGAAAATGTGGCATCTTTAGCAATGACTGTTACACTATATATGCCATTTATATTATGATTTATTTACAATGATTCATATCCAGAAAGTTTCATACTTTCTAATTGCATATTTTAATGAATAGGGACTAATTTAAACTGTGAAAACATTCTCTTTTTTCTACAAACCATTAAGAGTGCTGTTCAGAAGTTTGGAGTTGGTAAGATGTTTAATGTTTGAAAGAAAAGAATACTTTTATTCAGCAAGGAGCAATTAACTTGACCAAAAGTGACAGGAAAGATATTAATAATGTTAAAAAAGGAAAATAAATGTTGATCTTTTAAATGTTACATTGAATAATCCTGAAAAATCATCGGTTTCCACAAAAATATAAAGCAGCACAAATGTATTGAACATTGCTAATCTTGAGCAGCAAATCAGCATATTAGATTGATTTTCTGTTGAAAATTTAGCTTTGCACCACAGGAATAAACATTTTAAAATATATTCAAACAGAAAGCAGTTATTTTAAATTGCAATACTATTTTATAAAATTACTTTTAATTGTCTTTAGAAAGTAGAATGAAACTAACCGGGACTGCACAAGTTAAAATATTAATATTATAAACAAGTGACTTCTGGTTTATATTTTGTTGTAAACAATACTAAGGCGACTTAACAATCACATAACAGCTGTTTGAAAGCAAAACTGAACAAAAACCAACAGAGAATTACAAACTCTGAGTAATTTGTCATTATATTGTGGATCTCTGTTTGCATTCATGACCTCACATTGCTCTGTTTTGTGGTTGCAGTGCATCTCTTTAGAGCTGAAGGCAAAACAAAACTCTCTCTCTGGAGAGGTGTTATTATTGCAGGAATACAGCACAGGAAAGGTTCACATCATGAGCCGGCAGAGGCCATCTATCATCAGAGCATCACATCAACACTTAATACAGCAGCGTATTTCACCCGGTTTACCATAGCAACAGCCGCTTATTTATCAGCCGCTCATTGGAAATTAAAGTGGACTGGCAATCCAGCTAAATGCATCTATGCTTTGAGAATAAGCACCATAAAGAGCAGCTGGCAGACAGGAATCATTACGGCTGTAAGGCTGTAAAAAAAAAAACAGAGCACAAGGTTTATGAGAAACACTTCTGAGGACTGTCCAGTTTAAAGTCTTTTGAAAGCAAGCCAGCAGCCATTACAGTCTCACCTTTAGACAATTATTTCTGTTAAAACACACTTACTGTCTACTTTAATGGGGAATTATGAAACATTAAACAGTTTTTAAGCTTTATAGAGTTTGTGAACATAAATCACTAATTCTGTAGCTTGAATCAGCTAAATACATAGACATTTTAGATCATCTGTGCATCGTCCAGCCACAGAAAACCAAATATGGTGATCCTCTTGAGAAAAAAAAAATATCAATGGATATTTTAATGCATAGGGACTGATTTAGACTGTGAAAACATTCTCTTTTTTGCTACAAACCATTAAGAGTGCTGTTCAGAAGTTTCAAGATACCAATTTTGCCATAGTCGGCTGAACTTTCTATCTGCCATTTCTATTTATGTTGAAAACCTACTTTTTTCGAACTCTTCCTAGAACGTTCGTCCGGTTTTCACCAAAATTGAGTCATCTTCAGACCGTGTTGACAAAAAGTTATAGATTTCGTGCTGATAGACAAAACTGCTTTTGCATAGCACCGCAACAAAGTTGAGGCATGATGCCAGATTATGTCTGAGGCTTCATCTCTGCAAATCTTTGACATATTGACACCAAACTTTGTGTGCCATTGTTGAAAGTGATAACCCATTATATAATATTACTACAGGTTTTATTTATGATTTTTCAGCCATTTTGCCTAAAATCATCCTAAAATGGCTTGCTTAGCTCCTCATTTTGCCTCTGTTGTGCCTGGCCCCTTAACTGCTGCTTGCAGATATGTTTTTAATTATTTTTGTTTTAAATAAACAGTTTTTACATTTTCTTAAGCAGCAAATCAGCATATTAGATTGATTTCTGAAGGATCATGTAACACCGAAGACCACAGTAATGATGTTGAAAATACAGCTTTGTTTTTAGAATATTTTCAAAAAAACTGTTATTTGAAATTGTAATAATATTTCACAATTTTACTGTATTTTTCATCAAATAAATGCAGCCTAATGTTCTCATTTTTGGGTGAGCTGTCCCTTTAAGAATGGTGATCACAGAGCCACAGTGTAAACTAATTAGAATTTGTATCATTATTGCACATTATTTCTTAACTAACATAATTTTCTTGTTATTTTCTTGTTTCTTTACTATTTTCTGTTTATTCTGATACACGTGGGGAGGATTACGACCAATTGACACCTGCAAGGGATTGTGGGAGCTGCCCTCCAGCACAGCAGAGATCAATGCGGCGATCTGTAGGACTGCAGTCAGAGTGATTTTCTCCCTCTGGATTCCTTCAGTTCTCTCAGTCCTCACGCAGCCAGAATAACTAAGCAGCGCGGCTCTGAATGAAGATCGCTGTGATAATGCCCTTCACACAGAGGTGATGTGACATTTACTCCACACTGAGTGACCCTGAAGAAGATGCCCTGATTGTCCTCAAAGCTCAGATGAGGGAAGCGATTGATGTGTTGTAGGTCTTATACTCAAAAAAAAAAAAATAAATAAATAAAATAAGACTATAAATAAATGGGGTGTTCATTTGTTGTATCAGGACCTAATGATATGCTCAAAAATACAAGCAGTGGGCCTTACATATTAGGAGAACAAGTGTAATTTAAAGGGAAAGTTATGAATAAATAAGCTTTGCATTGATGTGTGGTTTTGATAGGACAATATTTGGCCAAAATACAACTATTTGAAAATCTGGAATCTAAGGGTGCAAAAAAAAAAAAAAACCTAAATACTGAGGAAAAAAGCCTTTGAAGTTGTCCAAATTAAGTTAGCGATACATATTACTAATCAAAAAATAAGTTTTGATCGATTTACGATAGGAAATATCAAAATATCTTCATGGAACATAATCTTTACTTAGTATCCTAATGATTTCTATTTCTATTTCTTTCTATTCCTGAAAGAATCCTGAAAATCATGGTTTCCATAAAAATTGAGCAGCACAACTGTTTTCACCGTTGATAATAATAATAAATGTTTTTTGACATTGAAGACTGGAGTAATGATGCTGAACATTTTTGTTTGCATTACAGAAATGAATTACATTTGACAATATATTCACCACTTATGTGACATTACAAAAATATTTCACTGTTACTATTATATTAATATTACTGTTTTTACTGCATTTTTGATCAAATAAATGCAGCCTTGGTGAGCATAAGATACTTCTTTTAAGAATTAAAAGTAATAAAAAGTTATTTCAGACTATATCTAATATATTACAAATAAAGCATACAAATCAATTATAGTTTATAAAATATGTTTATAGTAAGTTGCTTTAACATGGTTCAGACTATTTGGGAAAAGTTTTTAATCAAAAACTGCCAAAAAGTACTAAAAAGTATTTTACATTGTAGGTCATTTATCTGAGTTTTATTAAATTATCAAAGTCAGCATATTAATTATCATCAAAACTTGTCTGTTCTGTGGAATCTCAAAAATGAATCTCTGTTATTGATGGTTTGACACTGGTGGTTACTGTGGTGTTTCAAATTGTGGCATGTCCCACAACCGTAAAGACCAGCCCACAATAAGCATTCTTCATACAGTAACTCTAGAGAATTGTGAAGATGCAATTCCAGGTATTTTGCTTCAGTGAGTTCCAGAAGAGCTTGTTTATGGCAGTTTTATGGTGCAGTTAGGTTGAACTTCCCATCATAAGTTCCTCAGGAACTTCAACTGAAACTTTTGAGTGATAAATGGCTAACATAACTGACTTAATGTCGCATTCACATTCAGTTTTATCTCCGTTTGTCCTCTAGGGAGTTTGTCTCAGACAGTGTGACCTTTTGGAGGAGACTTTACTATAACTGCACCGACCCAAACCTTTGTGCTCATTCAGTCCGGGCCACTGGACGTACATGAGTGATCCATTATAACACATGACCAAGGCTGACAGAGAACTGTTCTTTATATTAGAGGCTCATTCAGTAAGGACTATTGGAACCACTGATAGTGCTGTTTATTTGGCTTTTATAAAAAAAAAAAAAAGTAAGTCCCAATTGGTTTCATTCTGCTTTCTAGCCTGGTCAGAAATCATGCAAATTATCAGTAATACTATAAAATATTATTACAATTTAAAATAACTGCTTTCTATTTAAATATATTTTAAAATGTTATATATATATATATATATGTTTTTCAACAGGTGTATATATATATATATATATATATATACACCTGTTGAAAAACGCATATTTTCTCTCAGTTTTGGCCTTCTGTCCACACTGAGACAGCGTTTTTGTAAATAAAAAGTTTACAAAAGCTTTTTGAGCTTTTTGAAAACGGTCTCCACAGTGGATAAATTTAAAAATGCTATTTTTGTGTTGTAGCATGAAAACGGAGGCTTTTGAAAACAATGACGCATATTTAGTCATGTGATGCACATTGTACCAATATATATCCATGTTTATACCGGTAACTGTGCTTGTTATGTGCTATTCACTGTCACTGCTGCTAAAGAGGTTTACCTTGTACTCTTCATATTACAGTCCTAAAATGGTGAAAATTGCTGTCCTGATGTTTTGTCCTGCGGCAAAACATAACAGCAGCTGCTTTTTAGATCAAATATGAGTGAGCGCGACATGGACGCATAAAATAGGGAAAGTAACTCAGATATTTTCTTGGTCATCAGTGTCAGAAATCGTTCTAATATGCTAATTTGCTGCTCAAGAAACATTTCTGATTATTATCAATTTTCAAAACAGTTGTGCTGCTTCATATTCAATGGAACATTTAACATTTATTTAAAATATTTTAACAGTTTGACCACTTTTTCAGTACCATCAGGGCATGGTGCCAAAGACACACACCGATTTCATAAAGATACATCAATGTGTTCAATAAAATATAGCATTTTACAACAAAATTCAGAAAGGCCAACACCCAAAATTACTGATATGGAAAATGGTTTGACTTGGCATGCTGCACCGAATCTAAAGAGACCAGTTTGTAATTTTTTGCCAACCACAGAAATATAAATTTTTTATATCTTACAACCACTAGGTGGAACTGTGCTGAAACTATGTAGGTAGCCTCAGGTCATGGATATTAAAACACACACCAAGTTTGGTCTCAATATGCCAAATAGTTGCGGACATATAGCCTCACGTCCATTTTTGCATGATCTTCGTCAAATTCGTTGACTAATCAACTTGAATTTCTTAACTTTTTGCCAGCATGGTCTAAAGATGATCTGAACCAAATTTGTTGAAAATCAGACGATTTTGAAAGAGGCTTTCAAACTATTGAAAATAGTGAAAAAAATTGACCTTACACATTTTAAATTGTGGTGTCAATTCGACTCGACATGAGCTAATGATTCAGAGGGAAAAAAAATGTCCTTCTAGACCTTATGGTTCAAAAGTTATTAGTATAAACATAAGTGAAAATTTGGACATATGGTGGCGCTAAAGCATCTGAGTTAGAGACTCCAAACTTGCGGTGGTTAATGTTGAGACTGTCCTCTTTCAGTCTGCTAAATTTCATAACATTCCCGCAAGCGGTTCTAAGGTCTGTCATAGACTTCCAACGCGAAAGAAGAAGAATATTAGGAATGCCAACGGATACAATAGGTGGCATTGCACCTTCAGTGCTTGGCCACTAATAAAAATCTTACTGACCCCAAACTTTTTAACATTACTGTAAATAAAAAGCGGTGAGAAACAGAGTTTTAGATGATTCACCAAAACATGACAGTCAAGTTTTTCAGCTTTGCTGGTTTTGAGAAGAAAACACATCACAATTGAATAACAAGGCGCATCTTTTCATCTCACAAATGCGTATTGTCCATCACTACATCAGTCTGAAATGGACAAAAGCCGACGAGATGTGCAGTGACGCCAGCATCGTGACTGGTTTCTGCTGGACTCAATGGGAGGTCTAGAAACAGGACAAGATTAACAGAAGAACAAAGACGACCAGCTGGGCCATGACAAACCCCTTCCATGCTGTTCTTAATCAAGGACGAGAGCATAATTGAGCCTGTGAACGTATTACAGAGTCCTGCTGAGAATATGACAGGGACAGAGTGCTTACTGGCTTGTGTAATTTCAGTGGGATTTTTGAGTTGCTCATGTGGATTTCCTGTCAATGCCAGTATAGTTGAAGCGTCAATCCCCTGATCTAAAGGTATAGGTGTAGTGAACCAGAAGAACATGTTGAGAACACACTTAAGAGATGTTTCAGCAGCATCTGTCTACAGTATGAGGAACACCTTCTGAACAATACAGTAATGCTGAAGATCAGCTGATGAGCAGCATATGGAGCTCAGGCTGCTTTTGGCTGACATGGAAGTGCAATAGCACAAAAATACAATAAATCTGAATTATTAAATCCATATCAAACCTGAAGCCAGAAGGATGACAGCAAGCACATTTAAAAGAACACGGCGTCTTCTGTAATAAGTGGCGTCTCCACTGGAGATTTCCACTGAACATCTGCGGCTGAAACAAAACCAAAACAAAGATGATGGAGATGTTTCACTCCACCCTCTCCAGAGCATCCACATCACTCATCTGAGTCTGAGCGGTTTAAGGAGCGATGGGCAGATTTGTGTAGATCTGCAAACAGAGTAGCTGTCGAGTTAATTGAGGAAAAAATTACTCCTGCATGATATGTGAAGAAAAAGTCTGCTGAAATGTCAGACTGAGATCTTCATGACCTCATAACTATGTGCTGAAAAGCTTCAAACGATCTGCTCTCAAGCACCGACAGACGCCACAGATTCTGGAGAGGTTTGCTGGCTGTGATGATGGTATCAACATTTTCCTGGCTGAAAGAGACCAAGGCTTACCGTACCTGAACTTCAAGACAAGATCTAAGATTTCAAGATTTTTTGACAAGCTATTGATCTTCTCCAGGCTATTCTGGTGCAACTTCAAGATGCATAGAAAACAACATAAAACCATAAAAATAAAACCAACAGCAATTGCAGAGTGGAGAAATAAAAAAAAAATCAAAAATATGAAGCTGAACGAACGTATGTGAAAAAATATAAAGGTATTTTTATCTTATTATTTGTTACATATTTGAATAATGTATTTTACTTGGGGGTTGAAGGACTATTGATTTGTTTGCGTTTACATTTAATTTTTTAGCACTGATGAAGGTGTGTCACAACAACGCTAAGTAAAAAGCTGCTTGTTTGTAATAAACAAATCCATCTTTAAGACGTTTTTAACTTCAAACAACTGCTTCCTCCATTAAAAAAAGCCCATCTCCTGTTGTCTCTCAAATCAAAATCCACCCACATATTTGTTTATATCTGTTTTGGGGTGTTTTTGCTTGTAAACGGTGCTTGATCTGTGCATATATGTCTCCTCTTCTCTCTTGGCCACAAAATCGTCTTAATGATGGATTTGTTTCTTACAAACATGCAGATTTTCACTTGTTAACAGATATTAATTGATTGACTGAAGTGGTGTGATTTACTTGTGAATTATTGTGATGTTTTTATCAGCTGTTTGTACTCTCATTCTGACGGAACCCATTCACTGCAGATGATCCATGGGAGAGCAAGTGAGTTAAAAAGTTGCTAAAATAAAAAAAACTGGATGGTTTTGTTTTTGTGTTCATCAAGTAAATATATGGTTTCTAGAAGTAAAAACTATAAATTACTGTATAATTAAAAAAAATAAAGGGACATTTCCATCACTTTTGTTATATTTTATTTACTTCAGTTTATTCTCAGTTTTGTTATCAATAATGTACATTAAGGTGTTCTGTGTTAAATTTTATGTTATTTAGTTACACTTACTGCATTATTTTAGTGTCATGTGTGAAACTCTAACAGTGTTTTGTCTTCATCTGTATAACATGCACCAAATATTGGCTATGTTTTATGGACAGGCCACATTTGATGAATTCTGATTCATCATGTGGCTTTCTATTATTATTTTGTTTAATGGACTCTTTTTTTGGTGTGTCATGAGATTGGTGGACATCTAATTCTCTGACTGGTTGGCTGCAAGTTTGCATTTTGTTTTTGTTTGCATTTACATTATCTTCTCAATTTGTCTTTTAGTGCTGATGAAGGTATGTTTTAACGAAGTTAAATAAAAAGCTGCTTGTTTGTAAGAACAAATCCATTAATAAGATGCTCCTAATGTGAAACCATTGCTTCTGGCTAAAATAGTCCATTATCCATAACAACACTTCCTCCAATGAAAAAGTCCATCTCCTGTCGTCCTCTCACACCAAAATCCACCCACATATTTGTTTAGTGCTGTTCTTTTTTGGACTGTTCTTGCTTGTAAACAGTGCTTGACTTGTGCAGATTTCTCTCCTGATTCAGAAGAGGAACTGGAGGAAGCAGTATTATGGACTTGTGTTTTGGCCAAAAGTGACGGTTTAAAGTTAAAACATCTAAATGTGTCATGAGGTGTCGTGCAGGGAGGACAAACGAGGAGTACCAGATCGAGATCGGGAGCAAAACAAGTCTTTAATAAACCAAAATCCACAGAAATAATCCACAAGGGTGACAGGCAAGGAGAGACGCACACAAAGACGAGAACGGACCATCAAACAATGAACAGAATCTAACTTAACTAGGGTGGTTAACAAGACACAGACAGGTGAAGGCACTTAACTGATAATGACTTAATTAGGGGTGGAGACAGGAACAAAACCAAATAAGGACAAAAAGGAAGTGGGAGAAACCAAACTAAAACAGGACTGAACCAACAGAAAATACAACAAAAGAGTCCCAAAACCTGACAAATGATTGAGTTCTTACAAACATGCAGCTTTTTTATTCCTCAGACTATAATTGATGGAGTGAAGTCGTGTGTATTATTGTGATGGTTTTATCAGCTGTTTGTACTCTTATTCTGACGGTACCCATTCACTGCAGAGGATCCATTGGTGAACAAGTGATGTAAAAAGTTGGTTTTGTGTTAATCAAGTAAATGTATGGTTTCTGAAAGTAAAAACTATAAACTACCATATAATTTCAAAAACTAAAGGGACATTTTCATCACATTTGATTATATTTTATATAATTAGTTTTGTTTATTCTCAGTTTTGTTATCAATAATGTACATTAAGGTGCTCCGTTTTACATTTTATGTTATTTAGTTAAATGCATTGCATTATTTTTGTGTCATGTCATTTTGTGTCTAATGGTTTTTTGTCATTCATCATGTGGTTTACTATTGTACCACCTGTATTACTGTGGTCATCAGGTTTTGGTAGTTCAAGTAGCTTGGTATTGTAGTTTTATACCACTTAATTAAATAGAAAATTATTTGTTGTAAAATATACAAGAACCAATATGCCATCACCATACTTTTTTTTTTTTTTTTTACAGTAATAGACTAATAGTTATTCTGTCTTCCTTAAAAATCAATGTGAATGTCTTATTTCAGCCCATTAACTTTTATAATGTGACATATTTCAGAAAAATGCTGTTTGTAATGAGAAAATATGACTCGATCATAAAAAGTGGCCATTACATACCAAAATTTAAGTCCCAAGTTGGAGTCGATGGGGTTTGTGATGTCAGCTGAAAAAGAAAACCATGAAGATTATGAAGACTATGAAGGAAAAAGGCAGGAAACATTTTATTTCATATTGGCTGTAATAGTGTGAGAATCAGAAGACTCACCCACCATAACACAAACCAGCTCCAGCATACAGAGGATTACAGATGAGCACTTGAAAGCGGCGTGACCTTCTCCTCACGTCCTTCACAGCCACACCATTGCCATTACACTGACAGCGGCAGATTTACGGATGAGAACAGCAGGCCGCGCAGCCGTCCGTCATGCATACGCTCACGGATGCTCTGAACGTAATATATTCACAACGTTACAGCTGACAAACAGAATCAGCAAAATGCAAAGAACGGCTGAAGAATGAGCCAGGAACTTCACAAGGTTGTGATGTGATCGTTATGCTGAGACTAGGGTGACCACCTGGCAACAGATCTACTTCGGGACACAGATGTGATTTTGTGGGACAATGCGGGACACGTATGAGACAGATATGTTTCCACTATTATGCTGTGTAAATACTGATTTACATCCGTTGTCATATGCGCTTATTTGTGTTTCTGAGCACGTACATGTAAGCGAGAGAAAGCGTGTCTGTTTTATGTGAGAGTGAAGAGAATCCACCTGCGAGAGAAGAGATTTGTGCTCTCGCATTTTGATGCGCCCTAGCATTACAATAAAGCGCTCTGGACATTTGTCATTAAAATAACATAGAAACCGCCTCAAACTAACTATTAAATAAGAAAAAGTCACGTTTGAAAGCTGCATCAATTTTCTTTTAAATTGGTTAATGAATGAAGAATATGGTGTTTTTCCGTGTGCGCTCCACCATTTCCTGATGGTAGATAGTGGAAACTATGCAACAAAAAGAATAAATAAAAAGCTTTCTTAAAAAGGTAAATAACGCATGCATAGATTTTACCTATACCGATAGCTAGTTTGGACCACACTGGCCGATACCGATTAATCGGCCGATAGTTTTTAAAATGGATACTTTGTAAAAGAACAAATGTATTAATATTAATTATATATTTAATCATAATTTAATATGTAATTATATATAAGGCAAAGATAACTTTGCTTAGCTTCCCGAATAATCCAGCATTATGTGAACAGTGGATGCAGTTCCTTTTTCCGGGGCAGCAATGGAGTTTTGCAAGTGTGTTTGTTGACGAACATTTCATAAACCAGGCCCAGTTTGATGCTGGATTTGCACATTGTTTGATACTGAAAGATGGAGTGGTCCCAGCTATAAAAGATCCCAGTCATGATTCAGAACTGCAGATGGTAAGTGAAACTCATCAAATGTCTGTGTTTTATTGGCAATCCCAGCATCAAGTGATCATCTAACTTAGCTCCGCCCACGGTGCGGCTCCAGAAGCTCAGCTTTTTCTGGAGAGAATCAGAAAGCTGTATTTTTATTTTATAAATATGACCAAACTAAAGACTTTTTGGAGATATTAAGGATGCAGTACTACTCTATAGTTACTCAAGATGCATGAGATTAGGTGAAACTGTGTATGTTATGTACCCTTTAAACACAAAAGCCATAGTATTGAAATTACATGAATATTGTATGTGTAGTCTCACAGTTTAACTGATTCTATTCTAGAACACTTCATGAATATCTAATAAAAAAAATAATAATTTTAGTCACAAACCGAGCAAAAGCACAGCCTCGCGTCCAGGAGATCTTGTATCAGTTATCACACACACCAAACACGTCACGTTCAGTTCAAACAATGGTCTAAAGCGGTTTATTTAATCACCAAACGGTCATCAGTTTACTTCAAGAATGATTAAAAAGTGGCACAGATGAGTTTGAAGTTCGGTGTTTAAAACAACAGAGCAAACAGAAAGAGAAAGCGGGATCTATATAATAGCTCTCTATATGAAACATTCAGACTTTGTTAGAGCCACAGAAAGAAAAAAAAATTTGATAAAAATGCACAATACACAATCTTTATGTACATTTACATCGATTTGGGACAGATATTATGTGTTTAATGTAAAACATCTTATCTGTAATGCGGCAGGATTTCTGTCTGCTGAATGAACAGTTTGCTGTCTCACATCACCAGCTTTAAATATGCAACTTGCTGGCAAACAAATGCATTCATGTGATCAGCTGGATATGAACTACTGCAAATAGATTGTAACAATCATGACATTAAACATTTGGGTTGGACTTACTGTTTTGGTCGCACCGTTTTAACTTCTTGAGGTGCGGCTAATGTTCGCTTCCTCTCAGCCTTGAAAGCAAACATACTGTTTACTTTCTCTACTAATGCAGCATCTAGTCAACAAAGTACTTAAGTAATGTTATGAAAACATGCACTATAGTTCGTTATCAATGTTTTAAATCCGCATCTGAAGTGTCCCGCTCTGTTTAGTGCGCAGTATCAGGTGTGTAAACAAACAGCACGTGTTGTCAGTGATTTCTGCCTCTAGAGGCCGCTCTCATCATACATATCTATGGCTCTCATACTGCATAATGACAGTGGAGCAGTGTTGCCAAGTCAGCAGTTTTCCCACGGAATTGGGCTACTTTCATACTATTGCCCCGTTTTGTTTTTATGTCCGAGGGTTGAAGCGACCCTAAAAACGTAATATTTAGACCCTGAAATGCTAACTTTACCAGAAGAATTGCAAAACATGTATTTAACGCAATGGAACACAATTTTTACTGGGGGAACCCCCTCGAAATGCGATTGGGCTACTTTTGGGCTAGTTTTGAGCAGCAATTGGATGGGTTTTGTTATGAAAACCTGTCAACGCTTCAGTGAAGCCTTCTCAGCCGCTTCAGCAACAGACGGAACCCGGAAAAACTATCGGCGTGGATTTTTGCAGATAACCGATAGTTCTGCCAACCAAATATCAGTGACAATTAATCGTCAACCTCTAGTATGGAACTCATATTGGTTTCCAAAGTAGTTCTTCCATTCACATTCAAGCATAAAAGATCATTAAACATAAATGCACAGACACAAAATCATCATAATACAGGATATAAATTTATTATTATCAGATTTTTTTGTACGAACAGTCTGAAATGTTCAAATTAGCACCATCAGAAGTGGAAGTTTAAGTACCGATCACATGTGCAACTACTGACATACAGTACTGGAATACAGAAGCAATATTCACCATACCTGGAACATGAAGCTGTTGCACCAAATAGTTCTGACAGAAGCAGGTAGATACAATACGTATTAAATAATCCTAACAAACATTTAAAAAACACGTTTCATTTAAATACATACAAAAGTACAAGAACAAAACGTGGAGAAACTGCTGAATTTCACAGTAGTGAAATTTGTCTAGCACCTGTTGTGACCTTGTGCAACCTGGTAGATGGGCGCCAAGGTCTCGAACGCACACATATACGCTCTGTTCCAAAACCTAGTGAGCATTTACAGGCACCAACGGTGTGTGAAGGACAATATGTATGCTATGCATTTGCGCTTACCTCAATCAACGGCCTTTGAAGTGCACGCCGATTTTGCACTAGTGAGGTCTGTCTGTCTTAGAAGGTAGCTCGCTTACAGGTTTTGAAACAGAGTTTCTCATGCACACATATGCAGTGTCACCCTCGGACGTGGGGTTTTTATGAAATACAAACTTAAAATTTCACATTTTCTCACTATATCCTGACTGTAACGTACCTCGTAAACTATCAATTGCATTCAGATCTTAATTATGAGATTTGGATTGTGCTATTATTCTAAAATTCTGTCAAATAAAATTGCACAAAGTGAGAACTACAATTATTAGATTTTAAATGAAGACACTGTCGTCTCATACAGATGATAAATGAATCAGATACAAGCACAAAGACTGAAAAGTAGCTCTTTTAGTGTGTTTGAGTGCAGCACCATCAGACTAATAGATGATTCTGACAACAGACACATGAACAACTTGTACCCTGATTTCACTGCATCTTAAAAAGCATTTATTTACCCTCACGTCCTTCAAACCTGTTTTGCTTAGGACTATGAAAATAGATGCTTTGGAGAAAGTTAATGCAACTTTTTTTCTATAATGCGAAAAGCATAGGCTCCACGAAAGACCAAAAGCATCATAAGATCAGCCTACTGGTACAGAATGACATGAGGGTGAGTCAATAATGACTGCATTTTCATTTTGGGCTAACTAATGATGCACAGCCCAATGGAGACTCACATTTTTACAATGCAGTGGAGATCATGTACTTTGCTCTGTTAAAATATACGAAACAACACAAAACAAAGAGTGTGGTAAATATGATCACCAAGGTGAAATTCAGCGTCCTCTCTGAGAGAGTCACTAATTAGCCTCAGTTTGATATAAAGTACATTAACCTTAAAGAGAAAACTATTATCAGCTTGGCTGTTCGACTGCATCGCGATGGCTCTTGATGAATTAAATAACACAAGCTACTTCAGCTCTTTTTCAAAACCTAGTGAGCTGCCTACGTAGGCAGTATTTTAAGGCTCTCAGCGTGAGAGCTGTTCAAAAAGGTAGGCAGCGTGATTATGCCGCCTTCTAAGATGACTTCTTTTGCTGAAGTTGCAGAGAATAAGAATTTAAAAACCAGTCAAAAGTTTTTGAACTTTTCATGTTTTTTAAAGAAGTCTCCTCTGTTCACCAAGCCTGCATTTATTTACAGTAAAATTTCCATTTTCTATTTGAATATATTTTAAAATGTAATTTTATAGAATGAAATTATACAAAATGTATGAAACTATAAAAATTAATACTTTTATTTAGCAAGGATGCTTTAAATTGATCGAAAGAGATGATAAAGACTTTTATAATGTTACAAAATATTTCTATTTCAGATAAATGCTGTTCTTCTGAACTTCATATTTATCAAAGAAACCTGAAAAAAAATGTATTTAGCTGTTTTCGACATAATAATAATTAATGTTTTTTCAGCAGCAAATCAGAATATTAGAATGATTTCTGAAGGATCATATGTTCAGCTTTGAAATCATAGGAATAAATTACATTTCAAAATATATTCTAATAGAAAACAGTTATTTTAAATAGTACAAATATTTCACAATTTTACTGTTTTTGCTGTACTTGGCTTGGTGAGCAGAAGAGACTTCTTTAAAAAACATTAAAAACTTTTGACTGGTAATGTACCTTAATGCAATGCATAATTTATTATTGCATGCATGCCTTATTTCAAAAATAGATAATGCTATTATTGCCTGCATGCAAAAATAAATTATGTTGTTATTGCATGCATGCAATAATAGATTATGATAGATTATGTTACACTGTAAAAAAACTATTTGTTGAGTTAAACTTAAAACTTAAATAATTTACCTGGCTGCCTTAAAATTTAAGTTTAGTCAACTCGAAAAAAGTTTAGTCAACTTAAAATGTTATGTTTTACTAAGTAACAACTTAAATTTTTAAGTTGAATCAACCAATCTAAGGCAGCCGAGTAACAAACACAGCTGTTAAGTTTAACAAACAATTTTTTAGTTAGTTTTAGTCAACTCAAATACCTAAGGTGTCAATTAGTGCAATTTAACATTTCAACTTGAATAAACTTATTTGAGTTGACTAAACTTAAAATTTTAAGGCACTTATTTTAAGTTGACTCAACAAATTTATTTTGTTTTGTTTTGTTTTTACAGTGTATGCATTATGTTAGGACTTATACAATTATGCAAATTGCATAATCTATTACTGCATGCATGCATTATTCTAAAAATCATGATAAATGAATAGAATTATTACCAAATCTAAACTCTATTGAAATCAACTGTAATTCAAGGAGTAAGAAAGCTCACCAGGTTTTGATTATAGAGCCAATATAACAGTACAGGTGATTATAATACTAAATATGAAATAAAATCAAAAGAGTGTTGATAAAAATCTGGAAAAAAAACAACAACAACAAGCTGTTGTTCCAAAGTCCATCGGTTATTGGCCAACCAGTGGCCTTAAGAAAAGCAATTTTTGGTGAAATGAGCTTTACCCACAGTGCAACAGGCAGGTCAGTATGCTGAAAGAATCACTTCCAGGGCCAAAGTGTGGATTACAGCAAAACATGACAAAAACAAGAACCTTCAAGTCCAAAAACAAGAACCAAACGTAATGCAAGTACGCAAAAGCTTGGCTAACACACTGCAAGTACATACTCAGTGCAGGGGGTGATGCGGTAAATGCATAGTTAAAAAACAGTCACGTTTACGTACTTGCATAGAGTGTGTTCTGCTGGAAATTTCTGTTCCACTGCTTTCACGTAATAACATTTTTAATAAGAATATAAAACATTATTTTTAACAGTACAAACGGAGAAGGCAAAAATAAACCTCTATGTGTGGGAGCGGCGGGGTCATTAACTCTTAGGGGGCATTTTGTTGGTGTAAAAGTCTCTGCAGGTCTGGCAGCAGCGTTGGTACCAGCGCATGTCCTGGCACAGGTTCTTCTCTCGGATCACCCTGCAGTAAACCGCCCACTGATCCCCTGTGCACTTGTACGTCAATGCAGCTGCCAGAAATGACAGAAGGACAGGACACGGCATTTCATAGATTCAATTATACCACACGATCCCTGACAACATGCATACATCACTCCAGACACGCAGGCTCATTTCGAAGATGACATTATTGCAACCGCCAGCAATGTTCAGTGTTGCTTTTGCTAAGTTTATTATTGGTTTTTGAAGTTTGTTTTACAAGAAAATACTAGTTCAAACATTTGCATTTAATTCAGTGTTACTGGCTGATTATTTGTGCAATTTTATATCAGTTTCTGAGTGAAAATAGTTTCAAAGTAAATCCTAGACATTCAGCAGATGAGTTTGTATATGAATCTGCTCCTATTTAGATGATTTTCATATTATTTGTACACAATACGATTGTTATGCTTTCCAGATGATGCTTACTTTAACAGATGTCTTGGCAATGGAATGATGTTTATGCAGTACAAATGCTTAAAGCAAAGAAAGACTCTGTTTTATAACCTAGAAATGGAAATGGACTTGGATTTGGATACTCAACATAGACAGGATTAAGTGAAATTCAAATAAAATGAGGACTGTTTTTTAATTGTCTGCGTCAGAGCCACATATGATGCCTAAACAGGCACCATTCAATATAGATGAAATTCCGTGAAGTCAATATAAATTGTATGAAATTATTGAGACAATTTCAATATTCTATATCTACAGTTGAGGTCAAAAGTTTACATACGCCTTGCAGAATCTCCAAAATGTAATTATTTTACCAAAATAAGAGGGATCATACAAAATATGTGTTATTCTTTATTTAGTACTGACCTGAATAAGATATTTCACATAAAAAATGTTTACATATAGTCCACAAGAAAAAATTATTGTTGAATTTCAAAAAATTACCCTGTTCAAAAGTTTATATACTCCTGATTCTTAATATTGTGTTTTTTGTTTGTATTTTTTTGTTTGTTTGTTTTTTGCTGATAGTTAATGCATCGTTTTCTTTCTGTAGCATCAGTAAGCATTTGAAGCTTTTGTAATAAGAGTCCCTCCAGTTGTCCTCAGTGTGAAAAGATGGATTTTAAAATCATACAATCATTGTTGGAAAGGGTTCAAACACACAAAAATGTAAAAAAAAACAACTGAAAAACCAAAGAATTTGTTGGACCTGAAGAGTTTTTCTGAAAACAGTTTAACCGCTCAGAACAAACACGGGACTCATGAACAACTATCAGTAAAAAAATAAAATAAATAAAAATTCAGGTAACAACATAGTATTAAGAATCAAGCAAAATTCTTATGCAAACTTTTGATATAAATTTGTATAAATTCAACTATTATTTTCTCTTGTGGACAATATGTCAAAACATCTTTTATGTGAAATATCTTATTCAGGTCAGTACTAAATAAACAACAACAACATGCATTTCGTATGATAATTAACATTTAGCAGATTCTGCAAGGTGTATGTAAACTTTTGACCTCAACTGTATATCTATATAATGAAGACATAATAACAGCTCTATTGAAGAAAAAAGGGAAAAAATAGAAAAATGTGAAATAATTAAAGAATAAAGTCTCTAAAGATATCAGTGTTATCTTAGTTAGTTATTAGTTTTAGTTAATATTTTGAATTGGGTTTTATTTTTTATACTTTCTGTTTTCATCTTAATTTTATTGCAAGATTTAATAATTTTGTTGTGTTTTGTTTTGAGTAGTTTCTTTCTTTCTTTTTTTTTTTTACAAAAATATCTTTAATAACTTTTAGTTTTTACTTATACTTTAGTTTTACTTACTTAAAAAGAAAATATTTGTATTATTAAAAATATATTCAATATATATTAAAATAAATATATTATTATATAAATCAATATATGATTTATTTTATGTCAAGTAATGATCTTTTATAGTTGTTAACACTAAAGCCAAATGATGACCTAATTCAAGCAATATCCAGCAACATGATTAAACTTCAGTGATGCATAAAAAAAATAGATGGAAATAGATTGTGTCATATTTCTGGTTTAAACTGAACTTTCAGGGACATGGAATGAAGAACAAGACATGACTGCATACATCAGGATTTGATTAGATCATACAAAGTTCAGAAAATAGGACAGTTACACTGATTGTCTTACCCAGTCTAGGGGAGGTGATGGTGTTCACATTGACTTTCACATTACATGTCCCAAGATGACACTGCCTGTACGCCGTGGGCTTCAGGACTATTGGGCAGTCGCTGCCATGGCGGCCGGTCACTTTGTGCATGCATTGGACCACTCTGGACTGCAAGCCTCGCCCACAGGATGATGAGCACTGCAATGAACCAATGACATGATCACAATAGATTAAAACACAGAAGTCTTTTCTAATGATATGTCTTTAGCACTTTTTATCAAATTAACACATCTTCGCTGAATAAAAGTATTAATTTCTTTCAAAGAAAGCCAAAAATGTTGGCACCCTTGCAATTCTGTCAGAAAATGCATCACTTCTCTCAGAAAATTGTTCCAATTGCAAATGTTTTGGTATTCACATGCTTATTGTTTTTGTTGGCCCTGGAACAACACACACACACAAAAAGTCAAACTTAATAAAGTTTCAAAAATTGACTGGACAAATTCATTGGCACCTTGTCAAAATTGTAAGAAATAATTGCTTTTCAAGCATGTGATGCTTCTGTAACTTGTATTTAGACACACCTGTGGCAAGTAACAGGTGTGGGCAATATAATAATCACATTTGAAACCAGTTAAAATGGACAAAAGTTGACTCAACCTTTGTGTTGTGTGTCACACTGAGCATGGAGAAAATAGTGTAAAGTTGTCTGTGGATTTGAGAGAAAACACTGTGAAAAAACATTGAAAATCTCAAGGCTACAAGTCCATCTCCAGAGATCTTAATGTTCCCGTGTCCACTGTGCGCAATATCATCAAGAAGTTTACAGCCCATGGCACTGTAGCTAACCTCCCTGGATGTGGATAGAAGAGCAACATTAATGAAAAAGTCCAACAAAGGATCGTTCGAATGATGGATAAATAACCCAGATTAACTTCCAAACAAATTGAAGCCGATCTGCAGACAACAGTGTCAGCTTGCACTGTCGCCATCTGAATGAAAAGGGACGCCATGGTAGGACGCCATGGTAGGACACCTCTGCAGACAAAGTCATAAAAAAGCAAGACTAGAGTTTGACAAAAATTATGTGACAAAACCACAATCTTTCTGGGAGAACGTACTGTGGACAGATGAAACAAAAGTAGAGCTTTTGGTAAAGGACATCATGGCACTGTTTACAGAAAGAAAAGAACACAGTCCCTACAGTGAAACATGGTGGAGGTTCAAAGATGTTTTGGGGTTTCTTTGCTGCTTCTGAACATGAGATCTGATGATTACCAAAGAATTTTGGGGTGCAATGTAGTGGCCAGTGTCAGAAAGCTGCGTCTCCACCAGAGGTCATGGGTCTTCCAGCAGGACAATGACCCGAAACACACTTCAAAAAGCACTCAGAAATGGTTACAACAAAGCACTGGAGAGTTCTGAAATGGCCAGCAATGAGTCCAGATCTGAATCCCATAGATCACCTGTGGAGAGATCTCAAAACAGCAGTTGGGAGAAGGCATCCTTCAAATGTGAATGACCTGGAGCAGTTTGCAAAAGAAGAGTGGTCCAGAATTCCAGTAGAGAGGTGTAAGAAACTCATTCATGGTTACAGGAAGCGATTGATTTCAGTTAGTTTTTTCCAAAGGGGGTGCTACCAAATATTAAGTTAAGGGTGCCAATAATTTTGTTCAGTGCATTTTTTGGCTTCTGTGTGGAATTGTATCAGATTTGCCATTTCAGTTTTTTTTGTGTTGTTTCAATGCAAACTAAATAAATAAATGAACATTTGAGTACCAAAACATTTGCAACTGCAACAATGTTCTGAGAAAAAGGTTGCATTTTCTGACAGAAATTGCAAGGGTGCCGATATTTTTGGCCATGACTGTAAATGTTTTATTCATCAAAGAATCCGGAAAAAAAATCTAACATTACAAAAAAGTAACTATATATGACACCAGCAAAAATGCATCCATACAATTTAAACAATGTCCAAACAATAATTAAAGGAAGGATAAATAGGAAGAATAAGCATTTTTATACATAGAGATGAAGGGCCAGCCGAGTCTCTGTCTCTGAACCGGCGCTAGTCTTTGTATTACAGACAGTGAACTTTCATGGTCCCCTAATGAGCAGCGCTGTCTCCGGGCAAAGCCGCAGTTTTCTCTTTTCTGTTCAGAAACAATAACGATTCATAAGCCTGGCCTACTTTACATTGTGTGCTGCAAGTGCTTTGGCTTTGGCTTGACATCTCTCCTCATGAGGAGTTTATAATTACATTGTTTTGAAGCAAAACACATATTTTCCAGTACATAAAGATTTAGACATTTTTACACTGCATCCAAAACTGAAATGGGCCACATTACAAGACAACAGTTATGAAATAGTCAATAAACGTAAACCTGTGATTGCACAAAATATGAACTGATAAAAGCATATTCAAATTGTCCAAACGATGCAACATATAAACACATGGAAGATTCACAGCAAATCAACTGAATTAGATTTCCAGAAGAGGACCAGAGGAGGAAACAGTTCTTGAATAATGTGTCATTCTGCTTCCTGTGAGACGAGCAGGAGTCATAATGTCATATTGTCATGCTCACACACTTAAGACCCAAAGGAAGCTTTATTTCTCCAATAACACTCAAGCCAAATTAAATCAGCGTATCTCTGTGACGATCTAATGCATTTTAATAGACTTATGGTTCGACAGGGCAGGAACAAATTCAGTTATTTCATCGCTGGCTGAGGAGAGCTGGGAGAAGACAGCATGATGAAATGATAAACACAAAATACACTGACCTGATTATGACACAGATGACATCAGCAGTCCTCACTACAATATAGTCAAAATATAGTCTATAGATCGGGGAACTAAATATATTCATTATTATATATTGAGTGTTACATTTTAACATAACGCATTAAGAGCCAGAGGGTGTAAACTTTTGAACAGAATCAAGATGTGCACATTTTTCTTATTTTGCTTCAAAAGTACTGCCCTTCAGAAGCTACATAAGATACGGACATGTTTCCCAGAAGACAAAATAAGTTCAATTTACCCTGATCTTCAAATGCATCGTGTTTCCTTCTGGATCATCAATGAATGTTTGAAACTTCTGTAATTGTTGCATATGAGCCCTCAGTTGTCTTCAGTGTGACAAGATGGATCTCAAAATCATACAGTCATTGTTGGAAAGGGTTCAAAGACATAAAAATGCTGAAAAACCAAATGTGTGGGACCTGAAGGATTTTATTGAAGAACTGCGGGCAGTTTGACTGTTTAGGACAAACAAGGGACTCATGGACAACTATCAGGTGACAACACAGTATTAATAATCATAAACCTTTGAACAGGGTCATTTTTATTAATTCAACTATTATTTTCTCTTGTGGATTATATGTATAGGTCTTTAATGTGAAGGATCTCATTCAGGTCAGTACTAAATAAAAAATAACATGCATTTTGTATGATCCCTATTATTTTGGTAAAATAATTAATTAACATTTTGTAGATTCTGCAAGGTATATGTACACTTTGACTTCAACTGTCAAAAGTTTGAGGTTGTTATAATTTTTCTTTTTACATTTTTGAAAGTCTCTTCTGCTCACCAAGGCTGCATTTATTCGATAAAAATCACAGTAAAAACAGTAAAATTGTGAAATATTATTATAATTTAAAATAAGTGTCTTCAGTGTGAATATATTTTAAAATAAAATGTATTCCTGTGATGCAAAGCTGAATTTTCAGCATCGTTACTCCAGTCCCTAGCATCATGCGATCCTTCAGAAATCATTCTAATATGCTAATTTGCTGCTCAAGAAACATTACTAAATAATATTATTGTTGAAAACAGCTATGTTGCTTTATATTTTTGTGAAAAATCATGATTTTTGTGACATTGTGACTTTTTTTTGCAAGATTTTTTGATAAATATATAAACATTTATTTGAAACAGAATATTTCGCAACATTACACATATTTACTGTCACTTTCAAACAATTTTGTTGCTGAATATAAGTATTAATTTCTTTCTATAAATAAAAATCTGTAACACTTTACAGTAAGGTCCCTTCAGTTAACATCAGTTAATGCATTAACTTACATGAACTAACAATGACCTATACATTTGTTACAGTATTTGTTAATATCAATCAACATTAGTTCATAAAATAGCATTTTAATTGCTAATTAGGTCAAGTCCATTAAGTAATTGGAAAAACACTTTTCAATAAGGTTCATTATTAATCACAGCATTTATTAATCTTAGTTAATGTTAATTTCAACATTAGTTAATGCACTGTGAAATAACTTTTGATTTTAAAATGAAAAAGATTAATAAATGCATTTTTCATTGTTAGAGCATGTTAAATTTAGTTAATTAATGTTAACAAATGGAAACATTGTAAAGTGTAACCTAAAAAAATCCAAAGTCCAAACTTTTGAATGCTAGTGTAATTTTCCATTTGGTTCACTTTTCTATAATAGTTTAATTTTTTTACAGAAATTATTGTGAGATCAAACAATAATTGTCATGGACCCCCTACTGAAGACCCTCAGGCTGGAGAAACAGAGCTGTTGGGTGCCATGGCTGCAGACGAAACAAACCAAAATTGTTTTGCGAAGTGGCAAAAGGTGCATGAAAGCAATACACTTCCCTGCCTCCGAGGAACCCAAACTCCTTTCAGCGGCGCGCAATATTTCACGTTTACAAGGGACGACGGGCTATTGAAAATGAAATCAGCGTGGCAGGTTAGCATTGATCTCAGCGCTGCCTGTCGCCAGAGTCTAGTAAATAACTGCAGTCAGGAAAGCGTGAGTGGAGCGATTTCACAACAACTCTCCGTTCCCAACAACACACGCACCGTGAATGAGAAGAGACGGCGCACGCTTCCACCCAAAAACATCTAATCTCTGATCAAAGACGGCTCTGAATCATGGTCTACGACTCCCTCAAGAGAACTCAATGTTTGATTTGAGCCATTTAATATGACAAAGCTTTTCAATGTCTTGTGTGTAAAAGAAGAACACCCTTACAGATGAAGAGGAATACAGAAACGCCTTCATGTTAACATAATACAGCATTTCAATATGTCAAAGTACTGTGGAAGTGATTTTAAAAAGACTGCATTACCAAAACAGTAGCCTAAAGCAATCACTAAATAGTTGTTTGGATTATGGTTAATAAAATGTGCTGTTGGTTAACATTGAAGGAACAGTTCAATCAAAAATAATAAATCGGAAAAACATGTCATTGTTTATTTACTCTCATGTCATTCCAAAGCAATATGTCTCAGTGTTTTTTATTGTTAGCTAAAACAATTACTAATCAAACTAAAATAGAGTTGAAATTAAAAAAAATAAAACATCTGAAATAAATTAAAAAATAAATAAATAACAAAATAAAATAAAAAAGACAAACATAACATTTCTAAAAAATATAAATCAATATGAAAACTGTAAGTATATATTGCAAAGAAATTATCAGAATTTGTAAATTATTGTTTCAAAAAACTAAAAAAGTATTTTCTTGCAAAACATATTCCAATAATCTTATAATTAATATAATTAACACTTATATTATATAATCAATATATATATATATATATAATCAATAATTATATTATATAATCTATATATATATATATATTTTATTTTTTTTTTAACATCAATAAATAATTGATATATAATATAAATAATAATCAAATAACTTTTTTGCAGACAATAAAAAGCACAAAATGTCTTTTGTTGAATTAGTTCAGGATTTACTTTGAAACTCAGAACAAATACAAAGATATTAATTTAACTAAATGTGACATTTTTAAAAGAATGAAAAGGTATGTTTTTTTTTCCCCAAAATACTCCAATCATTTTTTTTCTTTTTGCAAAATAGTCCTATAATCTTGCTTTTAGTTTTTTTTTGTGCAAAATATTCCAATAGTCTGTTTTAGTTTATTTTTTAATATATATATATATATTCATTGTTTTAGTTATTGTGTTTTTTTTTTGCAAAATATTCCAATAATTTTTGTTTTATTTATTTATTTACTTTTTTAAATATTCCCATAATCTTAGTTTTAGTTTTTTTGTGTGCAAAATATTCCAATAATCGTTGTTGTAGTTATTGTGTTCTTTTTGTAAAATATTCCAATAATCTTTGTTTTATTTTTATTTTTGCGAAATATTCCAATAATCTTTGTTTTAGTTTGTTTTTTGGCAAAATATTCCATTAATCTTTGTTGTAGTTTTTTTTTTTTGTTTTGTTTTTTGTTTGTTTTTTTACAGTGGACACAAAGAAAGTCAATATGGTCTAATGTTGTTTTGTATTTTGTAGATGTCATGAGGGTGAGTAAATAATTTTTGGGTGAACTAATGCCAATAGTTTGCATGGTGTAAGGTGGCATTGGGCAAGTCATTTCAGAGGTTCTTACATTCATCTGAAGGACTTTTTTTTCCCTTTGAAATAACATTTTGTTGATTTCATGTTCCCTGCATTCTATTATCTGGATGCCCATTAGCAGCTGACAGGATGGAGACACAAAATGCAGTGATATTAACACAAAGTGAACAGCGCTCCAAACACAGACAGAACCTAGCCTGTTACAATCTCATTCGCAAATAAAATAATGTAATTGTGTCATTTTGTGCCAGAACACACAGTGTGTTCCACATGATTGAAAAGGGATGATATTCACAGCCTAGATAAGAGCACAGCAGCCAAAACACAGAAAAGTGTGTGATTCTCCTCAGCTAAACAGCCCATTTCTATTCTGCTGAGGTATTTCAGTCAAACCGCGTCAGTCATGTTCATCCTCATTTGTTAATCAGTGTAAATCCACTGACTGTAATATTCTGCCTGGGTTATTACTGTAAAAAAATGCCAGGATGGATTTCACAAGATTTGTACGCTGTTTAGTTTGAATTGGATTTTGAAATGACTAGACTAAACATGACTAGATTAAAAGTATATCCATAACCCCTGAATAATCTGAAGTTTACGTTTTATTGATTAGTTTTATATTTAGTTGGGAATTTGGCTCTTTTTTTATTTATTTAATCTTTAGTAGTATTAAAAGTGTAATGAATGACTTTAATTCTTCAGTCACATACTGCAAACTGTCCTATTTTGCAAGGAATATGCCAAATTATTTAAGTAGCTCTGAAATAGTTTTCTTTGAAATAAACCTGAAATAAAATATTAACATTACACAAAGAACTTGTCACTTACAAATAAATGAAAATGAAAAACTTATTTAAACAAAACAAATTTAAGTTGCAGAAATGTTTACAAACAAAAAACTACTTTCAAAACTAAAACTGATATAAAAAAAAAAATAAAATGAACAAAATTACTCAAACGTAAGCTTAAAATCTAAATTATAACAGAAAATATTAAAATAAATTAAATGAAAACTTAAAATATAATAACAGTTAGAAAGGTTTTCTTGGCAACTAAATGAAATAAACTTAAGTTGGAAAACTAAAATTATTACAATTATTACAATTATTTCAATTATCTGAAATAAAAATAAACTGAAGCTAAATAAAAATAAACAAACAAACTATTAAAATGACAAGCATGTAAGCAAAATTACTTAAACATGATTAAAATGAAAATTATAACAGAAAATATAGAAATACATTAAATTAAAATTTAAAACATAATATTTAAAATGATACCATTATACATATATTAAAACCTAAAAGATAAATACAAATTACAAATGTTTTCTGAAATAAACTTAACTTAACAGAAATAACTAACTGAAAAATGTTGAAATACTTCAATTATTAAAGCTAAAACTGAAATGAAAGTAAATTAAAGCTAAATAAAAATAATAATAAAAGACTATTAAAATAACAAAAGCATATAACAAAATGACTAAAACGTAACCTAAAATTAAAATAATAAGACACAATTAAATATATAAATAAATATATAAATAAATGTAATTAAAACTTAAAATATAAATAACAATTAGAAATGTTTAATTGGCAAATAACTGAAATAAATGTAAGTTGAAAAAATTATTAAACTGAAATAAAAATAAATTACAACTAATTAAACTATTAAAATGACAAAAGCATATAACAAAATTACTCAAACGCAAAATATTAAAATAAATTAAATTAAAACTATATAATAAAATAATCAGAAAGGTTTTCTTGGCAACTAACTGAAATAAACGTAAGTTGAAATATTAAAATTATTAAAAACTAAAACTCAAATAAAAATAAATGCAGCAAAATAAAAATTAATTTAAAAAGGTAAATAACAAAGGCATATAACAAAATCACTAAAACAAACTAAAATTAAAATAATAACAATACAAATAAATAAAATTAGAACAAAAAGCATATAATAAAAGTACTGAAACGTAAGCTAAAATTAAAATGTGGTATAAATAAAAGCTAACATTATTATAACAAAATACTCTTGTGATTGGTCTTGTGATTACAAGAGATAACAAGATTTGTCTAATTAAATAATAATAATAATAATAATAATAACAGTAAGAACAATAATCAACAACTACAAAAAAAGCTTTATTAAATGTCCTATGGTTTATGAGCTGTTTTCCTTTGGGGGCCTGAAATGTCAAAAGTTTTACTTTTTTCTCTCCCCAGTGGTTAAACCAATGCACACACATGCATGCAATCTGTGTGTCTGTGTGCCAAATGACCTAAATTATGCCCCTTATTTAGGGGTGTGCAATATTTACAAAAAATATCTAATATTTTTGGGGGGATTTTTGTCCATAACGATAATTAATATTTTGGCTTGTCATGGATAAATAAATATGATATGATGAAATTAATTTAACATTGGTGACCTCACACACTCATTCTTGTGTGATATTACTTAACTATATCATATAATGATAATAAAAGCACACAGGGATAGGCTGTTTTTCTTTCATTATTTGAATTATAGAGGCATTCTAACAGGCTTCATCATGCAATGACCTTATTAATTGTCTTCTTTTTAAAGAATGTCAGAAGTTGTGCACAAAACATTTTCCACGAAAAATGACAAAAACATGCAGGAGTTCGTTATAAACAGCCGCATCGCAAAAGACGCAACATGTGAACAGCCCCTAATACCGAGCTCTAACTGCCCTTATTTAACTTAGAAATGATTATACATAGAACATTTAATATTTAATTTGCACGATAGGTTGTACATAATACACAGCATTATTAATCTAAAGGGTAAGGGGGGATGGTGGTTTTACAGAGGGGATGCTTTTTGTCATTTTTTTCAACAAGGGGGATGCCATCCCCCTGCATCCCCCCTCAATTGGAGCCCTGCCTCTTCCACAGTAATGAAATGCACAACTACAACTGTAAAAATGCCTGTGCAGTAGTATGTTGTAAATTCAGACTGAATGCCTTCCAGTTTTTTGGTGTGATAGTAGCGCGTCTTTTCTGCAGATCACTGAATGAGAATGAAAAGTGAGCAGGTCTACAGAGGGAACATCTGCTCTTTACATAAATACATGACACATGCAGAAATATCAGATGCTTTCTGCACCAACATCTCACTAATGGCAGAATCTATTTTCCTCTCATTTCGCCCCCAAAGCGATACGGCCAACTTCACAAACAAATGTCGCAAAGGCTTGTATAGTGAATACAGTGAGCTCTGGATGTGTGTAAAATCCAGCAGTAAACCACAACAGGCCATGCAATGATGTTACCATATTTTTCTAGGCATTGATAAAACTCAAAAGACTCATTTAATGCAAAACTTGCAAGCTGAGATCAGACACTCGCACATTCACTAATGTTTAATCCCACCATGCGGTCTGACCGCAGACCTCAGTCAGAAACATAATGCACAACCTTCAAACGTCTCGGTGAGTCTCCGTCTCAAACGACTTCAACATCTGTGGCCACTGTAAGATGAAGCTCAGAGGGAAACATAAACCTCAAACAGGAACCTACAACAAATCCTGATGCTCACACATGTGGAGTCTTGAAGGTCATCCTTAAAGGTGAATGAAATATCGCTATAAAAATCAACACTGAGCATGTATCTCTTTAAGTGGCACGAAACGAGAATTTTACTACTTTATTGTGGCATATTTCCAGCGAAAGGATTACTCCACTTCCAAAATAAAAAATTCCTGATAATTTACTCACCCCCATGTCATCCAAGATGTTCATGTCTTTTTTCTTCAGTCGCAAATTATTATTATTATTTTTTTTAAGGAAAACATTCCAGGATTTTTCTCAATACACTGTAAAAAACAATTCATTGAGTCAACTTAAAATTATTTGTTACCTGCACTGCAAAAAATGCTTTTCTTACTAATTTTTTGTCTTGTTTCCAGCCAAAATATTGAACAATTCTTCAATCAAAAAGGATTTTCTAGAAAAATTAGTAAAAAAATATTGTCTTATTAAAAAAAAAAAACAAGTCAAACAAACAAGCAAAATAATCTGCCAGTGGGGTAAGCAAAATAATCTTGCTTTCTGTTAGAAATAATATTTTTTTGGTTACCCCATTTTTTTTTTTTTTTTTTTAATAATTAATAACTAAAAATAACTAAATAACTAATCGTTTCACGAGATAAGACCCTTATCAGGGCCCTAAGAAATCCATTTTATTTTTTTCCAAATTCTGTTTTTATTTTTTCTGGAATCCTTTTTAATGGTTAAATAAAATCGTAATAATCAAAAAAACTAATTAAAATCATGAAACTTATACAATTTAACATTAACATTAACAATTTATTAAAGGTTAAACAAAATAACATGTTTTAGAGCCCTATGAAATATTGTATTTTATTAAATTACATTTTTATTAAATTTTACAAATTCTGTTTTTAGCATGTCTAATTATTATAACAACTTTTATTTATTCTTACAACAGCCTTGTGAATTTTTATTCACCTTTATTCAATTATGTGTTGTGTATTTATATTAACAGAAGGCATAAAACTATAATTTAATTTAGCTTTTAATTAATGAAAATTAAACTAATTTTGGGCAAGTAAAGGGGATTTCTATTCAAATTAAAACATGAAAGAAATATTGTGCAATTATTTCTTTAAAAAAGAAAGTTTTATTAATTTTTCAACATTTAATTTGATGACATACTTTTGATTTATACTTCCACATTTTGACAAATTCTGTGACATTCCGCGTTAAATATAGTCCACTATATGGAGAAAAATCCTGGAATGTTTTCTATAAATATCTTTAACTGAAGAAAGATAGACATGAACATCTTGGATTACTGAGTAAATTATCAGGATTTGTACTGTAAGCCATATCAATGACTCTGTACTTGAGATATCAACATCAACTAATGAAAAACCCATACTCCCAAATACCTACAACAAGAAGTTCATTTCCATCCTGTGCACCTGAGACACTGAACCAAGCCGCACTGTGATAGTGGTGTGTCCACACTGAGGTGGTGAGAGCTCATTACACAACAACATAAACCTCAGGAGAAAGAGAGGAATAGACAGATGGTGCTTTACAGGCGTGATGCGACCCTGGGCCGCAGCGGTCAGATCCACCGGGGCGGCAGCAAGGTAACCGGTGACAGCCCACATGCATCACATGAGACAGCGCAGCAAAACTTAGATTCAGCTGAAGATCTGCGGATGCGTGCAGAGCGCTCTCTCACTGGCATAATGTGTGCCTGTCGGCTTTCATTTGAGTCAGGATGCAGTCTGATGCATCACAGCTATATTGTTCAGAGGTATATTACAGGTTCAATATAATATCAAGACATTTGCATATAGTCCCCACAAGAGAAAATAAGTTGAATTCATGAATAAAAATGACCCCGTTCAAAAGATTACATATGCTTGATTCTTAATACTGTCTTGTTACCTGAATGATCCCCAGCTGTTTTTTGTTTAGTGATAGTTGTTTCTGAACAGTTAAACTGCCCGCTGTTCTTCAGAAAAATGTGCTGGTTTTTCAGCATTTTTGTGTATTTGAACCCTTTCCAGCAATGACTGTATGATTTTGAGATCCATCTTTTCACACTGAGGACAACTGAGGGACTCATATGCAACTATTACAGGAGGTTCAAACGCTCACTGATGCTCCAGAAGAAAAAAACAATGAATTCAGAGCTGGGGGGTGAAAACTTTTGAACAGAATGAAGATGTGCACATCTTTCTTATTTTGCTCTTATATCATATATTTTTTCTTTTAGTACTGCCCTTCAGAAGCTACAGAAGATACTTACATGTTTCTCAGAAGACAAAATAAGTGAAATTTACTCTGATCTTCAAATGCAATCTTAATGCATTGTGTTTCCTTCTGGAGCATCAATTACCTTCCATAATAGTTGTCCTCAGTTGTCCTCAGTGTGAAAAGATGCATCGTAAAATCATACAGTCATTGTTGGAAAGGGTTCAAATACACAAAAATGCAGAAAAACCACAGAATTTGTGGAACCTGAAAGATTTTTCTGAAGAACAGCGGGCAGTTTCAGGACAAAAAAAAGACAACTATCACTAAACATAAAAACACAGCTGTGGATCATTCAGTTAACAACACAGTATTAGGAATCAAGTGTATGTAAACGGGGTTGCGTTTTTTTTATATATATATACACATTCAGCTATTATTTTCTTTTCTGGACCATATGTAAACATCTTTCATGTGAAATATATTATTCAGGTCAGGACAAAACAAAAAATAACACGCTTTTCATATAATCCCTCTTATTTTGGTAAAATAATTATCATTTTGCAGATTCTGCAATGTGTATGCTAACATTTAACAAATCTTACTGACCCCAAAGTCACTTCTACTGTATATATTGACTTCTGACTATTTGCTCACCCTACCTTGGACCATTCGCCGGTCTTCCACTCGTAACATTTGGAGTGGTCTTCACACGTCTCCACCTCAGCGGGACGAGACACGGGATCACAGAGACCCTGAGGATTGGTGCAGGTCACTGTCCTCTTTCTGCTGCCGCGACCACAATCAGAGGAACACTGGGACAGACAAAGACAAGGAGAACTCAGAGGACAACACCAGGAAAACAAGTGAGCAATTGGGAGCAAAGAAGGATGGAGATAAATAAAGACATAAGCAAGAGTGCTGGTCATTAAAACAGGCTTCCTGTGGAGTCTCACTTCTCTCCACTGACTAAACCCACTCTAATGAAGTGCTTACAACATCCACATCAAAATCTGAAATGAGTCCCATAGACTCAAAAACAACCACAGTGCCCTCCATAGGCCAGGACAAACCCCACATATACAAGTGCGCACATTCTCTTTCACAGACCCTCACATGGTCCAACAATACAGGATGTGTCTCATAAAAGGGATTATATCTTCAAGTCATCTTATAATGTTAGTCAAGGCTTTATGCGCCAGAAAATGCTGTAATTTTATTACACATTTTTACATATCTTTCACCCTCCGCTGCTGTAACTTAAAAACGATAACTGATGTAAACATATGTAAATGCCACATCATAAGAGGCCATTTACACAGAATGTGTTTTTGCATTTTATTGTGCTGCTTTTACATTGTTTTTACTACTCAACAATGTGCTAAATGGATGTACCACTGTGCTTATGTTAAACAAAGTTTTAAGAAGTTTCCTTTTTTTCGTTCCCACTGCCCTGCATCTTGCATTTTCTGTGTGAACGGCCCATAACTGTGATGAATTCAGAATTTTGACAGCATTTATGGCACAAATTTGCATTTTTATGCATCTGGCAGATGCTCATATCCAAAATGACTTCAACACATTCAAGATAAACATTTCTTGCTTTACCTAAGAATCAAAACCATGACCTTGGCAGTGCTAACACCATTTTCTACTGTTTGAGTTACATTAAGAATTTTAAACTTTTTTTATTCCACTGCTCTGCGTTTTGTGTTTTTAGTGTGAACTGCTCTTAAATGTGACAAATTCTAAACAAAACAATTTAGCATTTTTCCATAAACGTAATGGAGATTTATTTTATGAATGTAAGGGGCATTGACGCAGAACATGCTCTGCATTTCTGTCTCTGCGATTTTGGAATCATTAGTCTGAAAATATGCATTAGATGGACGTTTGTAACAACTGCACCACGTTTTTAACATCTAACAACATCAGTGCTACAATTTTATCTATATTTATTTTATTTAGAATACTGATTATCACTAAAAACTGTAAAAAAAAAAATAATCAAAAATGGACATTGCGACAGCATTTGTTGCATAATATTATTTATCAGAAAAGAATTCAAACACGTTCTTCCTTATCTTTAAAAAAAAAAGTCAAAAATCAAGGTTACGATGAGGTACTTACAGTGATAATGAATGGGTTTTTGGAGGATTTAAAAGTAGAAATATTTTATCATTTTATAAAATTCTTACATTAATTCTTCTGTTAAAGTTTGTGTATTAATTGAACTTTAGGGGCCCTATTTTAACGATCTAAACACAAAGTGTAAAGTGCACGGCGCAGATGCACTTAGGGCATGTCCAGATCCACTTTTGCTAATTTAACAGCGGGAAAACGGTGGTCCGCGCGCCCAGACGCATAGTCGAAATGGGTTGTCCCTATTCTTTAATAAGTAAGAGGTGTTTTTTGGGCGTAACGTGCAATAAACCAATCAGAGTCTCATCTCCCATTCCCTTTAAGAGCGAGTTGCACTCCTCAGTAAACTGAGGAGTTCAACGAGTGATGTTTTGCTGAAATTACCTGTTAAGTGGCCAGTCAGTATTTCATTCGTCTGCATTGGATGCAGGCTTTCAAACAGCTCCGTGCGAGGAGTCAGTTAATATATATGTGTGTGTATTGGCACGATTGTTCAATTAATTAGCCAATTTCATTCATCATTATAAGTACTAATAGGCTGAACTGCAAATAGGTAGCCTAATTCTACTACACGCAGGGGCTATCCATCATTACATTTGTATATTTATGTAGCCTACACAATAATATTGTTTTATACTGTAATCCCTTTGTTTTTAATATTTGGCATGTTTGTGTGATGCGCATCCCTGTGTGTAATAAGCAAAGTGAACGCGCGCTGTGGACCTGCCCAGAGGCGCATGATCTACCAATGCGCTCTTTAAATAACAAAAATAAATAAATAAATATTGCGCCATTGACTTTAGACTAGGTTTGAGTTGGTCTATGGCGCAGTCTATTTTCAGTTCCTCAAAACAGCAACGCGCCAACAATGCGCCCGAACACACCTCTTTTTTAGACCAGCACACCCATGGGCGCACAAACAGGCGCAAATGCATTTGCTAATTAAACGACGCGGCGCTGGACGGGAAAATGCGAACTGTGTCGGACTTAAACTAGCAAACACACTTGCGCTGCGCCTTGCGCCACATTGCGCCGGGTGTATGATAGGGCCCTAAAGCTGTTTAAATCATTATTTTCAAAGTTTTAGGGTTCAAGGCTTATGTTAACATGTTGACAAAGTTGTAAAAGTATATATGTAACTTTACTTAGAAAAGGTTAGTGAGAGATTTTTCCACACTGTTAACTGTACATCTTGTGGCTGTACTACTGAATAAGTCAGCATTTTAACATTACATTGACGAAACTGCAATGAAAGTGAATTCATTGCAGTTCATTGCATCTTCGGAGGATTTACACTACCAGTCAAAAGACTTTTACTGTTTTAAAAGAAGTCTCTTCTGCTCACCAAGCCTGCATTTATTTGATCCAAAGTACAGCAAAGGCAGTAACATTATGAAATATTTTTACAATTTTAAATAACTGCTTTCTATTTGAATATATTTTAAAATATAATTTATTCCTGAGATCAAAGCTACATTTTCAGCATCATTACTCTCTTTTGGGGGGGAATAAAAGACCTCCATTTCAGATAAATGATGTTCTTTTGAACCTTCTATTCAAGAAACCTGAAAAAATTCTAAAAAAATAAATAAATTCTGCTGTTTTCAACATAACAATAATTATAATAATAATATATATATATATATATATATATATATATATATATTTTTTTTTTTTTTTTTTAATCAGCAAAATCAGAATAATAGTTTTTTAATGACACTAAACATTCAGCTTTGAAATCATAGGAATAAATGACATTTTAAAATATATTAAAATAGAAAACAGTTATTTTTAATAGCAAAAAATATTTCAAAATGTTACTGTTTTTGCTGTACTTTACTTAGGTATATCATATTTCCAGAAATGTGAAGTTTATAATTTCATAAAAGCTCTTTCTGAGCGTTTTTAAGAAGTTATTCAGGTTACAGCAGTGTTGATGGTAACGCATTACAAGTAACGTAATCAGATTACTTTTTTTCAAGTAACTAGTAAAGTAACGCATTACTTTTTCATTTACAAGAAAATATTTTAAAAAAAGTAACAACAGTTATTTTTTGTTTCCTTTATGTATTTAATCCCATTTTATTAATCAATGTCTTTGCTGCTGGCCTTCGTTGATCCAATTCAACCATTCTAATAAGCAAAACTTACTTTAGATTTGTGCTTATTTTTTCTAATTGCTGAAGAGTGTTGAACTTCCTTCTCCTACAGTTCTACTGTACAGATGTGAATTTACTTTTCCTTCATCCTTAGGCCTATTTATTTCACTTTTTGGTGTGAAAGGAAACTTTTTATATTAAAAACAAACCAGCAAGCCCTGCCCAGATTTAAAAAGTAACACAAAAGTAATCTAATGCATTACTTTCCATAAAAAGTAACTAAGTAACGTAATTAAAAGTAATTTTCCCCAACACTGGGTTAAAGTTAGTCAAACATGTTGCGGGTCTATTATTGTGATCTACATCATGCTGTTTTCAATGCAAGAATGCTTAAATTATGTTTAAACATTAGATTTAACACCCTTTAATAAGTGCAAGATCAAAATCTCCTCTCCACGATGTGGCATCTTTAAATAATTTCTGCTGACTTGAGCTCAAACCTTGGACCATTCGGAGGCCTCCCACACAGTGAGGCAGTGTCGGCCCTCGCAGTGCTGTACGCTGGCTGGTTTGGAGCTCAGACAGTACAGGTCTCTGGTGGGGATGTAGGTGCCATTTTGCAGCTGGTACACGCAGCCAACTTCCCTCTGCTGCAAGCCTTTCCCGCAGGTTTCTGAACACTGCGACCAATCGCCAGTCACCCACCTGAGAGGAGCAGAAACGCAGAGAAAACATCAACACAACAATTTAGTCAAATTACTAAAATCCTTGTCAATATTCAATGCATTAGTGAAAGAGATCAGAAGACTGAAAGTGAAACAATGTCTGCTGTCTATTTTCCTTCTGTAATGTGAAGAAAAATACTGCAAACATATGTTACAAGTCAGGAAGCATCATGAAGTCTGTATGTTTTAATTGTGCATTTGTGATTTACATGCAGAAAATCCCAACAGATGAAACAGTACTAAAAATAGAGCCGTCTTTATTAGCTGCTTAAACTACACGATTAAAGATGACAGAGAAGCATCTGGAAACCTAGAGAAAGCTGTTCTGTCCCACACTCAGATCTCATTTGTACAAGCACCACAATCGATTTTTCAGTTTTAGACAGAAATAGAGGTGTGCAATTACTTTTCTAAGTGGTCAGACTTACATCTGGTGGACAATAAAAAGGAGTGAACAAAGTCTCTGAGATGGACACTGGTGGAAGTACTTGAGCCAGAATATCCACTCAGAATTATGCTTATTTGACAGCCTATAAAAACATCCAAAACACCTTAGCAACAACCTATTTCTACACTAATATAGTGTTTATTAATGGCTTGAATGTAGGTTTATTTTGTCATTTTCAGTTTTTATTTTAATGTTAAAATTTAAGCAATTTCATTATGTACTTCTGTCATTTTTTAAGTGTTTTTATTTTTGTTCATATTTGTTTTAGTACTTTTAGTTTTATTTATTACGTTTATATATGAAATTAACACCCGCCAACCTGGGTAAAAATCAGCTGTGGCAGGTGACGCTATCAAATCGCTAGCCAATATGGCGGGTTACTTTTCATAAGTTATGTTCGCTCAATTTCTTATTGAAGTTCATGCAATTCAAATCTGTGCAGGTTTAGTGCAAATACTGAACTAGTGAGTCATCATGACATTATAGAGAATATTGCAAAAACCAAACAAAACATACGGAGTGCAGGCATTCGCAAATATGTGATGAAGTCTGGTTAGACTAACTTAATGCACATACGCGTTTAGAGTGTATTCTTTCACTGCATGATTGAGTCTATTAATATGCATTCAGAATGATCACATAATTCAAGATAAGGGGGCAGAAAATTAATATATTTATATCATTTTATATAGTTAATCAATATCACACAAAGAGTGTCATTTTTTTTTCTTAAAAATCAGCAAGGTTACAAATGTGATATTGATTTCATATAGCAGTTTAATAAGCAAGAAGTTAATATCAAGAGACTTACATTTCAGATACAATATTGGCTGTTTTTTTTTTATTTTACCAACAAAAATCATTCCAAACACAGCCACAGCATTGTTTTGCGTCTCTGGGCAACATATGATGGTGTTTCATTCCTGAATGAAACTGTTTAAATGATTCGGATCAATTGCAATGACTCACTTAAGACTTGACTTGCTGCCATCTACTGGCAGTTTTAATTTCACATTTTTTAAAAAATTTCAAATATCAATATTTAATGTTTTATGTTTCAAATATCAAAACATTATTTATGCATTTGTAACTGCAGGTTAATGCATTCAACATGTAACGTGGAAATACATCTAAATGCCGCTTGATATGCAACTTCTGCAAAGATGAATTTTGTTGATAGTGATTCCATCTGTTTGGTAACACCCTAAATGTATTATTATTATTATAATTGATCCCATGATGCACACTTTTAGAAAAAAAAAAAAGGCTTTTATAATGGTAAATCCATTTAAACTTATTGGAAAATATTAATTTATATCACTGCTGTGAACTGACCACACAGAATATATAGAATATCAAAAACTTTAGGAGTCAGCTGGTACACGACAGTCCTTAAGATATCAGCACAATAACACACTCAGCAAAATAAATCTTTATTGATACAATCCAAGAAAATATTGAGATATTATTTTTATTGCACACTTCTACTGACACAAAATGATTTGCAACAGTTGCTTTGTCTTGTCCAGTGTAGACAGCTAGTAGAAGTGTTTTTTTTTTTTTTGGCTAGTAGAAGTTGTAGAATGGCTAGTAGCTAGTAGAATGACCGATAACCTAAAAAATGAGTACCCAAATTGGCTGGTGAGTGAAAAAGTTCATTTCAATCCCTGATTATGAAAGCCATTTTTCCACAATCTTTTGAGTCAAATTCTTACGTTTAATCAGTCAATTATAAAACTAGAAATCACTATCAACAAAATAATCTTTGCAGAAGTTGCATATGAAGTGGCATTTAGATGTATTTCCACATGTTAATGCAGCTTAGAGGGACATGGAATGCTTTAATCTGCAGTTACAAAGTGTCTTGATATTAACTTCTTGTTTATTAAACTGCTATATGAAATCAATATCACATTTGTAACCATGCTGATTTTTAAGTTAAAAAAAAAACGGCACTCTTCATGTGATATTGATTAACTATGTGAAATGATATAAATATACATATTAATAGACTCAATCGTGTAGTGAAAGAAAGCACTATAAAGTTAGTCTAACCAGACTTCATCACATTGTGAATGCCTATGTTTTGTTTGCTTTTTGCAATATACTTCATAATGTCATGATGACTCACTAGTTCAGTATTAGCACTAAACCTGCACAGATTTGGCTTGCATGAACTTCCCTAAGAAATTAATGAGTGCAACCTATGAAAAGTACCCTGCCAAATTGGTGAGTGATTTGACAGCTTCACCCGGCACAGGTGATTTTTACCCGCATTTGGCAGGTTGGCGGGTGTTATTTTCATACCCTGTTTATAATGGTAAATATGCCCATAAAATGTAAAAATCCATTTAAACTTATTGGAAAATATTAATTTATATCACTGCTGTGAACTGACCACGCAGAATATATAGAATATCAAAAACTTTAGGAGTCAGCTGTACACGGTAGTCCTCAATATATTTAGCACAATAACACAATAACTCTTTATCGATACAATCCAAGAAAATACTGAGATATTATTTTTTGTCAAAATCGCACACTCCTAGTACTGACACAGAATGATTTGCAACAGTTGCTTTGTCACGTCCAGTGTAGACAGCATCAAGCTGTTTGTTTTTTCAGTTTTTTTTGGCTAGTAGAAGTTATGAATGGCCGGTAACTAATAAATTTAGCAGACAAATTGGCTGCTGAGTGAAAAAGTTAATTTCAATCCCTGATCACAATGCTCATGTTCCCTAGACTAACAGACTGTATATCATTTGAAAAGCTATAATTAATTGCCAATGAGCACCTCTCTTGTGGAAGAACATGCGTCAGTATTTGTCATGGCTTTTATTTGTACTGAGACGACAGCAATAGACCAGGTTATGTATTTTGTTTGGAAGTTTTTGTCCTGTCAGAGAGTGTGGATTTGTTGGGAACATTATCCACCATGAGTTGGCTGAATCTACAAAGAGAGGAGACTCAAAACACACAGTACACATCAGGTAAAGGGTCTATTCTGAGAAGTTGAGAAGCTCTGCTGGTACCTGTATTGGCAGGGGTGGATGTTGCAGCGCCGGATCTGGGGCGCGGGTCTGTTCTCCACCTGACAGTAGCTGTCGTTGACTTGAGTCATGGTTTTGTTAACGATTCTCATGCACGAGACCACAGTCCTTCTCTCTCCTGAAACAAAACACAGCCAAACATTTTTACTGACATACTACATTTTTATAAAATGTCACTGAAGGTTTACAATGTCATTAGGGGTGTAATGATTCACTGGTTTTCTTGATGCATCGTTTACAAAATCTTGAAACATGGATTTCTGAATCGTTGACTTTGTCCAGTAAATGATTTTAAACACTAAGGGCCCTATCATACAACGCAAGTGATTTTTGCTAGTTTCAGCCCGACGCAGTTATCATTTATCACATCCTGCGCCACTTTGTCTAAATAGAAAATGCATTTGTGCGCCTATGGGCGTGCTGGTCTGAAAACGAGGTGTGTTCAAGCACATTGTTGGCGAGTTGCTATTTTGAGGCAACTAGACTGCGCCATTGACCAACTAAAACCTGGTCTAAAGTCAATGGCGCAATATTTTTTTGTTATTTAAAGAGCGCGTTAGTAATATACACCTATAGACAGTCTGCTTTTTACATGCACAGCAGCACATAAACATGCCAAATATTAAAAATGAAAAGATCACAATGTAAAATATTATTATTGTGTAGGCTACATAAATAGAAAAAAAGTAAGAAATAAACTAGAGTTCATCATTTAAAAAAAAAAGTGTAAACATTTAATAATGTTTAATAAGTAACAATAACAAAATACTAATAAAATAATTGATACTTCAAAATTACACTAAATGTAAACTAGCCTTAAAAATATTTTAATTATAATAAATACTCTTAAATATTTTGATGAAAAAAAAACACATAATGGCACTTAAATAAATAACTTGTAATAATAACAATTATTATATTTATAATAATAATAGTCTTTTCTACAACAGAACTTCATTTCATCGAAAGTGACCTAAATTTAAATTGAGTTCATGCATTTCCTAAAAACTGAACCAATACTTCTGTTTGAGCTATGTGAATATATTTATAATTATCTATTTATTTATATTATATATTAATATATTAACTCACTTTTAATAAATGTTTTCATTCTAATATTATTTTTATTATATTCAATATGTTTAAATAAATCATGTTTTACAAATAATTACACTTAAAAAATAATAAATACTATTCAATAACAATAATATTTTTTTAAGTAATAATTCTACGTTTTAAACAGTATATTTAAATATCATAAGGAAAAAATATTTAAGCTATATAAATATTATCTACCTATATATATATATATATATATATATATATATAAACTCACTTTTAATAAATGTTTTCATTCCAATAATATTTGTATTATTATAATTAAATGAATAAAAAAAAAAAAGTATTATATGAAATAATTTTTAACAATAAATGAATCATGTTAAAAAAATAACTACATGAAAAACACTATTCAATAACATTAATAGTATTTTAATAATAATTCTAGCTGTAAACTACCTCATGCTTTAACCCTGTCACTCCAAAAAAATCCAAACTTACATCTTTATAATTCATGAACAAAAACATTTATAATATGATTTTGATGTAAATTTTTCATGGTAATGCAATGTCTGATTTAAAATTTTTTTTTTTTTTTTGATGAATTTTGAGATTTTAAGTTTTCAATTGATATATCATTTCTTATGATTTCTAAAGAGTGATAGGGAAAAATGCAACAAAAAAAGTTTGTTCAAAGGTCAGAACTCCTGTTGAATTGAATTGAATTGAATTTATTTCACAAGTTTATAAAAATGTACAAAATACAACTATCCCATACACTTTAACAAAAACTGTCGAGGATAAAAAACACAATAAAGCCAATGGCTTATTTCCTTTGTGGCCCTCAATGTTATGTCTTATTTTTTTGAGGTAGACTCTTGTCATAAATTAATCTATTACTTTTCCTACACAATTTGTAACATAAAACAGTGGTAAAATATCTGTTTAATGTTTACATTTATTTGTAATATGGTGAAGTAAACCTAGGCATCCCACTGAGGGGATGCTGGCAGTTAAAGTGTTAAACAGTAAATTTATGTCAAAAATGTCAAAAATAAATGTCAAAAGGAACAACATTATTTAACATGGTTATATAATGGTCGCTTTGAGACGTCCGCACAGGACGTCTCAACATTAACACTGAGGATGTTAATGTTGGGATTAAGTCGAGGGTTTTGGCAAGTGCTGCAGTAACTCTGTACTGGGGTGTTTAACCACAACAGGACAACCAGTGTTTTCGATCTGATGCTGTCTGCTCCACTTTCACCTTCCAACCAGCCATGTCCCACTTCAGGTAATTGCAGAACAAAACAATTCTAATTAGAACTAACAATACGAGGTTATTTCAAGTGGTCATCTATGGAGTGGTCATGACCAAATTAGCAGCGGGGGGAAGCGCTGACCCGCATAACCGGCGCTGAATTTGCCCAGGACCTTTAATTTGCTGTGAATTCTTAATGTTGTTGTTGCTTCGGAAGGTGGAGGCACGCCAGACTGTAGGATTAGCCATGTCATTAATTTTGTGTTGTTTCACGTTTGCCAAGAAAAACCGCGAGCAGTCGGAGACAGAGATTAATTCCTGCGAGCGGCGAGCGGTGAAGGGCAGCCTAAGAGACATGGAGACAGAAGCTCTGCTCCAAAACATAGCGCGCTGCCTACTTAGTCAGCATTTTAGGCATTATGTTTGTGTCCCAGATGCAAAGCCTGTTCCAAAAGATAGGAAATGACATTATGCCGCCTTTTAGCTTTTTTTGGTGTGAGGCAGCATCACATTTCATGAACACTATCATTTATAGACAAAACAATGTAATGAGCTCAGTTCAAGAAATAAATCACTGGTACATCTTGGTCAGCAAGATTTAAGATTAATTAATATTAAATTAAATTGTTCAAAAGTGAGAGTAAAGACATTTATAATGTTTTAAAAGATTATTATTAGCAAAATAATAAAATAATTTCTGATGGATCATGTGACACTGAAGAGTAATGATGCTGAAAATTCAGCTTTGCATCACAGGAATAAATTACATTTTAACAAATATTCAAGTAAAAAAGTGTTATTTGAAATTGTAATAACATTTCACAATATTCTGTATTTACTGTGTTTTTATCTCAAATAAATAATGAATGCAGCCTTGGTAAGCATAAGAGACTTCTTACACAAAAAAAAAAAAAAAAAAAAAAAAAAAAAAAAATCAATTCTTTTGAATGACAGTGTATAATACAACTTTTTTTTACTTTTTTTTTTTTTACTTTTTTAACTGCAATACTTGAAAATGAAAATTTTTTGGCAAAATGCACTTGTAAATAGTGATTTATTGCAGCAAGCAGAAAAGACTGTGTCTTTCTATTATAAGAATGCACTGCAGAGGTGCTTTCTCTTAAGATCACAAAAACAGTTAACCTATCAAAATAAACCATGTAACATATTTAATAAAGGTGTATCAATTAACATTCCCCGCCAGTCCTTTGTAAACTATGCAAGGGCGTAGGTTTGCTTTTGACATTGGTGGGAACATAAACACAATTTTGTAGATATTTCAACTAACAGTTTGATTTGAACATTCAGTTGAACAACATTAATTAAAGTCCACGGTGACCCAGGACTGCTGCACTTACATAGTTTACCATAAAATCACATTATAATTGTCCCAAATGACTGTTAATGTTCATAACGACTTTATCCTAGACTGGAAGCTAATAATAGCCATAGATTGGGCTATTTTTTCCGTTTGCTCTGTTTTGTCAAACACTTTAAACTCATTGATGCAACTTTGTTAATTCCTAAAATGAACTTCTATATTAACTGTTTTGGACTGCTGTCTTGAACTGGGTGCAATACCTGTGAGTTGTTCTAAACAAGGCGCTGCGCTTCTGGTCAGGTGTGCGACTACATTCCGCCCATGTTAGTCTGTTTGTGTAATGATGCAGTATAGCGCTCCTGACTTGTCAGTCAGCTCTTGTTAAAACCATGAAGTGAAAGTAAAACCCGTCTCACTTTAAACCCCTTTTTCCTCGAAATTCCATTCCTGAAAATCTTTGCTAACAGTCAACTAAAGAAAGACATAACTTTTGTTACATTCAAGTTATGGACAAAATAAAAACAGCTTTCATATGGTAATAATACATAATAATATATAAATATATAATATATACACTGCTGCTCAAAAGTTTGGGATCAGTAAGATTTTTTTTTTTTTTGTAAAAGTCTCTTATGCTCATTAAAGTTCCATTTATTTGATCAAAAATACAGAAAAAAAAGTTATATTACGAAATATTATTGCAATTCAAAATAACAGCTTTTTATTTTAATATACTTTAAAATATAATTTATTTCTGTGATGCAAAGCTGAATTGTCATCAGCCATTACTCCAGTCTTCAGTGTCACACGATCCTTTAGAAATCATTCCAATATACTAATTTTTTTACTTTTATTATCAATGTTAGAAACAGTTGTGCTGCTTAATATTTTTTTTCTGGAACCTGTGCTACTTTTTAGGATTCTTTGATGAATAAAAGGTTAAAAAAAACAAGAATTTATTCAAAACATAAATCTTTTCTAACAATATGTCTTTACTATTTTTTTTATCAATTTAACACATCCTTGCTGAATAAAGAAAGAAAGAAAAAAAGAAAGAAAGAAAGAACTTACTGACCCTAATTTTGAATGGTAGTATATATTGTTACAAAAAAATTATATTTTAAGTAAATGCTGTTCTTTTTATGATATATTCATGAAATAATCCTAAAAAAGTAACGCAGGTTCCAATATATATATTTAAATCTGTAAGGATGCTGAAAATTCAGCTTTGATCACAGGAATAAATTCTATTTTAAAGTATATTAAAATTGAAAACCACAATTTGCAATAATATTGAACCATTTTTTTTCTGTATTTTTACTCAAATAAACGAAGCCTTGAAAAGAGCAGAAAAGACTTCTTTAAAAAACATTAAAAATCCTACTGATCCCAACTTTTGAACGGCAGTGTATATAGGCTGTGCATTTATTAGCTTGGCAACACACAAATACAAAACTAAAGAGTATTTGTTCAATATAAGTGTTTCAACAAAACATTCTTTATGTAACTTCTTTAAGCAAATTTACTTATTAGTCGTTGTTTTTTTTTGGAAGTTGCATTTAAAATCCACTTTCCCTCCAAAAATCAGAGGGGGCTCATTAGTTTGAATAAGTGTGACACTTCTGCTCTCACTCCTATATACAGTCCCTTAACAATGGTTTCCAGGGCAACACACTCTTACCCCGAAACAGTAATGTACAGTAGAGCATCCTTAGTGTCTCCTGTCTGAAACTGAACTCACTGAACACTTTCACATGCATTAGTAAATTTGGAGTTTAGATTTTCCACTTGAATGTGGTTAGAAATACAATTGAAACAGTGTGGTCTCATTAAAAAAAAAAACTCTGGCTATTCATTTATTTATTGCTTTAGAAATATATACATATATACTGTTTGGTCACCAATTAGTGAGTGTCACAAAATCCTTTCCAAATGAGCAATCTCTTGGGGGTTCTTTAAGACTTTGCTAATTAGGACCTCAACAGCAAAGCAAAGATGACATCTAGTTATAAGTTCATGTGAAACTACTTCCATGAGACAGTCATTTACAAACACTACTGTTCAAAAGATTGGGGTTCAGTAAGATTTTGTAATGTTTTTGAATGTTTTAGTTTCTTCTGCTCACCAAGGCTGCATTTATTTGATGAAAAATACAGTAAAAACTGTAATATCGCAAAGCTGAATTTTCAGCAATTCGCAGAAATCATTCTAATTTGCTGATTTGATGGTCAGGAAACAGTATTAATTTCATAAAAAAATATTTTACTGACCCGGAAGGTTTTAATAAGCATAAAATAAATTAAACCTCTACTAATTTGAGCCTAACTACTGGAAACAACGTTTCAAAATAGGTGTATATATTAGAAATATATATTCCAGTTATTAAGCATGCATTTTAATTTATATTTGTACATTTTTATATTTTAAAATATTTGTATATTTAACAATTAATTTATTACACCACAGAACTGTTTAAGGTGAGACAATGCAGGTGAATATTATATATATATATATATATATATATATATATATATATATATAATATTATTATTATATAATTATCACCATACTTACCCAGTGGATTGATTACATTGATAATTGTAAACATTTTTTTGTATTTTCTAAAATGTTAAAATTTAAATATGCAAATGAGGCCTTATTGAATTAAATATGCACTAATTTGCATACAATTCTAGTACAAAAATCTAAAAACTGGATGAAGTCCATTTTAAAATTCTTGTTTATATTTTTGACATATTAGAGTCAAATGTTTTTTACAGAGGGACTTTTAGGTATCTAATTTTTGTCACTCCATAATTCAGAAAATACTTTACATTTTGGGAGGAATAACATGTTGTATATAATCAAGCAAATTATATATGAACAAATCCCTCTGCAAAAACCCTCAGGATGTAGACAGGAATCAAAATGTAAAGCTTGGTGTGTGTAAGTGCTACTGAAGTGGAGATTTATGGCTCAGTGTAGGAGAAAAAAATCATTTTGAGAAAACAGCCTATAAAAATATGTATATAGATAAATAGATAAAGTGCTATAAAAGCAACACTTAACAGTGTATTTTGGAAGCTTTCTTTCCACTAGCCTGCAGTGTCTTTCCTTAAAATGATCAAAACAGGTGAATAAAAGTAGCAAAATCTGACAAACTTGTGACTAGTTATAATATAAAGGATTAGTTCAAAGCATCCTGATAATTTACTCACCCCCATGTCATCCAAGATTTTCATGTCTTTCTTTCTTCAGTTGAAAAGAAATTAAGGTTTTTGAGAAAAACATTCCAAGATTTTTCTCCATATAATGGACTTCAACAGGGATCAACGGGTTGAATGTCCAAATAGCAGTTTCAATGCAGCCTCAAAGGGCTCTACACAATCCGAGCTGAGGAATAAGGGTCTTATCTAGTGAAATGATTGGTCATTTTCTAAAAAAAAATAACATTTATATGCTATTTAACCACAATTGCCCATCTCGCACTACTACACACATTACGAAGTCATGTTGGAAAGGTAGTACCTGGAAGTACAGTGTTTACAAGGTAAACGTGCAAAGAAAGTCAAACGTTCTTTACACAAAATGGTAAAACAGCAATGTTGGACAATTCTGAAGTTGGAAGAGAAAATGAGATTTCACTCTACCCTACCTTTCTGAACTGTCGTACACAGATGAAGAACTAACAGCGAGTGACCTTTCCAAAGTGATTACATAATGTGTGAATTCGACAGACGCGCATCACAGAGCTAGTGCAAGATGAGCATCTGTGGTTAAAAAGTATATACATTTTTATTTTTTTAAATTAAAGAGATTATTTTACTAGATAAGATCCCTATTCCTCGGCTGGGATAACATAGTGCCCTTTGAAGTGGCATTGAGACTGCAATTTTGGACCTTCAACCGGCTGATTCTCATTGAAGTCCACTATATGGAGAAAAATCCTGGAATGTTTCCCTCAAAAACCTTCATTCCTTTTCGAATGAAGAAAGAAACACACAAACATCTTGGATGACATGGGGTAAGTAAATCATCAGGAAATTTTCATTCTGGAAGTGAACTAATCTTTTAAACACTACAGGTGGACGAATATTGGATATTACTGATACTGATAGCTAGTTTGGACTACGCTGGCCGACACGATTAATCAACCAATAGTTTTTAAAAATAGATACTGTGGAAACTAAAAAACTAAAAACTAAAAAAAAAAAAACAGTGATCTAAACAGTGGTCTTTAAAAAAGGGACTGAACCATATTTTGTAAAAGAATAAATGTATTAATATTAATTATATATTTAAAAATATCAGTAAATAATGAAATTAGCAAACTAACAAGGAACAATACTTATATTCTACAGCTTTTAATAATCTTAGTTAATGCTATAAATGGACTCTTAATTGTGAAGTGTTTCCATTTCGTATCAACATCTACACAAAAGCCACATTATTAAAATTACATCATTTGGATACTGTATGTATAGTCTCACAGTTTAACTGCTTCTATTCTAGAACACTTGATGAATATCTATTCAAAATATCAAAATATTTTAGTCACAAACCGAGCAAAAGCCCAGCGTCACATCTGGAGATCTCGTATCAGTTTTCAAACAGACTGGACGCGTCGCGTTTAACGGCCTAAAACTGTTTATTTAATCACCAAACAGACAAAAGTTTACTTCAAGAATGATCAAAAAAGTGGCATAGATGAGTTTGAAATTCGGTGTTTAAAACAACAAAGCAAACGGAAAGAGAAAGCGTGATCTATATCATCGCTCTCTATATGCAACATACAGACTTAAGTTTGTCTCCATGTTGATTTGTCAACTACCCATAAACGCAGAAGACAACCAAGCAAATTACTGCAATTATTAATGTCATCTCAAATAATATTCTTTCAATCTGTCTGTCCATGAGCAAGTCCTCGAGGTGAGTACTGGAGACAGATCCTACTTCATCAACCCCAGCTGTATTAACGTATGACACACATGTGCTGGCCTGGCGTCACTAAACACATCGTTATATTCATCAGTTCATAACTGGCTCGAAGGAACGACGCTGACCACAAAACAACCTCTATTTCATAGATGTGTCTAGAAGCTTCCAAAAACAGACACTGCAAATCTCTCGTCAGCTTTTTCAGGCCAGAACATGATTTGGAGCTCGTGTCGAAAACATAAAGCTCTTCTATTCGACACGAAATGCCCTTAAAAAACCCAATGCATCGCATTATTTAGAAGCAACAGCACAATTGCTTTAGAAACAGATTTAACTAATACACGCTGATGCAACACGTCTCGCAGACAATGACACTCCTCGCTCAGCCCTTAGGAAGCAATAACCGCATAAAAGAAACAAGCAGATCAGCATTAAAACGGGAGCTATTTGAGAAAAAACACTGCATGCCGGTCTCTTGCAGATGATTTTGTGAATATAACCAGCAAAACTGTCACGCTCAGACGGGCTTAGAAAATGAGACGGGCCTCAATGTCGCCTTTCGGGTTATTTTATGCGCGTCTCAGTCTCGAGTGAATAACGCTTCCGCCACACGTGACGACTTTCACTGACAGCATCTAATTCTGAAAGTTTCGTTCCTTTGCGAGTCATTTAGTGCTGATGTCATTTGTCTGAAATTGTCTTTTCATAGCAGTAATTATTATTTTTGGGGCTTTAACCTGCTAGATATAATCACACAGCTGTGCTGACCATAACAGCCACACAGCGTCACAGAAACACAGCTGGACAGCTGACGTATGTTAACAGCTTCTAGACTGAACGGGAGTTTAATGAAACCTTTAGGAGTACAGGAAACTTTAGTGATCAGCTTCTAATGCACTGTGCAAAAAAGCAGGTTCTGAAAGGGAGTTTTTACAGTGATTCCATAAAGAACCTTTCAGTTATTAGTTCTAAAAAGAACCAACATTTTTAATCTAAAACACCTTCTTCCATTATAGAGTGCATTAGTGCATAAGTGTCTGATTCCAGAAGTATTTTTTCCCATTCATTTTCCCATTAGGATTTTAAGCACTATAAAACAAGAGCCACACCCAACAGCTACAAGGAGAATAACAACATTAAAAATATTAAATGGAAGCAAAAAAGTAAATGAAAATCAGAAGAGCTCCCATGAAGCACTGCAAATGACATCATAAAATTCAAACTGATGGCAATATATATGACTATTCTTTTAATGTTGTTTATTGCACTTATAGAAACAATATTTTATTGCTAAATATGCATATACTCACATATTTAAGTATATCATTATTTGTGTGCTTCATTTGTTTTTGCGATCTGATTGGTTGAATTTTCTGTGCAGCATCATGGATAGTGTAGCTTTTCACCAAGAATTATGCTATTAAACAACAATTTTTTAAAAATCAGTTGAATTAACATGAACTGATGCTTTCAACAAAAGCATATACAACTTATTAAAAACCATGAAGCTCACAACAGCTCTGTCTTTTTTCAGTTATTGCTAAAAATTAGTTTCCCCATAGAGAAAATTCAATTTGATTCAATTCAGTGTTATTTGTATAGCACTTTTCACGATACAAATCATTGCAAAGCAGCTTTAAATATATTTTATATATATTTTAAATGTAATTTATAGCTGTGATGCGAATCATTACTCTAGTCTTAAGTGTCACATGATCCAGAAATCATTCTAATATGTTGATATGGTGCTCAAAAAACATTGTTTATTATTATCAACGTTGAAAACAAAGAATAGAATTTGAGGAATAGATCAATAGGAAGTTCAAAAGAACAGGACTTATTTGAACATTAATAAACATCTTTAATGTCACTTTTGATCAATTTAATGCATCCTTACTAAATAAAACTTTTAATTTCTTTGAATAAAAAGACAGAAAGACATTTTGATGAGCATAAAATAAATAAAACTTATATGAGTTTAACTGCTGGAAACAGCGTTTCAAAATAGCTAAATACCAGCAAATGTATTCATTTTGAATAGTTTTAAATAAAATATTATTGACAATATTACAATTATTAAGCATTTTTATTATTTGCATGCTTTACTGGGTGGAGCTAAAGAGCTCATTTGTAACTTTTTGCTCTCTGATTGGCTAAATTTTCTGTGCAGCATTGAATAATGTAGTTTTTTACCAAGAATTCAAAATTGAACAAGATTTTTTTTTAAAAATCAGTTGAATTAATGTGAACTGATGGTTTCAACAAGAGTATATACAATTGACTGACAACACTGGAGCTCACAACAGGTCTATTTCAAAGGTTTATCAGTTGTTAAAAATCAGTTTCCTTATATAGAAAATGAATTTTTTGAGTTTTTACTTCTGGAACTCGACTGTTGCACACTATAAAGAAACTTTCGCAGACAGGAAAGGTTCAATGAATGTGATTAATGTCGGAAATATGTAGTAGAAAACCCATGAAAGATTTAACCTTGAATGAAAAATTCATGAAAATCCACATTTTTTTATACAGACCATTTTTTATAAGGGTCTGAATACTTAGGACCATGTGATATTTCAGTTATTCTTTTTTAATAAATCTGCAAAAATGTCAACAATTCTGTGTTTTTCTGTCAATATGGGGTGCTGTGTGTACATTAATGAGGAAAAAAATGAACTTAAATGATTTTAGCAAATGGCTTCAATATAACAAAGAGTGAAAAATTTAAGGGGGTCTGAATACTTTCCATACCCACTGTACATATTTGGACTATGGGGGGCCATCACCATTATTTTGATGACGTGAAATGGTTGCACTCAGTGAGCTACTGACGCTACCTGGTGCTATTTTTACCGCAACACAACTCGGAAAATAAAATACTGATACAGTGACAACAGCTGCTGACAGGTGGTGCTGGATATAAGCGTAGACTTAAACCAAAAGCCATTGATGTTGCTAGGAAACCATCAAAACAGCAGCCCTGTCAGTCTAATCAAAGGAATATAGTACACGCTCTAAAAACTTTGGTTTTTGCTGTTAAGCAAACTGTCATATTAGCTAAAACCTTAAAGGGGGGGTACAATGGTGTTTCGTATATTCAGAGTTGTTTACAGTGTTAAAGATTTGGATTCTCATGCTAAACATGGCCAAAGTAAAAAAAAATAATTTGGACAAATGACAGAGATTTTTTCGATCGTGGCATTAATGACATAATCGGTGGTGGAACTCCTTATACGAGCATTTCTCCCGGAAAAGCCCGTGATCACGTCGGCCCGACCGTGAGAAAGACAGCACCCATCAACGTGGTTCATTTGGCTGTATTGCTGCAAGGGATTTACTCAGGAGAATGTCTCTAAAGAAGTGTGGTTTTGGTTGTAAGGCAAAGATAACTTTGCTCAGCTTCCCGAAGAAGCCAGCGTTACATGAACAGTGGATGCTATTTACTCTGTTCTTATCGCTAGAAAAGCAGTAAAGTCTTGCATCGCTTCTCTTGTTGCCCTCGACTGAAAATGACAACCAAAAGCTGCACAATGTGGCATCACATCAGTATTTTATTTTCTGTGTTGCGTTGTGGTAAAAATAGCAACAGGTAGCCCCAGTAGCTCAACATTCAAACATGTGCAAACATTTCAGTCATCAAAATAATGGCGATCCCCATAGTCCAAAATATATATAAAATGATAAATGATGTGGATTTTTTAAATAACGTAAATCTTTCATGGGTTTTCTACTACATATTTCAGTAAGAGACATAATTTACATTATATTAAGCTGTGTAAGTCTTAATACCCAGGGTTACCTTTAAGAGTGTATTCATTAGAATAACTGCAGACAGAAATTAATCCCCAGAGGGATTGTGGGTAACGAATGGCACTGACCTCCTCCACAGTGCACGTTGCAATCCTCCCAGCTGCTGTGAGTCCACAGATACATGTGTTCTGGCTCCTTCACCTGATCACTGATGTTCTCTTGTGACTGGTTCAGGGCAACTGTGTACTCATAATGGATCCCATACGTCTGATCGTGGAACAGCAGAACCTGAGAGAAAAATGGGATAAAAGTGAGAAGAAAGGTATTCAGGATTACTTTCATTCAGCACAGATGCATTAAATTGAACAAAAGTGGTGGTAAAAACATTTACAAAATGTTGCTCTTTTGAACTTTCTATTCATTTTCTTTCAAAAAATCCTGAAAAATAAAATGTTTCCACAAAAATATGAAGGAGCACAACTGTTTTCAACATTGATAACAAAAATAATAATAATAATAATAATAATACATGTTTCTTGAGCAGCAAATCAGCATATTAGAATGATTTCTGAAAGATCATGTAACAGTGAAGACTGGAGTAATGATGCTGAAAATTCAGCTTTGCGTCACAGGAATAAATGACATTTTAAAATATGTTTTTTTTTTTTTTAAATAAATGCAGCCTTTGTGAGCAGAACAGACTGTTTCAACAAAAGAACATGCTTTCAAAAACACTACAAAAGTCTTACTGTCCCTGAACTTTTGAACTATAACATTTAGTTGGAAGGCTTAATAACTAAAAGAGATTCGAAAGAGCCCAAAAAAAAGTTGCTTCAGAGGAAAATCATTACTTTTTTAATGAATAATTAGAAATGAACCACGAATAATTCACAAAAAGACCAGGATTTTGTAAAAAAAAAAAATAATAATAATTTAAGATTTTATTTCAGAACTTTCCCTGTGTTCAAAGCTAAATCCACATAGATACAATGCTAAAATGCTTTTCTTACTTAGATTTTGTGTCTTGCTTCCAGCCAAAACATCAAAAAAATTCTTAAATCAAAAAAGATTTTCTAGACAAGTAAAAATTATTGTCTTTTATTCTCAGAAAAAAGAAGTCAAGCAAAATAATCTACCAATGTCGTAAGCAAAATAATCTTATTTCAAGATGAATACTTATTTTGCTTACCCCATTGGCAGATTGCTTGTTTCAAGCAAAAACTCACTTAATTTTGACTTCTTTTTTCTGAAAACAAGACAATAATTTTTACTTGTCTAGAAAATCCTTCTTGATTTAAGAATTTTTAGATATTTTGGCTGGAAACAAGACAAAAAACTAAGTAAGAAAAGCATTTTTTTGCAGTGTATGGACATATTATGAGTTTGCCGTTGAAGGAGTTCACTGGTCTGAGCAAAGCTCACAGCTGAACCCCACTGAACACCTTCAGGAACCGGCTGCTGTTAATTACAAGCATTAGGAGGTGTCTGCATACATTTGGCCATGTAGTGCATCTCCAGAGGCCTGTGAACAAGCGTAAGGTCTCATTTCGATTGGCTACCAAAATGCCATGAGGCAAGAACGATCACTTCCATTCATTCCCATAATCATTTCCAGGGACAGGACGAGATTCTGGCCTCAAGTACACCCTCTATCACAAGATCCATCTCGTGAGAGTCGTTCTTCACAGATGGAGGAGGTTAACAGCCCCTCAGACTCCTCAAAAAGAGCGTCTCACTGTCATCCAGTGGCTAATGACATGAACGAAATGATGATGCACAAAAGAACACAACCACACATTCAAAATACTTAACAAGCCCACCGACAGCAGACAAACTAAATGTACGAGTGAATCTCATTAAAACATGTCCAAGTCAGATTTCACTCCAAAATCAAGTGAAATTATGAAAACGAAACCTATTTTCGGGGCCATTAACATTTTTGCATTGTTTAATTATAATTAAACACAATTACTACTAAATAATCATGGTAATGTGCTGACATTTTGAGCTTTTAATGGTGATTCTTATAGGAAATAATAAAACTGCATTAGTGTAATACATTAATTTGTCATTTTAATGAGCATATGACAAATGCACTGTAATACAAATACTCCCATGATGTTTTAAAAAATAATAATACAATTGTATTTCCCTTTTTAGCAATAAGAATGAGATTTTTTGCATTATTTGCATTATGAAAATAATGTTAAAAAAACAAGATGGGGCTTTATTCCCGCAAAAAAATAAATAAACTGCCACTTCTGGTTACACTGCAAAAAATGCTTTTCTTACTTAGATTTTTTGTCTTGTTTCCAGCCAAAATATCTAAAACTTCTTAAATCAAGAAGGATTTTCTAGACAAGTAAAAAATTTTGTCTTGTTTTCGGAAAAAAGAAGTCAAAATTTCCAGCAGAAAACAGAACACATTACTCTGCTTATCCCATTGGCAGATTATTTTGCATGTTTCAAGCAAGAACTCACCTAATTTTAACTTTTTTTTTCTGAAAACAAGACAATAAATTTTACTTATCTAGAAAATCCTTCTTGATTTAAGAATTGTTAGATATTTAAATTTTTAGATATAAGAAAACCTTTTTTTGCAGTGCAAAATATAGTCCATAATCCATAATAACGCTTTCTTCAGAGAAAAAGTCTATCTCCTGCTGTCCTCTCATATCAAAATCCACCCACATATTTGTTTATAGTTGTTTTGGACTGTTTTGGTGCTTGATCTGTGCATATTTCTCTACTGACTTAGATGAGACAACCTTTTTTACTGGAGAAAGCAATATTATGGATAAATGACTCACGTTTTTGCCAGAAGTAATGTTTTTATCAGCTGTTTGGACTCTCATTCCGACGGCACCCATTCACTGCAAGTGAGCAAGAGAGGCAATGCTACATTTCTTCAAATCTGATGAAGAAACAAACTCATCTACATCTTGGATGGCCTGAGGGTGACTGAATTTTCAGCAAATTTTCATTTTTGGATGATCTATTCCTTTAATTACATATGCACCACATGCCACTGAAAAGTCACAAGTGAAGATTCACACTCAAGTGTCCATATGGTTTATCTGGCTCTGTGCACACTACATATTACTCTCCTAATTTGGAGTACTTTGCATCTATTTAGTTATTCAAGGTCAGAAAAAAGCCACAATTTCTTGTCTGAAGAGGGCTAGAGACACATTAGAAATTGAGCTTAAATATTCTAAATGGGTCTGAAAACACTCTGACCATTTGAAGTGGAGCATCTGTGCGCCAGAGGACGTCTGAGAGGAAAGCTTCGTCTAAAGCCTGCTTCACTGCTTAATTACACTAATTAGAGATCTCTCTCAAGACACCTTCTGGCTCTCCGGACTAAACAAACCTTTTCGCTTTAAACTCTCGGTGACTGCGGGGGAGTGAAGATTACCAATCTATTCTCTTCATCATAAAGAGCTTTGAGGAGATATTAACTGAAACAATGCGCCTGGACTAGACGATTAGAGGACTGGCTTTCATCGAAAAGGCGTTCGATTTTTGTTCCAAAACAGATCAATGTTTCTTGATTTCATACCAATTACTCATTTTTTTTACTACACACATTTCTCCAAGCCAGTGTTTTTGTTAACTAAAACTAAAACGTTTTCATAATTTAAAATAAAGCTAAAGTTAAATGAAAAATAAAAACTAGACGGAAAACTAAAACTTAAATAAAAAAAAGAAATTAGAAATGTTGCCTGAAATAAAGTACTAAAATTAAATTACATATTAAAAAAAATACACTTTGAAAAATAATTTAAAATAAATATTACTAAAACAAACTTAAAATAAAATAAATACTGAAAATAAAAAAGCTAAATTAAAATATTAATAAATACTATAAAAGGCATAAAACATTAACGGACTGAAGTAAAGCTGTACTGTCAAATGGTCCATCATATTGACATCTTCAGGTCAGTAGCACACCGCAAGAAATGCACTTTACTAAACTGACTGCACAGCTGTCTTGACTTGGCTATGTTTGGAAGGGCCCACCTGTGACTCAGAGCAAAGAAATAATGAGGACTCTGGAGAAAAAGCAGAAGAGGAGGAAGAAGAAGTGGAGTGGATAGAGGAGGACGAGAAGAAACGCGAGGAAAAGGTAGGAAGAGGTATAAAAGGGGATGTAGGAGGAGAGAGAACAAGAGAGGTGGCCATCGAAACAAGTTGAAGATAAGAAAGTACAGCATTGCACAAATAGCATGGGTTTTTGTTTTTTTCAGGGAATGCATGAACTAATAAAATGCATACCTTAAATGCAATGCAAGTCAAGATAAATACATCTGCTAAATGCATAAATGTGACCCTGGACCACAAAACCAGTCATATTCATCGATTCATTGAGATTTACACATTGGTTTTTCCATTGATGTATGGTTTGTTAGGATAGGACAATATTTAGCTGAGATGCAACTATCTTGAAAATCTGGAATCTAAGGATGCAAAAAAAAAAATCTGAATACTGAGAGAACATTAAGTTCTTACACTGCAAAAAATGCTTTTCTTAATTAGATTTTTGCCTTGTTTCCAGCCAAAATATCCAACAATTTTTAAATCAAGAAGGTTTTTCTAGACAAGTAAGAATGTTTGTCTTGTTTTCAGAAAAAAGAAGTCATAATTAAGTGAGTTTTTGCTTAAAACAAGCTAAATAATCTGCCAGTGGGGTAAGCAAAATAATCTTTTTCCAAGCAGAAAACTAGATTATATTGCTTACCCCATTGGCAGATTATTTAGCTTGTTTCAAGCAAAAACTCACTTAATTTTAACTTCTTGTTTCTGAAAACAAGAAAACAAATACCTTTTACTTGTCTAAAAAAAAATCCTGCTTGATTTAAGATTTATTTATTTTATTTTTTTTTTTTTTTAGATATTTTGGCTGGAAACAAGACAAAAAATCTAGTAGGTATTTTTTGCAGTGTAGCAATGCATATTACTAATGAAATATTAAGTTTTGATATATTTACAGTAGGAAATTTACAAAATATCTTCATGGAACACGATCTTTACTTAACATCCTAATGATATTATGACTACTTTTGTGGACCAGGGTCACAAATATGAATGTAAACGTGTACAATATAGGTTGTAGATGCATAAATTCATTGTTTAGATAAACTAATTATTGTTTAGAATTAATTGATTCATTGAAATATCCCAGTAACCAGTTGTAAACTGCAAAAAAATATATATTTTTCTTCAGTATTTTTGTCTTGTTTTTCTAGTATAATTTTCCAAAATAAAAACCTAAAAAAATGCTGTATTGATTGTTTTGAGTGCATGGATCTTGGTTTCTGTATTTCTTTCTGCAGAACTGCACAGAGCTGCTTTTGTATTGTGAACGGGCCCTAACTCCACACTACATCATGATGAAATCACTGCAGTCGATGTCTGTGTCGGCATACACAGTGGAAAAGCAGCTCTAGACATGTATAAAGGTGAAGACTTCAGGTTCAGCAGTGGCTATGTCCCAAAAACATCTGCGTTATTGCTTTCAAAACATTTAGCATGATCTGTTTTCCATTTAGTTTATGTATTTGCTTTGGATTAGCAGACTGCCATGTTTTGTTAATCCTGAAGTCGTTCACGATGAAGACAAAATATGCCATAATTACACTTTAAATCATCTAGAAACCAGGGGAACATGACGGTTACAGTCAGCATGAAATAAAAATCAGCCCCATATACTTTCTTAAAGTGACAATTTATCCAAAAATGAAATTTCTGTCATTATTTACTCACTCTCATGTTGATCCAAACCCATATGCTGTTATTTTTTCCAAAGAGGCTTCATGCAGCTCTTTCCACACAGAGCTTATAGTGACCAAAAAAAACCTTTAAAAAAAATCCTAAAAGTAGTTGATTTAAATGATATATTCGAAGACTTCTGAAAACACCACATGATATTATATAAGAAACTGTTCAAAATGTTCAGAAACTTAATTGCAAGGTACCATAGAGGTCAAACATTTACATCTCCCTTTTATTATTTTTTACTGTATGGCTGTAAATTTGCTCTTTCAATGTTTTCTAAAAAAAAAAATATATATATATATATACACACACTGGAGATCAAAATTAGAGAACAATTTATAAACAATTGAACAATTCTGAAATAATGTCATCTTCACTGCTCAACAGTTGAAGGAGTTTTTGTCCTGTCTATACCATGCTACCAGAACACCTTTTCCACAAAATAACTAAGGCATTTCAACAAAAACCATTATTTTGCAGAAAACACACTGATCAAAATTAGAGAACACTTTCAGATACCTCCCAGTTATTGGTGTTAATCTGGCACCTGGTGCTAATTTCCTTGATTATCTGTCAACCCCTATTTAACTGGCAGCCTAACTTCCAGTTTCACTGACTCTGCAAGATGGTGGGCCGTTCTAAAGTGACTGAAAGCCTCCGGCAGCAGGTTGTCCAGATGAAGGCCAAAGGGATGACCCTATCAGCCATAGCAAGACAAGTTGGTGGTTCCAAATCTGTGATTTCAAGAATATTGAATCTTTATAACATCACAAACTCATTCAAGTCCCCCAAGAAGGCTGGTCGTCCACGGAAGACAAATACAAGAGAGGACAGGAGGATGCGGAGGATCTCAATGGCCAATCGTTTCCACACTGCAGCTGGAATTGCTCACCAGTTCAGCGCTGAACAGGGTAAGGATCTGTCTCGTCATACGGTGTCTCGACGTTTAAGAGCATTTGGACTGAAAGCCCACTCTGCAGTGACCAAACCTCTCATTAGCAGAAAGAATCAAAAGGCTAGACTAAGCTTTGCTGAGGAGCATGTTGTGTGGACAGAGGAGAACTGGTCCAAAGTTCACTTCAGTGATGAAAGCAAGTTTAATTTATTTGGGTCCGATGGGAAACATTATGTTCGGTGACAAACTAGAGAAAGACTGAACCCAAAGTGTGTAAAGAAGTCAGTGAAAAGTGGAGGAGGAAGTGTCATGGTTTGGGGCATGTTTTCTGCAGCAGGAGTTGGGCCTCTTATACAGCTACATGGCAGAGCAAATGCAAATGTTTATCAGAACCTTCTTCAACAACATATGGTTCCTTCCCTGCGTTCATCACCCAATCAGCCCGCAGTGTTCATGCAGGACAACGCTCCATGTCACACAGCAAAACGGGTAAAGCAGTTCCTTGAAACTGAAAACATTGAAATAATGACATGGCCTGCCCAGAGTCCTGATCTCAACCAAATAGAGAACCTCTGGAAAATCCTTGGCGACAAATTTATGGCCAAGAAACCCACTACAGTCACCGAACTGTGGAGGAGACTGGAAGAAGAGTGGACCAAAATCGCACCAGAGCAGTGTGAGAGACTAGTGCTGTCCTGTGGCCGCAGATGTGCCGAAGTCATTCAGAGCAGAGGCCTGTACACTTCCTACTAATTGCTGACTGTTGTAACCTTCAGAAAATTTTGTTGTAATCTTTTTCCATGCTACAGTCATTGTTGTTCTCTAATTTTGATCAGTGTGTTTTCTGCAAAATAATGGTTTTTGTTGAAATGCCTTAGTTATTTTGTGGAAAAGGTGTTCTGGTAGCATGGTATAGACAGGACAAACACTCCCTTCAACTGTTGAGCAGTGAAGATGACATTATTTCAGAATTGTTCAATTGTTTATAAATTGTTCTCTAATTTTGATCTCCAGTGTATATATAATATATATATATATATATATATATATATATATATATATATATATATATATATATATACACACACACTTATATATACACCACAAATGTTCATCTTGTCTAGCAGTTTAAGACAGAGTATGTCAAAAAACTCTTAACTCATTTTCTACTCCAACTTCAAAATCGGCCTAAATCACGGTTGGGAGTTTTTTGACATCCCCCAACTCTACTGAACTGGAGTGCACAGAGTACACATGCGCATCTAGACAAGACCAGCATTTGACGTTAAAAAGGTTTTTTTTTTTTTTGTTTTTTTTGTTTTTTTTAGAAAATAACCAATCGTGTTGCTAGATAAGACCCTTCTTCCTCGGCTGGGATTGTTTAGAGCCCTTTGAAGCTGCATTTAAACTGCATTTTGGAAGTTCAAACTTGCGGGCACCATAGAAGTCCACTATATGGAGAAAATTCCTGAAATGTTTTCCTCAAAATGTCTCCTTTTGTGTTTAGCAGACAAAAGAAACTCATACAGCTTTAGAACTTGAGGGCGAGTAAATGATGACAGAATATTCATTTTTGGGTGAACTATATCTTTAAGTGCACTTCTATCCGGTTGTTAAGTCTGACGTCATGCGTCACCGCTTCCGGGTCCAAACGCTCTATCAGACAGGGTTCCCACTCTAAGCCAAATGTTAAATTCCCTGACTTTTCCCTGACTTTCACTGACTAAAAAGCTGAATTTCCATGACCTATAATGAACGGATCCATCCATTTGCAAGCTTTGTTTACAGACGTTTTTAGTACAAAACTATGGAAGCCTGTTTCTGCCACTAAATAAAAAAAAAAGATTTTCCTGCAATTGCGAGTTTGTATCTTGCAACTCTGACTTTTTTTCTTAGAGTTGTGAGATATAAACTAATTTCTGAGGAGAAGAATGTTCACAGAACTGCAAGTTTATATCACACAATTCTGACTTAACTCTCAATTGCGAGTTTATATCATGCAATTCTGACTTTATAACTCGCAATTGCGAGTTTATATCTCATAATTCTGAGAAAAAACCTCCAAATTGTGAGTTTGTATCACGCAATTGTGAAAAAAGAAGTCAGAATTGTGAGAAATCGCAATAACCGTTTTTCATTTTTTTTATTTAGTGGCGGAAACTGGCCTTTTCTGTACTATTTTTACAGAAATTATTTAATGTTTTTTTTTTGTGTGTGTGATTTCAGAGGTTAAACACACACCCTTGTAATCAAGTCATCATTCAGGGTTTTTTTTTTATTTCTTCACATTTAGTTTTTGCTTTTCTATCATCTACTTTTCACGCCCAGTCTTTGAAGTGGTCATTTTGTAGCCAAAGCTCTTGAAATTTACATTTTCCTGGCATGTTTGCCTTAGTTATCAGGTACAGCCTGGTGACTGCATTTGACTTAAGTGATTGCCAGTTGACGTGCAGGAAGGGAATAAAATGGCACTGAAAAATAGCCTAACCATAAAAATAGGCAAAACGTGTAAAAAAAAAAAAAAAAAAAAAAGAAAGAAAAAATTACATTTTGATAAATGGAAACTAAAATTTAAAGCAACAAACAAAAATCCCTGATATTCCATGACTTGGACCAAAAAAATATTAAATTCCCTGACTTTCAATGACTGGAATAGACCTTTTAAAATTCCATGATATTCCAGAAATTCCATGACCCGTGGGAACCCTGATCAGATGCCACAGCAAAACAGCAAACGGTGCTAATATACATTTACAATGTGATACAATACTGCTAAAAAAGTTATAATCCTCCCCTTTAACATACTGAAATCCTAGATCGCCAGACAATGAAAATATACATTTAAATAAATAAAAATAACAATTATTTGAGACGCTGTGAGCACGGAGACTGTAGTGTACGCCGTAAGTTTGAAAATGTGTAGCTTAAATGTTTAATATGAACAAACAGTGCTCATAAATGGCCGTCGAGATAGTATTCTCAATGGAAATAAGTTGCGGCTTGGACCCGGAAACAGCGTTCGTTGGACGCGCATTACGTCATCACTTCACAACCGGATTTCACAAGTGAATATCCATCTTATTTTTCATTGCGAATGAGAAGAATATCAATCGGTGTGCTCATAATTAAGATAATACATTAAATAATATGGTAAAACACACCTAACCTATTTACAATATCAAGCAACAAAACAAGCTGTTTTGTATAGCTAAAAAGACTGGAACCCAGACCTATAAAATTGACAAATGGCCCCACCCACTCTTACAGGTACAAAAAGGTGGATAATAGTGAGTCATTCATATTCAGTGTTCATGATTCAATTAATCTCTTGATAAAACCACGTCCTGGCCTACTGTATTTCCCATTGATCATATGATTATAGAAATAAAATGTGCAGCAAATGGCATTTAACACTGACTTTAAAAGCACACTTCTATGGGAAACATGTGAAAGAAGGTAAAGATCCCAGAAAGAGAAAGGTGTTAGCACCTAATGTATTTACCATGAGGTGTAGTGGAGTCTTAGTGGGTCCCTTGGCAGACATCTTTTCCCACAGTCCTCTCCTCACGTAGCGGACCGTGGTGCCAGCAAGCTCAAACTCCCCTGGCAGCTCGATTTTCCAGTCATTGTTTATGGATCGCTTGCTGGAGTCCTTCAGAGCTGCACCGGTCAAACAGGAACACATTAATCTAATGCACATTACATAAGCATCATTACAGCAAAACTTTGTGCTTCAGTTATTAAATAAAACAAAATTATTTGTGTTTACTGCCAACCTGTGTTACAGTAACCTTACTTGATTTTGATCTGGTTTTGATTTAGATTTTGAGTAGCTGCTATCAGTATTATACTTTTAATAATTACATAATAGTCATTTATAGAAGCATTTTATAGTAAATTAGCTTTTATGTTTATATTTTCTGCTTTCATTTTAGTTTTTAGTAATGTTGCTTTCTGTTTTGTCAGTTTTATTTTTGGATCTTTCTATTAAAATAATCCATAAAAAATAATTAACTGTTTTAAAAAATTGCTAATAATAATAATATTAATAAATGTTTCTTGAGCAGCAAATCAGCATATTAGAACGATTTCTGAGAGATCATGTGACACTTAAAATATTTCTTAAATGTTATGTTTTTGCTGTACTTTTGATCAAATAAATGCAGACTTGGTGATTAGAAAACACTTCTTTAAAAAAACTTTCTTTTGACTGGTAGTGTGTGTGTGTGTGTGTGTGTGTGTGTGTGTGTGTGTGTGTGTGTGTGTGTGTATATATATATATATATACACACTTTATTTACTTAGTAACAATGACCTACAAGATTCAGGAGTGAAGCTGCTCTGTGCTGGACTGAAGAGTCTAAACTGTCAACTCAATATACTGAGGTAGCATCTATCTATTCTCTAGTTTTCAGGAAAATATAACAACCCTGGTACAGTTACATACATTACAATTTAATTTTATTTTTAATGTGGGATGCACAAAAAAAAAAAAAAAAAAAAAAAAATTCAGCCTAACTTTAGCTTCTTGACATTTACATTTGGCTGAAGCTAATTTAATTTAGTTCTCTTGTTTAAAACATATTTTCAGTTTTTCATAAAAATAGCATCAGATGAAACAGATCTAATGGCAAATCCCAACTACACTGAGAAAAATTGCTAGTTAATTTCACAAATAATTAAATAATGTTTTTTCTTGTAAAACATGCTTTAACAATCTCAGTTTTGTTAATTAGTTTTTTGTAAAACGACTTGTAGCATTATTTTAAGTGCATCATGATTGTAACAGTGGGAATTGTAATGCATTTTATAGCATTTTCTTTCTCAATACGCCTCTGACTTCACACAGTCCAAAATCCAGAACAATCTTCTCTTTTTAAAACACAACTTGAACACATTTTTACCATTATGCATTTGAACTTCTAGTGTTGAATGAGCTATTGCACATCATTCTTCCCTCATTAGCTCACAGTCATCCTATTTTTATACTCATATGCGACTCCATGATTGTTTCTGAGCAGTGGAGGCTGAAGACATGCGATTGCCCACAGTCTGCTGCAATGAAAACATGAACCGGTTTGTTTTGGAGAGCATCTGTGCTGAGCTCAATGGGAGGGGTTCACTTTCATGTCACTTCAAGCTTTTTGGCTGAAATAAAAAAATATGTGTTCTCTTACAAAAGATGGCAAAGCAGACCCAAGCTAAACATATGTTTACATCACCCAGCGTATGAATCGCAGATTGTATCCTGTCAGTTCAGTGAAAGGTGAAAGGCATTATAGAATAAAATTCATGCATTGCTGCCTTAAAATGTCTCTAAATGTGTACCTCTTATAAAGCTTATAGTATCTGAGACTGTGGGCAATTTTAATAAGTTTAATAAGCAGGCAGTCAGTGATGCTGACCCTTTGGGAGAAGGGATGTTTATTTAAGAATATGAAGAGCGAAGCGTTATGATGATCTGTCAGCATTATGTCTGAAGTTGGATGGCGAGACACATTAATTCTAAAAGTTGAAGGCGCCTTTTCAAAAACCTCTGACTCATTAAAATAAATTAAATTACAATGAATGTGCTCATCAATTGTGGGCCAGCTGGACAAATGAAGTCTTAAATAAGTTTCTCGAGATTTATATTAGTCTCTCAAGTGTGCTTCGCTACACACAAGAGAGAATCTCATGAACGTTAAGACCATGTCCAGCAAATTTCGCCCACAAAATAAAAAAGAAAGAAGAAATCAAGTTCTGTTTAAACAAAACGAATCCTTCCATGACCCAACTTTTATTACGTTTTATTTAGCATTATTATTATCATACATAAATTTACATGAATTTCTTCCACAATTCTCATGATAATAATAATAGTTGTTTTTATTATTATTATTATTATTCATAATAATATATTGTTTAAAAAGTATTTAACATTTATGTATTTTAATTTATGCTAAACAAAGGATTTTTATAAAAACATTTTAAAATGTACAATAATGAGAACTGTAAAAATATAATAATAATAATAATATTTAAACTCATAGACAATGAATTAAAATCTGGGGGATAAATGTGCTTAAATGTCATGAAAGCAAAATAAATTTTGTTTTAAAATTATTTTTTATTAATTTTGTATTATTTTACATTAATTCCCTCCACAATTCTCATTACTACAGTGAAAAAAACAATAATAATAATAATAGTCTTTATTATTATTATTATTAATAATAATAATATCATCATCAATATATAGTTTAATTAAGATTATTAGGCATTATTTTACATTAATTTCCTTTACAATTGTCATTATTAAAAAAAAACTCTAAGTCTTTATTATTATTATTATTATTATTATTATCACCAACATATTGCTTAAAAAGTATTTATGTTTTTAAGTATTTTTATTTCTGCATTTTAATTTATGCTACGAAAAGTACTTTGATAAAAACAATTTACATTTTCGATAATGAAAATTGCAAAAATAAAATAAAACAAAAAACATATTGACATACAGATTAAAATTGGGGGGATAAATGTGCTTAAATGTCATGAAATTAAAAAATTGAATTTAGTTTAAAGAAAACTAAGATTGTTAGCTATTAAGATTATTTTGTATTATTTTACATTCCCTCCATTACATTTAGTTCCCCCCACAACTGTCCTTATTATTATAATGAATAATAATGAATAATAATAATAATCATAATAATAATAAATAACATTATTATTATTATTGTTGTTGTTGTTGTTGTTGCTTTTGAATAATAATAACAATAATAATAATCATTATTATTATTTGGTACTTACCATTTTGGGGGAAAAATGTACTTACATGTCCTAAAAAATGCAAGAATTAAAAAAAATATATAATGTTTATAAAATGTAATAAATATGGCTTAATTTATTTATTAAAAGCATCAAAATACATAATACAGAAAGCATTTTGAAGCATTTTAAAAATCGAATTGAGCAGAATATTTTTTTTATTATTTTTTTGTTTTTATGAAAACTATTTAAAACTACAATAATGAAGTTTGCAAAAAAAAAAAAACATATGGACACATGGATTAAAATTCAGGGCACAAATGTACTTAAATGTCATGAAAGTAAAATAAAATTAACTTTAAAGAAAATTAAGCTTGTAAGCAATTAAGATTATTGTGCATTATTTTTCTATTAATTCCCTCCACAATTGTCATTATTATAATAAAAAATATTTTATTAATAATACTAATAATAATAACTATTACTATTATTATTTAGTACTTATAATTTGAGGGATAAATGTACTTAAATGTCCTGAAAAAAATCCAGTTTCACAGACAGGGTTTAGCCTAAACCAGGATTAGGTCACAGCTCAATTAGGATATTAAAGTAATTTTTATAAACATTATAAACATTACTGGTGTGCATCTCGAGACAAAACAAAGGCACTGATATATTTTAAGATCAGTCTTTCTTTCAGTTGAAACAGTTTAGACTTACATTTTAGTCAAGGACTTCATATGTCTTAATTTAATCATTAAAAGCATCATAATATATTTTAAAATTAGTACTGAGCTGCATAAAGCAAATGTGTGTTATATGTCCTTAGCGTGAGTTTCTTTCTAATGTGACAAGCAGCTTGTCAGCAGAGAAGCGTCATTTGTCACAGTGCAGCATTAGAGACGACACCTGGCGTGATTCCTATCTACAGCCATTACGGAGCAGCTCCAGTCTCACTCAGATCCATTGTGTGGCCATTTGGAAGACTGTTGTTATGGCAACAGGTTGAGTAATTACCCAGAAAGCTATGGGACGGTTTGTCTTCCACAACTTTGATTCGTCGAGCTCCCACCGGAATGACAGCTGCCTCGATGTAACCTTTGGGAAGGAGAGAAACAAGAGGAGAAACGAGAAAAGAAGGGTGGAAAATGAAGAGAGTCGAGCGAGATTTCATATTGGTGCACAGGTGGGCAGACACAGGTGCAGGTGTGCATTTATAGAAATATGTTGTGTATGTGGATAAAGCTTGTGTCTGAGTCACTAAAAATTGTGTATATTCTTGGCCAGTGTTTTTGATTTATTATCAATGTCACTTTTTTCTTTGATTCTTTGATTTATAAAAATGTAAAAAGAACAGCATTTATTAAAAATATAAATCTTTCTATAAGTCTTTGCCATCACTTTTTGTCCATTTAACACATCCTTGCTGAATAAAATTATTAATTTCTTTCTAAAAAAGTATATATATATATATATATATATATATATATATATATATATATATATAAAAGTATATATATATATATCTCTCTCTACGGACCCCAAACGTTTAAATAGTAGTGTATACTGAAATAAAGGAATAATATAATATAATATAATATAAATCCATGAATAATAACACAATAATAATAAATTATGTATATTTATTACAATAAATAATATAAAAATATAATAAATAATTAAATTACATTTTAAAGTATTTAAAAAAAACTGTTATTTTAAATTGCAATAATATTTCACAAAATAATTTTTTTCTGTATTTTTGATCAAACAGATACATCTTTGATAAATAGTACTGTATATTGGAATAAAGGAATAATTTAATATAATATTAATATAAATAAACAAATAATAGTAATAAAAATAATAATACAAGTAATATAATAAATAATAAATACTTTATATTTATTACAATGAATGATATAATAAAGTGTAATCATTGTTTTAAAGTATAATAAAATAAAACTACTTTAAAAGCATAAAAAATAGTACTCAGGCATGAAAATGGGTCAGGGGTGAAAAAGGTGAGAAGGGTGCTCAAGGGGTGATGTGGCCTCTGGTGGGGGGACTCCCACAGAATAAATATTACGGCCTCATTAGGGGACATGCTGTAACTTAACTTGTTTATTCTTCCATCATGATTGACAACCAAGTTTTGTTTTTTTGGGCAAAGAAATCAACCTAATAAGTGTTTTCTACCATTATCGAAAAACATAACATCAACCACAAATGCTATTTGCAATTGCAGACAGAGCATGCCAGAAAAACGATACTTTAGTATTAAATGTAACTTACCCTCTTAAAGGGATAGTTCACTTTGAAATTAATTTTTGATATGTTTTAGCTTACCCCAAGGGCATCCGAGATGTAGGTGTCTTTGTTTCCGCAGTAGTTTCAATTTTGATATTTTTAGGTCCAACCGTTCATGTCTGTCAGTCATATAATGCATGCCTATGGTCACCTCATCAAAGAAAATGCACAGATTCAAATTAAACAGTCCAAATTAAACAATTCCACATCGTAAGTAAACATTGATGGCCTAAGACACGAAACAAGCGGTTTGTGTGAGAAAACGAACGGTATTTATATCGTTTTTTACCTCTTGTAAACAACTATGTCCAGGTTGAAGTGCACGCGCGTTCTGGCTTGGATCCGGAAGTAAACTCTCGCGCGTGCGTACGTAATTCTTCTCTTTTTCGTCGGTTTAAACATCCCGGATAAGCGCAAACTAGTACCATTTTTGTTAGCCGTTTTACCTACAATCTCTATTCTGTGTAAACAGTGATTTTGGGAAATGAGAGGGTGGATAAGCTTGCTAAACAAGCAACTTATAAAGAAAGTATTGAAGCAAATATAAAAATGTCAAAATCTGAAGGGAAAAGTTTAGTTTTGAAAGAAGCTGTGAGAGAGTGGCAATGGCAGTGGGATAGGGAGGCTAGAGGGAGGCATCTTCATTCTATTCAAAGTAAAGTTGGTACTGTGAGGAACAGGGGAGGGACTAGAAGAGAAGAAATAGTATTGACAAGGTTAAGAATTGGATACAGTAATTTGAATAGTACATTGCACATTATAGGGAAGCATCCTACAGGCTTTTGTGAGGTTTGTGAAATGCTAGAATCTATAGATCATGTTCTTTTAAGATGCAGTAGATATGAGGAGCAAAGAAGAAGGAGCCGTTAAACTTCAAAGAAGAAGAAGAAGAAGAAGATGTGTAAACAGTGAGTGACGTGCACACGCGAGAGTTTACTTCCGGCGCTTTGCGCGAGTCGCGCCGGCGCATCACTAAGCCAGAACGCGCGGTCACACACCAGGACGCTCGTGCACTTCAACCTGGACATAGTTGTTTACAAGAGGTAAAAACGATATAAATACCGCTCGTTTCGTGTCTTAGGCCATCAATGTTTACTTACGATGTGGAATTGTTTAATTTGGACTGTTTAATTTGAATCTGTGCATTTTCTTTTATGAGGTGACCATAGGCATGCATTATATGACTGACAGACAAAAACGGTTGGACCTAAAAATATCAAAATTGGAACTACTGCGGAAACAAAGACACCTACATCTCGGATGCCCTTGGGGTAAGCTAAAACATATCAAAAATTAATTTCAAAGTGAACTACCCCTTTAAGGGTACGTTCACATGAAGCATCTAAAAACGCATGGAAAACGTGAGGCGCGTCGCTTCCTCCACCAATTTCAAAGCGCTTGGGCGCTCGCGCTTCTGTAGTGTCTGCCGTTACTAGGCAACCATGAAGGTGCTGTCAGATTCAATAACATTTCTGCTTTGGATTTTAAACCGCGCGGCTCCATTGAAAATAAAGAGCTTGCGCGCGCAAAAGGCGCTGATGTGAACGGCCCCTAAGCCTTTCGTGACACATAAACACCACGAAATTGAATTGTGCATCTCTCCCCTGTCGTCTTCTCCCACGCGGATTGTCCCGCAGGAAGAACTGGCGCCCTGGATGTCAGTGGATGGCGCGCACGGTCTACGAACGCGGGACGCTCAGCTTTCACGATTTGAAATGGCTCAAATCCACTTTATATTAAGTTTTAATTAATCAATAAATACCATCCAAGACTGCTATTAAGAATGTAGAACACGTCAGGGTTCGTAACAATGCATTTTTTATTGTGTCACGAAAGGCTTCAGAGGGTGGGTTACAGTATCTATGTGTTCTCTAGTTTAGAACAGTGACCACTTCACCTTCAGCCTCAGTCCTCTCACCTCAATATCATCCACACGTCCTGGAAATACCAGTTATAGAGATTTTAGAAAGAAGCACTATAAGAAGCGTTTATTTTCTGTAATTTACCGTTAGCTGTACAAGCTCGAAGCTAACTTCAGTAACAATATCTAGCTAACTGTACCGTTAACTAATCATTTTCCATTTCATTTTGTTTTGTTTGCTGCTTATTTTTAAATTTTTTTACATTTTTTTTTAGAACCTTTGATTTTTGTATTCTTTTAACATATCCTTGTTGAATAAAATAATAAATTTCTTTAAAAAAATAAAATAAAATAAATTAATCATTTAAATTATTTAATGTATTTTAAACCATGTATTTTAAATAGTTAATGGTTTACATATATATGCACATATATATATATATATATATATACACACACATATATATATATATATATATATATATATATACACATATATAGATAGATAGATAGATAGATAGATAGATACTATTAACATAACCTTGCTGAATAAAAGTATTAATTTCTTTTAAAATAATACATAAATAAAATAATAAATCATTTTAATTATTTAATTTATTTGAAACAATTTAATTTAAATATTTAATGTTATATATATATATATATATATAGATAGATAGATAGATAGATAGATAGATATAGATAGATTGTTTTATTATATTTTTATATTTTCCATTTTAATTAAAGTTTTAGTCACTGTGTTGTGTGCTGCTGACATTAGTGTTTTAAAAATATGTCTATACAGTTTTTTATAGATTTGTATTTCAGTTTTAGTTTTAGTTATTTTTGTATATAACATTAAACTAGCTATTTCTATTTGACTTTATTTCAAGTTAATGTTTATTTCACTTTAAGTGTTTCAGCTAACTATAACACATATGCGTCAAATGCTTTGGGATTGTTGATGGTCGACTCTAATCAGAAGCAGGACATTTTCCTCTGACGTACACACACAATTCCCATTACAAACATCACTGTGACACAAAGTGTCTGGGCAGTAATGATAAAACCAATCTGCTGTACTGTTTATACACACACAATAGCCACTTAAAGTGATGCTAAACATTGTCCTCAGATTCATCACTACATTGAGACTGAGGAAAAGTGCAGATAGCAGGACACAAACAGCTGATGGTCTTGTGTATGTTAGTAATTGCTGTCAGTTCAGCTCATTTAAAGAAGAAACCTTTGACGCTCTGACCTCACAGATGCAAGAGGCTTTGTGAAACATGTTTTCCCATACGCCCGACGAGATTAGTGTGACCCTGACTGAGATGATCTGACCTGCGCTTGGATGACAGTCTGAAATGGATATTGTAATATGTTACTGCCCCACACTTTGCACCAAAGCCATTTCATACTCACCGTGTTTGTCCTGGCGTGATCACAAACATGCGGTTATCACTCCACACAGCACCACAAACCCCATTAAACACCCAAAACCACACGACCGGCCACCTGATTAGCATAAAACACACCAACCCCGGATCAAACACACACTCGTTCACATGCCACCACATCTGGAGGACCTGGAATAACCGCTGGACTTGGGATTCAGTTTCTGTTTGGTTTTGTTATGGAGAGTAATTCATCTCAAACAATGAAAGTTGAGGATATAGATTTAGGAGAGCTTTTCTTCTGCCAAACATTTACTGGCTTCTCCTGGAAGACAGAGTGAAATTTTGTCAGGAAACATTGTACAAGTGACGCCTATCTTAAAAGGAATAGCTCACCTAGAGATGAAAATTATGGATGATTTTCTGTCTTTTGTGAGGTACAAAATGATAATGATGCTTTGCTGAAGGTTTAAAGCTTCTGTTCTTACAAAGAAAGTGGATGGTGATTAAAACTACAATGCAAAATTGCAATACTACATGAACAAAAAACTCATATGAACTACTTTTATGCTGCTTTTCTGTCGTTTTAGGAGTTTTAAAGTATAAATCACCTCCCACGTTCACTGACAACAGATCTATTTGTCAGTTTTACAGGAGAAAATGAAATCACACAGGTTTGAAACAACAAGAGGTTGAGAAATGATGACCGTATTTTCATTTCTAGGTGAAATATTTCTTCTGAGCCTCAGAAAAAAGATATTAGGGTCATTGTTCAGCAAGTATCTAGCAGTAACAGAATGAAATTAGCTTCAATGTCGCACATTACAAGAACAGTGAATGAGATGATGTTTCTGTGTTTCTGCCTAAGCAAGCACTACCTTTCAAAAGTCTGGAGTCAGATTTTTATTTTTGAATAGTTTTATTGCATTAAATTTATCAAAAGAGACAGTAGAAACATTTCTAATGTTACTAAAGCCTTTCTGTTTCACACAAATGTGTGAAATTACTATTAATCAAAGACTAAATGTATTATGGGTTCCACACAAATATGAATAATGTTTCTTGAGCAACAAATCAGCATATGTGACTCTGGACCACAAAAACCAATCATATGGGTCAATTTTTTAAAATTGAGGTTTATATTTTGTCTGGAAGCTGAATAAATAAGCTTTCCATTGATGTATGGTTTGTTAGAATAGGACAATATTTGGCCGAGATACAACTATTGAAAATCTGGAATCTGAGGGGGCAAAAAAATCTAAATATTGAGAAAATCGCCTTTAAGGTTGTCCAAATGAAGTTCTAGCAATGCATGTTACTAATCGAAAATTAAGTTTTGATATATTTACGGGAGAAAATTTACAAAATATCTTCAGGGAACATGATTTTTACTTAATATCCTAATGATTTTTGGCATAAAAGAAAAATCAATCATTTTGACCCATACAATGTATTTTTGGCTATTGCTACAAATATACCCCAGTGACTTTAAGCGACTGATTTTGTGGTCCAGGGTCACATATTAGAATGATTTCTGAAGGATCATGTGACACTGAAGACTGAAGCAATAATGCTGAAAATATAGCTTTGAATTGCAAGAATAAATTATATTTACATCAAAAACAGTTACTCTAAATTGTAATAATATTTACAGTTTTAACTGTATTTTTAATCAAATATATGCAGCTTTGGTGAGCATAAGAGATAAAAAACCTTTCTGATCCCCACATTTTTGAACAGTAGCATATGAACAGCTGCTTCATTTCAGTTGATTTCGCTAAACTAAGGCATTGAGAGAGACTTGAACTCCATATAATTCTTCCAGGAGAACCCAAAGAGGACTTAATAAGCATCAGATGCTGGATTTTCTCATAAACACACACCAAAAGCACACATTGTGCAACGCTAATCAAGCACAACAGTTCCAGAAGTAACAATCCCAATCATTCTCTCCATAGAGAAATCAATGTTTAGTGGGAACATGTAAACATTTCAACACAGACCTACCATGAGCTCTGAAGTTAAGTGATTAATTATGATTTTGCACATGCCACGAGGCAGTCAAATTCATATTTGATGACTTCTGAGCATATTAAAATGATTTCTGAAGGATCATGTGACACTGAAGACTGGAGTAATGATGTTAAAAATTCAGGGCTGTGTCACAGGAATAAATGATATTTTAGTATATTTTCCAAATACAAAACTGTTATTTCAAATGGGAATAATTTGAGTGCTTTTTTAATACACTCCCATTCAACAATGCAGATTCAGTAAGATTTTGTGTGTTTAAATGTCTTTTAAGCTCACCAAGGCTGCATTTAATTGATTAAAAATACAGGAAAAACTGGAATATTCTGAAAATGTATTACAGTTTAAAATACCTGTTTTATATTTAAATATATTTAAAAATGTAATTTATTCCTGTGATGGAAGCTGAATTTTCAGCAACATTACTCCAGTCTTCAGTGTCACATGATCCTTCAGAAATCATTCTAATATGCTGATTTGCTGCTCAAGAAACATTTCTGATTATTATCAATGCTGAAAACAGCTGTGCTGCTTCATATTTTTGTGCAAATTGTGAATGTGTCTTTCAGGATTCTTAGATGAATAGAAAAAAATCAAACAAATTTTAAACGGTAGTGCATCTATGGAGAAAATGAATGGGAAAAATACTTCCGAAAGCAAAGCCGCTGAGAATGTGGTTAAATGTGAAAGAGTGAGAGTCAGATCTTTCTATAGGGGTGAAATTCTCTCATGACTGCTCTTGAAGATCCACCAAAACACACCTTTACACGGTGAGAACTGGTTTCAAACGCCCCAAAGAATTGCTTAGAGATTCATTTAAAGGGATAGTTAATCAAAAAAATTAAATTCTGTTTTTAATTACTCACCCTCATGTCTTTTCGAATTAAGTCCTACGTTTATCTTTGGAAGACAAAGTAAGATATTTTTGATGAAATCTGAGAGCTTTCTAACCCTGCATAGATGGCACGGTATTTTCGTATCTTCATAAAATTATAGTTAAACAAGTGATGCCAAATGGACTATTTTAGCAATGTCCTTACTACATTTCTGTGCTTTGACTATGGTAGGACCCTTGCTGTCTATGGAGGGTCAGAAAGCTCTTGGATTTGAAAAAATATTTTAACTCGTGTTCCGAAGATGAACGAAAGTCTTACGAATTTAGAAAGACATGAGGGTTGAACTATCCCTTTAAAAGAGCAAACTTTTTTTTTTAAGATGATTTTTTTTATGTGGCTAGAGTTGCAAACAAAAAAAATTAAATAAAAAACATTGGTCAATTTGACTCCTGAAATGCCTAAAGCTGTGCAACTGCTTTCTGTCCTTTGCAACTGTTGCTTGTCAGACTGCATTAGATCTTTAGTTAAAGCTAAAGCAGACTGTACAACATCATAACAGACTGTATGATACACATGTTATCCTTAACTCTTGTCAAGACTGACAGCACCGATGGTCCATTTTACTCTATCAGTCGGTGTCAGATTCCTCATTGACTTGCACAAAGCCAAGAATGCCTTTGTGGAAAAGGGGATTTGGTTAACGTGATGGGAATGCTTTCCAAGTGTTCTGATTGTCTCAAAAAGCAAAAAACCTATTGTATGGATGCTGCACAGTCTTAGTAAAAACTGCTGGCAAAGTCTGAAGTCCTTTGCTTTGCCCTAACGTATTCCCCATACGGTTGGGCATGCATACTTATTCCCACATTCAGCAGTGGACAGGATGATGATGGCCTGAAGCTAGAACAGCTGGAGACCATTGGGATGTTTGGCATTAAAGCAGTTTTGGGAGGCACACAATGTGACCATGGAGTCATCCGGACTGAATCCAGTGAATCAGGAATAACCCAAGAGCAGGAGTCCTTACTCAGCTGATAAAAAGAGTTTGGAATGACAAAAAGCTTTAACCTCTTAAATCATTCATCGAAACAGACCTAATGGAGCATAGCGGTTAAACGAAAACAGCACATTAACCAGAAAAGAGAAGCTCAACAAGACAAACTGAATTTTGTTCTGCTTTTGGGTTTTGGAAAAAATTTAATTGGTACAATACCAATATGAGTATTTGTTGAATTTGACAAGCCAACACAATGAAACACACTACTGTTCAGAAGTTTGGGATCACTATAGTTTTAAAATGAATACTTTTTTCAGCATTAGATTGATCAAAACTGACAGTTTTCTATTTCAAATAAATGCTGTTCTTTTGAACTTTCTATTCATAAAAATAATCTTGAAAAGATCAATGCATCACAGTTTCCACTTAAACATGAAGCTGCACAAGTGAGTACACCCCTCGTATTTTTGTAAATATATTTTATATCTTTTCATGTGACAGCACTGAAGAAATCACACTTTGCTGCAATGTAAAGTAGTGAGTACAGCTTGTATAACAGTGTAAATTTGCTGTCCCCTCAAAAATAACTCAACACACAGCCATTAATGTCTAAACCGCTGGCCACAAAAGTAAAGACACTCCTAAGCAAAATTTCCCAAATTGGGCCCATTAGCCATTTTCTCTCCCCGGTGTCATCTGACTCGTTAGTGTTACAAGGTCTCAGGTGTGAATGGGGAGCAGGTGTGTTAAATTTGGTGTTATCGCTCTCGCTCTCTCATACTGGTCACTGGAAGTTCAACATGGCACCTCATGGCAAAGAACTCTCTGAGGATCTGAAAAAAAGAATGGTTGCTCTACATAAAGATGGCGTAGGCTATAGGAAGATTGCCACAACCCTGAAACTGAGTTTCACAATACGATAATATCTTGATATCAAGCCCATGATACCATATTTATCACAATATTAATAAAAAAAACATTTTAAAGTTAAATTCTTCTAATTCATTTTAAAAGTTTAAAATTGAGAGCTCCAACCCATGTTCTTAACCAAGAAAACTTAAGTCAGAAAAAAAATAGGGGACTCAACCCTCTTTTTATTTGTGGAATACTGTCTCAGTCTAAATAACAATAAACAAGTTCACTGCATTTGCTCAGAATGACTCATTTATTTATGAGTCATTCTGAGGTGCGGGAAACACTGGATCACAAGCTGATTGCCTGAACGAAGTGTGCACTTGACAAAGGGATTAAACTATATTGTGTTGACGGTTTTAGTTTGTTTGACAGATACTGTGCCAAAGCATAATGGCCCAAAACACACTTTAAAGGGGACCTATTATGCAAAATTCACTTTTGCATGGTGTTTGGACATAAATGTGTGCTGGCAGTGTGTATACACCACCCTATATTGATAAAAAAAGCCACCCACTCCTTTTTTTTAAAATCCCCATGTCATAAATTGTGTTTCCCAGTGACCTGTTTTCAGCATTGGTGCTAATGTGACATCACATTAGCCACAAGCCCCGCCCACAAATTCTGACAGACACTGCCGTTTTAACATAGAAACCCCGATTAAGCTGACACAGTCCACCATTGCTGCAATGTCTCCCAAGCGTTTTAGGTTCTAGAAGCTCCGTCTTTGCCTGAAAAGGGGGGCGGGAGCACGAGCTCATTTGCATTTAAAGGGACAAACACAAAAGCACAAAAAATGTGTTTTGGCTCATAGCCTAAAAGTGGCAATTTCAACAAGCTATAAAAAATGATCTGCAGGGTATTTTGAGGTAAAACTTCACATAAACACTCTGGGGACATCAGAGACTTATTGTACATCTTGTAAAAAGGGACATAATTGGTCCTCTTTAAAGACCTTTTATGTTAGAATAAGATCTTTAAGCACATTTTAAAAACTACACTTTTTGCCCGGAAGACTTATCGTTTCATATTGTCATGTGACCACAATGACATCGAGACAGTTTGCTATTGTGATACCATTTTATTGATAATACCGTTACATCCTTACATTTTAGTCATTTTGTCATCTGCTTTTGTAGTTTTCATTTTTTTATCTTTTAATATTTCTATTTATCTGTCATCTATTTTTATTTTTGTTTTGGTAATTCAGTTAATTCTAATATTTAATTTTTTATGTTTTGTTTTTTTAACAACAAAAAAAATACTACTGATCCCATACTTTTGAACAGTACACAAAAATAAAGGTGCTTTAAACGGTTCTTCACAGCGATGCCATAGAAGAACCATTTTTGTTTCCACAAGGAAACATTCAGTCAAAGGTTTTTTAATGAACCATCTCTTTCTTACCTTTTTATAATCTGAAGAACCTTCTTTCACCTTCCTTTTGTGCAACAGAAAGGTTCTTCAGATGTTCAAAGGTTCTTTACGGAACCATTTAGACAAAAAGGTACTTCTATCATATCGTGAAGCACCTTTATTTTTAAGAGTGTAGTGTATCATTGAAATTAATCAAGACGTCAACTCGTAGTGTAAAGGTGTGTTTAATATAATAATTCAAGAGCAGCTGGATGTTAACCCCATAGAATGGTCTGTATCAAAACAACCTGAGAGAAGACACGCACATACACACACATCAAACCATGCATCTTACATGAGAAACACTTGAGAACAGCTCTGGGTTTCGACATCACACACGTAGAAACCTTCTTACAAAGGCTATGAGGGACTGAGAGACACAAAACCAACATGGTCAATGGAAGGGGAAACTCTCTGTGCTTCTCCTTCAGTCTTCCTCTCTCTTTGTTAACTTCAACAGCCCACACCAGTCCAAACTAAAGACAACCACACAGAAACTGCAGTGGTGGTCCATCAGAGGAGGTGTATTCTATAATTTAGTCTACAGGACCCATTGTGTTGAGCACCAGCAGGCCTGATGACGCATTACAGTTTGCATTAACGTCAGATGAACACAAATGATTCCCTCATTTTTCTCATTCTGACTCACCCATCCCTTTGGAGTGGTTAAAGTCTCCTTTCACGATCTTACAGGATTTGCCATCACCGTTGCAGACGCCGCATCTGTCTTCTTTTGCAGAGGAACCGATGATGCCGTCACAGCCGATTTTCTGTAGGAGGCAGATTGAGAGAACAAAAAGACTTTGATTACATGAGTCATAAGTTACAGCAATGTAAACTCAATTGGTATGAATGAATTTGCAAAACTGATTGAGCAGGAAATCAACATATTAGAATGATTTGTGAGGGATCATGTGACACTGAAGACTGGAGTAATGATGCTGAAAATTCAGGGTTGCAACATAGGAATAAATGATATTTAAAAATATTTTCCAAATAGAAAACAGTTATTTGAAATTGGAATAATATTTCACAATTATACCATTTTTATTTGTATTTTTGATCAAAAGAATGCAGCCTTGGTGAGCAGAAGAGACTTCCTTTAAAAAACATTAAAACTATTCCCAATCCAAATTTTTTGTAACAGTAGTCTTAACAGTAGTGTTTAAAAAACAACATTATATAAATCTTAAAATATGTACCTAGAAGTAATAAATCATTACAATATTTTCCAAAATATGAGTCTACATAATGGACAGATGGATAAATATGACAAAAACAAAAAGCATCTGGAACCAAAGATGCTCTACATATGGTGTTGTTTTGGAGCTTCACAGATGTGGTCACTATTAAGTGTCATTTTATGAAAAAAATATGTGTTAGCATTCTCCAAAAAACATTATACAAGGGGTCAAAATATCTTTTCAATAATTTCTCTGTTCAATAAATCCATTCATTTGGACAAAAGAACACACAAAGCTAGTTGCTGCCCAATAACAAATCAGTGTTGAGGCGTAATATAACTGATTTCTTTGGCATAACATCAAGTCACATGAAGTTTAATAGCTCAAATCGCTGCATAACTTCAAACGCAACAAAATCACGCCTGAAAGTGAAAGCCTTATCATGTGAATCTTTAACGAATGATTTCAAAAACCTAAAGTAAAATGCTGTTAGTAAATGTTCTGTGGCAATCAACTGATGAATTATCTGGATGCACGGGAAGTCATTCCTCATTTCACTTCAGGAATGTTCAAAGATGATGTGTTGCAGCGCGTTATGAGGGCGAGAGAGCGTGGAAACAGAGTTGTGCTTTATGATTGAATGAGTCGTGCCAGGCCCCATTTGTTGCATTTGGTGTAGACAAACTGAAATCTCAACTGGTTAAAGAAACATTTCAACCAAAAATTATAATTTACTGAAAATGTACTGCCTTTCAGACCATCCAAGATGTAGATGAGTTTGTTTCTTCACCATATTTGGAAAAATGTTTTTAGCATTATAGCATTACTTTGCTCACCAAATGGATCCTCTGCAGTGAGTGGGTGCCACCAGAATAAGTCCAAACAGCTGATAAAAACATTACAATAAACCACAAGTAATCCACACCACTCCAGTCCATCATTTAATGTCTTGTGAAGCAAAAAGCTGCAGGTTTGTAAGAAACAAATCTATCATTAAGATGTTTTAACTTTAAACCATTGCTTCTGGACAAGTCCATAATCCATAAAAAAAGTCCTTCTCAAACCAAATTCCCTATTTATTTAGAACTATTTTGGACAGTTTTGGCTTGTAAACAGTGCTTGATTTGTACATATTTCGCTCCTGATTCAGACAAGATGTCGTTTTCACTGGAGAAAGCAATATTATAGAGGACTAATATTTTGTCCAGAAGAATTTTATTACAAACACACAGCTTTTCATTTCACAAGATGTTAACAGATGGACTGGAGTGGTGTGGATTACTTGTGGATTACTGTGCTGTTTTTATCAGATGTTTGAACTCTCATTCTGACGGCACCCATTCACTGCAGAAGATCCATCGGTGAGCAAGTGATGCTAAATTTCTTCAAATCTGTTCTACTAATGGTGAGTACATTTTCATTTTTATTCTTTGGTGAACTATTTCTTTAGTTAAATAATTTTAAATAATCTACTAACAGGTTTTAAGCTGTTAAAAAAAGAAATTTACTGAAAATATACTCTCAGGCCATCCAAGATGTAGATGAGTTTGTTTGTTCACCAGATTTGGAGAAATGTACAGTAGCATTATATTACTTGCTCACCAAATGGGAGGCGTCAACAGGGGCAGTCCAAACAGCTGATAAAAACATCATGATAACCCACAAAGTAAATCACACCAAAGTAATCCACACCACTCCAGAAACAAAGAAAAGAAAGAAAGAAACAAATCCACCGTTAAGATGTTTTCACTTCAAACCGTTGCTTCTAGACAAAATAAAAGACCATAATCCATAACAACATTTCCTCTAGTAAAAAAGCATATCTTGTTCTCTTCTCACATCAAAATCCACTCACATATTTGTTTAGAACTGTTTTGGGTTGTAAACTGTGCTTGATTTGCGCAGAATTCTCTCCTGATTTAGACGAGACGCCTTTTTCACTGGAGAAAGCAATAAAGGACTAATATTTTGGCCAGAAGAAATGGTCTAAAGTTAAAAATGCCCTAATGATGGATTTGTTTCTTACACACAGCTTTTTGCTTCACAAATTGTTGCTGGACTAAAGCGGTATGGATTACTTGTGGATTACTGTTCTGTACTGAACTCTCATTCTGATGGCACCCATTCACTGCAGAGGATCCATTGGTGAGCAAGTGATGCAATACTACATTTCTCCAAATCTGTTCTGATGAACAAACAAACTCATCTACATCTTGGATGGCCTGAGGGTAAGGACATTTCCAGCAAATTAAATCAGTATATACCAGACAAAACAATGAGCATGTGTTTTTGACAAGCACTAACAAACATTTGACAAATCTGAAAATTAGGGATAGCCCTAATGATGCTAAAAGAATCTTCTTGTTTGGATTCTGTGTGTAAATAATGTCCTTGCTATTGTCGCCTTCATTAAATCCAGGTCGTCTCTGTCAGTGATTTTCTTCATAATAGGCTTGCTTAAAAGTAAAAGCAGAATGGAATAAAGGTCATAGAAATGGTATTTTCACTGAAGGATCCTGGCGCTGAGCGTCCGTTCACTCCCTCTGGATGTTTTGACACAAGAGCTGCATTCAGACTGTGAATATGAGCGCTGACTCCAAAACAGCGATGCTGGGCTTGTGGTCAGGACAAACCAGGACAGGATCTGACCCTGAATCTGCTCACTTCCTGTGGGGCAGCCCAGGTGGAGCATGTTTATATTACAGCATGAAGAGATGTAGTCAATGTTCAGGGCTGATGAATCCCTTCACTTACGTACAGTAACCACACATGTCTGTGTGTGTGTTTGTTATAGTGCACAGAGTAAAATCACTTCCAGACATTTTGACCTGCTTTTTTCAGCCCTGCTTTCTATTAGTGGAGGCGGCTTGCAGACTGTGACCTCCTTTCAGTCTTGTACTCTTACTAGTGGTCAGTGAGTAACAGTGTGATTGACTGTAAAAACAGCTGCCAAAGTTAGGGATAGTTCACCCAAAAATTAAAATGCTGTCATTAATTACTCACCCTCATGTCATTCCAAACATGTAAGACCTTCATTTATCTGTAGAACACAATCAATTTTTTGATGAAATCCAAGAGCTTTCGATTACTGTCTATGCAGGGTCACTCCATAGACAGCCAGGGTGCGATTTGCCAGGTGGATGGGGGGGATTTTTCCCCCCTCTGGTCTATGCATCCCTGCCTCTGCTAAATTATTACAAAAACATCCCGCGAACCCGTTCCTAAGTCCGGTTCTGAATCAAATGATTTTGAAATCCCGTTCTGAATCAAATGATTCGCGATGCGTACTTTAAAGTCCGGTTTTGAATCAAACAATTCGCGATACACACTTTAAAGTCCGGTTCTGAATCAAAGGATTTGTGATACACGCTTTAAAGTCCGGTTCTGAATCAAATGATGTGCGCTACGCACTTTAAGGTCTGGTTCTGAATCAAACAATTCACACTACATGCTTTAAAGTCCGGTTCTGAATCAAACAATTCACACTACACGCTTTAAAGTCTGGTTCTGAATCAAACAATTCACACTACACGCTTTAAATTCCGGTTCTGAATCAAATTATTTACGATGCGCACTTTAAAGTCCAGTTCTGAATCAAACAATTCACACTACACGATTTAAAGTCCGGTTCAGAATCAAATGATTCGCGATGCACACTTTAAAGTCCGTTTTTGAATCAAATGATTTGTGCTACGAGCTTTAAAGTCTGGTTCTGAATCAAATTATCTGCGCTGCACACTTTAAAGTCTGGTTCTGAATCAAATGATTTGCGCTACGTGCTTTAAAGTCTGGTTCTGAATCAAACAATTCACACTACACGCATTAAAGTCCGGTTCTGAATCAAATTATTCGCGATGCACACTTTAAAGTCTGGTTCTGAATCAAATGATTTGCGGTACACGCTTTAAAGTCTGGTTCTGAATCAAACATTTCACACTACAAGCTTTAACTCCAGTTCTGAATCAAATGATTTACGATGCACACTTTAAAGTCCGGTACTGAATGAAATGATTAATGATACTCACTTCAAAGCCTGGTTCTGAATCAAATGATTCTCGATACGCACTTTAAAGTCTGGTTCTGAATCAAATTATCTGCGATGCACACTTTAAAGTCCGGTTCTGAATCAAATGATTTGCGCTACGTGCTTTAAAGTCTGGTTCTGAATCAAACAATTCACACTACACGCATTAAAGTCCGGTTCTGAATCAAATGATTTGCGCTACGTGCTTTAAAGTCTGGTTCTGAATCAAACAATTCACACTACACGCATTAAAGTCCGGTTCTGAATCAAATTATTCGCGATGCACACTTTAAAGTCCGGTACTGAATTAAATGATTAATGATACTCACTTCAAAGCCTGGTTCTGAATCAAATGATTCTCGATCCGCACTTTAAAGTCCGGTTCTGAATCAAATGATTTACGATGCACACTTTAAAGTCCGGTACTGAATTAAATGACTAATGATACTCACTTCAAAGCCTGGTTCTGAATCAAATGATTCGCGATGCACACTTTAAAGTCCGGTTCTGAATCAAACGATTCTGTAGACAGCAACGCAACTACCACGTTCAAGACCCAGAAAGGTTGTAAGGAGCACGTGACATCAGTGGTTCAACCGTAATATTATGAAGCAACAAGAATACTATTTGTGCTCAAAGAAAACAAAACTAACAACTTTATTTAACTTGATGCACAAGTCGTTATTTCTGTTTTATTTGCACATAAAAAGAATTCTCATGGCTTCATAACATTACAGTTGATCCACTGATGTCACATGGACTATTTTAACAATGTCCTTACCACCTTTCTGGGCCTTGAGCGTGCCAGCTGCGTTGCTGTATATGCAGGGCCAGAAAAAAATATGCAGAGTTTAGAAAGACATGAGGGTGAGTAATTCATTTTTTTTTTACTTCTACATGACTACTGTATGATTCTCTGTATGTCTGTTGTTTATTCTCTATTCTCTGTAGCTTTCCTAGCACTCATTCATCATTCAGTCTTTCTCTTTACCAATATGCTTTAAGAAACAAAACACATCTAACTTAATCAGACACTCTTATGTAAAGTCTTACTGCAAATCACTACGGAAAATTAACCAGTGTAATATGATCTCGCACTCATCTTTAATTAGCCGACAGATCTTTAGAACTGCTCTAAGCTTTGCACTTCAGGCAGGTTTCTAACCTTAATCTCCATTAAATTCAATAACTGTGTAATTTTTATGCTAAAATCCCTCAAGTTTCATATCAGTCTTCTCATATTGCAGTTTCATTTCAAAACTGCAATCAATACAATATTTGCATAACGAGGCTGTGAAAACTGTTCATTTGTGGTCTGGCATGTCAATTCAGTCTCAACAATGATGTGAGTTTAGAACAAGAATATACAGTGGTGACCAAAATTATTAGAACACTAGTATTTTCACCAGCTTGAAATGGTTTTAATTCAGTTATTTCTCTTTTGCTGTAGTGTGTCAATAGAAGATATCAGTTTACATTTCTAAACATTCATTTTGCCAATAATTGTAATAATCCAGTGAGATTTTTGTTTGCACAAGGAGTCAACAACAGCCGGTGCTCCAAACAGATCTGACCTCATCATCATCCAGTCTGTCTGGAATGACATGAAGAAACAGAACAAACTGAGACAGACTAAATCCAGAAGAACTGTGGCAACTGATACTTACTGGAAAAGCTACCTAAAAGAAAACTATGCACAAGTGCACTTAGTCCAAAAGCTGCTTTAAACACAAAGGATGGTCACACCAAATGTTGATTTAATTTAGTTTATAGAAGTTAATTGATAAAGAACATCTATTTATGGCATGATTTTTGACATCCTCATTTTACAGCATTTTTACACAAGTGTCTAAAACATTTAACAGTACTGTAGTTTTGCAGGTAGGTCTCTTGGAGCATCTTGAAGATGTTGCCACAGTTCTTCTGGATTTAGTCTGTCTCTAGTTTGTTCTGTTTTTTCATGACTCTGGAACAGCGTTCCTTTCAATATTAGATCTTCCTCTTCTGTTTCTTTTTTTAAATCTTCCCTAAAACGTATCTGTATTCTTTGTTTTAATTGAGGGCGTTTTATATTTTTACATCTGTCTCCAAGGTATTCAGTGTGTAAATTCTGTTATAAATGTTGTAACTTTGTTTTAATACCTCTGTACAGCACTTTGGTTGCAACTTTTGTTGTTTTGAAATGTGTTTATAAACTAATAAACTAAACTAAACTAAATTAAACTAAACTAAACATGTCATTCCAGACAGACTGGATGATGATGAGATCAGATCTGTGTGGAGCACTGGCTGTTGTCAGACTCCTTGTGCAAACAAAACTCTCACTGGATTATTACAATTAATGGCAAAATGAATGTTTGGAAATGTAAACTAATACTTCCTACTGACACACTACAGCAAAAAATGGAAATAACACACTTAAAATAATTTTTTAACTGGTGAAAATACCAGCGTTCTAATAATTTTGGCCACCGCTGTATATAAAAAGGAACATATGACATTATATGATAATATAGGGAAAACTGGATGAAAAGTCATTTTTAAATGAGTAGTTCACCAAAACATTAAAATGTTGTTGTATGAGTTCAGAAGACTGTGCAGAGTATAAAATATAGTGCATAAGCCATCTACACTATGTCTATGGTATGGTAAATTATGATGCTTTTTAAAAATTTTTAGGTGAACTTTTCTTTTGTCATAGCCAGGCTACTTTTACACCTGTAATACAGAACATACACACAATCACTACTGTTCAAAAGTTTGCCATAAATAATATTTCTTAAAGGAATTAATACTTTTATTCCACAAGAGTTCATTGAAATCATCAAAAGTGTCAATAAAGACATTTCTAATGTTACAAATAGTAGTGTAAAAATTAGCACGTTAACGCAGACAATTATTTATTTCATTTCAACGCGTTAAAAATATTTAATACAATTAACGCATGAGCGGGGCTAGGCACTCACAACTTCCAAAGAATTGTGTTTATTTAGATGCGCAGAGCATCTTAACGAGCACACCAAATGGGAGACTTTTCAGACGCGTGCTCCAACTTTACTTCAGCACCAGACACGAGTCAAGCGAGCGCTGAAATGGTACCAGTGACAAGGAGCTTCAGTAGAACATCAGTGAACTGCGGTCAGATGAGATGACGTCAGGCCATATGTCAGTAAAAACAAATGTACCTGTCCTGTCAGCCGTTATACTATGAACGTAGTGCGTGCTCTTCAAGTGAACGCACAAATGTGCTGGCGCACGCTGTATTAGGCCTATATTAAATCACTTTATCGTATTCAAACCCAAATGAAACTGCGAGTATGCAATGTCATGGTTATGTCGTGTCATCTGTTACGACGTGAAATCACAAAAAAGGCGATTAAAGCTGTCTTAAAACTGTGCATGTAAGTATGTATTATTCATAGGTCACATTTAAAGCAGTGGCAGCTTTTAAAGTAACAGCAGACAAAATATCCTAATAACTAACTGCTGTGATGTCTGTTAATCAAGCAACAAAATTAAAAAGAGGTCATTAATAACTTCTGTTGTTTTAAGCTTAATCATTTAATTAACTTTAGGCTATATTTTCTTGTTTAAAGGGCACAGGTAGTTAGCCTATGAGACATTTATTATAATCTGTTTATGTGAAGATTGTTTCAAGTTCACTTAAATTAGAAGTTTTTTTTTAAGTTTGATAAATGTTAAAGTGAAAGCTCTCGATTATACTGTAATGTTGAATGGTTATATTCAATAAAAAAAAATTTAATCGATTGACCACTAGTAACAAAACATTTCTACTGAAACTTTATTAAAATCAGCATATTAGAATGATTTCTGAAGGACAATGTGACACTGAAGACTTGATGCTTAAGTAATGATGCTTAAAAATGCAGCTTTGCATCACAGTAATAAATTACATTTTAAAATATATTCACATTGAAAACAGTTATTTGAACTTGTAATAATATTTCACAATATTACTGTTTTTACAGTATTTTTGAGCAAATAAATGCAACTTTGGGGAACAAAAGAAAACTTTTGAACAGTAGTATACGTGAAAATACACACCTGGCATTTTCCGCTCACACACAGGTCGCTCTCGTAAGGTCCACATGGCGTTCCGTCCAGCACACGTTCTGCTACTAGTACCGGTGCATCACTACCAATGGGTGAACAATATAGAGCACATGGCTTTTCTGGAAAATAAAAGCACACACACATGCTTTATTTAGCACTTCTATTAATGCGCCTTGCGTGAACATGCATGATTTTTAATGTTGCGTTTGTTAGCAAAATTCCTCCACAAATGAGTCTTATCAGAGATTTAAGGCTGAAAGAGGCACAAGTTTTTGTACTTTCAGCTAGAACACATGAAGTGCACTCACAGTATTACGTGGCGCATTTGTTCTGAGCAGTCTACTTGAGAAGATCACAAGCCTGTTTCTTAGTGACGTGTTGTGATTTAAGAGCTGCTTCGTGCTCCTTTAGTCTGTAGAAGATGAAAGTTCGCTGATAGAGTGAACGAATGTAAGTGACTCTCGAGCGATCAGAGTTTGGAGAGCCTGTGTTTCTGCCATTGTGAGGTAAAATATAGAGCGCTTTTTTTCAGAGCGGAGGCCTTTCAGGTGCACAGGATGATGTTTGTCTGGGTTATATTGTTTCCATATAATTGCAGAAAATGAACGGTTTTCATATTTTATTCAAGCCTTTCGATTTGATAATCAATTCGGACACACAGACAAATTTTTGAAAGAATAATCTGACATTTGGTGGACAGCTGTGAAAAATCCACTGAGGGATGTCAATTAAATCAGTGTCTGATTACAGCTCACATGCACCAAAACAAATATGGATGAAACCTGTTTGTATATTTCTCAAGTCAGCGTTGCCTTGAACTGAATTTAGGCTATTTAGTGTCAATTTTGAAATGTGATAAAAATAAACAAGCTGCTGAGATCACAGGACGGTTAACATGATTATGAGTGACAGTGGAACATCAATACGACTGGGTCAAAGGAATTCAGAGATGAATTTGGACTCTAACAAGGCATAACATTCACCCAAACGTTCATAAGCTGCCCGGTAATCAAGTGAACATGTCCTTGACAAGAGCTCACAGTGTGAAATCACACAAGTGCTGTTTTTAATCGAGCACAGACTCTTGAACACTTTCTCTCTCACACACTGAACTAAACAGCTTTAATGCACAAAATAACAAAAGCAGTCAAATGTCAAAACTTTTGACATTTTAATAACAAAATGAAGTATTCAAAATGTATCATTTAACTTACAGTCTCCTCCATTTACTGTCAAAAAACTCTTTTTTTCACAAAATCTGTTTGGATCAGGATTAGATATAAAATAATACTGTCTTGAAATGGTTTAATTTATATAGTTAAAATTTTACATACACAAAATTACCCTGTTCAAAAGTTTCTTAATACTGTGTTGTTACCTGAATGATCCACAGCTGTGTTTTTTTTTGTTTAGTGATAGTTGTTCATGAGTCCCTTGTTTGTCCTGAACAGTTAAACTGCCTGCTGTTCTTCATAAAAGTCTTCAGGTCCCACATTTTTTTTTTGTTTTTTAGCATTTTTGTTTATTTGAACCCTTTTCAACAATGACTGTATGGTTTTTAGAAAATGCTGAAAAACCAAAAAAATTGGGATCAAACAGCTGTGGACCATTCAGGTAACAACACAGTATAGTATTTTCTCTTGTGGACTACAGGTATATGTAAACATCTTTTATGTTAAATATTCAGGTCAGTACTAAATAAAAAATAGCATGCATCTTATATTATCCCTCTTATTTTAGTAAAATAATGAACATTTTGCAGATTTTGCAAGGTGTATGTAAACTTTTGACCTTAACTGTACATGTGAAAATCAGCTGAGAATTGAACACACAGTTGTAAACTGGCTCAGATTAGTTTTTTATGCTGATTAAGGGATAATACAAGACTCTCTTTCTCACAAATGGATGTCAGAAGCAAAAAAAGTTATGAAATGCATCATATTTTGTGTGAAAGTGTGACGTGCTTGCAAGGGTGTAGTTTTGGTTTGAACTTTGGGGGGGTTGAAGCGTGAACTGTTTTAGTGGATTCCCAGGTCATGCTCCCCCATAAGGTTTATTTATTGGTTTGTTTGCGAGGCTATATGTTTATTTTTGTAAAATAACCCACACAAGCAAAGCTGGTTGATAGCATAACTGCAATAAAGTCATATTTTAGTTAACAATTGCTTGTTGTTTACATAGGATATATAATATATTTGATATTATTTAGGCATTTAGGGTTCTTGGAATATGTAAAGGCAAGGTTTTATACACATGGCTTGACTGTACTTGTACTTGCTCTTATGAAAGTGTACCATATAGTTCTTATCTGTAGTATGTACTGTATTTATCATTACCAGGCCATTAATTACCTTTTTATTGTTAATCTATATGCATTTGTTATGAAAAACAGCAGCCGGTAAATTTGGAAAAAATAGATATGCCACAGTTTTAATATAATTCTATATGAAAACTCTATTCTCTTAACAGATGAACTATTATGCATTTTACAACAAGTTAGACAACATTTACCACAATAAATAAGCCTACAATAAAACTGAAAATAAAACTGAATTCTAGTAAAGGTGGTCATGTGAAAAAATACATGTTAGTGCTGGTAGAATATTGTTTTCTTCTCTTTTTGTCAGTGTTTTTGGTTTATTTGCCTTTGTAAGACAATGTTAAGTGTCAGTTTCTCAACAGAATTCAGATAGATCGCACATTTTACCATAATCTTCGCGATAGGAATTGCTCACGCAAATCTTATCACACTTTTCGAGCACGCTTTTAAACGTGTGCAGAGTATACAGTGATTCGCGCGCTGCTCGTGCACAATTAGAAGTGCGCTTCTGTCATATTATGCTGGTAACTGGTCCGTTCGGTTCATACGTGAGGGCAGCGCTTATAAAAGCGCCAAATTAAGGTGCGATTTAAAATATCAATTAATAGAATAGATTTGCATTAAACTATAGTATAAATATTGGGGGGTTGTACTTGCTGGTTTTGGTTATTGGGGGGGCTACCTCCCCCCATCTCCCCCGCAAACTACGCTCCTGCGTGCTTGATTTAAACAGGCACTATTTCTGGAATCTGCATTGCAAAAATAGCATAAAAAACCAACGTTGGCTTTCATTCAGCAAACAGGTGTATTTTTAGTCTTACCATCGTCGATCACAGCTGTCCACATCTGGCTTTTCTTCTTACTGGCCTGCCGGTCATGAGACTGACACTGCTGGTCTCTAAACGTGGGCAGACCCTTCGAACACGGCGGCCCTTCGCACACTTTGTGCTCCACGCTGGCCTTCTGACAGTACTTCCCTCCTGGACCGGGCCTGGAGAAACCAACCCATAAGAACTACATACTGCTCTATGACTTATACATGAATTTTAACTTTAAGACAAAAGATCACAAGGTCTTGAAGATCATTATCCTGTAGGAGAGGAGACGTGAGGAGAGTCAGTCGCTCCATGGCAGAGGTCAAGCTAAAAATGACTTAGGGAGGGTTTTGAGGCCCCATAAACCTTCATTAGAACATGTTTGACTTGCTCAAATGATGACAGCTGACAACATGGCAGTCTAAAACCTGTTCAGTAACAAGTCTCCTCACATTCTCACATAATGTTCCAACATTCAATCTGTCTCATCTGCTGTGAGTCTCTTCAAACGGTTGTATTTCTGAACCTGCATTTCATTTTAATAAATTACAGAGTTGCCAGGCAGATCTATAGTGATATCTTTCAAACATTCAATTTAGGGTTTATTTTATCCTATTTTATTTCTGCCCCAACCTTTTATCGAACAGACCATTTATACTTCCATTCAAAGTTTTGAGGTCAATAAGTCTTTTATATTGTATTGAAAATACAGTAAAAAACAATAATATTGTGAAATATTATTACAAATTAAAATAACAGTTTAAATATACTTTAAAGCTGAATTTTCAGCATTATTACTCTTCTTCAGTGTCACATGATCTTTCAGAAATCATTCTAATATGCTGATTTGCTGCTCAAAAAACATTATTATCAATTCTGATGCAACTGTCGATGACTAGAAAGTTAAAGATAACATAATTTACTTAAAATAGAAATAGCTGTAACATTACAAATGCCTTTACTGTCACTTTTGAACAATTTAATGTACCCGTGCTGAATAAAAGTATTCATTTCTTTCAACAACAAAAACAATATAAATGAAAAAATACATAAAAAATCGTATTGATCCCAGACTTTTAAATGGTAGTGCAAACTTCACAACCCATTACTTCTCTAATGTCATGCATCTGACTGAAACATGATATTTGATTTTAAGAAATGTAGGGAGGGACCTAATTATATCCATCAGGAAATGATTAGCTCGTAAAAAGTGGTGTTACATACCAGAACGAAGCCAAACTTGAATGCAAGTTTGCTAAAATGATGCCAAAACAGCTATTTGGCTATTGATTAACATAATCGAAAAGCCAGCACACCCAAAATGACGTCAGCTGAAAAGTTATATTTTGATGAAAGATTACAGAAGAAGTTTTTCTTTGAAATAGTATTCACTGATGTTCAAAAGAAGACTTGTTTTGATTAAAGAGCGAAAACCACACTAGCGTTAAGCAATCACGGATGATCTCATTAGATATTTGCATACGGAATTCTGATTGGTCTTTTATATTACATTTATTTACATTCTTAATTGACCCTTTGCAAACAGCTTGACTGACAGGCGATCTGACCAATAATAGCACTGAATCCGCCATTTTGTCTGACAAACAAATCAGACACAAGAGTAGAATATAGCTGCAACGGCAATTACGGGGCCAAGCACTAGGCAAGGGAAGCATCGGACCAACTGCAGCAATGAGTAATTAAAGCCATTTTAAGGTGATTTTAGCCAAAATGGGTCAAAAAAATCATGAAACAACCACTAGTAATATGATTTAATCGGTTATCACTTTTGACCACAAGGTGGCACTGTCTCAAAAGTTTTGAGCACTTTCAGGTCATAGTTTTGATGGTACACCAATGTAGCATTTTATATCATAATACTCTATGGTAGTCAAGTTTTGTTCAATTATAGCACCACCAAGAGGCATAATTCCACCAAATTCTTTACGTGTCTTTAGAGTGTGCCCATACATATGTGTGACAAATTTGGTGAAAATATCTCATTTTGTTTTGGAGTTATAGACATTTTTATATATGAGAAGAGAAAAAATGACAGATGGCTGACTTTGATGCATTTTTTTGCCACTTACTATCAAAATTTTGGCAATTGGGCATTAACGTATAGCCGGCATGATATGTTTTCGAATTTCCTACAATGGTTTCGTGTCGATAGAAATAAAAGTTTTTTAAGTACTAAAATGCAACGTTGCACAAACCATAAGGCAAAACCTGGCATGTTTGGTATTACTGGCCTCGGCAAGGATTCAGGAGTCTGAAAAGGAGACTCCCTAAAAAATAAGTCTACCACACCCAAAGTTATAAGCGGAAATTTGATTTTACCACTAGGTGGCGCTGGCTCAAAACTTCTCAAGCTTCTTCAGGACATCATGCTGATGACCCATACCAAGTTTTGTAACGATATGCCAAGGCATTTGTAAAATATAGCATTTTACTACAAAATTCAAAATGGCCAACGCCCAAAATGGCTGACATGGCAAAATCGGGTAACTTTCGACTCTGCATGACGCACCAGTTCTAAAGAGACCAGTTTTGTGATTCATAAATTATAAGCTAAAATAGCCATTTTTCATATCTCCTGACCACTAGGTGGCATTGCGCCAAAACACTGCAGGTAGCCTCAGTTCATGCTTGTTATAACACACACCAAGTTTGGTCTCAATGTGTCAAATCATTGTGGAGATATAGCCTCACATCCATTTTTGCATGTTTTTCGTAGAATTTGTCCGAGTGTTATTCAAAAACGGTTTGACTTGAATTTCATATCTTTTTGCCAGCATGCTCCGAAGATGATCTGAGCCAATTTTGGTGAAAATCAGACAAACTGTCTAGGACAAGTTCGAAAAAGTTTTTCAAACATTTAAAAATAGAAAAAGATTTTTGAGTTTTTGTGTTAATTCGACTCTGCAAGTGTTGGCGCTAGGAGTTTGAGTTAGAGATTTTAGAGATTTTTCCAAATTGGAAAGCAAAGTTCCAATTTGCTATGGTTAATGTTGAGACTGTCCTCTATCAGTGTGCCAAATTTCACAACTTTCCTGCAAGCGGTTCTATGGGCTGCCATAGACCAGTGTTGCCAGGTCTGCGGTTTTCTCATGAAATTGGGCTACTTTTACAAATTTACCAGGGGAACCCTGACAAAAAACATGTATTTTATCCCCCAAACGTGTATTTTTTACGGTGGACTCCCCTCAAAATGCTATTGGGCTAGTTTTGAGTAGAAATTGGGCAGGTTTTGGTGTAAAAACCTGGCAACTCTGCCATAGAATCAAGAGTGGAAGAAGAAGAAGAAGAAGAAGAAGTCTTTTCGCAGTTGAAATAAAATGTTTTGATGTTCATTCATGTTTATTTTGAGCTTTAGGTAAATAAGAAAAGACAATCGGTTCACGTGTCAATACAGGCAATATAATAATCTATCAAGACTCACTAAAGAGCCACAAAATGGTATTTATTGCTTGAATTTCAAAAGCAAATCTAGTTTCTTCATCACTCTCTTTCTTTCTCCTTTTCCACTATTGTGCTTAAAACAGAATGTGACTTGTACATCAGCCTTATTTTTTTTCCTTTTTGTTCTTCGGTTTGCTTGAGGCAGCTCCAAGTGTTTTACGATCCACTGCGGAGCTGGCAAAAAAAACCCGATTACCTCGCAAATGTGGCACGAGACGTTACAAGTGTCCAAAACAAAAACCGCACATCTCAGACCTTAGATCGTTCACAAATTGCACGCTGTTCTGCGCTGGAAATCACCGGAGAACTTGAATTATTACATCATGTTTTAAACACACACACACAAACTGTAAAACAAGCTCTCTGGCGAGCTGTCAGGCGTTGAGAAATGACACTCGGAGAAAAAAACGGCATCATTAGATGAAGGAGGAGAGTGAGAGGAAAGCTTGTTCTTGCCAAAACACAAACAGGATTATTGTGGTGCATTGTGGGTTTAGATGGTGACTGGGTTTGCATTGAGACAGATCATCTCTGGGCTACAGCCTGTCTGTTTACAATAGCTTTTGCACAACTGGTTAGTTTTGTATAACAAATCGCAACAGACACTTAAATCCACGAAAGTAAAATAGGATAAACTCTGACCTGATGACTATTTTTCTGAATTACTAGTCGACATTCAAGCCCTAGTAGACATGGAGAGAGAAAGTGAGAGATGTAATGGGGGCTTACGGGGGGTTGTCGCATTTCCTCTGTCTGAAGCGCGCTCCCGTGCCACACGTTCGGCTGCACATGCTCCATGTGCTCCACGGACTCCAGTCTCCGTCCACATGCTGCGGGATGGGCGTCTTACTGACACACTCACCAGCCCTGCACCACTAATAAAGACACACATACATGTTAATCCAGCTAAATGAAGACGAACCACAGTTTCATATTGCTTTAAATAAAGATAATTACAGCCAGTGCTGTTGTACTGACACTCCGCAATTATTATAGGATTTGTTCCCAGCTGCTAAGATCGTTTATTAAATTGCTGCAATGATGAATTCATTTGTTTGAAGAAATTCAAGTTGAAAATCTTCCTTTAATTTACACTATGGAGTTTTCTAATGCTTTAAAAAAAAGTCTCTGCTGCTCACTAAGACTGAATTTATTTGATCAAAAATACAGTAAAAAGAGAAAAAAATTAAATATTGTTACAAAGCTAAATTTTCAGCATCTGATTCCAGTCTTCAGTGTCACATGATCCTTCAGAAATCATTCTAATACATGACCCTGGACCACAAAACCATTCAATCTTTTAAAACTGAGCTGAATGCTGAATAAATAGGCTTTCCATTAATGTATAGTTGAGGGTGCAAAAAAAATCTTAATACTGAGAAAATTCACATATGCTGATTAGCTGCTCATGTTTATTATGATTATCAGTGTTGAACAGTTGTGCTGCTTCATATTTTGGTGGAAAATGTAATTTTTATCTATTTAATGCGTCTTTGCTAGATAAAAGTATTAATTTCAATTAATACAGTAGTAGGGCCATATAATAATCTCTTTTATTTTTTCACAAATTCTGGATTAAATTTTTTCCCCATTTTAATTTTCTAGACTCTAGACAGAAATATGAAATATTAGTATTCAATTATTATGATTATTATTATTCTTAAATATTAAATATTAATTTAATAAAATTACTATAAAAAACATGTCTAATTAATTGAAATCTTGAAACTTGCACAATTTAACAGCTATTTATTAAATGTTTAACAAAAATGACATTTTTAAGGCCCTATGAAATACTTTTATTTTTTTCAAATTCAATTTTATTTTTACCAAATTCTGTTTTCCATTCCATTTGAATGGTTTCATTAAATTGTATTAAAAATATAATAAAAAAAAAAAAATGTATATAATAAATAAAAAGATAGAATAGAAAAAGAATAGAGATGTTTTTTTAAGAATAGAAATAGAACAGAAAGTGCTAGAGTTAGAGGGTCAAATAAAGAATGAAAAATTGATAACAGTGATAATAAAGAAATAATTCTTTATAGGTACTAAAGATTTCTATTTCTGACTTTTCTATTCATAAAGAAACCTGAAAAAAATATTGTCCAATTAACTGAAATCTTGAAACTTACACAATTTAACAGCAATTTTATTTTTTACCAAATTCTGTTTCATTAAATGTTATTAATCAAAAGCATTTCTAAAATTACATTCTACTAATTACATTCATCATGCTAGAACCATGTTAGCAACTTGCTAATCATGCTAGAAACATGCTAACAACTTGCTAACCATGCCAGAAATCTGACTGTATTGTCTTCAAAACATTAAAGCTTAAGCTTTAAAACTACTTTACACTATTTCAGCCTGAAAACTATCAAACATTGAATGGCTTTCTCAAGCCATTTATTTGATACAAAATCTGCAAAATCAGTAATATTGTGAAATATTTGTATTATTTAAAATAACTGCTTTCTATTTGAATACATTTTAAAATGTGGTTTATTCCTGGGTTCAAAGCATTTTAGCACCATTACTCCAGTCTTCCGTGTCACATGATCCTTCAGAAATAATTTTAATATGCTGATTTGCTGTATTATTATTTGATAAATACAATGATCCAAAGATCAGCATTTATCTGAAATAAAAAGCTTTTGTAACATTATATACTATACCATTCAAAAGCTTTGAGTCAGTATAATTTTTATTATTATTATTTATTTTATTTTTTTTAGAAAAGAAATTATAGAAATTAATCCTTTCATTTATCAAGGATGCTTCAAATGGATCAAAAGTGATGATAAAGACATATAATGTTACAAAAGATTTCTATTTCAGATAAATGCTGTTCTTCTGACTTTTCTATTTATAAAGAAACCTGAAAAAATTCTACTCAGCTGTTTTCAACATAATAATAATAATAATAATAATAAATGTTTTGTTGAGCAGCAAAATATTAGAATGATTTCTGAAGGATCGTTTGACTGGAGTAATGCTGCTAAAAATTCAGCTTTGAAATCACAGAAATAAATTACATTTTAAAATATATTCAAATAGAAAACAGTTATTTTAAATAGTAAAAATATTTCAAAATTGTACTGTTTTTGCTGTACTTTGGATCAAATAAATGCAGGCTTGGTGAGCAGAAGAGACTGGTGTGTCATAATGATTTTACCTTACCTATACTGTTAACAGTTTCCTTAATAATAATAAATATAAGCTGGTTACCTTGTCGGCTCCACATTCAGTGCCGTCCAGCGGTGGATCTAGTTTGGTTTTACATGATGTGTCTCCTTCCACCAAACACCAGAGACCGGCACACATCAGGTGCTGAAACCACAGACAGAGTTTACATTCATGCAGACAGTGTAAAAACAATTTAATAATTCTTGTTTAGTTCTTATTTGATTTTATTGTTATAAAACAGTATCTAGGACTCTGCGTTACCCGAGTAAAAAAACATACACTAAACAGAATTGTCCCACAGTAAAGCAAAAGGACAAAAGAAGTCTCTTTAATATCTCAAAGGCAAAATAATAAAATAAAATAAAACAAAATAAGCTTTTCATGCAACCACAGCCTTTTCTTTCCTCTCCTCAAACAAAGACACTTTATTACCCAACAGCCCTTGAGAGGGACAGTATTTTCCGTGTCTGTCTGACAAGTTCGTATTTTTACTTTTACTTCACACGCTCAATCACATTTGCCAATCTCACAGGGAGAAACATTTCAAAGGTGGCAGGACAGCCATTAAATTGCCTTATTTATACTTTGTTTCAGTCGTCTCTTTTATATTAGCTCCTCTCTGCCTTTCAGCAACAGACTGTTCAACCTCTTCACGCATGTTTTATGTGAATCTACACACAGCTAGGTATCTGATGAAGATGGTATGAAGTTATGATAGACGGACAGCAAGTGGAAATGTTTGTAGCGATGATCTGAAGAGTTACAGCTGATGATTACACGCTCAGGAAAGCATGAACTGACTGTGAACTGATCAGATCAAGCCTGATACAGCAGCACCTGCCATCCGCTCTGATGTTTTCACTATGGCAACTTCTGAACTCAAACTTCCAGACGGAAATATCCGGAGATCTGAGGCTTTGCGTGGATAAACATGATTGATGATTAAGTACAGATACGCTTTTATGTTTTTCACCTGCTACAAAATGTAGCCTGGATAATTTTATACGTCCACTAGCTACATATGGGAATGATCCCAGGAATAAATCATTTATTTAAAAAAAATAAAAATAATTATGTTTATATTATAAAGACAACATTTTATTAACTGATATATTTTTTAATAAATTAAAAAATACAAATAAATTATTACTTATATACAAATATATATTTACATATAAATTATTATTACATTTTTCTTTATTTATATAAATGTAAATGAATGCATTCAAAAGTAAAATGGGAATTTAACTGACTTTATGTAAATAACATAAAATTAAACAAAATAAAAAAAAAATAAATAAATACTGTGATTATATTATAAGGATACATATACATACATGCATATATATATATATATATATATAATTTATTTATATAAATATAAATAAATACATTCATTTCTAAATGATTGATTTCATTTGAAAAAAAAAATTAATTAATTACATTCAGTAATATATTTCTGTCAGTTTCTTCAAGTTAAACCAAGTTAAACTTTTATTTTGATGAGTTGAAGATCTTTGAGTTTGAATTTGTATATACTATGAAGACACTATTTTTTACTATTTTATTTAAATACATTCAAAAGTAAAATGTGAATTTAACTGTGACCAGGGGTTAAATTGGGATTTGTTATGTGGGGGGGCTCTATGTTGTCGAGATATATATATATATATATATATATACATACAGGTCCTTCTCAAAAAATTAGCATATTGTGATAAAGTTCATTATTTTCTGTAATGTACTGATAAACATTAGACTTTCATATATTTTAGATTCATTACACACAACTCGAAGTAGTTCAAGCCTTTTATTGTTTTAATATTGATGATTTTGGCATACAGCTCATGAAAACCCAAAATTCCTATCTCAAAAAATTAGCATATCATGAAAAGGTTCTCTAAACGAGCTATTAACCTAATCATCTGAATCAACTAATTAACTCTAAACACCTGCAAAAGATTCCTGAGGCTTTTAAAAACTCCCAGCCTGGTTCATTACTCAAAACCGCAATCATGGGTAAGACTGCCGACCTGACTGCTGTCCAGAAGGCAATCATTGACACCCTCAAGCAAGAGGTCTGTGGGAAGGAAAAAGTGTGGCAGAAAACGCTGCACAACGAGAAGAGGTGACCGGACCCTGAGGAAGATTGTGGAGAAGGACCGATTCCAGACCTTGGGGGACCTGCGGAAGCAGTGGACTGAGTCTGGAGTAGAAACATCCAGAGCCACCGTGTACAGGCGTGTGCAGGAAATGGGCTACAGGTGCCGCATTCCCCAGGTCAAGCCACTTTTGAACCAGAAACAGCGGCAGAAGCGCCTGACCTGGGCTACAGAGAAGCAGCACTGGACTGTTGCTCAGTGGTCCAAAGTACTTTTTTCGGATGAAAGCAAATTTTGCATGTCATTCGGAAATCAAGGTGCCAGAGTCTGGAGGAAGACTGGGGAGAGGGAAATGCCAAAATGCCTGAAGTCCAGTGTCAAGTACCCACAGTCAGTGATGGTCTGGGGTGCCATGTCAGCTGCTGGTGTTGGTCCACTGTGTTTTATCAAGGGCAGGGTCAATGCAGCTAGCTATCAGGAGATTTTGGAGCACTTCATGCTTCCATCTGCTGAAAAGCTTTATGGAGATGAAGATTTCATTTTTCAGCACGACCTGGCACCTGCTCACAGTGCCAAAACCACTGGTAAATGGTTTACTGACCATGGTATTACTGTGCTCAATTGGCCTGCCAACTCTCCTGACCTGAACCCCATAGAGAATCTGTGGGATATTGTGAAGAGAAAGTTGAGAGACGCAAGACCCAACACTCTGGATGAGCTTAAGGCCGCTATCGAAGCACATTTTTATCGTTTATCAGTACATTACAGAAAATAATGAACTTTATCACAATATGCTAATTTTTTGAGAAGGACCTATATATATATATATATATATATATATATATATATATATATATATAAAATGTCATGTTAAAAAAGGGCCTAAAATGTAAGTGACCTAATATTATTGTACTATTTGCTTATTGAACTGTTTATTGAACCACTGAACAGTCGTGATGGTGAAAACGTTGTGTGATGTTGCCTATAAACTTTTCAATTTTTACCTCAGTATGCTGAGTTTGTGTTGCGTGTTTTGATTTCTCATGGAGAGTCTGCGTGAGCCTCGCTTCAGCAGCGCAACCTTATACAGTCAGTACATGCATTCTACTGTTTGAGTGCATTTGTTTCCTTGGACTAAAAAGTGTACAGGGCAACCGATGCACTTGGCGCCGGACGGCCCCGGCCCAATTTAAACCCTGACTGTGACTATATGTTAATAAAATAAAATATTAAAATAAAATAAAAAGTTGTGATTATATTATGTAGACAAAACTAATTAATTGACATATTTATAAATAAATAAAAATATATAAATAAAACATTATTTATATACAAATATATATTTACATATAAATTATTACATATTCATATTTATTTATATAAAGATAAATGAATACATAAAAATAATAAATTAAAATATATAAATAAATTACTATTCATATCTAAATATATATATATATATATATATATATATATATATAAACTATTATTAAATTATTATTTATTTATCTAAATATAAATAAATACATTCAAAAGTATTTATATATTTATATATTTAATATTAAAATTATAACATTAAAATATATAAATAATTATTATTTATATATTAATGTATATTTAAATATAACCTATTATTAAATTATTATTAGACTCAGGCTTCATATTATTGCAATGTTTAACAACAGCAAAAATATTTACATGTGCTAAATAAATTATTATACTGCAATTATGAGGTCACTTGTGACACCAAATGGATCATATCATACTAAATGCATTTTAATTTACATATTTTATATCTTAAGATGCAACTTTTGTTTTCATTTATTTTATTACTGTGTAAAATAAAATAAATCAAATAAAACATTGATTAAATTCAAAACAAAAATCTAATTAAAATTGAAATTAAAATATTGTGAATTTAATCAATGGGAATTTAATTAAAAGAAACACTGACAATGCCTAAAATAAAAATAAATAAATACAAATAAAATAAAATATGGTGAATTTAATCATTACATTAAATGAATTCAAATGTATAGATTTAAATGCATTTTATTAAAAAAACTAATTGATTTCATGTTTTTATGTAATCCATCGGCGGAAGCTTTGCAAGGATAAATGCGTTTTATAATTAAGTACGGAAACCCTTTTACATTATTCAGCTGCTATGATGTAGCCTAACTAGTTACATTTAGGAACGATCCCAGGACCAAAACAACAATAAAGCAACTGCAATGCTAAAAGTTTGAGTCACGTGCTATACCTCCTGCCTTGGTTTATTTGCTTGTACATATGCTGCGTTGTGTCCGTTTACGGTATGGAAACATGTAGAACATGAGCGCAGTATGATATCAGTGCATTTCCAGATCAAAGACACACACACCTCCATATCAGTGCAGAAAGAAGCGTTGGTGCCGAACAGGATCTGGCACTGTTCATCAGCACTGTAGTGCATCCCGGGAAGTTTGGCCGGCAGACGGATGAGGTAGCTGTTACGTGGGTCGGTATGCAGCAAACAGCCACTTGCTTTCGATCTGGAAGAAAGTAAGATGTTAGAGAAATCATGTGCATAGCATCTTCACAGAATGTAAATGGTAAATACATTTCTAATTCTTCTAATACTTTAATTAATTTGCTCAAAGTAGAATTTCTCAAACAAACACAGACAGATGTAGCAGGACAGACTTCTGCAAAACCAAGAGCAGTTCCCAAACTCTTTTTCAAGGAGGGCAAATATTTTGGAAAGGTTGACGCTGATGCCTTAAATCCTAATGATCCAATACACTTCAGGATTCTCAAGCACGTCTGCTCTCTGTAAATATTTAATATTTCAGCTCATCCTAGAATAATCAGGCAGGCAGCAGTCTGTGTGAGAGACTCGGAGTAGATAAAAACACAATGTGTTATATTATGTAAGGTATTTAAATGAATACATTAATGAATGAATGAATATTAAATGCATTCAAAAGGAAATTGTAGTTTTGAACTGAATAAAGTAAAACAACTATTGTGAAACTAATCAATAAAATAAAATAAAATTGAGGCATGATAAAATTAAACTTAAATAATTGGGAATTTAAAATAAAATAAGAAATAAAATAAAATAAAATAAAAACTTTGTGAATTTAATCAATGGGAATTTTATTGGAAGAAACACTGACAATGCCTATAAAACATGTACAACTTAAATGTACAACTTGATTTAACAACTCCTGATTTAGATTTATATTATTGCATAATAAAATATAATTGAACGTTTAAAATAAAATAAAATAAAATAAAATAAAATATTGTGAATTTAATCAATGGGAATTTAATTAAAAGAAACACTGGAAATGCCTATAAAATATGTACAACTTAAATGTACAACTTGATTTAACAACTCCTGATTTATATTTATATTATTGCATAATAAAATACAATTAAACATGTTTAAAATAAAATAAAATAAATGTAAATTTAATCAATGGGAATTTAATTAAAAGAAACACTGGAAATGCCTATAAAATATGTCCAACTTAAATGTACAACTTGATTTAACAACTCCTGATTTAGATTTATATTATTGCATGATAAAATACAATTAAACATGTTTAAAATAAAATAAAATAAAATAAAATAAAATAAAATAAAATAAAATAAAATAAAATAAAATAAAAATATTGTGAATTTAATCAATGGGAATTTAATTAAAAGAAACACTGACTATGCCTATAAAATATGTCCAACTAAATGTACAACTTGATTTATTAACTCCTGATTTATATTATTGTGTAATAAAATACAATTAAACATGTTTAAAATAAAATAAAATAAATAACGTTGTGTATTTAATCATTGAATGCTGAATCTGAGTGTATGAATGAACGTGTGTTTAGTCTAGAACTACAGTAACATCATGTTCATACAGCGTACACAACACATCTACACTCACGATTGCTCTCAACATTGGGACAGGAGAGCTGTCAGTCAATAAATGGGAAAACAAAGTAACCGGCGTTACTTATTTGAAAAAGTAACTGAGATAGTATCTAGTCAATTAAAAAGTAATGCGTTACACTGGCAGAGTCATGCTGTGGTGTTATGGTAGCGAAGAGCTTTACTCTACAGGAAAAAACAGTGATCTGCCTGATTGTCTCCGGCATTAAAATGCTCTCTGAAGCTCAACAGCAGAGTGTGGATAACGCTGGTATCTGCTTGAATACTTGGACACTCTGTAGACTGAATTGAGGTCAGAAGCGCGTTGGGCACAGCAGACAGTGAATCCTGCAGCTTTATTCTGTCATTGGCGGCAGTACATCCGTGAGGATCGATGACTCCAGCCGGTTCTTTGTTTATAGAGCCGCAGCAGACACTATTAAGCCCGGCCATCCAGAATGAACTCTCCTCTGTTCAAATGTTTGTTCAATGTTTGTTCACCTTCCTCAAGGATATTTGCCAGAGAATTAATGTGGGAGACTGAATCTAGCCTGGTTAGTGGTATTTATGTTAGTAGTAACTAGTAATACCTTGAGTAAAATCAATGTAATAAATGTATTACGTATGTATAATGTATAATTGTATATAATGTATCATGTATAATTAATTAATATATTATTTAATTATATATAATATAATTCTATAAATATTAAAAATATTATACTAATTAATTAAAAAATTATTATATATATATATAGTAAAGTTGTTATATTTTATTATAGATGTTACTATATACATATACATTATATAGGTATATGTTATGTCATTTGTGTGTGTGTGTAAACACAATTGTAATAATATGATATATTACAATAATATAATTTGATATAATATAATATTGTATTTTTTTACATTTTGTTATTTATAGTTTATTTCTTTATTTAATATTAAACAGAGCGATTTTCATTTTTGTTTATGGGAAAGTAGTTAAAAAAAATATTACATTTACAATTATTAAAAGAATTATACTACAGTAAAATAAATTTAATATGTGTACTATATATATTAACTAGTTAAAAAAATAAATAATTTATTGTAATTTATTATAGATGTTACTATATAAATAAATATTATAAATAATATATTAATTATTAATTAATTAACTTATGAGTAAAAAGTTATTATATTTTACCATTTAATTTACTAATATATATATATATATATATATATATATATATATATATATATGTTTGTCTGTTTTGTGTTTATTATAGATGTTACTATATAAATAAATATAGATAATATATTAATTATTAATTAAATAAGTTAAAAATAAATAATTTATTATATTTACAATATTATGTATTATATATATGTCTGTGTGTGTAAATACAATTTTATGGCATTCATATATTTTGTAAATATAATTTTATAATTTTATATAATTTTAATATAATATATTATATATTATATTATAATAATATTATATATATTTTAATTATTTCACTTAAAAAGAAAATAATTTATTCTATTTTATTATAGCTTTTACTATAAAAATATGTATTATATAGGTGTATGCTATATATATATATATATTTGTGTGTGTGTGTGTGTGTGTGTGTTTTCTTCTTTTATTGTATTCATATATTTTGTAATTATATATATATATATATATATATATTTATAATATATATAATAATATATTATATATTAATGACAATCAATTGTGTATACATTATTTTAATTAGTTTAATTTAATAAATTATAATGAATCAAATACAATTACTGCAATATTGCTAAACATTATATTCTCTCTCTCTCTCTCTCTCTCTCTCTCTCTCTCTCTCTCTCTGTGTATATATATATATATATATTTGCAAATATATTTTCCAGAATTTCACTCAAATATTTTCTACTGTATTGGCTATTGAAAACTAATAGGCAATAACACCTACTAACACCAAACCTACCTAAAACACCTAAAATCAGTCTAGTTTGAGGATTTTACATCTCACCTGAGGAACTTCTCCAGGTCGTCACGACTGCAGCTGGACCAGGAGAGGTCACTGGGGTTACGACCTTTGACCCATTCCCCGGACATAATGTGAGAGTGTCCCGTGCAACTGGCGTGATCGTCATCGTGGCTCATGCCCATGCTAAAGAGACAAGACCAGCACTAATAAGAAACAGCAGTGATTTGACCAAATACAAGTCTCACCCAGGCAAACTTAGTGCACAGTAAATAGTTATTGTGCTTGTTAAACATAATCATTAACACACCGTCTGCAAAGCTTCCCTTGAATGCATAACAATGTAATATTACTGAGCACTTGTGCTCACGAAAACCAAAGCAACCAGAGACGGAGAAAGTGCTTTCTCCTAAGCCCTGACCTACATTTCGCAAATTAAAAACAACAACCGAAAACTGAAGCGGAGGCAGCGAGCGCAGGAACTAATAAAGAGAGCAGTGTGGATTTCTAGGCTGCGTCTCGGCTCCCGCTAAAGACCAAAGCAATAAAAGTCAAGAGACACACACAACGAACACAATAGAAATCAAGGAGTCGCTGCGGAGAGCTAAGCGAACAACGAGAAGAATGTGAACGCTACAGCGGTTTCATCATCGCTTTCTTTCCAGCTTTAACATAGATGAGTGGCTCTTAATGTCAATGGGGTGATTTGGTGAAAAGGTGGATTGAGATGAGGATCTCTCTCACACTGAAACAATCGTGGGAGGTTTACAAGGGAGCCAAATGTCTGTTGTGTTAAATTTGTGTAAGGGAGAGAAAAAAACACGATTGGCCTTATTAAAACAGGGCATTTTGCTGCCAAGCTAATAACGATCAAGTGCTTTCACAGGCCAAATACCCTCTCAAGCATGGGAAGGACTTAAAAGACTTCCCTTACCATAAAGAAGTATGCTTCAAGTTTATTTTATTAAGTATGCTTAAGTAAAGTTCAAGTATATTTTTAAATATACTTTGTGTAGTAAAAATACAAATATCAGTGTACCAGTTGTATAGTTTTAAGTGTACTATTTTAACTAAATTGGTCCACATTCTAGTATACAAAAGTGTACTTTTAAGTATAACAGTAGTAATCTTTGAGTACACAACTAGTTTACATCTATGTTTTGAGTTTGTACTGCAAGTATACTAAAAGTGAACTTATAGTATATACTTATATACTGGTAGTTTACTACTTAAATACTTTTTTACATCTTTGCATCACAGAAATAAATGATATTATTATATATTTTAATAAAATATGTCCAATATTTTAAATTGAAATAATGTTTCACAATATGACAGCAGCCTATAAATGCAGCCTTTGTGATCTGGGTATCCATCTACATACTTTTATGGTAATTAAATAATGCTGGATAGAAACACTAAAATTACTAAAATGTGCATAAAATGTATATCCTTACATTAATGGCTAATTAAACTATGAGGGAAACAAACTGAATTTACAACTAGGATAAAAAAGTTTGGGGTAAGAAATTAATATTTTTTTATTCAGCAAGGGCACGTAAAATTTTTTTACATTTATAATTTTTTAAATACATTTATAATTTCTATTTCAATAAATGCTGTTCATTTGAACTTTCTGTTCAATTCAGAATTTGGAAAAAATGTCACATTTTTGTGACAAAAAATGTTTTTTTATAGATATTTTTTCAGAATGTTACTATTTTTCCCACATTTTTCATCAAAATGCAGCCTTTGTGATCTGTTTCCATCCTCATATTTCTGTGAAGTTTTTGCAATCATTTCTAAAATGTGCATAAAAATGTATATACTTGCATTAAGTGGCTAATTAAACTATGATAGAAACAAATAATACATTTCTCAGTGTTTGCTGATAAATTTGTGCAAAAATTTCCTAAAATGTGCATAAAAATGTATATACTTACATTAAGTGACATTTATAATTACTATTTCAATAAACGCTGTTCTTTTGAACTTTCTGTTCATCAAAGAATCCCGAAAAAATGTCACATTTTTGACAAAAATACATTAATAATAATAATTAATGAATAAATAAATGTCTCTTGATCACCAAATCTGCATATTAGAATGATATTTGAAGGATTGTGTGACACTGAAGACTGGAGTAATGATGCTGAAAATTTAGGTTTGCATCACATAAATAAATTACATTTTAAAATGTATTCCAATAGAAAATGGATATTTTAAATCAAGATATTTTCCCACAATTTGACTATCGTTACCACATTTTTCATCAAATAAATGCAGCCTTTGTGATCTGGGTTTTCATCCACATATTATTATGCAAAATTGCATAATAATGCTGGATGGAAACACTAAAATTTCTAAAATGTGCTTAAAAATGTATATACTTAAGTGGCTAATTAAACTATTAGCTATTAGGAAAACAGAAAATTCACAACAACTGCTTTTGAGAATCTTTTTTTTTTTTTCAAAAGTGAGAGTAAATACATTTATAATTTCTATTTCAGTAAACGCTGTTCTTTTGAACTTTCTGTTCATCAAAGAATGTCACATTTTTGACAAAAATATGAAGCAGCACAACTTTTTTCAACATTACTAATAATAAATAAATAAATGTCTCTTGATCATCAAATCTGCATATCAGAAAAAAAATTGAAGGATTATGTGACACTGAAGACTGGAGTAATGATGCTGAAAATGTAGGTTTGCATCACATAAATAAATTACATTTTAAAATGTATTCCAACAGAAAAAGTTTTTTCTTAATCAAGACATTTTTTCACAATTTTACAATTTTTACCACATTTTTGTCAAATAAATGCAGCCCTTGTGAGCACAAGAGACTTTCCTTTTAAAAAGCATTAAAAATCTCACCAGCTCCAAACTTTTGTACAGTAGTATAAACAGTGTCATTCACATTGTGTAATTTTCCAGCCTCACCTACAAGCACCAATTACTCCATCCATTCATTAAACAGACACTCATTTATCTTTATTCTGAAAGGTACCTTGACTAATGATCGCATAAGCAATAATGACACTAATGAGGCATTGTGGGCGGACTGAAATATGACGTGACACACTCTTCCAATACGGAGGATGTTTTCATTTGGTGGGAGTCGATGCATGCGGCAGAGCCCACATTAGCGTTACGCCAATGTTCCTCGAGCGCCGTAATCGTGCTCCTTCAGCTGTTATTATTGGAAAATGATCAGCGTCTACACTTGATAAAGCGAGACGAAAGGAGCGGTGCTAAAACAAGACTCCCAGACAGTCATTACGCTTTGTTACGCCCGCGCGCCAAATCAAAAGGTCGTGAGCAGATGAAAGACGAGAAACTCTGCTACTCTGAGAAATCTCAATCCATCAGAAAGTGCGATGCTGTTGCCTGTGTTTATTAGAGGCTGTAAATGCCATGCTGACAGAAATATTCAACGCTAGCGACTCTATAAAATAATCATATTGACATGTCTTGCTACGGCTTATATTGTAAAGACCTAAACGTGCACATAAACCCATAACATACTCGCTTTAATAGTGTTTTTACAGACTCGAGACAATGGAGCCCTGTGTGCGCTTGATGACTGGGATAGCGCTGCGGCCTCGGTATCGGCACCAGTCGGGCGTGATGGGTGCCAACTCATTACTGCTGGGCATTAAAGCCGACTTTGGCCCGTGGCGTCCCGCTGCACGCTGTACTGGAGCAGGTACGGCGATAACTTCTCTGAAGACTGGCGCTGCCACAAAGACGGCGTTTACGCTAATGTAGCTTGGCTGTTTTTCCAGACAAATTTTGGTGTTGGCTGCCCATCATTGTTCTATCAAAGAGGGCTTTATGCTAGCGAGGAGATGAAGGGGAGCTATTGTGAGAAGCGTGTTTTTGTTCGGGCAGAGCGAGTAATACGTCGCCGTGGCATTGGGTTCAATCCTATAATTCATGTGAATGATGTGTGAACATGACATGTTCATTTACAGCATGTTCTCTTTCAGGTATTTCGCTAGGTTTTCCAAAGCACACAGTGAGGATAGAAGGGTGTTCAGGGTCTCAATCACTCACTTAAAAAGGGGAAACCTGCTGTACAGGGATGTATACAAGCAACCTGTTGTTAAAAGAGCAAAGCAGGGCGTTTAGAAAAACCAACAGAGCGCAATGCATGGTTTAAATTACCAATTTAGATTACAAAATAGATAGCGACAAGTCTGAAGATGAGTCTGATCATGGATGAAGATTTGGTTGGGTGCTTTATCTTTTGGTGGGCTTAGCTGAGATTGCATACACCTACTTGTTGGACCAAACTGGCAAATGTTGTCGGCCTTAAAGGACTGGTTCACTTTCAGAACAAAAATTTACAGATAAAGTACTCACCCCCTTGTCATCCAAGATGTTCACGTCTTTCTTTCTTCAGTCGTAAAGAAATTATTTTGAGGAAAACATTTCAGGATTTCTCTCCATATAGTGGATATGTATGGTGCCCCCAAGTTTGAACTTCCATGATTTAGTTTAAATGCAGCTTCAAAGGGCTCTAAATGATCCCAGCCGAGTAAGAAGGGTCTTATCTAGCAAAACAATCTGTCATGTTCAAAACAAATTTATATATATATATCTCTATATATATCTCTCTCTATACGACGATATGAGCACACAATATCATCTCCAGCTAAGAGTCACTTCGTAAGCATTTCACCGTTTCATTTGAGAAAACTACCGTCATATTATATATATATATATATATACACACACATACACTACCGTTCAAAAGTTTGGGGTCAGTAAATGTTTATTCATTCTTTTTTTTTTTGAAAGAAATGAATAAATTGTTACATTAATAAAAAGTGACATAATAGATTTACATTGCTAGAAAAGATTTATAGTTTGAATAAATGTTGTTCTTGAAAGAAAAAATACAGGTTAAAAAAAAAAAACATTGGCGGCACAACTGTTTCCAAAACTGATAATTCTACTAATAATTCAGAATATCAGAATGATTTCTGAGAGATCATGTGACACTTAAGCCTGGGAAACTGAGTAACAGCTGATGAAAAATCAGCATTGCATCACAGGAATAAATTATATTTTAAAGTATATGAAAATAAAAAAACATTATTTTCTATTGTAATAACATTTTGTAATATTACAGTTTATTTTCTGTATTTTTAATAAAATAAATGCAGCCTTGACTTCATTAAAAAAAATTGCAAGTCTTACTGACCCCAAACTTTTGAACGGTAGTGTTTATATATATATATATATATATATATATATATTCTTCACAGCAACCCGTCAAAATAGAAGTTTACTTTAACATTAAAAAAAACTGTCAGAAATATACTATTTAGCAGTCTTAAGACTTAATGTAACAACAATGCCACTACTACTACTATACTACTGTTACTACTGATTATTAATAAATCTTTATTTTTTAATGAGTAATCTCATTTGTTTTCTTTTTAAATTTTGCAGTAAACCTTGTTGTGCAGCACTTTGCTTGCCCAAAAATAAAAGAGTTTAATTTTTTTATTTGATCAGGATAAATTAAATGTATGTGTTATGCCTTCATTTGATTACCAGAAAAATTAATATGCACATTTTAAAGGGCCCTATTATTGTTTTAAAAAGGACCCTATACAAAAAAAGAATATTTTTTTTAAATACAGGCCTGTAAAAAAAAAGGCCTTAATTTCTTTTTATTAATTCACCATTTGTAAACTCTAGTTAACTGTTCATTTTTTTTAGAAATATCAATAGCATTTGTATTAAAACTATATTCACTGAATGTAATATCATTACTCCAGTCTTCAGTGTCACATGATGTTTCAGAAATCATACTAATATGCTGATTTGATGTTTAGGAAACATTTCTTATTGTTATCAATGTTGAAACGGTTTCATATTCATATATTTCATATTTAAATTGCTTCATATTTTTCATATTTGTGACCCTGGACTACAAAACCTTAAGTCTTAGGAGCTGTTCACGTCACATCTTTCATCAACCATTCAGCTTCATCCTTCCCTGTAACAACTTTGAAAGCTCAGCCAAGATGGATGAACAGCTGATCAACGCAGTTACAGGGATAACCATTTTTAAATAAATGTAGTGGCAGAGCTACTGCAAGCAATGTTTAGTGCTGGAAATCCATTTATGCTTTGCTGTAACATCCGTGTCTTCGTGGAGAGCGCAGGTCATTGTTGCTTAGCAATGGCAGACACCAAGGAAGTGCAAGCTACAAAGCGCTTTGGAAAGAAGGGGGAAGCGGCGCGCCTCGCGTTTTCCACGCGTTTTTAGGCACGACATGTGAACGGCCCCTTGAGTAGCACAGGTATATTTATAGCAATAGTTAAAAAATATATATTTTTCTTTAATGCCAAAAATCATTAAGACACTAAGTAAAGATCATGTTCCATGAAGATATTTTGCCAAATTTCATTTTTGATTAGTAATATGAATTGCTAAGACAAATATAAAGGTGATTTTCTCATTATTTCGTTTTTTTGCACCCTCAGATTTCAAATTTTCAAATAGTTGTATCGGCCAAATATTATCCTATCCTAACAAACCATACATCAATGGAAAGCTTATTTATTCAGCTATATTCAGATTTAAAAACTTAGGTTTACCCTTTAAATTACCTTTAAGACTGGTTTTGTGGTCCAGGATCACATTTCTACTGCTTCATACTTTTGTGAAAACTGTGATTTTTTTCAGGATTTTTCAGGAATAGAAAATTCAAAAGAACAGCATTTATTAGACACAGAATCTTTTCTAACACTATAAATGTCTTCACTGTCACTTTCGAACAATAATGTGTGTTTCGCTAGAAACAAACTGAAGACAAACTTCAATTTTACTATATTGGATAACTACCAAATAGTGTTGGGTTCGAGTCCACCTAAGTCGAGTCCAAGTCGAGTCCGAGTCCTTGACCAATCGAGTCCGAGACGAGTCCGAGTCCAAAATGGGCCGAGTCAGACTCAAGTCCGAGTCCCAAAGGGCCGAGTCAGAGTCGAGTCCGAGTCCAATGAAACACTACTGTTTTTCGGTATCTTCACATTGTTTTAACCTTTATAACTAGAAAAAAGTCATGTAGCCTATAACAGAAGTTATGGGTGACTTGATTTATGTATTGTGACATCTTTCAGAGAGAAACTGAAAAGTCCTGGGCAGGACTTGTTATATAGTTGTTGTTGTTATATAGTAAGTGTACAAATTTAAGAGTGGGGCTGTGGGCTGGGTAGGTAGCTTGGTGAATGGGACCTAAAGAGCAGAAAATGCACCTCATATCTCTGATTATGACTGTGTGTTTTGGGTTTTATATGATGAATGGTTAGACCATAGACAGAGTAGATGTCATTTCACATTTTTTTTCTTGGATGAAAATGAGGCCTACATTCTTTCCATAACTCACAACCGTTTTATTTATATTTATAAAACTGTTATATAGTTTAATGCATTTATAGTTAATAAAGTTTGTTATGTAAGGAATATCAATTTGGTGTTTGCAAACAATGATGAAGATTTTGTGGGCGGAGTTTATCTGACAGTTTTCAAGAAGTCTATGAAAGTCATGGAATAAAATAGGGCTGCTCGATTACGGCAAAAATCATAATCAGGATTATTTTGGTCAGTATTGTAATCAGGACTATTTAACACGATTGTGAGTGGGTCCGGAACTTTATTTGATTGATTAGAGCCCTGCATTTCAGTACCTTTTTTACGCCTTAAGGACCAGGCTTAGTCACGCAATAGTTAAGATGGGGGCCGGGCATAAGGCTTCTCCTTATTTTTATATTTTCCATTAATTAGACATCTATCAATTATGGTGATTAAAAAAAAATTGGCACTTTAATATAGTCAGACTTCACTTTCGCTTTCTCATTCGGGAGCGGCTCGGAAGGCGTTTTGTGCCTCAGCCAGCCGGAGTGCCTTCAGTGCAGCTTCGCATTCAATAGGCTGAAACTTGCCACAAAGCACCGGCAAAAATAAATAACAATGAATGTGTCGGAGGGAAATGGTAAGGAAATTTTTCAAATTATTTATGAATAAACTAGTGTATTCTGAATCAGTGTCGCAAAGATCCTGATGCAAAATCTCCTCTTTGACCGCCTTTAGAGAGAAATAAGATCCAGATTAGCTACATTATTAAAACGTTTTTGTTTTTGATTTGGTTTATTTCGTTAAGCAATAATTTAAAGCTTTCTATATATGTATTTATCACGTCTATCATGGGAAATTTTTTATTGTTTCCACTGGAAAAAAATGCAAGCAATGGCGCTGGCGCCTCCACTATACCTGCAATATGGCTTTAGCTTCCACTCTCTGCATAAACGGATTTATATCTATAGATTTTATTTTAGTCAAGTCGTGATGATTTCAGAAGGCAAATTTTTTAAACCGAATATGAAGAGTCTTCCGTTGGCGGCTGTTTGTACTTAAAAAAAAAAACTAACAAAAAAAACTTATATTTAACAAACAAACAAACAAAAATCCTCACAACAACTTTCCAAATTAACTTGATAAAAAAAAAGAAACAAAATGCATAATCACATTTTCCATTACATACAAAACTGAACTGTTTAAATAGCTGTCCGTGTTCTGAATGCATACACAGAACACAATACACATTTTATGCAAGTCACCTTACATGATTGTACTGAATTGCATGTGAAATTAGGCTTTTATTGAGGAGCAAATGCGCACCAAAGGGGGCGGAATCGGGAGCAATAATGGTTTATTTGGATTATGGTATTTTCAGAATCGTTAGAATCCGAAATCGAAATTAAATTTCGATTAATTGCACAGCCCTAAAAGAATAAATAAAAAATTTGAGTTTATATTTCAATATTTTGAATTTATTTTCGCAGTTCCGAGATTAGCCTAGCCTAGATTCTGCCTTTTTTCCACTCAGAAATGACAAACTTTATATTGTTCAGTTAAATTGAGATATAAAGTCCGAAATACGACGAAAACTTGCATTTGCGAGGGAAAAAAATCAGAATTGTGAGATAAAATAGGTATAGGCCTAAATGTAAAATGTTATAGGATATAATATTTCATGCTGCAGGGCTAATACAATACGTTCCCTATGAACTGCATATGTGAATATTATGTAGACCTATTGTTTAAATCAAATTTATGTTTTAAAAGCAATCAGCAAGTTCATCCATTAATCTGTCCGTTTAAGCATCTGCGTTCAGCTTCAAACGGCGTCTTTGATGACAGTATTCTATAACATTTTTTTTGCATTCCGATTCTTTCCGGGTTTTACATACTGTCAAGACTTAAAAACAAGTGGGAATACTGAATGTCACGTTACTAATGCATGATTCAATTACATTTCCGTAAACTGTCCCTGGACTCGGTTGGACTCGGCAATTTTTCCAAGTCCGAAAGGCTCGAGTCCGAGTCAAGTCCGAGTAAAAATGCATCCGAGTCCGTGACAAGTCCGAGTCCACTAAAAACTGTACTCGAGACCGGACTAGAGTCTGAGTACAAGTCCGAGTACTCCAACTCTACTACCAAAACAAATCAGTTAAAACAGATAGTTAAAGCTTCAATATTGTGCCAACTGGCATAAGATTTGGTCAAATTGGTGATTACAGTAATTATTGAGGTTTCTGGAATCCCAAACACAAAGAATGTTACATACAGCTCTCAGATGCATATTTAATTAGAACTGATGATGGAGCAAAACTGTGATGCACCAGATATGCACACAGGGGCCTCTAAATCAGATTTCCACAGCATTTGGACTCACTTGTGGCCCAGCTCATGAGCGATAGTGAAGGCCAGGTTGAGTCCGTTGTCCTCCGCCAGCACACACTTCCTCTTGGAGCTACAGGTGCCGCCCAGATAAGCGATTCCTGTGGAGAGAGAGCAAAGCACAGAGTGAGAAGATAACGGACAGACAGGAAACCACAAACCTGACACTTTAATGCTTGAAGCTCATTCAGACTGACTGGAAATTGGTTGTTGCTGTTAATCGCTGTCAGTTTTATTTTACTTTGGCCTCCTCATAACTGGGAGGTTTGCAATTTTGGTTGCGTTTTATGCCAATTTCAGTCATCTGATTCGTCCTGAGGAATAACAACATGACAAAAAAAGAACATTTATCTAGACTAGAGGAAAAAGCAGTGCCATTAAGGAAACAGATATGCCATTCATTTCATATTTGACATTTGGTTTTGTGAAGTATTGATTATTAGTGTTTTTAAGATTTTAAGAATTTTGTAGATTTTTGTGAAAAATGTGTATTGTTAAAATTGCGACATATATATATATATATATATTTATACACTGAACAAAATTATAAACGTAACACTTTTGTTTTAGCCCCCATTTTTCATGAGCTGAACTCAAAGATCTAAGACTTTTTCTATGTACAAAAAAGGCCTATTTCTCTTAAATATTAGTGAGCACTTCTCCTTTGCCGAGATAATCCATCCACCTCACAGGTGTGGCATATCAAGATGCTGATTAGACAGCATGGCCACTCTAAACTCTGCAGCTTTTTTCACACAGCACAATGCCACAAATGTTGCAAGTTTTGAGGGAGCGTGCAATTGGCATGCTGACTGCAGGAATGTCCACCAGAAATCTGCATCTTGATATGCCACACCTGTAAAGTGGATGGATTATCTCAGCAAAGAAGAAGTGTTCACTAACACATATTTAGACAGATTTGTGAACAATATTTGAGAGAAATAGGCCTTTTGTGTACATAGAAAATGTCTTAGATCTTTGAGTTCAGCTCATGAAAAACGTGGGCAAAAACAAAAGTGTTGCGTTTATAATTTTGTTTTGTGTGTATATATATATATATATATATATATATATATATATATATATATATATAGACACACACACACACACACACATACATATATATGATATTAGAAAACATAATATTTCAGTTTTAGGTTTAGTTTTGAAATATAAGTCCCACTCAACTACATTATGTTCATCTTTATAGTAAATAAATGAAATTTAGGCTAAATTTAGACTAAATTTAAAATAAATTTAGGCTAACAAAAAAATCCATCAACCCCACATGCAACTTGCAAAATACATTAGAACACCCTAGCAACCATAAAGCAATACCTGGCAACCACTCACAATACTATAACTTCATGACATTGAGTTTGCACAGATAACAGTCAGACAAGTAACAGTCTGAATATCTTCAGAAAATGTAAAAATCTATACGACAGCACAACCGCTTTTTGTACAAACTGACAGCAAACACATGTCCTGCGAGTCAGGATCTCTCTGATGCCACAGATGTGACATCAGAAAGTCTACGTCACATCACAGACTATCACCTTTCCAGTTTTCTTGTGCAAGCACCTGGTTTGTGTCTGACACTGGACGAAACCCAGACAACCTCACTTAGCCTCTGACTGCCGTGAAGTGAAATCAATAACCAGAGAATCAAATTCAGCCCAGATGCTTGTGTTAAAAAAGCAGAAACGGCACAAAACTCTGTTAAGGATGACTACAGATCAGTTTTGTCCAGCAGAGGTAGTTTTATATGGAATAACACAAGAGGAAATGAGCAGGTTTGATTGTATAAACATATGGCAGGCCACTTTTTTCAGTTTGTGCCATTTTTGCTATACGCATCTCATGCAATTACCACATTGCATTGTCAAAGAAAACTATATGAAGAATATATAAACATATGCAACATTTAGCAGCATTATACATATACATCAGACAGATGTTTTTGGATATTGCAGTGTGTTTCTGTCATTCTCAAAGCATTCCCAAACAATTAGTTTTAATTATCTTTATAGAAAAATAAGTCATTAAAAATGCACACTAACACACTCTTCACTGGCTTGTATGCTTGATAAAAAAAACTGATTGATACTATCAAGATGATTAAAATACTGAACAACAACAGCGTGACTTAAAAGGCCTGTGAGAAAAGAAAAAGGCAAGCAAGCACACAAGCAACACATCTTATTAAAAAACTAGACTAGAAATTATTTCTGGTTTTACATGTTTCACACAGTGGTTCAATAAATATTGTTCTGCGGCAATAAAAAAAGACATCCTGCAATTAAAAAACAAAGAGACATTTGGATGTTCCACTGTAGCTCATAAATCATTGGTTTTTTTTTTTGTTTGTTTTATGGTCACGATGTTTGATGACTGATGCTGGAAACAATTGCAATGTACTGTAACATGAGGAAAAACAAATGAACTGTGCTTTATCATTCTCCAATCTACAGTGTAGAAATACTCTGAAAACAAAACACATCATAGCTGATCCGTGTATGGAGACTAAGCTGAAACCCCAGGTCAATTAAAGCTGTAATATCATATTAGCAATATTGATGACTTGATGATTTGCTTGTGTCAGGATGGTTTTTTCATTTTTACACATGGAGCTGAGGTCTAAAACACATGTCGGAAAATAATGGGCTGTGCCATTTTTACACTGACAGGAATTGTATGATGGAAATATTATTTTCCTTGAATGCCATATAAAAAGAACAGCAGGTTGATTGGAAAACAGATGTTGTCCTAAATTCCTCCACTTCCATTCTAAACCTCCATTTCTTCTCTCTTTGTTTTTTGTTTTTTTACAGCCATGCATACTTAGAGAAGAGCTGCAATTATATCGGCTACATCTGTCATGGGTTGATTTACAGTCTGAGGTCAGATGAGTTCAAGTTTCTGTAAGCAAGTCTCTGCAATCGCTCTGTGCCGTTATTTTTATAGCTTGCTGTGAGTTGATGGAATGTAATCCATAATGTGTAATGACCGTCTGGATGGGTGAAGTAGACATGACAGACAGGTAGGCTTAATACGGTACACCTTCACTGCAACTGAATGGAAATGAGAGCTCAGCAAATTGTTTAAGCCTTTCTTTGTATTCCATAGAAAAAAAATAACAGCAATCGGATTTGGAATGACATGAAGGCAAATAAATGATGATCCAGGATTGAATAGAACTCAATTGAGGTTGAAATGGAACTGAACTGTGCATTTATTTATTATTGAATTTCTCATTTTAATTGTATTTAATTATTAGTCGAAAGATGATAGAATTTAAGATAGTGAATTTATGTAGGTATAATTATTTGTACTGAATAAATTGCACTGAGATTCTGAAATTTAGCTGAATTTAACAGAAATTCAAAAGAAATTTGCTGTTAGAATGATAAATAAAACAATGAAACGACAGATGGACAGACAGACAGATGAACGGATAGATAGATAGATAGATAGATAGATAGATAGATAGATAGATAGATAGATGGATGAACAGATAGACGCATAGACAGATGGACAGATGATAGATAGGTGACAGACAAACGGATGGATGGATGGACAGATGGACAAATGAACGGACAGATAGACAGAAAGACAGACAGACAGACAGACAGACAGACAGATAGATAGATCGATAGATGGATGAATAGATAGACGCATAGACAGATGGACAGATGATAGATAGGTGACAGACAAACAGATGGATGGATGGACAGACGGACAAATGAACGGACAGACAGACAGATAGATAGATAGATAGATAGATAGATAGATAGATAGATAGATAGATAGATAGATAGATAGATAGATAGATAGATAGATAGATGGATGAACAGATAGACGCATAGACAGATGGACAGATGATAGATAGGTGACAGACAAACGGATGGATAGACAGACAGACAGACAGACAGACAGATAGATAGATGACAGATGGACAAATGGACAGATGAATGGAGAGACAGGCAGATACATAATTGACAGACGGACAGACAGATAGATAGACTGACAGACGAACGGATGGACAGATAGATCGATGACAGATGAACAGATAGACAGACAGACAGATAGATAGATAGATAGATAGATAGATAGATAGATAGATAGATAGATAGATAGATAGATAGATAGATAGATAGATAGATAGATAGATAGATAGATGACAGACGGATGGACTGGCGGACAGACAGACAGAAGAACAGATAGATGAACTGACGGATGGCCAGACGGATGGACAGATAGTTGACAGACAAACAGATGGATGGATGGACAGACAGACGAACGGACAGATACATAGTTGACTGACAGAAGAATAGATGAACAGATAGATACATAGATAGACAGACAGACAGACGATAGATGACAGACAGATGGATAGACGGACACTCAGTGCTTGCCAAAGGCCCCACAGCTCATGGTCCAGCCAGACTGACTCAGAAAGACAAGCCTAAATACACATAGAGCCGGGAGATATTTTGCCAATTATTTATCTAGGGTTAATTTGCCGTTAGCACATGGAGAGTGCTTTGCATTCACAAGTTGAGCCCTTTCGTGACGAGAGAAGAACAGCAAATCTACCAGCTCAGCAGCCTGGGCGGCCTGGCTGAACGCGGACAAATGCTTTGTTATTAGTTACAGTCAGCTGCTTTAAACACCTCCAGTGACCACATCAATGTCAAAGACAGCCATCGCATGCAGGACGCTCTCTCCACTGTCTTTTATCTATCTGTGTATATTTATGTCTCACTATATACTGTATATATCAATGCTGCAGTAGGACCACCTGTGTCAGGGTGTTATTCAATTTTCAATGCGCTCCTTCTCATTTCCTGTTTCCAACAGCAGGCCGAGAGACGTTCAGCTGCTTTGAGTTAAAACACAAAAATGTGAGACAACAAACATGCAAACAAATATCAACAGTCTGAATTTCAACCAGAGTTTTTCCTTGAAAGCTCCCTGAAAAACAAGGAAAAAAGTCAAATGAGATCTTTTAAACAACTCAATTGTTTATTCTAGTTTTTTTAATATCTTAGTTGTTCCTCCAGGCCAAGTTTGGTTGCCAACCTAAAGTCAACAAGAAATTACATTTGTGCACATTTGACTATTTAAAATACTACTTATATTTACTTATTACTCTTTTTATGTAATACATTTTAAATACTATTTTCATTAAATGCTATTTCTGTTTTTTTTCATTTTCTTATTAAATATTTTATTACTTTATTTTAATAATCAATACAAATTTCTCCTCAAATGTTTAATGACAAACACACAACGCATTTTCTATTATATCTCGACAGTTTCTTTACAGTAAAATAATTAAATAAAATAAATTAATACACTCAGCTATTAAACAGGTATGTACTATTATGTTAAATACACAAACTATACTTTATAAAATAAATAAACTATATATACATATATTTTTTTTTACATTTAATATGGTTTAATATGTGTCAGAAAGTTTTGAGATTTTGAATATCGAAATCACAAAGTATGTAAAATAGAAATTTTTCCCAAGCAAGCAAAACTATGTCTAGAATTTTCTTGAAGTTAATGAACTGTTTTCCATGATACACTCCATTTAAAGCTTCAGTTTTACAGTCCCACACTGAACCATCCCTCTCAAGACCTTAACTGGCCCACAGAAAACAGGAAACGGCATGTTGAACCTACTGTGCAGAAGGGCTTATAAAACCATAGAGATGATTCACAGAACTGAACAACAGGATCGTTTTCATATTATCCAGAACACCACGCTTTACTATTCTTTACATAACCCATATATACATACACTGAACAAAATTATAAATGCAACACTTTTGTTTTTGCCCCCATTTATCATGAGCTGAACTCAAAGATCTAAGACATTTTCTATGTACTCAAAAGGCCTATTTCTCTCAAATATTGTTCACAAATCTGTCTAATGCTGCGTTCAAGTCCTCCTGGGACGTTCGTACTTACGAGTTGACAAGTCATCATTACGACTTCAGGTGCGTTCAAGTCACTTTGGTCAGAACAAGATGGCGATTTATCTTTTCTACATAAAATTCAACAATTTTTTAAACTACATTTACAAAATGACGACTGAAGAATGTGCATCATTGTGCTTTTGCATTTTTCTGTTTTTATTCAGTTTATGAAGGTGATGTGAACTGCATCATTATATATTCTATGGTAATCATACAATAATATAATATTTAGTATGTGTAACTTATACAGTTTTACTGTACATTACAAAAAATAATCATTTTATTCATTTCAACAAATGTACCGTCAATACAGAAGCTGCTTATCTATTGTTTTTGGCTGCATCCATTGCATCTGGCACGTTTTTTTCACTGACATGCCCCCAACTTGGAAACTCTGGGCTTATAGAAAATTTTGAGTTTCCCACTCATAATAACGACTTTGTGGTGGCGTTCATGTGCATTCAACTCGTAAATACGATCTAACCAACATGACTTCAACGCACCATCAATCTGTGTTAGTGAGCACTTCTCCTTTGCCGAGATAATCCATCCACCTCACAGGTGTGGCATATCAAGATGCTGATTAGACAGTGTGATTATTGCACAGGCTGGCCACAATAAAAGGCCACTCTAAAATGTGCAGTTTTATCACACAGCACAATGCCACAGATGTTGCAAGTTTTGAGGGAGCGTGCAGTTGGCATGCTGACTGCAGGAATGTCCACCAGAGCTGTTGCCCGTGAAATGAATGTTCATTTCTCTACCATAAACCATCTCAAAGGCGTTTCAGAGAATTTGGCAGTACATCCAACCGACCTCACAACCGCAGACCACGTGTAACCACACCAACCCAGGACCTCCACATCCAGCATCTCCACCGCCAAGATCGTCTGAGACCAGCCACCCGGACAGCTGCTGCAACAATCGGTTTGCATAACCAAAGAATTTCTGCACAAAGTTTCAGAAACCGTCTCAGGGAAGCTCATTTGCATGCTCGTCGTCCTCATCGGGGTCTCGACCTGACTGCAGTTCATAGGCAAATGCTCACATTCGATGGCGTTTGGCACTTTGGAGAGGTGTTCTCTTCACGGATGAATCCCGGTTTTCACTGTACAGGGCAGATGGCAGACAGCGTGTATGGCCTTGTGTAGATGAGCGGCTTGCTGATGTCAACATTGTGGATTGAGTGGCCCATGTAGCAGTGAGGTTAAGGTATGGGCAGGTTAAGGTATGCCCCCCCACCCCCCCAATGCAGTAAAACTGCACATTTTAGAATGACCTTTTATTGTGGCCAGCCTAAGGCACACATCCAATCAGCATCTTGATATGCCACACCTGTGAGGTGGATGAATTATCTCGGCAAAGGAGAAGTGCTCACTAACACAGATTTAGACAGATTTGTGAACAATATTTGAGAGAAATAGGCCTTTTGTGTACATAGAAAAAGTCTTAGATCTTTGAGTTCAGCTCATGCAAAATGGGAGCAAAAAAAAAAGTGTTGCATTTATAATTTTGTTCAGTGTATAAACCAGAAGTGCAGAACAGAGCAACGGAAAAAGAGGTTTTAGATTCAGGGTGTTTCTTGTGGCCTCCAGCTAAATGTGTGCATTACAGTAGCGACAGACCATGCTTTAAAGTTCAGCTCACTGTTGTGGTGCTTCATTGAAGCAAATATCAATAAACACAGTAAAGTGGGCCGGTTGAAATAGGAGCTACTTATTATGACTAAACATCCCACATCCGAGTCAGGACACGATGGAAATCCCAAAACACTGAGGGTTTTTATGTCCAAGACAAAAGGTCAACTCTTAAAACTATGAGACCTCTACACAGGGAGGTAAAACTGTTGTGATTTATTTGATCAACTTTTGCACATAGCCTCATATTTAGTAATAGTGATCAGAACAAACTACTAAGCCAAAATGTGAGATCATAATAGCAAAATTTTGTTGATTTTGTGGAGACTGCATATTGTCAATAAAACAGGGTTTCTGCAGATTTTATGAAGCTAAATTTAAGACCTATTTCAGACCTAGAAAAGAAACCTTAAATAATTAATAGAAGGGAATGTGAGTCTTCAAGATTTTATTCATTTAAAGAGCTTTTTCAACAGAAACTGATAAACATGTCAAAATGGAATAACAGACAAAACAAACGTGCCAATCTCCGACTGAGGTACGGTTTCCCTCTTGTATCGGTCTTGTGGGGCAGCTGTAAAAGTTAAACCCCTCGTATCAGATCCCACTTGAGTTGTGGACCATTGCTCAGGGCGAAGAACTTGAAGAAACAGAGACTTCAAAAGCCAGGAAGTGAATCTGAGATGGGAGACGTTAAGCCTGAGGTATGAGCTTATCCCTTCTCAATCAAACCCTATCTCAATAGGATCCTTGTACATCAGCTGAAAAGAGAGGAGCTCCATTTAAACACAGACCTCTGCTCCGAATGATCTCCAGGACGAGGCGTCTCCGCTCCTCCTACCTGAATGGATGGGGAAATTCCTCTCGTTTAATAATTACAACCTTTAAACGAGTTCAAAGGGTAATTCCAGACGGTTAGGTGTGCATTTAAATGGAACGGGAGGAAATGCAGCCAACATGTGTTTTCATTAAACTATTCCACTATTATCTTTTTTAAGGAATATATCTGTTGCTGTAATCTCATGAGCACATTTGGCCCATTTATGAAGGTAAATAATGGGAAAAAACAGGCGTTCTGGCATTAGAAGTAGAGTTTTTGCCATTTAAATGAATAAATCACAGTCCGCAATGGATAATTTCCAGTATTGCATAATCTAGAGGGAAGGGTTTCCTTAAGGTTGACCTATTTTTTCTAAACTGCTTCACTTAACTGAAAGTCCTTTACCTAATTTGGTTTTCCAGATCAACAATGACCAGCATTTTAAAAATCGTGTAAATCTCACATTATGCCATATTATCACCAAATCTGGGATTTAATCTTTTTGTCAACTTGTTTTCTTTCAATTAGCACAGGTTGTGTTTTTGTAGGCCTCATTGATTTGAGTTTATGCACCTCAGTTTCTGAGTGAAAAAGCCATTATTTGTAAACAATTTTGGCAATATTCACTTAAAAACTGAGGAGCATAAGGTCTGATCAGTAAGGCCTACGATCATTCAGCTCCAAAAAGAAATACAAAAGCTGTGCAAACTAAAAGAAAAAAAATTGATAAAATGATTAAATCCAATACAGTTGAAGTCAAAAGTTTGCATATACCTTGCAGAAAATTAGATTTCTATTTCTATTTTACAAAATTAGAGGGATCATACATAATGCATGATACTTTTAATTTAGTACTGACCTGGGTAAGATATGTCACATAAAAGATGTTTACATATAGTCCACACGAAAAAATATTAGTGAATTCAAAAGTTTACATTCCCTTGATTCTTAATACTGTGTTGTTACCCGAAACAATGATGAACAGCTGTTTTTTTGTTTGTTTGTTTGTTTGTTTGTTTAGCAATAATTGTTCATGAGTCACTTGTTTGTCCAGAACAGTTAAACTGCCCGCTGTTCTTCAGAAAAATCCTTCAGGTTTTACTTCTGATTTTATGTTTTTTGAACGCTTTTTTTAATCAATGATTCACTGACCAATTCATAAAAAGATTCTTACTTTGTTTTTAATGAATCAGCCATTTTGAATCGACTGAATAAATGACAGTGACTCAGTCATTAAGACAGTGGCTTACTGCCACCTACTGGCAATTTTAGTCTCACATTTAAAAGTGTCACATTAATTTCATAATAGCATTTATGCAATTTGAAAATGCAGTGTAAATGTGTGCAGGAGCTCCTTAAATATATGTGTAAGCTACAGAGCCTTGTGTGTTTAATTATAAATGTTTTTTTTTTTTTTTTTAAATAAGCCACTTAACCAATATAACTTTTAAACATTTTATTTGAAGGACATCTGGGCTAAGCCCCGGATATCCACTCACGCTAGAACCGCCCCTGCTGCCTACCCTGTTAAAAACACCACCATATGCTGGTTAGGTATGTTTTGAAGCATGGTAGCTGGTTTAAGCTGGTTCTTAGTTGGTCATGATCTGGTTTAAGCTGGTACTAAGTAACTAGCTCCTGCTCCGGACCAGCTTAAACCAGCTGCCATGCCTCAAAACATACCTAACCAACATACACTGTTGTTTTCAACAGGGTAGACAAAGTTACTTTGTGCTTTCTTTTTTGTAAAAATGTGCATATCTTAAATTACACGGTTGAAACATCTGCGAAAAGCTTAGGGTTAAAAGATTAATGTGGTTTAAGTTAAAGGATCAGTTCACTTTCAGAACAAAAATCTACACATAACAGATAACGTACTCACCCCCTTGTCATCCACGATCTTCATGTCTTTCTGTCTTCAGTCGTAAAGAAATTATGATTTTTGAGGAAAACATTTCAGGATTTCTCTCCATATAATGGACTATAGTGCCCTTGAGTTTGAACTTCCAAAATGCAGTTTAAATGGAGCTTCAAAGGGCTTTAAACACTCCCAACGAGGAAGAAGGGTCTTATCTAGTGAAATGTTCTGTAATTTTCTAAACAAATTGACAGTTTATATACTTTTTAAGCTCAAATGCTTTGTCTCGTCTCAATTCGGGTCTATACAGTTAGGGTATGTCGAAAAACTCCCATATTGTTTGCGTCTTCAACTTCAAAATCATCCTACAATGCTGTTTTACCTTTTTTTGTAAAGGGTGTTTAATATTCTTTGCATGTTCACTTTGTAAACACTGGGTTGGAACTTTCTGAAGTTGGGGAAGAAAACGAGACGGGAGTTTTTCGACATCCTAACTGTATTGACCTGGATCACACAGACTATACATGCGCATCACAGAGATGAGACAAGACAAGCATTTGAGGTTAAAAAAATATATAAATTGAACTTGTTTCGAAAGTAATGGATTGCTTCGCTAGATAAGACCCTTCTTCATCAGCTGGGATCATTTAGATGCATTTTGGAAGTTCAAATTTGGGGGCACAATAGAAGAGAGAAATCCTGAAATGTTTACGTCAACATAAAAAAGTCTTTACGACTGAAGAAAGAAAGACATGAACATCTTGGATGACAAGGGGGTGAGTAAATTATCTTTAAATTTTGTTCTGAAAGTGAACTAATCCTTTAAAGTGATATAAAACGCTTTCGTTTTTGGAACTAAATCTGCTTAACCTGTTGAAAACACCACCATTTGCTGGGTAGGTATGTTTTGAAGCATGGCAGCTGTTTGAGCTGGTTTGTGCTGGTCCTTCATTGGTCATTATCTAGTTTAAGCTGGTCCTAAGCAACTACCTCCTGCTCTGGACCAGCTCAAACCAGCTGCCATGCTTCAAAACCTACCTAACCTAATACGCTGTTTTTTTGTTTTGTTTTTTCAACATGGTAGACAAAGTTACTTCCCTGACAAGCTTCAAGCGACAGCTTAAAACTCATCTCTTTCAACTCTATTTGCTGTTACCATAAAAAAAAAAATTAATCTCTTTATTCCTTCCCTTTCTAGCTTGTACTTGTCTGAAGCACCACTTGAAATCTGGTATTATAGCACTGCCTGTGTCTGTTTGTCTCCTTAAGAAGAATCGCTCTATGTTCTCCCAACTGTATGTCGCTTTGGACAAAAGCGTCTGCCAAATGCCTAAATGTAAATGTACTTTGTGCTTTCTTTTATTCTTGCTGATTTAACAAAAATGTGCATATCTTAAATTACACGGTTGAAACGTCTGCAAAAAGCTTAGGGTTAAAAGGTTAATGTGGTTTAAGTTAAATGCGTCTCTCATTCTAAACATTTTAAAATGCGAATGTATCCCGTTGCAAAATTGCAAACAGTTTGAAACATATTTCCTAAGATGCGAGCATCTGTTTTCCTATGGCTGACAGGGCACAAAGTGGGTTAAAGTTGATATCAGTGAGGTCATTGCTTTCATCACTGGCGCCGTAATCCCAAATGCTCTCATTTGATGGATACTCACCAGACTTTACATGGTTTCTCTACCCCTACTACCAATGGACTCGAGACCATATACAGTCAAATAACTATAGAATTGCATCATGCGAGTGTTAAATCAGAAACAAAGATGCGGAGCAGAAATAGAAAGTCTGCTTATCTTACGTGTCCTGACACGGAGGCCTTCGCTTGGCTGCCTCCACAGACTGCAGGTTTTTTCACGGTTGATGTCAATGCTCCCCGAAGGAACTGGGCCACCCGTACAGAGAGACGTCCGCTTAAACTCATCATTCTAGGGATGCCATTCCCAGTCGCTGTATAATAGCAGCACTGTGACCAAATGATTTCCATCATGCCGGAACAATTACGGCCCGCTCCGATTGTCTGGAACTGAACAAGCGGTCTCGAGGTGGCTTCTGCAATCCGTTCTGGATGCGACGGCGGTCTCGTGGTATGCAGATGCTAAAGAAAAGCGTGACACCGCTGAGTGTGTTTGGAAACTCTAGAACGGACGAATTTTCACCTTTACGCGTTTAACAGAATCTTAGACTCAACAGCATGGCGTGTCGAAACTTTGAGATGCACCATGTGACTTACACTCCAAGGCTTTGTTCCAAATCCTTCATTGTCATCATTGTGTTTCCAATGCAAAAGCTGTTGTATAAGGTAGGCAGCATGACTACAAAGGTGTCTAACTGACCATCTTTTGGCCAAATTCAGGCAGGATTTCATGCATCTTTCACAGAGAACACAATTTCATAATGCAAGCTCTGAATAAATTGCTTTCTTTCAAATATGTCTTATTTCAGCACAATTCAAGTTAACACGTGCATTTAGTTCTATTAAATTTCTATTAAATTCTTTTAACACCTTTTATTAAATTTGACTGATGGTTCTGTTCTGTGTGCTTTTGTTCAAAAAATTAATAATTTAGAATATAGAAAATACAGAGTCAACTATAGTAACATTACACAAAGGACAAATATTTGTCTTCTCTTAAGAAGGAACTTGTGCTAACAATTTAACTATGAAAATTGTAATCAGAAAAATGTCTGTCAAAGGAGAAAGATGCTTTTCGATATGGTGTAGTTACAGCATCCACCAGCAGGGGCAAACTGAGCCATGCTACCTAGATAGAACTTGCCTTTTAAGACACTTTTTTGGTTAAAATGGTTAAAATTCGGTTAAAATGTGTTTTGCCTTTCTCATTTGCAGAAAATCAATCCCAAAATGCACTTTATTGAATTTAGCAAACTCTATTTATTGTATTTATGTATTTATTAATAATTTTTCCAAATCACTTATGTACTCTAATCACTCAAAAGTTTGGGGTCAGATTTTTTATGTTTTTTAAAACTAATGAAAACTTTCTCTCTTGCTCACCAAGCCTGCATTTATTTGATCCAAAGTAAAGTAAAAAAAAAAAAAAAAAAAGTAAAAAAAATCATAATAATAATAATAATAATAAAATATATATATATATATAATATATAATATATATATATATATATATATATATATATATATATATTAAAATAATTGTTTTCTATTTGAATGTATTTTAAAATGTAATTTATTCCTGTGATTTCAAAGCCAAATTTTTAGCATCATTACTCCAGTCACATGATTCTTTAAAAATCATTCTAATATTCTAATTTGGTGCTCAGAAAACATTTATTATTATTATTTTTGGACTTTTTTCAAGTTTCTTGAGCAGCAAATCAGCATATTAGAATGATTTCTGAAGGATTATGTAACTAAAGACTTGTAATGATGCTGAAAATTTAGCTTTGATCACAGAAATAAATTAAATTTTAAAATATGTTCAAATAGAAAACTGTTATTTTAAATAGTAAAAATATTTCACAATTTTACTGTTTTTGCTGTACTTTGGATCAAATAAATGCACTATTGGTGAGCAGAAGAGGCTTCTTTAAAAAAACATAAAAATTTTACTTTTGACTAGTAGTATATATTCACAGAGACAACAGTTATTTTTAAATTGTAATTTCTTTTTTCATAATATTATTAAATAAATGCAGCCTTGGTGAGCATAAGAGACTGCTTTCAAAATTAAAAACTCTTGAACGGTAGTGTATGAGGTTTCATTTCTAATAGGTTGCTGCCTTATTAGACTGCTACCTTTCTAAAGAGCAGAAAAACACTGCTGACTAGCTTTTGGAACACAGCTCAAGAGCAGATCACAGTTCAGTGTTCATTCCCCAGGGTATGCTGGGATACGAGTGAATATGAGTCACCTGGCTCTGCTCGTGAACGGCAGGAATCCAAGGGGTCAAGACAGGGGAAGTGACACGACTATTTTCAAACGCCCCACATGGAGAAATGCGCGAGCGGCAGGTGGCCAGGACTCACGGATCGCCAGAGGATCTGAGATCTGTTCTGAGTTTGGGAGAAATCAAAGTTCTGATGACGAACACTTTGGATTAGAAAAATCTCGGACTGACGTTCTCAAGACCCAAAGGCATGTTTATGTTATTCGACAAACATTCATCTCTTGTTTCGTGTTTCTCCATCAGTGACTGAATACTGATGGGATAATGTCAGAATGCTTAATGGGCCATATCGAAAAGCTCAACAGATTTACCAAGAAGAAATTTATGAGGATGACCTAAAGAACTTTAACACATAAACTAGTCATTTTATATTATTTTTGACCTTTTCTAAGGAAATTGTGAGCATTGCTTACCCACAATAATCCCGTTGACATGATTGTAACATGTTATTAGGGTGATGTTATGGAATAAATAAGCCATTCCATTTCCATTGATGTATGGTTTGTTAGGACAGGACAATATTGGGCAGAAATACAACTATTTGAAAATCTGGGTTAAAGTTGTCCAAACAAAGTTCTTAGCAAAATATTACTAATCAAAATTTAGACAAAAACTAATCAGTTTTGTGGATTTTTACCGATTACAAGAAATATTGCATTTTGGGGTATGTGTTTATGTCTGGATCATATTTCACCTCTAAAATCAAAAGAAAATGTTTATAAAAAATGTCGAACCCAAAAATGTTTTAAAATAATAATTTTAATAATAATAATAATAATAATAATAAAAAATTTCAAAATAAAAAAATAACAAATAAGTGAACACCCTAAAAATCTAAAGAAAATTAGCATTAAAAAGTACTAGAACATAAACGTATGTTGCTAAAAATATATATAATAATACTTTTATACTAAAAGTATAAATACTGAAGTTTTTCACTAAAACACTTTTAATTATTGCGAAATTTTACAAGACAGTTTAAAGATTTTTTACAGACTGCAAATAAAAATAAATGAACACTCGTAATATATAATAATGCTTTAATTCTAAAATAAATAATTCATAAATATTCAAATATTTCATTAAAATACTTTTCATTATTGCGAGATTTTACAAGACAGTTTGAAGATTTTTTACAGACTGCAAGAATTTATAAAAATAAATAAATAAATAAAAATAAATGAACACTCGTAATATATAATAATGCTTTAATTCTAAAATAAATAATTCATAAATATTCAAGTATTTCATTAAAATACTTTTGTTTCGAGATTTTACAAGACAATTTAGTGAATTTTTACAGATCACAAGAAATATAGCATTTTTGAGATATGTTTATGTACGGGTCATATTTCATCTCAATAATTAATAGAAATGGTGCATAAAAATGTAGAACGTCCAGGTTACGTCTGTAACCATGGTTCCCCTAAGGGAACGAGACGCTGCGTCGAAACGCTTGGGGAACGCCCCCGGCGAGCCACCGTACTGAAGCGTGTGTAGAACCAAACCAATGAGGAAGTGCCACGTCATGAGCGGGATGACGTAGTCGATCAGGAAGCATAAGACACGCCGGCAACACGCTCACTTTAGCTTGACGCGAAGCGAGCGTGTGTAGGGGTGTCAGGAGTATGGCACGTAGACGCAGCGTCTCGTTCCCTTAGGGGAACCATGGTTACAGACGTAACCTGGACGTTCCCCGTCAGTCCACTTCGAGCTGCGTCGAAACGCTTGGGGAACGAGAATACCCACTGCGCCATACGAGTGAGCCCACCCCTACCTGAGTGTGTGTTAGGTCAGGAGGAGAGGACTCGAGAACCTGGAGTAATTGGAAGGTCCAAGTTATAAAAACGAACAAATGTGTGCGGAGAGGACCAGCCCGCCGCATCACAGATGTCGCTCAAGGCCACACCCAAGAAAAGGGCTTTAGAGGCCGCCATACTCCGGGTCGAATGTGCCCGGACCCCCAGAGGAGACCGGAGGCCCGAGGACTCATAGGCAAGTGAGATGGCCTCGACCACCCACCTGCTTATGGTCTGCTTGGTGGCCGGAGTGCCCTTCTTCGGACCACCAAAGCACACAAAGAGCTGATCTGCATTACGCCACAGGGAAGTGCTGTGGACGTATGTGTCCAGTGCTCGAACTGGACACAACAGATTGAGACGCTCCTGACCCGCCTCCTGAAAGGGGGGAGGGCAAAAGGCCTGAAGCACAATGGGACCTGGCACGGAAGTAGGCACCTTAGGAACATACCCCGGCCTGGGGTAGAGGAACGCCCTAACCATACCGGGAGCGAACTCAAGGCATGACACGGCGAGCGCCTGAAGGTCTCCCACCCGCTTGAGGGAGGAGATGGCGAGGAGGAACACAGTCTTAAGTGTCAGGAACTTGACTGGGACCTCCTCGATAGGTTCGAAGGGAGCTCCGCAGAGGCCCTCCAGAACCACTGCCAGGTCCCACGAGGGCACCTTAGTGCGTTGTGCTGGCCTCAGCCTGAGAGCACCACGGAGGAAGCGGATAACAAGGGGGTGTTTCCCAATAGATAGACCACCCTGAAAGGCGTGGAAAGCACTCAAGGCCGCCACGTACACCTTCAGAGTGGAAGGGGCTAGCCCCGCGGCAAACCGGTCCTGCAAAAATTCCAGAACTGTACCAATCGGGCAGTTAACTGGATCCTGCGTCCGCTGACCGCACCAAGAAGTGAAGAGTCTCCACTTCAAGGCATACAGCTTCCTCGTGGAGGGAGCTCTGGATTGGAGGATGGTCTCAACAACCTCAGCTGAGAGACCGGAAGCTATGAGGTGTGCCCCCTCAGAGGCCACGCCCACAGCTTCCACAACTCCGGGCGGGGGTGCACAATGGTGCCCCCTGCCTGAGAGAGGAGGTCCCTCCTGAGCGGAATCTCGAAGGGAGAGCCGTCTAGGAGGGCCACCAGGTCCGAGAACCAAACTCGGGCCGGCCAGAACGGGGCTACCAGGAGTAGACTGACCCCGTCCTGACGTACTCTCTCCAGAACTCCCGGGAGCAGAGCAATCGGGGGGAAAGCATACAGCCGCAGCCTCGGCCATGGCTGTACCATAGCATCCAGCCCCAGTGGAGCTGGATGCGTGAGGGAAAACCAAAGTGGGCAGTGCGTCGTGTCCTGAGACGCAAACAGATCCACTTCTGCTAGGCCGAATTCCCTCCATAGGAGCTCCACCGAATGTGGGTGGAGTCTCCATTCCCCGGGCCTCAGCCCCTGTCTCGACAGGATGTCCGCTCCCCGATTGAGATGCCCAGGAATGAAGGTCGCTCTCAGTGAGAGGAACTTCCCCTGGGCCCAGAGGAGGATCTGGTGTGCCAGCCTGAAAAGGGGGCGCGACCTCAGACCCCCCTGCCGGTTGATATAGGAGACCACCGATGTGTTGTCTGTGCGGACAAGCACGTGATGTCCCCTGAGGTCTGGAAGGAAATGTTTCAAAGCACGAAACACCGCCAACATCTCCAGGCAATTCCAAAATCAGCCAGTCGTCGATATAATTGAGTATGCGGATGCCCTGGAGTCGAAGAGGAGCCAGGGCAGCATCCACACACTTGGTGAAAGTGCGGGGAGAGAGTGATAGGCCGAAAGGAAGAACCCGATATTGGTAGGCTTCGCCCCCGAAAGCAAACCTCAGGAACTTCCTGTGACGAGGAAGGATGGATATGTGGAAGTATGCGTCCTTCAGATCGATAGTGACAAACCAGTCCTCGGACCTGATCTGTGTAACGATCTGAGAAATAGTGAGCATCTTGAACCGAAGCCGTTTGATGGCGCGGTTCAAAAGACGCAGATCTATAATGGGACGCAACCCCCCATCCTTCTTCGGAACAATGAAGTAGCGGCTGTAGAACCCAAGTTCCCTCTCGAGAGGAGGAACCACCTCGATGGCTTCCTTCCTTAGGAGAGTAGCTACTTCTTGTTCTAGCACCAGAGCCTGCTGGGGGGCCACCAGAGTGTGGAGGACCCCCGAAAACCGGGGTGGACGCAACCCAAACTGGATTGCATACCCCTGTTCTATTATCCGCAGAACCCATGATGAGACGTTCGGCAGAAGCTTCCACGCTGCCAGAAAGTCTACTAAGGGAACCAGCCGCTCGAGGCTGGTCTCTGGTGTAATAGGAGTTGGAAGGACCAACCCCTCGGGGTGGGTCCCTCCTGGGGGGAGCGAGCATCCCCGTGCCGTACCGAGACCGGGCGGCAGCTGGGTAGCCCGTTCGCGGGAGCTCGTTGAGCCCTGAAACACACGAGGTGGCAGGGACTGCAACAACACTCCCCGAGAGCGCTGAGGTAGAAGGGGTACCGTATACTGAGGTAAGCACCCTTCTACCCCAGTGGGGGCTGCTCTCGAGCCCAAAGCGCCAATAGCGTCAGGGCCTTTTTGTCTGGGCCTTCTTAGACTGAAGGACGGTCCTCAGATCCGTCTTCTGACGAGAAGGCCCAGACCCAGAGCGTCGTCCCGCCCCCTGGTCTTTCTTAGGGGGGGCGCGAGTAGCGACGCTCTGCCTCTGTTGTTGGCGGTATGAGGAGCTGGACGGCCGGGGCTGCTCCCGCTCAGCAGCCCCGGGGACCTGGCGCCGAGGGAGGAAGCGCTGGAAAGCCGCCGCTTGCTTTTTCGCCTCCTGAAACCTCTCGACGACAGTATTTACTGCGTCGCCGAAGAGGCCAGAAGGCGAAAGCGGGGCGTCCAGCAGGAAGAACCTGTCCTTATCTTCCATAGTGGACAGGTTCAACCACAGATGCCTCTCCGTAGCCACAAGGGCAGACATAGAGCGGCCGATAGCACGGGCCGTCTCTTTAGTGGCACGGAGAGACAGATCTGTGGCCCGACGCAGTTCAGCAACTGTCGGATTCCCTTTCCTCCCCAGCATCCAGGTCCTTAAGCAGGTCAGCCTGATATGCCTGCAACACCGCCATGGTGTGCAAGCAAGCTCCAGCCTGACCTGCCGCCGTATAAGCTTTTCCCACCAAGGAAGATGTTTGTTTGAGAGCCTTGGTGGGAAGCTTAGGGGCCTTCAGAGACGATGCCGAAGCAGGGGAGAGATAGCTCGCAAGCGTCTGCTCCACTGCTGGCATCGCCCCATATCCCCTCTCGCTCAGCCCCGACACATTAGAATATGTAGATACATCGGGGCTGAAAATGCGAGAGGAATATGGTTTTCCCCACGACCTAGACACCTCGGTGTGAAGGTCGGGGAAAAACGGAAGACCCCTCCGTGAAGGTTGCGATCGTACACGCAGGAACCGCTCGTCCAATTTACTCTTTGGACGAACGTCCTGCTTCTCGGACGGCCAATCCAGATTTAATTTTGAGACCGCCCGAGTTACAACCTCCACGAGCTCCTCATATGCCAAAGACTGTGGTGGCGAGCTCACAGTCTCTTCTGTGTCGACGCTCATCACGTCAACCTCCTCAGAGGAAGACAGATGAAGCGCCGGGTCCTCTCTCGGGGGGGAAGAAACCGCAGCGCGGGCTTCCGAACCCTGAGAGGGGACCGTGGATCTAGCGGTTAAGGACTGAGATAAGGACGAGCCCGTCTCAGATCCTTCCACTAAATCCACCTGCGAGCCCCACGAGAGCAGTCTACGCTGGGCCTCGGCCGCAGCGGGACCGCTGCCCGCGGGAGCTCGCACCTGACCGCCCTCATCAAAGACGGCCAGGCGGGAGCGGAGCACGCGGAGCGGGAGAAGCTCGCAATCGTGACAGTCAGCCCGCTCGAGGGCTAACTGTGCATGCTCCGCACCCAAACAAACGACGCACAGATCGTGTGTGTCCTCGCCTGCAATGTAACGCGGGCAGGGAGGAACACAACGTCTGAAACGCCGTTCGCTCGCCACTTTACTTTTACACTTAGACATTACACAGTTTTGTTTGGCTGGCTAACAGAGTTTTGTTTAAACTGAAGCACACACACACACAACAGACACGCTCGCTGAAGAGCAAAAGCTAAAGTGAGCGTGTTGCCGGCGTGTCTTATGCTTCCTGATCGACTACGTCATCCCGCTCATGACGTGGCACTTCCTCATTGGTTTGGTTCTACACACGCTTCAGTACGGTGGCTCGCCGGGGGCGTTCCCCAAGCGTTTCGACGCAGCTCGAAGTGGACTGACGGGGAACCTAAAAATATGTTTAAAAAAAAATAATATCATAAAATAAATAACAATAAATGAACACTCGTGAAATCAAAAGAAAATTTGCATTAAAAAGTACTAGAATCTAAACGTATGCTCCTAAAAAAAATTATAATAATGCTTTAATTCTAAAAGCATAAATATTCAAGTATTTTGTTAAAATACTTTTGTTTTGAGATTTTACAAGACAATTTTGTGGATTTTTACTGATTGCAAGAAATATTGCATTTTTGAGGTGTGTGTGTGTGTTGATGTCCAGGTCATATTTCTTAAAATCTTAAAAATTAAAATAAATTTGGCATTACATTTTTTTTTTTTTAGAAACAAAGAAATATTGCATTGATCGCTTTGAAAATACTGAAGCATTTTTACTTTAGAACCTAACTAAAGTCCTAAAATAATACATGTACAAACTGGTTATTTTTATGTGTTTTAAAGAAAATAAGTTTAATAAGCTTACATTTGTTGACATGACTGTAGCTCATTCTGGGTGGTTATTAGGATGATGCTATGCGGTTGGTCCTAAAATGACTGTAACAGATGTTCTTTTTTTGGCTTAACAAGACTTGTAGATATTTCAAGGATTTATAATACAATTTTGTGGTCTGTAATCTTTTCACAGACTGCAAGAGATATTCCATTGAATTTCTGAGGAATTTGTTTGTGGTTATACATTCCCACGAAGTAACTATGAGAAGAATTCAGCAAAGAAAAAGAGCGGTTCAGCTAGACTCACCAACTGTGTCACAAGGCTCATCTTTGTGGACGCAAAAATCTGTTCTGGAGAGACAAAACAAGACAAGAGAGAAACAGAGGCGGTATTAGATGACAGGAATTGTCCAACACAGCAATGAGATTAAAAAGAAAGCAAATGGAGACTCCTTTTTTAGATTTTGCTCATGTTAATCTTACATTTGTCTCCTAGAGTTTCAAAAAACTCAACATTTCTTCCATGCACAAGTGAATCTATGCTATTTACTCTATAGGCACTTGTGTATTATTTATTTATCAGAGAAATAAACTAACCAGATTCAAAACAACAAAAACAAACTTTATAGGCAACACAGCAAATAGTCTTTAGTAAACAAGGAGAAAAAAGCCTGAGAAGCTGCAGTATATCCGTGAAACAAAAGGGTCCTTCTGAAAATGTTTTGTTTTGTTGTGTTTGTTTGGATGCCTGTTGCCTGAACCTGACCTCTAAGAGTGCATTGTGGGAAAACCACAGCGCTGTTGCTGTAACTATGCAATCCTTTCCCCTATGTGGCGTTCCTTCATCGCTTTAAGGAGTAACACTTCAAAACAACAGTAAATTAATCAAATACAGCTCATTTCCTGCTCCACTCTTGTTTACATGAGGAGTGAACCAGTCACAATGCTCAAGAGAAGTTACAACAGCAAGACAGGAGTGGCATGAACTCAGTATGACACCAAAACCTCAGACAGCGACGGCAGTCAAGCGATTCTGTGACTCCTGATGTATAAAACCACTAACTAGCATTCAAGACTGACACTCAAACACACGGGTGAATGGCACAATGCCTGTCAAAATGTCTGGGTTATATTTTACCCCAAAATACCCCAAGACATGATGCATTAGGATTAGGTTTTTTTTTGTTTTGTTTGTTTGTTTGTTTGTATGTTTAAAATAACTACAATAAAATAAATTAGAAAATGTAACTTTTTTCAAATGTAGAACCTAAAAACATTCCTTAAATAAATACAAAAAAAGCTAAATAATAATAATAATAATAATAATAATAATAAAAAAAATCACAACAAAATAAGTTGTAAAAGTAAAATAGATTTTGTATAATCCAAAATATTTCACTCCAAAAATTGATAATTAGACCTAAAAATGTTCCTAAAATAAATTTTAAATGAAATATAATAAAATAAACGTTCTACTGTATGAACTAAAAATGTTGCTAAAATAAATAAAAAAGAACAAGAAATCACAACAAAAAGTTAAATAGATTTTATATAAATTTTGATATAAAATAAAATAAAATAAAATATTTCACTCCAAAACTTTTTTCAAATGTAGAACCTTGAAACGTTCCTAAAAACAAAATTTTAATAATAATAATAATAATAATAATAATAATATATATATATATATATATATATATATTATTTTTATTTATATATATATATATATATATATATATAAAATTCACCCCAAAAATCGATCAAATTTTGGTCAATTAGACATCTGTCAAATGTAGAAATGTTCCTAAAATAACTATAAATAAATATATATATATATATATATATATATATATATATAAACTGGACATTTTTCAAATGAAAAATAATAACTAAAAAATCACAACAAAAAGTTAAATTATAAATACACACAATACTGTTGAAAAGTTTCATTAAAAAAAACTAAGCAAAACACACAAAAAACAGTTTTAGCCATAAATATCCATAAAGATTTTTAAAATAATTAAATGAAAAACACATTTAAACAAATAGAAATATTTTGTCGCTGTTAAAATAATACAAAATAAAATAATAAAAAGCTAAATTATTATTAATTTATATTAAATAAAAGAAAACTGTATTTTCTATCCACTTACCCTAACCCTACCCCTCAGACAAAACTTTCTGCATTTTTAGATTTTCAAAAATCTTTATTCTGCATGATTTATAAGCTGTTTTCCTCATGGAGACCAAAACAATGCCCCCACAAGGTCAAAAGGTACTGGTATTACTATTCTTGTTTTGTCCCCATAACGCGCACACACACAAATCTGAGCCTTCTGAGTGTATCAGACAATCTTCTTTTTCAGATACCTCCTGATTTGTCTAGATTTTGTTTGCCAGATAGAGTCTGGCCACTACAGCAGGTTAACGTAAGCGCTCTGAGAATTATGTCAGAGCCCTATGGAACAAACAGAGAGCGTCTGAAGGCCAGGGCTGGGTGTGAAATGGCAAACAGATGCTTCAGAAGGGGCCTTTTTCCCACGCAGCCATCTGATGACTGAGCAAGGTGCTGACAGCTTCACGTCAGCATCTGGGAACGAATCAATGTGAAGTTACACGACACATATATCAGGGCTCGGGGTGTCTGCGGAGGAGTGCAGACAGCAGAAGAGGGCAGAGAGAGACGGCGAGAAACAGAAAGAAACTAATGCAAACACCAAACAACACTTGATGTCTGGATATCGTCCAGACTCGCTTGCATTCACCCCCTCACTTCCCGACTGGCCTGAATTCAAACAGATTCGTCCCCACATTACAAGCAGAAAGCATATCTACTTCCTACCACCAAAGGAAACCCATCTGACATCCAAGAAGATCTAAGAGACTTTGTGTTTCTGCTTTCTCCCCTTACGAAAAAGAAGTGTATTCAACTGTTAGTATACTTCTTTTAAACTAAAAAATAGGAAAGCATACTTCCAGTATACTTTTTATGTACTTCTCAGAAATGTGCTTTATATACTTCTCAGAAATATACTTAACATGACATTTAAGTATACTTGACTTTTATATAGAAAAAGTCTAAGTATATTTGAGCTATACTTGTGCTCTGAGAATCCGTGTTTTCATAGTTATACGCTGTAGTTGCCGCAGGTTGTTTTTCATGTCCGTAGGTTAAAGCGACCCTAATAACATAATATTTAGCTCCTGGAATGCTAATTTTACCAAGGGAACCCTGCCAAAAAAAACTTGTATTTTACCCCCCGAACACAATTTTTAATTGGGGACCCCCCTCAAAACGCGATTGGGTTACTTTCGGGCTAGTTTTAAATAGCGTTTGGGCAGGTTTTGTTGTGAAAACCTGGCAACCTTGATTGCACATCTCCTGTACAGAATTTCCAAAACACAAGTGAAGAAGAAACCGAAACAACAGATGCTTCCACATGTAATTCAATCGTCAGACATAAAACAGCCTCAAAACCACAAATATGTAAAACTATGTAATGTTATGGAATAAAATGATGACTCATGAAGAGGTAATAATGACTGTCAAGTTTTGGGGTGTTCATCAACTTCAAGTCTTTTTTTTTTTAGCTTTTTGCTCAAAATGTTATTAATTTATTTTTTATTTATAAAACTTACCCACATTCAAGTGTTTATAAAAAAAAGAATGCATGAAGCTAGAAAAAAACGTTTTTGTTTATAAGCAGATACCCCATTCTTTCTTTTGTTCTTTTGCATGTTCAGATATTCATATAACAAAATATATATACAAATTAATACCAAAATAGGGACATAGCAGTATACATTTACATCACTTTACATCATACTTTACATCAAGTATGATGTAAAGTTCATTTAAAGAAAACTTACAAATATACTTAAAGTGTAAAACTACTAAACTAGTAGTTTACTGAGACTATACTTCAAAGTCTACAAAAAATACATAAAAAGTATTTTTTTGTAAGTTAACGTTTAGTATACTTGCAGTACAAACTGAAAACATAAATGTAAACTAGTTGTGTACTCAAAGGTTACTACTGTTATACTTAAAATATACTTAAAAGTACACTTTTATAGACTAGAAAATGGGCCAATTTAGTATTGAAATGGTACACTTAAAAGTATACTACTAGTACACTGATATTTGTATACTTACTACATAAAGTATACTTGAACCACCCTCTGGCCCTCTTCGTTTAGGAGTCACACACTGAAACTTTTTTTTCAGGAAAATCAATGCAATCAATTTTTATTCAATAATATTTTTTGAACATTATTTAGAAATTTGAGGAGATTTTATGATACTATGCAATATTTATAAAATTTGAATTATCTATTTTTTTCCATTGGAATTAATATATATGTTTGTATTTAATTATTTATATATTATTTTTCAATAAAAGCAACATTTCATATTAAAATAGAGTAAAGGCATTTAAAATTGTGCCATTGGTGGCATTAAAAAATTAAAAAGTGTGTAATGTCATTTATTCCATGGAATGTCTGGATACTGGATTCTGATTGGCTGGCAGGTATGCATTAAAATCGTTTAATGCACAGGTAGTTCCAAGTCAGTTTAATCACCGTTCTATATTAATGCGCTGCTTTAACTGATGCACGCAACCACACACTGAGAGAGAGAGAGAGAGATCGTATTGTGCTGCGCACATATAAACTTGTTGTCAGGGCTTCCTCTCGATTCATATTAATCAAATAGCCTGGATAATAGATCGCTACATAATATTCCTCAGCAACGAGATGGTAAGACCGCTGTTTTTGAATTAATTCGTTGTTTGTAGAGAGAGACGCACAGACGCGCAGCAGGCAGGTAAAACGCACATACAACTGTCATCTCTCCCTTTCTCCTTCTCTCTCTGTCTTTCTCTCGATCAATCGATAAGTAATTGAAATAAATGCTGTAATTCGTTCAAATAAATGTGATTTATCATTATTTCATGTGTCTGATTTGAATCGGGCAGAATGATAGAGCTGATGAGCTAACTGACGAAAATAACCGTCATTTTTACCCATTCAGTCAAATCTTGCGCTGCAAAGAGCAATACTAGTTGTAACGTGTCTATAAATTTGCAAATAACCATGGAATAAGCGGGATAATCAACGGCTTGCCGTGCATTAAAGGATTTTAATGCACTTCGCGGAGGCAACCACCCTCCGCTTCGCGTCGGGCGGTTATTAGCCTCCACGTCGTGCATTAAAATCCTTTAATGCACGGCAAACCGTTGATTATCCCTTACGTAACCTACTGTATAGCTCCCTATATACATATATGCAGAGTCTTTTGGATTCCCATTATTTTTTTGTTAGACAGTTTTTTCATTTTATTAGGTTTTGCATTTAGAAATATATTTAGACATTCTAAAAGACTAATTTGTCCAATTTTTAGATATTTTTGGTTAGATAAATATCAAGTTTTGTATTATGATTACAACCAAAAACCAGGCCTGTTGCAGTCTTAGCAGTTCATCTATCTCTCTCTCTCCCTCTGTGTGCGTGTACGTGGGTGTCAATTTTGCACTCTTGATATTTTAGAGTGTCAACCCTTGATTGCTGTACACTTTTATTCTGCACAGTGGCTGATTTGTAGTTTGTATCACCAAAAGATTCTCAGAGTTTTCGTTTTTTTTTGTATTTTCCATTAATTTCCTATATCTGTTATTTTTGACTGTGAAGAAGTCAAGTGTGACTTTTTTTTTTTGGACCCTTTAAAATATCTGATTCATGTCCATGATTTTTTTGTGTGTTCACATTGCTAATGTGACAAAAGTCACCAAGTGTCATCTCATTCCGATAAAGCTACGATTTTTTACATTTTAAAATATAAACATTTTGACCGATGAGGGCCAGAGGGTATACTTAATCAAATAAACTTGAAGTATACTTCTTTTTAGTAAGGGTAGGCAACTGAATCCTTCAATTAGCGGTCGACATTGCAGATTGAAAAGCATTCCTGAGTCTAAAGCAACCACGTCCGATGCCTTTAAATCTGCTAGCAACAAAGAGTTAAAGATGTCTGCTGTGCTTCCTCTTGTAATTGTCTTTGGCAGGACTAAACTCTGGGGAGGCAGTGGCTGCAGCCTCAGAGCCTGTAATTTGACTTTACCAAAACCATTTTTGCGCTTAAACAATGACTAACAGGTGAGGAGGAGAGACAGAAAACTAGATATTTCTGCTGTGGTTTTAAACATGGAATTGTTAACAAATAACAAGCAGGGATTGTGGGGAGTAACGCACTAAAAGCAGCCACATCACAGACTTTACCGCATTACTCAACTCTTGCTGAAAATTATCACAGCTTCTGCTACATTTACACTTTTATTCAATGTGACTTGCAATGCATTCAAGGTTTACATTATATCATATTTTTCAAGCAGCATTTAGTGTTCATTTATTTGTTTAACTATGTCAGTACAGTATACATTTTTGTAGTTAAAATAAATTTGAAATATATCCTAAATATATGTTGCAAACAGCTATGCTCAATTAAATATATTTTTGGAATAGTAAATATATTTAGTTTCAACCTCTATTTATATAAAATATATTTATGGTTTATATTTGTGCTGCCAAATATATATATATATATATATATATATATATATATATATATATTGGAACCTGTGATTATTTTTTTCAGGATTCTTTGATGAATAATAGGTTAAAAAGAACAGCATTTATTCAAAATATAAATCTTTTCTAACAATGTAAATCTATGCTATCACTTTTTATTAATTTAACACATCCTTGGTGAATAAAAGTTATAATTCTTTTCAAAAAAAAAAGAAAGAATTAAAATGTACTGACTCCACACTTTTGAACCTTAGTGTATAAGATTTCTATTTTAAATAAATGCTGTTCTTTTTAACTTTTTATTCATCAAACAATCCTGAAAAAAGTATCAAAGGTTCCAATAAAATATTAAGCAACACAACTGTTTTTAGCACTGATAATAAATCAGTGAATTAGAATGATTTCTGAAGGATCATGTGACACTGAATACTGGAGTAATGATGTTGAAAAATTTAGCTTTGATCACTGATTTTTTTAATTACTATTTTTATATATATATATATATATATTCAAAAATATACAAAAAAAGGCTGAAATATGTTGGTGGAAATATAATAAATATATTTTCACAAAATATATTTTTTTTGTATATTTTGAAAAATCTAAAAAAAAATATTCTAAAATATCGTCATAAAGGTCTTCCATCAAAATAAAAGTTTGGTTTAACTTGAAGAAACTGTGACAGAAATATATTATTTACCAGAACTTATTTACCAGAAAATTTTAAATACACAACACAGTATTTTTAAAAACTTAAAAATTAAAAAACTAAAATAATAATAATAATAAATTAAAAATAAAATCAATTAATTAGAGAATAATAATAATTCTAAGAATAATAATTTAATAAAAGCATTAAAATGTAATCCAGAAAATTAATGGAAAAAATTTGATAAATACAAAACTGAATTTGTGGAAAAAAAAAACACACACACAAAATGTATTTCATAGGGCCTTAAAATGCAATTGTTTCATTATTTTAATTAATTAGGCATGCTTTTTTATCAATATTTTTTTATTTAAATATTAAAACAGAGTCTAGAAAAATGAAAACGGAAAAACAAAATCCAGAAAATGCTCTCATTTTAGAAATAAATAATCTTATATCCAAGTTATATATGTGACCCTGGACCACAAAACCTTAAGTCTTAAGTAGCACAGATATATTTGTAGCAATAGCCAAAAATATACTATATGGGTCAAAATTAGTAATTTTTTTTTTCGTTTATGCCAAAAATCATTAGGATATTAAGTAAAGATCATGTTCCATGAAGATTTAGTAATTTTCCTACCTTAAATATATCAAAACTTAATTTTTGATTAGTAATATGCATTGCTACGAACTTCATTTGGACAACTTTAAAGGCGATTTTCTCAATATTTCGATATGTTTTTGCATCTGTCCAGTTTGACAATATTTCGTTCTGCAACATAATTAATCATAATTTTGAAATCTGTTGTCATAGGATTAGGTCTAAACAACATGGAGTGATTGCATCAACTCTGTCAGAGCTTTGTAATTGGCTCAAACAAACCTGAAATCTGTTAATAATAGAGTACAGCTTTGTTCACACAGCATTCAGTCCATGTTATTGCATCTTAATCATTTCAACAACAGATTCTGTTCACACATGACCTTTAAATGCAGTCAAAAGGCCTAACGTTATTAGCTTTTGCTAGTAGTTTATAATGTAGCTAACTATGTTTTTAAAAGAGCAGGCTGACTGTAGTGTACTTTAAATTATGAGCAGGTTGTAGTTTGGAAAGTTTTTTCCCCAAGTAGTTTCCCCAACATTGGAGGTCAACTAAAACATCAGAGGAAAAAGAAGAAAAAATCCAATAGGCCTTTGGAACTAACAAAGAGGTTGTTGTTTACTAAACGTCAGACAGCTAAGATTAATGTCTCTTGTTTCGAGTTTGCAGCCATCAAACGTTTTCACCATACGTGCTCTGCGACGTGTCACTTTGGCTGCCTGATGTCCTTCTATTCCAAAGGGTTTTTGATGTGGGCTTCTGGTTTCCCTTCTAGTTCTTTCACAGCTTAAGTGAATGTGACACACAGCTGGGTGCTGAAGACAGATCCTGCTCAGCGACAAGCGGCTGGGAAGGGATACCGTCAGGAGTGCTGATTTCCATTAGCGCTGACGTGCGTGGAGGATGTGACCCACCACCCTGTCCCAATTGTCGCAAAAGCGTCCAAAAGAAAGCATTTCTGACCTCATCCTGTATAATAGGAGCGAACGCTGCGTTCCATTCGACTCTCAAAGTCAGAATTTCCAACTTCCTACTTGGAAAGGCGCAACAGAAAGTCAGACTTCCAATTTGGAAACTCGTGCGGAAATCTAGAGGTGCCAACATTACATAACAATCAGGCCTGTTTAGTAAAATGCTTGCAGAGACTGCCGTGTAAAACATGGTAAATGATCATCTCAATATTTCATGGCATCATTTCATCTTTGCAATTTGGTGGCTAAGAGACATATACAGAGTTCTGGCATGAAACTCTAGAATGCAGTCCGATGGGTCTAACTCAATCTGACAACATGACATCATAATCACATGCCACAGCCGACTGGTTCACTCCTGTATCAGTAGCCAATGAGCTCACTGCTAAACATTCAAATATATGACTAGTGCTAGATGTAGCAGTTTGCAGCATGCTTCAGAAAGCCTCCACTTTCCCCACCTGTATAGATCTGCTACGAGGTGATTTATATATGCTATGGGGGTTATTCATGTTATATGTGAAGCAGCAGTATTTCTAACATGCTTACAGCAGCATCTATCTATCTATCTATCTATCTATCTATCTATCTACCTATCTATCGTTCTATCATTTAATCGGCAATTGCGAGTTTATATCATGCAATTCTAAAAGAAAAAAGTGATATAAACTTGCAATTGCGTGATATAAAGTCAGAATTATGAAGTACAAATTTGCAAATTCAACTTTTTTTTTCTCTCAGAATTGCGTGATATAAACTCACAATTGTGAGTTATAATGTCAGAATTGTGAGATATAAACTCATAATCCTGAAAAATTAAGTCAGAATTGTGATATGAACTCGCAATTGTGTTAATAAAGTCAGAATTCCGAGATATAAATTCTCAATTTCAACTTTTTTTTTTACTCTCAGAATTTGCGTGATATTAACTCACAATACCAAGAAATTAAGTCAGAATTGCGTGATATAAACTTGCAATTGTGTGTTATAAAGTCAGAATTACAAGATATATATTTGCAATTTCTATTTTTTTCTCTTAGAATTGCGTGATATAAACTCACAATTGTGTGTTAGAATGTCAGAATTGTGAGATATCAACTTGCAATTCTGAGAAATTAAGTCAGAATTTTGTGATATAAACTTGCAATTGTGTGTTATAAAGTCAGAATCACAAGATATAAATTTGCAATTTCTACCTTTTTTCTCAGAATTGCGTGATAAACTCGCAAATGCAAGTTAGAAAGTCAGAATTGCGCAATATAAATTCGCAATTTAGATTTTTTTCTTTCAGAATTGTTTGATATAAACTCACAATTGTGTTATAAAGTCAGAATTGTGAGATATAAACTCATAATCCTGAAAAGTTAAGTCAGAATTGTGATATAAACTCGCAATTGTGTTAATAAAGTCAGAATTACGAGATATAAATTGTCAATTCCAACTTTTTTTGATATCAACTTTTTTGATATTAACTTGCGTGATATTAACTCATAATACTGAGAAATTAAGTCAGAATTACGAGATATAAACTCGCAATTTCAACTTTTTTTTTCTCAGAATTGCGTGATATAAACGCGCAATTGTGTTATAATGTCAGAATGTGATATATTAACTCGCAATTTTGAGAAAATAAGTCAGAATTGCGTGATATAAACTCACAATTACGATATATTCACAAAATTCGCAATTTTGACTTTTTTCCTCAGAATTGCATGATAAACTCGCAATAGCAAATCAGAAAGTCAGAATTGGGTGACATAAATTCGCAGTTTAGATTTTTTTCTTTCAGAATTGCATGATATAAACTCACAATTATGTGTTATAAAGTCAGAATTGTGAGATATAATTTCGCAAGTTTGACTTTTTTCTCAGAATTGCGTAATATAAACTTGCGTGATATAGACTTTCTCAGAATTGTGAATCATATCGGTCTTCTTTTCCCCTCAAAATTGGGCTTTATAACTTGCAATTAGAGCTGTAATCGGGCCTTAAAAGTTAAGCCCGACCCGGCCCGAGCCCGACAGATTTCGGCCTGAGCCTGACAAGTACATTTTGATTGACAGCTTTTTAAAAGCCCAAACCCGTTTACAGCCCGACATTATTCAAATGTGTACACGCACACAGCTTTTGTCAAGATTGAGTCATTTATACATGTTTAACATAATTTATTCATGAATAACGTAGGCTATTAGCCACTTGGAAGTTGGAAAAAAAAATTATTCATCCTCTGTAACATTGTAACATCTCAGCACTCTAAATATGCCTAGACATACACTTAGCCTATAAATAGAATAGGAAAATATTTAATCCACCACTGTAGATATCTTCAGCGCGGTCCTGCGCTCACTGATGGTGCGTCCACAGCACTGAACATCCTTTTACCGCTGCTGCCACTGGCATGGATGCATAGTTTCTGGTGCAACCAAAACGTAATCGCCAGTGGCAAGCCTCCGTTTCACATCCTCAGCATCCATTTTTATATCACAATTCTAACTTCATGCAATTCTGAGATACAACCTCACAATTCTGAAATTCTCAGAATTGGAATGTTATACAGTGCCTCACAATTCTGAGAAAAAAGTCAGAATTGTGAGATAAAAAAAAGTCGCAATAACATTTTTTGGTGGAATCAGGCTTCCGTAACAGACTGTAGTGTATGGTGTAATGCTAATCATAATAACCTTCTGACTTCTTGCAGCTGTAAACCACAAAAACAGTGCAGTACATGGGTACAGTAATTCTGTCCCTGGTGCTGGGACTCTACTTGAAACAGCTCTTTAAAAGCATAGATCGGACAGTAATGCTTTTATGACGCATCTCAGCGAAGGCCTAAATGAGTTTAAGCTCTCAGAAGAGCGGTGAAAAGCATGGTGTGAATGTGGCCATAGAAGCATTAAGAAGATAATCTTTCTTCAGTCAGCAAGTGCCGCGGGAACCCGGGACGAGTCACTGACAGCTCCAACAAAGCTGTGAGAGGGGAAACCGAGGCACACCTTGTCAGGCCTTAATTTGCTTTGATGCATTCCCGCTGCCCCGAGCCATCTTGGCATGCAAGCTGAGACAGATGTTGCTCCTGTGCGCCGCATCCTTATAGAGAGCTGCTTTTGTACGCCGGCGGAGATCATATTTAACCCAGCGCAGGGGGAACAAAGGCCCTCTCTGTGTGCGCTGGCTCTCCCTGCGAGCTCCTCGGGCCTGGGATGACAGATAGTATCTGACAGGCTCACATGAGTCGTTTTAACAAAAGGATTTTCATTTTCTTTACTTTTTTTGATTCTGAAAATTACAGTACGCTAATAAAGCCTAATCCCGCGCCGGGAATGCCGTGTTTTGGCTGGCGCTAGTAATCTGTTGTCGTGAAAAGATGAAGATTGGGAGCAAACCTGTTTCGCTGACAGAAGGATTATTAGGTTCTATCACAGCTCAGATACTGGCGGGTTCAAATTGTGTTGGATCTCAATAAAAGGGATGTAAAAAGGTTAAATCTGTCTTAAGCAGCCAAGGGCTGAAAGATACAGAACTTCAAAGGACATGTGTGACAAAACGAAAGACGTAAAACAGAGAGACGGCGATGGGGAATGAAATCTGTGCAGATGTGATGGGCCAAAACAGTATTTGGAAACAGAAGTAACACTTTACAAAAAATAAAATAAAATCTTGAAAGGATTAGTTCACTCCAGGACTAAAATTTCCTGATAAATTACTCTCCCCTGTGTCATCCAAGATGTTCATTTCTTTCTTTCTTCAGTCGAAAAGAAATTAAGGTTTTTAAGGAAAACATTCCAGGATTTTTCTCCATATAGTGGACTTCAATGGGAAGCTGCGGGTGGAAGGTCCAAATTGCAGTTTCAATGCAGCTTCAAAGGGTTCTATACAATCCCAGCTGAGGAATAAGGGTCTTATCTATTTGGAAAGGTCAAGTGTAATGTAGGCGGAAATACCGACCCAGTGTTTACAAAGTGAATGTGCAAAGAAAGTCAAACTTTCTTTTAAATGTCAAGTTGGAGGAGAAAATGATTTTCGCCCCAGGCCTACCTTTTTGAACTGTAGTACACAGATGAAGAACCATGCGTGAACTTTCCAACGTGATTACGCAATGTGTAAAGTCACGCATGTGCATCGCAGACTTAGTGCAAGATGAGCATTTGTGGTCAAAAAGTATATACATTTTTATTTTTTTTTAGAAAGTGACATATCTTTTCACTATATAAGACCCTTATAGACCCTTCCGTTCTGACTAAAAAAGCAGGATATTCTTACCTCCGTCAGCATAGTAAAGCACAATCGCTTTCTGTTTTATTTTGATAAACACGACACAATATAATTCATAAAAAAAAAAAATTAAACAGGGTTCCCACTCTAAGCCAAATGCTAAATTCCCTGTATTTCCCTGACTTCCACGGACTAAAAAGCTGAATTTCCATGACCTATAATGAAGGGAGTGTAAAAACGTAAGGGATTTTTATTCGAAATGTGACGTTTCCATCACTCGTTTCAGATGCGATATTTCAAAATGCGCATAAAAACAGGGTGATGGAAACTAGGGATGCCACTCAATATAATACTTAATATAATATCGAACAGTTCAGTATGACATCCACGGTTTAATACCTGCTCATGAATTGTGTTTTTTTTTTGGTTTTGCATTTAAATCATTTCCTTGTTTCATTCCTCTCGGAATTTGCTGTGTGTGTGCCCATGATTTCACTTGCTGAGTTGAGGAAATGCTTCCCCGCTTATATTTTTAAAAAGCAACGCACGCAGACCATCTTCCTTTCTAATGACATGCCTTTCATAAGCCTTTCTAACCTGTTCTCCAACAAAAGAGTTATATAAAAACATTACAACTTGTTTTTAATTCACAACATCAGTCGAGTGTTTGAAATAACTTTCTTATGTGATCTGATGTGGCTTCGTATCACAGAATGAGGCAGACAATATATTTTGTACTCATATTCTATGTATGTCGATTAGCAATGTCTTACAAATACACTTAATCATTATAAAAATACACGTGGTGGCTTGAAGAATACAGATAAACCATATATTATTGCAGACGAGTGTTTATTGTCCTTACATTTCATCATTCAAAACTTTTAATGTTATGCCTTGTTTTTATTCGCTTACAGCGACGCCTTTATCTATATTAGAGATTTCCTGGCTGGAATGGAACCGTGGTTAAAAACCGAGGTACGTATTGAACCGTGGACTAACTGTATTGTTGCATCCCCTAATGGAAACATAACTACTGTGAAAAGTGTTTATTCCTCTGCTGTTATCTAGCCCTCTGAAGCTGAACTGAAATGGCATTTTGGACCTTCAGCCCATTGGTCTCCATTGCTGTCCACTATATGGAGAAAAATCCTGTAATGTTTTCCTCTAAAACCTTCATTTCTTTTCGACTGAAGAAAGAAAGACATGAACATCTTGGATGACATGGTGGTGAGTAAATGATCAGGGTATTTTTATTCTGGAGTGAACTAATCCTTTAACTAACTTACTTCATCATTTTTGGTCAATGTCTTTTAATCAGCTGATGTTTTGGTCATTATTAGTGTACACTGGAGTGGCTCATTATAATAACTATGTATGAACAAGAGCCACTAACATTTGACAACCATAAAGTGTTACATGTTAAAGTGTTATATAATATATACAATTATTATATATGTTTGCCAATCGAAGCATGATTGATAAGTACCTGGTAACAAGCACAGCCACGTCCACAGGAGGAGGATCGTCTCTGCTTCCAGGAACGTGATTGTTTCCCAGGTATCGTGCGCCATATTCCTCGTGCTGCCAGTGACAGAAGCTCTCCAGGGCTTTTTCTCCATGATGACCCACCTTTAGCTTTTCCTAAGAAACACATTGGACAATTAGAATGTGATTTACAGACCAAGGTGCATCAAAATTTTAAATCCCACTTCCTAAATCCCACTACTTCCCACTTTATTTGTAAAAATGTCTGTAGTAACATGTTCGTCTGCGGTCATTTAAACACAATTAGAGTAATGCAGCATTGTTTTTTTCCATTAAAACAGTGAGACATAATGAACAGGCTGTAATTCTGTCCTACACAGCCATTTTCTAATTTTCTTTAGCCGCAAATTAAATATAACATCAGCTTTCAGTGATAAATTGTTTACGCTATACTAGTCAGTGGATTTTACTTTAAAGACCTTATAAAATTGACTAGGACAGTACTTCCCACTGAAACAGTAATTGGGGCACACAAATCAAATTTGGGTTTCATGATTTGCTGCTTTGCGGCTTGCTTGTTATTGTATTGTTTTATTGGACAAAGGTTTGTACAGGGTTTTTGGGATTTTTTTTTTATTCAGCAAGGATGCAATAAATTGACCAAAAGTTAAGGGGAAAAAATCTGTTTCAACACTGCAAAAAAATGCTTTTCTTACTTAGAATTTTTTATCTTGTTTCCAGCCAAAATATATAAAAATCTTAAAGCAAGAAAGACTTTCTAGACAGGCAAAAATTATTGTCTTGTTTTCAGAAAAAAAGAAGTCATAATTAAGTGAGTTTTAGCTTGAAACAATCTAAATAATCTGCCAAAGGGGTAAGCAAAATAATCTTATTTCAAGCAGAAAACTAGATTATTTTGCTTACCCCATTGGCAGATTATTTTGATTGTTTCAAGCTAAAACTCTCATAATTTAACATAAAATAACTTATTTTTCCTGAAAACAAGACAATAAGTTTTGCTTGTCTAGAAAATCCTTCTTGATTTAAGAATTTTTAGATATTTTGGCTGGAAACAAGACAAAAAAAAACTTTTTTTGCAGTGAAATAAATGCTGTTCTGAATGAGAATGATTTCTGAAGGACCATGTGACACTGAAGACTGAATAAATGATGCTGAAAATTTAGCTTTGCATCACAGGAATAAATTACATTTTAAAATATTTTCAACTAGAAAACTTTTAAACTGTAATAATATTTCACAATATGAATGCTTTACTGTAATTTTCCTAAATACACTGCAAAAAAGGCTTATCTTACTTTTTGTCTTGTTTCTAGTCAAAATATCTAATAATTCTTAAATTAAGATGCATTTACTAGATAAGCAAAATTACATAAGATATTTGGTCTTGTTTCCGGGAAAAAAAGTACATTTTGCTTAAAACAAGACTAAATATCTTGTCATTTAACTTATCTAGTAAATGCATGTTAATTTACAATTTTTTTTTTTAGATATTTTGTCTAGAAACAAGACAAAAATACTAAGTAAGACAAGCCTTTTTTGCAGTGTAAATACAGCCTTGGTGAGCATAAGAGACTTTTTTCAAAAATATTAAAAAGTCTTACCAACCCCAAACTTTTGAACAGTAGTAAATGTCTCTTTTAGTCAAATTTTAAATGTGTACCTAATAAAAGTCTTGTAGAAGTACACCTGCACAGACAGTTTGCAGTCACAAAACTCCATGTGGTCTTTTATTACTTCATGCACTCCAGCTGACATAAAAGTGGGACTTGTTGATTCATTGATTACACAATGAAATCAACATGGCTTCCAGAACTGCTGGTGTAATGCAGCTAGACTTGAAAACAGTTTATTTCAAGCATCTTCTCTGATTTTATCTTCCTGATATCATTTTTTGTGAGTCTAAAGGCTTTGCCCTGAAGCATCGCTACATATTTACACTAATGGCTATTCAGTGACGTCCTGACATACATCATTTCAGACTTTAGAGAGGTGAGCACTCAAAAAACCTTCTGGCAGACTCTCCGGAGCCTTTGGAGAGAATGAAATCCAGCAATAAAATAAAGGGGAAAACCGGTAGTTAAAACACACACACACACACACACACACTGAGCGAGGATAACATCACAGGTCCTGAGGATAGGAATAAAACAGCAAGGGAGCAGATAAATGGCAGGTTGAGTCTGGATGCTGATCTAGTGTTTTAGTACACTTACTGGACGGGTGTGCAGGAGAACCAACTTTGTGACCCGGATGTGGAGCCTTACTCCCAAACTTTGGTGTTGAAACATGTTATACACCTGTAGAAAGAGAATGGGAGAGGAGAATTAATTTACTGAATAACTATGTAAAATATTCAAAGAAAAAAAAAATCATATTCAGCTTTAAATGTCGTTTTACAGTTGACCGTTTTGACTTAAATTTCACTCAGAATATTTTAAATTGGAAACATTACAGGAACACTCCACTTTTTTTTAAGTGGATTTTCCATCTCCCCTACACTTAAACAGATGAGTTTTACCGTTTTCAAATCCATTCAGCTGATCTCCGGGTCTGGCGGTAGCACTTTTAGCATAGCTTAGCATACATCATTGAATCTTATTAGACCGTTAGCATCTTGTTTAAAAATGACCAAAGAGTTTCGATATTTTTCCTATTTACAGAAAATGAAAAGTTGTGATTTTCCAGGCTGATATGGATAGGAACTATACTCTCATTCCGGCGTAATAATCAGGGAACTTTGCTGTTGTACCATGGGTGCAGCAGGCGCAATGATATTACGCAGCACCTGAAAATAGTCCCCAGCTAGGTAACTTCCAACGTGACCAGCACTAAGCCACTAAGGTAATAGTAAAATAGCTGGGGACTATATTCAAGCGTAATATTACATTGTGCAATATCATTGCGCCTGTGCACCCATGGTACGGCAGCAAAGTTCCTTGATTATTACGCCAGAATAAGAGTATAGTTCCTATCCATATCAGCCAGGAAAATCACAACTTTTAATTTTCTGTCTGTCGTAGTACACGATGTAACTACAGAAGAGTCAGGTTTTAAATAAAAAAAACCTCTTTGGTCATTTTTGAGCGAGATGCTAACGGTCTAATCTGATTCAATGATTTACGTTAAGCTATGCTAAAAGTGCTACCGTCAAACCCGGAGATCGGCTGAATGGATTCAACAAAGGTAAAACTCATCTGTTTAACTCTGAGTTGGAAAATGAGCCTATTTTCAAAAAAAGTGGAGTGTTCCTTTAAGCTTTAGTAGTGCATTTCAGCAGAGTTCAGTAGAATTTTAGACAAAATGGCAAGCTAAAGTGTGTTAATTGCCAAAAGCAATTGTTATCATCTGATGTTAATATCAAAATAGCCCAATATCAGCTGATTCTTTTGGCCTAGCTGATATATTGAGCTATTCAGTAGCATTTCAAAGAAGTGAATAGAGAAACATAAGAGAAAATGCATGCTGTAGACTCTGAGGACAGTGTTTCTGTGGGTTTCATGACTCTGTCTTGTGACTTGCAAATATGAATGCAAAAATTATATTGCAGTTGGTAAGTTTGATTCATTGTTGTGAATAAGTTTGTTAACTGTCAATTTGAATGAATTGATTCAAAACACTGAATCAATGATTCATTTGCATCATGGCTCAAAATAGTTTTATGTTTTTTTTATTTTTAATGAAAAACTGTTTTTCTAAAGTTGTGTACAGTATTTAATTTCATTATACTATTATTACACACTGGGTTCAAAAGTTTGGATCAGTAAGATCCAATGTTTTTAAACAAGTCTTTTCTGTTCATCAAGGCTGCAGTTATTTGATAAAAAAAAATCAGAAAAAATAGCAATATTGTGAAATATTATTGCAGTTTCAAATTGTGGTTTTCTATTTCAATCTACCTTAAAAATAGAATTTATTGCTGAGATGCAAACCTGTATTTTCAGCATCATTACTCCAGTCTTCATTGTCAGTGTCACAAGACCCCTCAGAAATCATTATACATATTTTATAATATGTATTTTTTTTAAACCTGTGATACTTTTTCAGGATTCTTTGATAAATAAAACGTTAAAAAGAACAGCATTTAAAATAGTATTTTCTGTAACAATATACACTATCGTTCAAAGTTCGGGGTCAGTCGTTTTTTTCTTTCTTTCTTTCTTAGTTGGAAACAAAATTATTACTTTTATTCAGCAAGGATGTGTTCAATTGATAACAAGTGTTAGTAAAGACTTGAAAAGATGTCTGTTTAAAATAAATGCTGTACTTTTAAACTTTTTATTCATTAGAGTCCTGAAAAATGCATCACAGATTCCAAAAAAAATATTAAGCAGCACAAGTGTTTCCAACACTGATAATAAAAGTAATAAATCAGCACATTAAAATGATTTCTGAAGGATCATGTGACACAGAAGACTAGATAAATGGCTGATGAAATTTACCATTACATCACAGAAATAAATTATATTAAAAAAGTATATTAAAATAGAATAATGTTATTTTAAATTGCAATAATATTTCATAATATTATGTTTTTTTTTTTCTGTATTTTTTTATCAAATAAATGGACCTTGTGTATGTAAAAGCAGATGTAAAAATATGCAGTATGTAAAAGAAGATCAAATAATCAAGAAAGAAACAGAGTTGTTTGTCATCCTCAGAGATGTAAGCTGTGTGATTCACTATACCATTAAAAACTATTTTACTGACTATTGTAGAATAAAAACCTAGGACAATTCCATGTGGGCTGAAGTTAATGAAGAAGTATAGAGCTGAGCTGAAGGGAGGATTCACATATTGATGAGTAACCAGCATCTGGAGGAGAAGACGCAGATACTGATTTGAATAACAGCACAGTTTTCCACAGCGTTGTCGAACTCGCTTGTGAAGAATGTAAATCTAAGGACCTCAGGGAGGACAAAAGGAGGTGTACTTTCTTACCAAATCACACACATCTGGGCGATTCATTCATTTTTGCATTAATCTTCATATGACTCACCATTGTCATTTGAGATACAGTAGAAAGGGCCATTCTTGAATTGATGCGCTTTGCCTTATTGCAGCAGATGCGGTCAGGTGTTGTTGTCTGGACTGTTGTTCAGATCAATATTCAGTTTTTTTGTACTTTATTACGCAGGCCCGTTTCCACACACTCGCAGCAAACGCAGTGTTTATGAATCTGTTCTCAATGAACAACTTGATAAGAGTGAGGTCATTCACTCTGGGACACGACTGAAATACATAATACAAGACAATTTTTCTTTCTGTCTTCCTTTAAAACACAATCCCACCAGTCTGAAGAACCACAAAAGCTGATAGTTAAAGTAAATATAAAGTCAAAACAGGTCACATTCATTTTTTTATTTTCAAATTCCTTGTGTTATTGTGCATGATTCATGTCAAATATTCTAATTTTTTATATTATAAGTTTTATTATAATATCTATAAATTATATTTTATATATATATATATATATATATATATATATATATATATAAAAATATATATATTTGACAAATTATACACAATAACAACAGGAATTTGTATTCAAAAATGTATGTAAATTATACATACACATATATATATATATATATAAAACAACGAAAAATCCTAAATACTAAATAAATATATTTTTATTATATATAATATATATATATATATATTTTTTTTTTTTTCATATTTTATTTTCAGTTTTGAGAATGTTTTACTAATTTCATGTGCTTTTGTAATTTTTTTATTGATTTTTAGATCCATATAGCTTTTCCATATAGATTTAATTTAGCTGTCAAGGTAACGTCAACATTTTTTTTCAACTAACATTAATATTAACTTTATTTTATTGTTTTATTAAATTCAAGTGTTATATATGCATTTATATATATAATATTTGAAGAAAAAAAAATAAATAATAATAATAAAATAACACCAGGAATTTGTATTTAAAAATTATTGTAAATTATTTATATTTTTATTTATACAAAAATATATATATATTTATGTATGTATGTGTGTGTGTGTGTGTGTGTGTGTGTGTGTATAGTTTTTTTTTTTATTATTAGTTTTTTTTTATTATAGAGCCATATAGCTTTGTATTTATTTATACTTACATTTCATTTTAGTCATCTTAGTACTTCAGCTTATTTTATTTTAGCTACCTGCCAAGGAAACATCTAATTGTTTTCATTTTAATAATAACACTTTAGTAATTTTATGTGCTTTTGTAATTTCCATTTACTTTTATGTAATTTTGTCAATGTATAATTTATCCATTTAGCTTTATGTTTATTTATACTTTAATATATTTTGTAATCTTAGTACTTCAACTTATGTTATTTTATTTAGCTGTCAAGATAACGTCTAATTGTTAATTTTTCATTCAAGTTTTTCAACTAATATTAATTAAAAACAAATTTATTGCTTTATTTCAGCTTTATTTCATTTAACAAACCCAATTTTATTTAAACAAAAATGAAATCATTATTAAATTTTTATAAAAGCAAATCTATTTTTAATTTATTTATTTATTTTTTTTTTAATGTTATGTATTATTTAACTGTCATTTTGTCAATTTATAATTTATCCATTAAGCTTTATATTTATTTATCCTTCAGTTTATTTAGTCATCTAGTAATTCAACTTATTTTATTTCATTTAGCTGCCAAGGCAACATCTAATTGTTAATTTCTTGTTCAAGTTTTTAATCTAATGTTCATTTTTATTTTATTTTCTGCTTTATTTCAATTAACAAACCCAATTTTAATAGTTTTAGTTTTAATTAGCAATAAAAACACTGATCTAAATGTAATTTCTCCACCTCTAATAATCACAAATCTTTACAAATCCAATCTAATTTACAAATCTAACTACTTAACTCCATTCTGAAACAGCCACTTCCAGTTCATACAGCCCAGATTAGTGCTGCACGATACATCGTTTCAGCATCGATATCGCGATGTGCTCATCCGCAATAGTCACATTGCAAGACGTACGATGTTTAGTAGCCTATAGCTACTGATCGTTATATTTATTTATAGGCTACTGATCGTCTTTTCTTTGCTTACACACAGACACCTTGTCTACACCGGACGCGACAGCTGTCGTGTCGCGCTGCATGTGCCGCAGCATCTAAAGTGAAAGTCTGTCTAAACACTGGACGCGACAAAAGCGACTGTTGCATATCATTTGAATTTTGTGTGAGTACACATAAATGGAACGCGGCAGTTTACTTTCGGGTATTTGACGTGCCGCGCCGCATCCAGTGCAGGGAGCATCATTATAATGACTTCTACAGTATTTTGTCGCGCCGCTCGCGTCCAGTGCAGACAGCATCACTGATTATAATGTGTTCTACCGCATTTGGCGCGGCGCGACGCTCGCGCCCGGTGTTGACACGGTGAAAGCCACGCAGATGCATGTGAACACGGAATTCCGTTCACTTTCGCTGCTATTTTATGCCTGAAATGACACATACACGCGAAACTATGTCAAAATACAGGTCTCTGCAAGTATCCTTGTAAACACAGTTGCTTAAGTGAAGATAAACAATTGAGAAAGAAAATGGATGTGTAACAGGTTCACAGCAGTTTAATGTTCCTGAGGCTTTCTGTGTCATGAATGTTAATCAAACAGCAAAACACAGAGAAAAATCACTTTTTAGCTTTGACACAGATTTATTAGATTACATTTATACAGTGAAGAATATGCAGTGCAATTTTATATTTGATTATTCAATTTCTGTACCTGAATACTGTTAGACTATAAAGTGTTTTATTTTATTTGTATCTTTGTTCTATTAACTTTATCCATGTTTGTAATTTGTTTATTTTCAATGCTGATTTACTCAGCTATAAAATCATCCCATTTTTTTTCCAAAGAGCTATTCAAGTAATCTGATGATTTTTTTTATTTTCATATCGCAATATTTATCGCAGAAAAACAAAATATCGCAATGTGAGTTTTTTCCAATATCGTGCAGCCCTAGCCCAGATGGATCAAATCAAATCTCATCAAACATTTTTATTTTATTTAATATCTCATTACACTTCGAAACATCAAATTATGGAAATAAAATGGGTTGTGAACTAGGTCTTTGCCAAGGTCGTACAAAAATAAGGGTAAACTGGATTTTCCACTCTTACAGCAATCAATATTTTACAGGTGCATTTACTTTAAAGAGACTGTACTAAAAAGATTATAACTTTAAATTCTAATTAGATGCCTCCAACATGAGACGCCTCAACTGCTGCTTTCTGTACACAGACAGCACACTAATTTTTGGAACAGAGCCCATGTGATAAAATAGAGGTGTGTGTGTGTCCGAGAGCTGCCGACTCATGAATGTGTCTCTCACAAACAGCACAGCTGCGGTCAGCAGAGCAAATGTTACGCTCACACTCTCTGTCTCTCTGTCCTGTTTTACGAGGCCATTCTCTTTCTTGCCAGGACTAAAGTGTCCAAATGCTCTGTTACGTGCAAAACGTGCAAAATCTGCAGTTCAGGCATATATTTAAACCATTTATCAACAAAAAACAAAATACACGGCAAAGCTTAGGCCAGCGGTTCTCAACCGGTGCATCTGACAGAGTCACAGACAGCAAAGAAAAACAACGCTGAAAGCAAATAACCATATAATCATTTATAGTTAGAAGAGCAAAATAAAAATGCTGATAAGTTGCTGCCAATATCTGTTGCTGTTTGACATCTGTGCCTCAGACTTGACAGTATTTTGTTGCAAATTCATCAGTTGCTAAGCAGAAGCCAAATTAAGCAGATGGCGACACGGACAGGTTGCCTGACATGCCCTCATCTGTACAAATCACGGACGTGAAGCAAAAGAAAACACGGCCCAGACTGAATTAAATCCCGGTTCACACATGCAGCATGAGTAAACATTTGTAACGACCACAATGTGTTTATTTATTATTGGCTGCTGAAAGCATGACACCATCGAAATTCATTTGGAATCCAAAATGTGTGTCATATTTTTGCGCCTTTGCAGTTTTAAGCCTATAAAGAGCGCTGTATCATAGGGCTGCAACAAACGATTATTTTGATAATCGATTAATTTAACGATTATTAGAACGCTTAATTGACTAATCAATTATTTCACTCATTAATCGGTAGACTTTGATTGATTGTTCAGCTTTTAATAATAGTAATTTTAGATGACCTTTCGGATGTATTTAATAACCTTTATAATCTATAATAACATTTATTAACAACGTATTTCAAATTCTCTTTAAACCTCCTTGTATATAATGACAGGCACCTGCAATTCCAGCCAAATTAAAGATGAAGTTGTGTGTGAATTTGCATGTGAGCATCATTAATGACCCCCTGTGTGTAATAAAAAAAGGTCTCTAAAAAATGTCTCTAATTGGCCTGTTTAGCTAAGCTCTCAAAACACTTCTTATTTACTGGTACAGTATTGCATGCTTTGTAGATTACATTTAATAGTTTACACTTTGCAAAAACATTTGCACTTTTTAGTTTTTAAAAGGTAACATTACATTCTTAAAGACTCTTTGCTTACATTTCTTTTCAGGAGCACTAGTGCTCCTACTTAAAAACAAATTAGGAACAGTGACAGAAATGAACCTTCCCATTATACGGTGACATTTGACTCCTTTTCTTTAACCTTTTTTAATGCCATTTTTCTCATTTTATTATTTTACTGTGCCAAAAAAATTTGATTTATAAACGTGTATCAAAATCTTTAATTAAACAATAAATTAAATTAAAATAATAAGATACAATCATGCTGAATAAGTTACCAATCAAATCAACAATTCAGCATCAACAATTCATCTTTGCATGGTACAGAAGAGCTCAAATGTGGCATTATGGAATATTTACAGAATTTTTTACATGACTCAGGGGTGAAATTAATGCATTTTATAATAACAATGTTATGAGCTTATATTTTTCAAACAGTTTCGAAATATAGAAATGTAAATAATTTAAACTACTCAATTTATACTTTATAATTTTTAACTGAAACAGCCAGTAGGTGGCTGTAAGTCAAAGTCTTTGTGACTGAATAATTCACTAAATCGATTCGTTCAAAAGCACAGTTTCATTCATAAATGAAACAGCGCTGTGTCAAATGCGCAGAGGCTCAACTGTGGCTATGTTTGGAACTATTTTTGTTGATAAAATAGTGTACAATCAGACAACAGTGTTCCTAAAATGTAAGTCACTTAATATTAACTTTTGTATCAAATCAAAAATTTATAAAACTGTTGTGTAAATTCAGTTTCACATTTGCAAACTTCCATTATTATCATTAAAACGCGATCTCACAAACGTGCATTTTAATTTGAATTTTAAGCTCTCTACACTGCACACTGAATCTATTATCTATTATCTATTTGCATCGTCTCTACATTTTGTTTGTTATAATGAATGGTAAAAACTACAGTCTGCTTTCAAGAGTTGTGTTGTGAGGAGCAGGACGCGCAATGATATAGAAGCATTTCTATTGGCTGCAGTCTGCAGGTATTATGGCAAAAGGTATCATTGCGCAGCGAACTATAGACACAATCCACATATCCCGCTGCATTTTTAGCTTATACTGCACTGTTCATATGCAGAACTGGGATAGCTTTCGTAGTCTTTTGAATGGGTAAATATAGAAATTACTTTAATTTCCAAAAAAGCCTAACCAGTTGGAAGTGAAACGCTGCGATTGCTCTGAAGCACTGTGTGTCTTTTTTTCTTGAATTGCATCCAGGAGGGCTGAACTGCAGTCTTGCGCTACAGCGCCACTCTGGTCAAACCGCATTATTGCAGGCTCTTTATATTGCGTCATATAAGATCATGCAGCTTCTCGACAACAAAAATATTAGTCGACTTTCTTTTATTGATGACGTTGTCGATAATGTCGACTAATCGTTTCAGCCCTACTGTATCATATTTGATATGTAAAATTTGGTAACATTTTAGTTTAGGGACCAATTGTCAGTATTCACTAACTGCTCATTCGCATACATAATACACAACATATGTGACCCTGGACCACAAAACCAGTTATAAGTAGGATGGGTATATTTGTAGTAATAGCCAACAATACATTGTATGGGTCAAAGTTATTGATTTTTCTTTTATGCCAAAAATTATTAGGAAATTAACATTATGTTGCATGAAGATATTTTGTAAATTTCATACCGTAAATATATCAAAACTTTAGTAATTAAAAAATTTGTAATATGCATTGCTAAAAACTTTGGACAATTTTAAAGGCAATTTTCTCAATATCTAGATTTTTTTGCACCTTCAGGTTGCAGTGTTTCAAACTGTATCTCGGTCAAATATTGTCCTATCCTAACAAACCACACATCAAAAGCTTTTTTATTCACCTTTCAGATTATGTATACATTTCAAAGAATTGACCCTCATGACTGGTTTTGTGGTCCAGGATCACATATTAGCTGTTTATTAGCACTTAGAAAGCACATATTAATGGCTTATTCTGCATGACAATATTTAGATCTCTTGATACCCAACTACTAACTTCCTAACTATCAATAACCAGCAAATTAGGAGTTTACTGATCAAAATCATAAATAATAATTAATTAATAGTGAGACTTGACCACCAAGCTAAACCCAAATTTCTAAGGCCCTTTAAGTGATCATCATAATTCTTTAATAAATAAATGCATACATACATAAAAATAACTTTTATATTCTTTGTAATATTTCAGTTGATTGATTATCCATAAAAAACCTGCTAAAATGCAAGTATATGATCAAATATGATTCACATATGAGGTATTACACTGCATTATATTATAATGTAAAAATAAAAATAAAAATAAAAATAAACATTTAAATATCATCTTACTGAGACATAATAATGGATACAGAGTCACAACTCATCTGTATACAATTTTTTTTAGTAGTCTGTTTGTTATATTGTTATAAAGTTCTTTTTGTTCATATAAATATCAGCATCTGCACCAAATTGCATATGTTTGCTCTGTTTGGGCCTCAGAATAAAACAGATGTGTTTTTCCCTCCTTGATTATGAGCTCCATATTCTCTTGTACTATATGAGCCATAAAAGCCTGACGTAAAACAACAAACCGCGACAAAATGCAATGTTTTTATATATTTAGAAGTTTGAAAGGTTAAGGACATTTTCATCTCCGTTTTAAAATCGAGTCTTGAGACAAAACCACTTGAGAGCATCTCATAGATCACTCGCTCATCACAACCTCAGAGAGCTCATGGTAGGTCTGCTTTGAAAGGATTATGCATATTGCGTATTGTTAAAAACTCATTTCTTAATGGAGAAAATATGGGCTGTTTGCTTTTGAACTCGACTATTGAGTTTTACCACGTTATGCGACTCACCATGTTCATGACCGTAAGCAGAAAGCGTTGAGCGGCCTCAGCGCCGTGATACTGCACCATGTTAGCGTCGGCCACCACAACGGTCTCCACAGTGTATTCTCTGCTAAGCCTGATGGCGTTTCTCCTGCCACGCACCTCCTCTGCTCCCTTTGCCCTTTTCTCCTTCTTTTTGTCTAACACACAGATACACAAACACATACACAAGAACACTTAGGCCAGAAAAACACTGTACAGTAATGTATAAAGTATTTTATGCTCACCAAGGCTGCATTTATTTGATCAAAAACATAGTAAGAACAGCAATATTGTAAAACAATATTGAAATTCAAAATAACAGATTTTTAATTTCATGTTTTAAAATAGAATTTATTCCTGTGATGCAAAGCTGAACTTTCAGCATTATTGCTCCAGTCTTCAGTGTCACATGATCCTTAAGAAATCATTCTAATATGCTAATTTGCTGCTCCATTATTCTTTAAAAACAATGCTGTTTAATATCTTTTCCGAATTCTCTGATGAAATGAACAGCATTTATTTAAATGTTGAAATGTTTTGTAACATTATAAATGTTTTTACTGTCACTTCTGATCAATTTAATGATTATAATACAAGTATTACCGTATTGACCCAAATATAGGACACTTTTTTTTTTCTTGGAGATATGGTGATCTCAATGAGGCTCCATGTCCAGATTGTTGAATATTTTTTAAAAAACACATTTTCAGTAGTTGAAAACCAAATTTTTGTCACTTTGTATACAGCTGATACTTATTTAATTTAAAGAGTAACATCTGAAGAACAAATAATGTTGAAACTAACTACTGTCAAGACAACTGCATTTTTCCAAAGTTTTTTTCCAAAGTTTGCATGCCTATAACTCAAGAAGTTTTGATGATATCACAATATGATTTTAGATTCTAGTTGTTATGTCATTCAGTCCCAGATATATGGGGATCTCAATGAGGCTCCATGTCCAGATTGTTGAATATTGCCCATTTTCAGTGGTTGAAAACCAATTCTTTTGTCATATTGTATACAGCTGATACTTATTTAATTTAAAGAGCAATGTCTGAAGAACAAATAATGTTGAAACTAGAGATCTCATTTCCTTCTGTCAAGACAACTGAACATATCCATCTGAGTGCCATAAATACACTTTTTCTTAAGTTTGCATGCATATAAGTCAAAAAGTATTAAAGATATCGCAATATGATTGTAGATTCTAGTTGTTAATAAATATTTCTTTTGCATTCATAATTTTCAAGGCCCTATGTCATTCAGTCCCAGATATATGGGGATCTCAATGAGGCTCCATGTCCAGATTGTTAAATATTACCCATTTTCAGTGGTTAAAAACTAAATGTTGGTCACTTTGTATACAGCTGATAACTTGTTTATTTTTAAAAAGCACTGTCTGAACAACAAATAATGTTGAAACTAGAGATGTATCTCATTTCCTTCTGTCAAGACAACTGCATTGAACATACCTGTCTGAATGCCATATATGTACTTTTTCCAAAGTTTGAATGCCTATAACTCAAGGAGTATTAAAGATATCGCAATATGATTTTAGATTCTAGTTGTTAATAAACATTTATTTTGAATTCTTAATCTTCAAGCCCCTACATTATTCAGTCCCAGAGATATGGGTATATCAATGAGGCTCCATGTCAAGATTGTTGAATATTACCCATTTTCAGTGGTTGAAAACAAAATGTTGGTCACTTTGTAAACAGCTGATATTTATTTAATTTAAAGAACAATGTCTGAAGAACAAATAATGTTGAAATTAGAGATGTATCTCATTTCTTTCTGCCAAGACAACTGCATTGAACATACCTGTCTGAGTGCCATAAATGCACTTTTTCCTGTTTGCATGCACATAACTCAAAAAGTATTAAAGATATCACAATATGATTTTAGATTCTAGTTGTTAATAAACAATTTTTTTGGCCCTATGTCATTCAGTCCCAGAGATATGGGGATCTCAATGAGGCTCCATTCCCAGATTGTTGAATATTATCAATTTTCAGTGGTTAAAAACAAAATCTCTTTGTATATAGCTGATATGTATTTTATTTAAAGAACAATGTCTGAAAAACAAATAAAGCTGAAATTAGAATTGTATCTAATGTTCCTTCTTGACACAAGCTGTTTGTTGTCTGGTTTCAAGCATATTTCCTTACAAACATGAGTGTGTAAGTGTGTAAGTGTGTGTGTGTGTGTGTGTGTGTGTGTGTGTGTGTGTGTTTACTAAAGACACCTGTAAACAAGCACAGAGATCTGATGATCCATTACCTTGGAAAAAAAAAAGCAAATAAATGTTTACCACAACATACGTCAAAAAGTCAATTAGCACAAGTTTTCAAAAGTATCAAGTTTAGGATGTTGTTTCAAACGTGGTTTTCCACCATCTGGAGACCAGTTTGTTGGGTTGCACAAACCCTCAGCTTTGTCCTTAAAAGCTCCCAAAATGTTCAGTGATGGTGTACAGGAAGTACAGGATGTTCTGTTGTAATCTGTTGCACTTCCTCTATCTGTTTTATCATTTCATTTTATTGTTAAAAATAAATAAATACATAACTTAAAATACTAGCTTTGCTGTTACATAATACATTTACAGTACACTGAAAGCATTTATAAAACATTCTTATTGAGTGCTTTAGGATTACATACGAAAGCACTGAGATCAACAGATGAAAGTATGCTATCTAGCATTTATGGGTTTTTGTATTTAAAGCTAGCTATAAATAAAGAAATGTATTTATCTGATAAACATGTCAACTTTAAGATTTTTTAACACGTGAACTTGCATTAGGTAAAATGAATGTTCACATATTGTGAACACATATTTATTCCTAACATGTTAGTATACGTTTTATCTTTTAACTAAAACTATTCAGATCTGTTTTCGTTAACTGAATTTAAGCTGAACAAAAACAACATAGAAGTATTAAATGAAAAAATTATACTTAAAAAAAAACATAAAAAAAGTTGGGAAATGCTGCCTTAGATTAAACTTTAACTTAAAATTAAACTTAAAATAAAAAACAAAGAAAGAAAGAAAGAAAACCTTTTGCCTTGGCAAAGAACTGAAATAAAATGAGTTAAAGTGTTCAAATTACCATTTGAAAACAAATAGACATAAATAAAAATTAAGCTAAAAAATAAATATAAAAAAAGTCAAATTTTAACTAAAATTACAATAGCATTTTTGTTCACCGTAGCACATATTTAATTCTAACAACATGTTAGGACACGTTCAATTTTTTAATCAAAACTATTAAGAATTGTTTTTATTAACTAAATTTAAGATGAACAAAAATAAAATAAAGATTAGATGAAAAACGTTCACGTAAACAAAAAGAAAATATGAAATGTTGACAAATGTTGCCTTAAATTAAACTTTTAATTTAAAACAAAAAAAAAGAAAGAAAATAAGAAATGTTAGAACATTTGCCTTGGCAAATAACTAAAATTAATAAAATAAAATAAAATAAAATAAAATAAAATAAAATAACGCTAAAAAATAAATAAATAGAAAGAAAGAAAGAAAGAAAGAAAGAAAGAAAGAAATGTTAGAACAAACAACTGAAATAAAATGAGTTTAAAATTAAAAAATTACATTCAAATTAAGCTCAAAAATAAATATAAAAAAATACACATGACAAAACACAACAAAATTTGTAAAACATACTCACTTTAAAAAAAGAAAATATGAAATGTTGAGAAATGTTAAATTAAACTTTAATTTAAAATAAAAAAGAAAGAAAAAAGAAAATTAGAAATGTTAGAACAATGCCTTGACAAATAACTGAAAATGAGTTCAAAATAAAATAAAATAATAATAAAATTAAATTAAATTTAAGCTACAAAATAAATATTAAAAAACGTGTTTACCATAGCACATATTTAATCCTAACGACATAATAGGACACATTTTATTCAAAACTATTAAGAATTGTTTTCATGAACTAAATTTAAGCTGAACAAAAATAAAATATAAATATTAAAAAAAATATGAAATGTTGCCTTTAAAATAAAATAAAATAAAATAAAATAAGTCTTACTTTTTAACTAAAACTAAAACTATTAAAATTTGTTTTCGTCATCTGAATTTAAGCTAAACAAATAATAAAATATAAATATAGAAAAAATATGAAAGAAAGAAAAATAAATATAAAACTAATTCAAAAGATTAATATGTAATACAACAGTATCTAAATAATACTAAAACAACACTGATGTGTACCAGTACTGAAATAAAACACTATTTTAGAAACAAATGTAAACAAATGTGTTTGTTTAGTTAAAGTAAGCCTAAGTTGACTCATTTTTTTCCCCCCACAATTCAGTGGGGCTCTGCTGAGGGTCCCTCTGATGGGGGTCTCCGCTGTATGTTTACAGGTGTTTAGGAAATGTGTGTTTGTGTGAGTGTGCGCACATTTAGAAATGACTAACGCAACATATGGTGCTAATGTGACACGCTCTTTTTGCAGCGCAAGCATTTTTTCCATTCTCAGCTGTTTTCAGGCACATCTGACTGGAGACAATGGAAAACTAATGGTGCCTTGGGCTTCACCACAAATGACACTGAAAATCACACATTTTCTAGCGATGTGCTGATACCAGCAATAATTCCTGCAGACGGAGACAATCATAAAACAAGTAATAAGAAACAAAAAAACACTATTAATGGCCACAAAGCTGTCATCTAGAGCTGTAATAACAAAGGACCTGTATGGCTGACTCAGGTGACTCTTCTGATGTCTTAAAGAAACAGCGCACACATTTACCCACTCTGATGTCATTCGATTTTCTGTGGAGCAGAGTTTTTTTTTATATATATACAAAATAAAAGTGACTGGAAACTAGGGCTGCCCAAAAATGATAAAGCAGCACCATAAACTTAGTCCAAATGACTTGTGGACTTTATAATAACCATATCAAGTCATTTTTGATTTGTATAGTGCTTTTGTCATGCATTAATCCTTACAAGCCCCAGTGAGCAGCCAAAGGAAAAACCGCCATAAGACATTTAGATGAAGAGGGAGAAAAAGCCTGAGAAGAAACAGACACAAAATTCTTGGGCACTGCAATAATTGCACATGTGCTAATAATTATTTATTCACATAAAATGTGTAATGCAACCATGTGTTCACCAAATAATTTTATTAAAATAATTGTATTTTTACAAAATGGTTTTGGGGGGATTCTAAATGTTTAACATGCTAAAATGATGATTAAAAAATAATTATGATTTATAATTAACATTAATTATAAAATAATTTGAAATAATTTAGAAAAAATATATATTTTATTATTATTATTATTAAGTAGGAAATCAGTATTTTAGTATGATTTCTGAAGGATCATGTGACAGTGAAGACTGGAGTAAATTCAGCTTTAAATCACAGGAATAAATTATATTCAAATATAATACTACCATGTGTTTACTAAAAATTAGTATTCAAATTATTTCATTTTTTCAAAATGCTAGTGGAGGAGATTATAAACTTTAAACTCACTAAATGATGATTATAAAATAATTGTCAAATAATTACGAATTATATGTTACTGTTTTTATTGTATTTTTGTTAAAATAAAAGCAGCTTTGGTGAGCAGAAGAGACTTCTTTCAAAAACATTTTTAAAAACTTATTGTCTTTTTGCAAAACAAACCAAAAATGTAGTAAAAACTGGGATTTTCATGCAAAATATCTGAATATACATGAACACTAACAAGATTAAACATAATATGTGTAATGCAACCATGTGTTCACCAAAAAATGTTATTAAAATTATTATATTTTTTCAAAATGCTATCGGGGGGATTATAAACTTTTAACATGCTAAAATGATGATTATAAAATAATTGTCAAATAATTATGATTTATAATTAAAATTGATTACAAAATAATTTGAAATAATTTTGAAAAATATATATTTTTATTATTAAATTAGTGTTATTATGATTATTATTATCATTATTATTAATAATAATATTAAGTAGAAAATCGTGAATATTAGAATATTAGAATAGTGTCTGAAGGATGATGTGACAATGAAGACTGGGGTAAATTCAGCTTTAAATCACAGGAATAAATTATATTTTAAAACATATTCAAACAGAAAACAGTTTTTTTTAAATTGTAATAATATTTTAAAATGTAACGTTTTTTATTGTATTTTTGTTAAAATAAATGCAGCCTTTCTGAGCAGCAGAGACTTCTTTCAAAAACATTTTTTAAAACTTACTGGCTTTTTGCAAAAGATAAACAAACAAACAAAAAATGTAGTAAAAACTCGGACTTTCACGCTAAATATTTGAATATACACAAACACTAATGAGATTAAACATGCTAGACTTATATATATTCCAGTGAAAAGGCTTAATGGATGTTTGGACCGACATGAGGATGAGTAAATGTTTTTTGGCTGAACTATTCCTTTAACAGTCCCATTTGCTAATAACATCATCTTGATGTTTATTAGTCTTGATAAAACTCAATCGAGTCATTGCTACTCTTGGCTGAGGTTTATAATGGCTCACTTCAACTGGCCGCAACATTTAACCTGATTTTGGGTCATGACGCTGATGTGTCCGCTCCAAAATTCAATTAATATTCATGTAGAACTGCAGATAAATCTCTCAGTCAGGCCCCTGAAGCTTTGTGAGGGGCCGTAATAGTGAAAACGATGTGGTTGGCTATAAATAATACTTCTGTGCTGAAGGGGAAACATAAACCACATACCCACACCTGCTCAATCTACTCTCTGTCTTGTGTGTGTATGTGTGTTCATTCTTACATGCTGTGCAAGAGCCATCAAATTGATAGGTAGAAGAAAAATGCTTTTTGCTGTATAGCAAAGCAGCTGAAAGATGATGGTCTTTAAAAAGGTTTTAGCTCAGTGGTTGCTCCTCCTCAGCTCATTAGACTTAACAACGTTCTCCATGAAGTTGTTTAAGCATCCGTGGCTTATAATAGAAAAAAAAAACAAACAAATAAGCCAATAGGTGACATAAAATAAGAGGAGTATATATAAAATATCTCCTCCAGGTCCCACAAATTCTTTGGTTTTTCAGTATTTTGTCTATTTGAACCCTTTCCAGCAATGATTGTATGACATTGAGATCCACCTTTTCACACTGTGGACAACAGAGGGACTCATATGCAACTATTACAGAAGGTTCAATCGCTCACTGAAGCTCCAGAAGAAAACATGATGCATTAAGAACAGGGGGTGAAAACTTTTGACAGAATAAAGATGTGTACATTTTTCTGTTTTTGCCTAAATATCATATATATATATATATATATATATTATATAGCTTCTTACATGTAACCCAGAAGACAACCCTGACTTTAAAAAGTTAAAAAGTTTTCACCCCCCCTGCTTTTAATGGACAGGGTTCAAATACACAAAAATTCTGAAAAACCACAGAATTTGTGGGACCTGAAGGAGTTTTATGAAGAACAGTGGGCAGTTTAAACATTTCAGGACAAACAAGGGACTCATGAACAACTATCACTAAACAAAAAAACACAGCTGTGGATCATTTAGGTAACAACAGTATTAAGAATCAAGTGTATGTAAACTTTAAACAAGGTCATTTTTATAAATTCAACTATTTTCTCTCTTATGTGAGATATCTTATTCAGGTCAGTACTAAATAAAACATATATGCATTTAGTATGATCCCTCTTATTTTGCAGATTCTGGAAGGTGTTTGTAAACTTTTGACTTCAACTGTATATAAATGTGTGTTTTTCTTAGAAAATGACAGATCGTTTCACAAGCTAAGACCCTTATTCTTCGGCTAGGATCATGTAGAGCCCTTTGAAGCTGCCCTAAAACTGCTATTTGGACCTTCAACCAGTTAAAATGATAAAAAAAGGGAAATGTTTTCCTCAAAAACCTTAATTTGCTTTTCAACTGAAGAAAGACATGAACATCTTGGATGACATGGGGGTGAGTAAATTATCAGGAACTTTTTATTCTGGAACTAATTCTTTAAATATGGTAGGAAAATGCATGCATATTTTAGTATTATTTATAGATTATTATTGTATTACTATTTTGAATTATTTTTTATTTTATGTTTTAAATATTTTTTATTAAGTTTTAGTAATTCGTATGTGTTTTTTAACTATTCTATTTAGCTTTAAATTATAATTTTTTTTTTTTTTTCAGATTTACATTAGTTTTTAGTTTACAATTACACCACCAATCTCGCTAACTGAATGGGCAAAAGCTGATCCAAGAGCTTTTACCACTGTGTAGGGGTCTGCGATATGACGATATTTGATCATGGGCGATGTCTCCACGATCTGCTTTTGAAAAAATATCATAGTACAGCTTGCCTCCATTTCTACTGTACAACACGACATACATTTACTCATGGGACACCGCACTTATTCGCAATCACAAAAGTACATTATTTGCATGTGCTTCAAAGCCTTGTCAGTTAAATAACATTATTTCATGTGCGCTGAAAAGCCTGTCAAACAGCGCTAATACTGTCAAAAACACACAAGGATTACATATAAACACAGCTGCTTATGTAAACAGATGTGCACATGTATATTAGATGCGTGAAGCTCTTAAAGCGACAGAACTAAACATGCTGCCGATTGTCATTAAAGGGACAGTTTGCCCAAAAATGTACTCATTCACATGTTGTCCTAAACCTCTCTTAGTTTTTTCCTGTGCTGAACACAATAGAATAATGTATAATTTATGTATATAGTGTTATTTTTATATTCGTTAGTTCAATTTCTTGAATGCTACTGCTAAATACCTACTGTACCTGAACACAAAAGTTTTATTTGTATATTATGTGTATTTGTAACATGTATCTTTATTCTTATTTTTTAATAACAATGATAAAATAATGACAAAGATTTTTATCTTCACCTACTTTGGCCTAAACATCTGTCATTCTTTTTATTTTATACTTTGTTACCTTGTAAGGCTTTTTTGTTTTACAATAGGGAACTTGGTTTGGCTGTACTGTTCAGACAACTTGCAAAATAGTAAAACCAACATGACAAAGAATCATGATAAAATCGTGAATCATGATATTTCTGAAAAAAAAAAAACGTGGTATGATATTTTGTCATAATCGCCCACCCCTAACTGTAAGTTGCTTTAGATAAATGTACAGCCTAAATGACAAATCACTCATTATCATTTTGGGTTGATTCTGTTCTCTCCAGATACCAAACTAGCCACTAACCAGCCCCTCCCCAGTCATCCCACTCCCAGAGTTCAGCGTGAATGTGCCGTACGCATCAATCAAGCACTCTTCTTGGATCAGCCCTGCGAATTTCACACGTTGTTTCCTCCCGGCTCAGATCGGTCTTTGTGTCTGCTCCCAGACTGGCGTTCCCTCCTCTCAGTGTGGATACTTGATCCTCTTCAACCCCACTCACGACAGGAGCGTACCGACATGAAGAATGAAGCGTGGCGTCTGTTTGTGCCGAACCTGAGCTTCCTGGCATGCCAGCGTGGGCAGAACAGATCAAGGGACGTACGGCTCCGCAGATTACACTGGCCGATTAGAAGTGCTAAGTACGTTTCGTCAGAATCATATTTCAGCGGGACGGAGCGGGAAGCATTGAGGAAAACCAGCAGCTTTTCCGCACTCCTGCCGTCACCACCGTGCAACCTGATCCGTCTTACGCATCCAGACAGCATACACATGTGTGTGTGTGTGTGTGTGTGTGTGTGTGTGTGTGTGTGCCCGAGAGGGGCACTTGGAGTTTAATGGATTTAAGGTCTGTCTCGGCGAGTATCCTCCTCTAGGGATGGTTTGGTTAGGTTTTTGGGGTGGAGTTATTGGGGGAAGCAATGCTCTACTTTTCTCACTCAACTGTTTTGAGCTTTTCAACTTGAAGAGACGGTGGATGACTGTAATATTGGGCAGAAACTAAAACATCAGGACGTCACTATTTTTAGTAATTTTTTAGTTGCATGACAGCACTAGTTATTTTTTCCATCAACCAGCAAAGTGCAACACAATGCTATTTTTTTAATTCCGTAAAATTATGTTTTTGCATCACATTACATAACGCACTAGTGAGTTTAGGTAACAAAAACAGACCTTAAATGTCTGTCTCTTGCACTCAAAATCCTCGTTCAAGACTGTCAGCCCAAATCCGATTTTTAGGTAGGAAATACGATTATATTTAGGTAGTCTGAACAGCAATGAACTACACGAAATCTGATTTGTGCAAATCTGTTTTAAGCTACATATGTGGTTTGGAATCCTATTCAAATCGGATTCCTGGAAAACTGTTTCAGTCTGACTGGTCAGGTCAGATTTAGCGTAACTTTTTCACGTTTTCACACCACGTAAAACTTCAGACACGTCAGACATTTTTGTGGAAAACATAAAAAACGTCTTTATAGAAACATGCTTGTGTTGTTGCAAACTGTATGTCAAACAGGAAAAGACAATATGGCTAGTATATGCACCTCTTTGAGTTTTGAAACCAGCAGAGACAGCAGCACAGAATAAAGTTGCACATTCCCGCTTCCTGCATTTATGCTGCTGCCTCATGAGACTACATAATAATATAATAATAATAATAATAAATATAATCCAGAGCAACGGCAACATTATTTTGCAAGACAGCATCTATATTGCAAACTGTATTGCTGTTATTGCTGTTTTTAGCGTTGACATAACGCAACGGCATCGTCATAAAAACCAATGCGCATTCTGTAAAACGAAAGAGTGCTTAGGGATACACAAATCGGATATGAACAGTTCTGTTACACAGTGTGGACAGTCAGTTATTCAAATTAGATTCCATCCAGTTATGCACAAAATCGGATTTGGGCAGACAGTCTGAATGAGACTAAATAGCATTGGGAAATCTGATTCAGTCTGAACAGTTCAAGTGATTCATTTGAATCATCATGCAAATGCGTACATTTTAGTTACACTACGATTCAAAACCGTGGTGTCAGAAAGATATTTTTAAAATAAATTATTTTATTTTAACAAGGATGCATTAAATTTATTTTAAAAAGACAGTAAAAACACTATTTTGCACAAATTTGCAAAATATTTCTACTTCAAATAAATTCTACTCTTTTAAATTTTCTACACAGAATCCTGAATAAAATATTTTACCATTATTGAATCCATTCAGCTGATCTCCCGGGCTGCCGGTAGAACTTTTAGCATAGATTAGCATAAATCATTGAATCTGATTAGACCATTAGCATCTCGTTCAAAAATGAGTTTCAATATTTTTCGAGAATTTTGCTGCCGTACCATGGGTGCAGCAGGTGCAATGATATTACGCAGCGCCTGAAAATAGTCCCCAGCTAGGCAACTTCCAACATGACCAGCACTAAGCTAATAGTAAAATAGCTGGGGACTATATTCAGGCACTGCGTAATATCATTGCGCCTGCTGCACCCATGGTACGGCAGCAAAGTTCCTTGATTATTACGCCAGAATGAGAGTATAGTTCCTATCCATATCAGCCTGGAAATTCACAACTTTTCATTTTCTGTTGGCCTTTAAACATGATGTAACTACAGAAAAGTCAAATTTTAAATAGGAAAAATATCGAAAATCTTTGGTCATTTTTGAACAAGATGCTAATGGTCTAATCAGATTCAATGACTTATGCTAAGCTATGCTAAAAGTGCTACCGCCAGACCCGGAGATCGGCTGAATGGATTAAAAAATGGTAAAACTCACCTGTTTAACTCTAGGGGAGTTGGAGAAGGAGCCTATTTGTATATTTTAAAGTTAAATTGTTCTGTCTAAGAGTTCAAAATTAAGAGCTCCAACCCATGTTTTTAACTAAGAAAACTTAAATCAGAAAAAAGTCAGTGTCTAAAAAAGTCAGTGACTAAACTTTGAAGGGGACTCAACCCTCTTTTTATTTGTGGTATACTGTCTCTGTCTAAATTACATTCACACAAAAGCATAACCGGTGGCCGTTGCGTTCCCAAATGTGTGCTAAACTCACAGCACATGAAATAAATGAGCTGTTCTGAGGCGCAGAAAACACCAGATCACGAGCTGATCACCTAAATGAAGTGTGCACTTGAAACACGAAGCGACTTGATAAAGGGATTAAGCAATATTGTACACCCGTTTTTTTGTTTTTTTGACAGATACTGTGCCAAAACATAATGGCATTTAAATGTATTTTTATCTGGAAGACCGATCGTTTCATATCGTCATTTGTCCACGATAATATTGTGACAGATTTGTTACTGCGATACCACAATATTGATAATACCGTTACATCCCTATCAGATAAAAAACATTTTTTTCACATTCTAATAATATTTCACAATATTACTGTTTTTTTTTACTGTATATTTGGCCAAAAAAATTCAGCCTTGGTGAGCAGAAAAAAATAAATCTTAAAAACACCACACTTTTGAACAGCAGTTCAGCAAAAGCAGTCTTTTGGCATTAAAATAGTATTGTCAGAATTTAATAAAGACACCCAGTGAAGAATTAGCATGGAAAAGGCATGGACACTTATTTTTGCACCTGTTTAGTAAATCTGGCCCTATGCTTTTACACATTACTAATCAATCCTACCTTATCACTTGTGGACATCCACTGTATTATCAGACAAACTTGCTATTTCCTACTCTATATTTATTGAGGATCCACTATAATAGCACATTTTACTGAAAACCACATCGCTTGTGGAACAGACTACTTTATCAAATGGGCAGCCTGACTGTATTTGAACTACTTTAAATTATGAGCAGCTTCTAAAAAACAGGTTTGATTACTTTACAAGTAATTACAGCAAGCTTCATAGAGAAATGTTTGATTCAGTCAGTGCGGAAGAACTTGACTGGTCTGCATAAAGTCAAGTCCTAATCCCAGCTGAACACCTCTGGTGTGACTTTAAATGCAGACCTTGAGCCAAAAACTCAGACCAAACACCAATGACTTGTGCATATGGGTATAGTCATTTTAGGCACTTCCAAAACTGAAGCAACAGAAATGGAAACAATTTTTAAATACATGAATTATGCCTCCATCTTTGTTTCTAGTTTTGGAAGTGCCTTTTTCTGTTCTAAAGAAGGGGGCGTCCCAATACTTTTGCCCATATAGTGCATGTACACATTTTTGCGCCTGACCCTATATTGAATATGCATTTGTAGGAGTTTCCTTTTCAGACGCAAAATTTATGGGAGGGGAGTATTAAAATGAATCATATGAATAATAACATTGAGCTCATCAAAATACGAGTATTTGCGTCAGTTTTAGATGGAAATGATCTGGCTGTGTCTGTGTTCTTTAATGTACGCATTGTTAGTAAATCACACATAGAATTTGCACTTTTATGGAATTGCACTCTAATTTGCCCTGTTTAGTAAATCTGGCTCTATGTTTTTACACATTACTAATCAATCCTACCTTGTCACTTGTAGTCATCCACAGTATTATCAGACAAACATGCTCTTTTCTACTCTAAATCTATTGAGGATCTGAGCACTTGGATTGCTTTATAAAGAATACGACCACTATAATAGCACATTTTACCGAAAACCACGCCGCTTGTGGAACAGACTACTTTATCAAAAGGGCAGCCTGACTGTATTCAAACTACTTTAAATTATGAGCAGCTTGTAGCTTGGCAAGCTTAGGTTTCGAAGCAGCTTCCCTAACACTGGTGGGAAATAAGAGAGAAGACTCTGGCAGTCCTGCTGAAAGGCCTCCGACAGACGTGAGCGCAGAGGAAAGAATTTTTCCTCCCAAATCTGGCACTTTTTTCGCCTATTGGTTCTTCGCCTGACTGACTGACTGACTCGCAGACACCAGGTGCTGGGGGGAAACAGAATCGCTAATGCACCTGGAGCTTTTTTACGGCAGAGACAAGATCGCTGGAGTCCGACCGCATGCCTGAAACACACTAAACTCTATACCCACCGACCTTTCTTTTGTTTTCAATTGCCGTTTTTTTTCCCACTATGAGATTTGTGGTTTGGGTTACTTAAATTCCCAGATATTGGCATATGGAAAAAATCTACTTGTCAAGCGTGCCGGTGGTCTTCTCATCTTCGGGTTATGTAATATTCATAGTGCGCAAAGTCAAAAGCAAAAAAAAAGTAAACCAAGGGTTCAAGGGGACTTTCAGTCTGCAATCAGCCACAAACTAGAGTAGCGTACAACTGGAAATACCATAAATTGTTTTGGTTGGCCTGTAGGATTGTATATATCCACACACATGAATACACAAACCGGGATTTTTGGATAATTGCATCTTCATTTCAAAGGGTAAACTACAAATCCAATAATGCAATATGCTTAGACAATACTTCCTGCCCCGAAATATGAAAACCTGCAGGCGCTGGAGGCGTTTCGGAGCCTCCGAGGCCGCTTTCAAATATGCGAATTCCTTTCGGCAAGAAAAATCCATAATCCTGGCAAAGAAAGGCCCAAGGGGCTGGAAAATATGCACGGCATTATTAATGTACGTGAGCAGGCCAACAGAATTCTTGCTTTCTTTCTGGTAGTATTTCAACAGCAAAGCTGCACGTTCCAACAGGAGTTTACCGCCGTTTACCAGCGCGATAAAGGCATTAAAGAGCAAAACAGCTGAGCCTTCTCTCTCCCATCGTCTTTCAGCGCTGTTAAGAGGATGAAGACATCAAAGAGTAACACTGAGTCATAAACGTTGCTATGAAACACTTGATTTACAGACTTGACAACTCTTGAATCTTAAGCGGTCCTGGAGGAAAGAGGAAGATGGCGGACACATGAGAATCTGAGCGTGAGATTATGATAACAGACTGCGAGAGCACAGCGCTTCACGACTGCTGGGTCATGACCCAAAGAGGTTTGCAGGTTTGGTCTGAAAGGGTCACCGAGAGCAAACTTGACTAAACATACACTGTATTGCCAAAAGTATTGGGACACCCCTTTTCTAATAAACTGGTTTGACTACTTTAGTAATTTCCATGAGTTCTAATCTTAATGTTTAAGCATATAATGATATTCTAGGGAATTGTGTCCTTTTAATTTTATAGCAAAATATAAGACAAGCTTCATAGAGAAATGTTTGATTCAGTCAGTGTGGAAGAACCTGACTGGTCTGCATAAAGTCAAGTCCTAATCCCAGCTGAACACCTCTGGTGTGACTTTAAATGCAGACCTTGAGCCAAAAACTCCAAAATGACATTGACATTGAGACCAAACACCAATGACTTGTGCATATGGGTACAGTCATTTTAGACACTTCCAAAACTGAAGCAACGGAGATGGAAATACAATTTTTAAATACATGAATTATGCTTCCATCTTTGTTGCTACAGTTTTGGAAGTGCCTTTTTCTGTTCTAAAGAAGGGGGTGTCCCAATACTTTTGTCCATATAGTATATGTACAAGTCATTAGTGTTCAGCTGAGATTAGGACTTGGCTTTATGCAGGTCAAGGCTGGTCAAGATCTTCCACACTGACTGAATCAAACACTTCTCTATGAACCTTTCCTTATACACAGAGGAATTGTCATTTAGAATAAAAAAAGGTCCTGTCCAAACTTTTGCTATAAAATCAGAAGGACACAATTTCCTAGTATACCATCATATGTTTAAACATTAAGATTAGTATTTAAGGAAATGACTAAAGTAGTCAACCCGTTCATTAGAAGGGGCTGTTACAATACTTTTGGCAATATAGTGTATGATACGTAGAAGAGCCAAAGGCTCTAAAAACTCTACATGTATGATATTTTGCCACTATTATTATCTGTCACTTGGTTGAAGTTACCCATATTTGCCAGTTGCCCACATAGACATGTTTTGTTTATGATTGTAGATCTAAAATATGTGTGTCTTGTTAAACCAGAGAACCACTATGCTGGCAAAGAGAAAAAAGAGAAGATTTCTGATTTAAATAGAGGTTAAACAGGGCAGTTATTCCACAGCATATGTAACTGACTGCATAAATTCACCACTTTTCCCACTTGCACCCATAATTTGGCAAAATCAAATCCCTGTAGAGCTCTGAAACTAACTAAAGTGACCTCTAAATCAATGGGCTCGCCGCACTTTACACGGTTAAGCCCACCGCATTTCAGCGCAGTGATCGTCTCACCTTGGATGGTTTGGCAGAACTTCGGGCTGCTGTTTTCGGCAGTCGCAGGTCTGTCCGATGAAGAATGCTTTTCCCGGATCACTCTGTGTTCCCAGCCAGAGAAGGAATCCGCGGCCTGGCCCACTGGCTCAATGAACAGTCTTTCCTCTTCAGTCTGAACCAGGCCAGTCTGCGAGAACACATAAGGTGGAACAATCAGTAATGGCACGTAAGAAAGTCTTTATCTGGATAGCATTCGTAACTAGCACTTATAATGTTCTGAATGCTCAGAACTGTCCAGCAAGATATTAAAAAAAAAAATCATGTTACTCTAAAGCAGCAGAAAATGAAAAAATAATTAAATTTTATAGAAAGATAGATAATTTTTTAATGAATAGAATAGAATAGAATAGATAGATAGATAGATAGATAGATAGATAGATAGATAGATAGATAAAAAATATATTTTAAATATTTAATCATTTTGTTCTATGAAAAAAAAATATTTTAATTACATAGATTATATTAAAATATTTCGTGATTTTATTTATTTTATTTAGATTTTATTATTAATAAAAGACAAAGGTCATGTTTTTCAAAAAGCCAAAAAAAATTATAATATATTCATTACACAGATTATATAAACTAATTTAATTTTTAATTTATTCTTGTATATTTTTAACTATTATAATATATGATATACCAGATATTAACTATACTACCTGAACAATTTAAAGAAAAAAAAACATGAAACATATGAATCTTGCACTATATTTTCAAGTCTTCTAAAGTCACATGATAGCTGGACTACTTTTATGGTGTTTTTTAAAGAGCAGGTCAAAAGTGTCCTCATATTGAGTCTCGTACAACAGGTTTAAATGCATCTAAGACCAGAAAACATTGTAATTTTCTCAGAATATACATTCATACATAGAGTCATTTGTCATCGATTTTGAAATGGTTAATTTGAACCAGATTTGTGCATAATATCTGTAAACCCCTCCCTTCTATAAACCTACTCTGCTCTGATTGGTCAACTGGCCAAGCCTGTTGTGATTGGCACAGAGAGGAGTACTTGAGTAAGTTAGTGAGCGCTACCATCTGTGTTGCCAAGTCTGCAGTTGTTTTGCTGTCTGCGGGTTAAAGCCACCTCAATTACATCATATTTAGCCCTCAGAATTCAAATTCACCGGGGTAACCCCAACAAAAAGCATGTATTTTACACCCTGGAACGTGATTTTTAGCAGGGGACCTCCTCAAAACGCGAATGTGCTGCTTATGAGGTTTTGTTGTGAAAACCTGGCAACCCTGAGCACCTTTACATAAAACATAAAACTGTAAACACATAACAAAACAATAATGGTGGATATGTTAGCCGAGTGCTAACGAGACTAACTGATGAAAGAACAGTTTGTAAACCAAAATATGTCTAAGTTAGTAAGTAATCTTTAGGTTTACCTGGAAACCTAAAGATTAACTAGGTATACATCACATATTAGCACAAAAAAAAGATATTTTGAGCACTCACTTAAAAATGTACACATAATGTATTATTCATACTAATAGGTTGTGGAGATGCTTGTTAGTCCAAATAAAGAAGATTCAAAGCCAAACAGGATAAAAGCCAAGATTCGAAAATATGATGACTCGTTAAGGCAGTATCTTTACGTGTAATGCACTTTTTTGATTAACATCTTTGCCGATTGTTTACATTGAAGGATAACTACGTTGCAAACTGCAAAAAAAAAAAACAATTTGAAAGCCCATATGACCTGCTCTTTAATCTCTACGAACTGCTGCAGCATTGTACATATGATATAAGTTTAATTTAGTGTGAACTAGTTATTTAAGATTGCATAGAGAATCTCCAATGATGTGCTTTAGAAGGAAGTTGACGTGTTTTCTATGACAACAAAGCCAGGATCATTCATCATGAGCCCCTCAGGGGATCTCACATATACTGTGCGTTAGCCTTGTTTCCCCTCTGTCTGACTTGTGTCCCTCATGGCTTCAAGGGCACAAAGATGTGAAATGTGAGAATAATTTCTCTCTCGTTGCCAAGTCCTGAAAAACGACCAAGTCAGCATCAAATCCGACGACAGCGTTCAGTCAAGTCTGGAGTGATGCTGCATCCACGCAGCACAGCGGAGGCTTTCACTGGAGAAAAGAGTGGAAAATGCACATGGATGGAGGTGAGGGAGATGTGCATAGAGCCCCAGGCAGGCGGCGGAGGAGGAGGAGAACATGGGAGTGCTGACAGGAAGTTGCCCACAGAGGCTGTAAAGCACACGCTTTCATCACAACATGTACAGGCAAACCCCACATGAACCAGGTTAAACAAAGTACAGTTACATATGGCTACACTCTGAGGAGAGATAGAGCCGTAAAAACTGCCTGAAATGACATTAACAGGCAGGAAGACCTTGTTTTGGTCCTCTCTAACTTCAACATTGTTTAAACAAGCTTACTAAGTAGAAGTTAGTAGAGTGAGGACTGAAGGTCGCCATTTCAAAACCTACTGAGCTCCCTACATAGACAGCATTTATGCAACCTTCTTTTGAACAAAATCAATATTTGCGTCACATGCATTCTTTACAGAGAAGGCAATACTAATATGCATTGCAACAAGCTCAGTAAAAAATTCACTGTAACTATAAATATGATTTCCATAATGTAAAAAAAATATGCGGACAGAATCATGTAATCCAGTCATAAAAAATAAAATTTACAGTATAACGAAGAATGTCATGGCATTTGGCAAATGGCATTTGGCCAAAAAGTAAGATTGCTCTTTGTGTACAAACTCAAGCATGCAAGACGCTCATCTGCCATCTGAGTCATTTCACTTCATTGTTAAATTTTCAATTATAATTTAAAAGATTAATTAAATTAATGTTTGATGTTTAATGTTAATTAATGTTTTATGACTTAATTTGACTGCCACTGTTTTTAATAATAAATCATAAATCCAGAAAAATTAAAAGTCAACACAAAATTTCTGAAAAAAAGAAAGCATTTAATTACAAATTATAAAATTATTACAATAATAAATTATGTAATTATTATTATTATTATTATTATTATTATATATAGTAAATTTTTCTTTCTTTCTCTTTTGGCTGATAAAACTTCAGCTTTGCATCACAGAAAAAAAATTATATTTAAAAGTATATTCAAATAAAAAAATATATATTTTGATATATATTTTGAATTGCAATAATATCTCATAATATTATTTTTTTCTAGATATTTGTTCTAATAAATGGAACTTTAATGAGCATAAGAAACTTAAAAAAAACATTAAAAAAATATATATAATGTATACAATATAAATTATATGAATATAAATATATACATGTAAATAGTATATATAAAAAAGTAAATATTTAAAAAATATGATGTACACCAAAAATGTTTTGGATGCAATTAATTGCAAATAATTGTTGTCCAGCACTGATTTTAATAATCCAAAACCATGTCTAATCAATTGATTTAATAAATCTTTAACACTTTAATAATTTATTAAAATAGGGCCTAATGAAATGTTTCTTTTTTTTATTATTTATTTATTTTTTAGACTTTCAATTTTTCTGTATTTATGATTTATAATTAAAAAAAAAAGTGTTGATTTTGTTTTGGATGCGATTAATCGTGATTAATCGTTGCCCAGCACTGATTAAAATTTAATGAATTCAGACAAATTAAAACAGAATTTGGGGAAAAAAAAATTGTTAAACATAGGAAAAAAATCATTTTTATTTTATATATTTCACGATTTCAATTTCACACTTCACACTGTTATTGATCTAACCTGAACCAACATAAACCCTTTAACTGTCACTCCCTATTTCGAACATAGACGTGAAAATGCACTATCCAAAGTTAAATTTTTACAATTAAAATGAATGAAACATTTTGTAATATGATTTTCAATGTCTGATTTTAAAATAGGTTTCAAAGGATGTATTTTCAGATTTAAAGTTTTTAAGTGATAAATAATTTCTTATGAGCTCTAAAGTGTGATAGGGAAAAAGGCAATGAAGAAAGTCTTTTTGTAATAAAGGTCTCAACCTCTGTTATGATGTAGATTTTTGAGGTGCACTCTTGTCATAAATGAATCTATTACTTTTCCTACATAATTTGTAACACAAAAAAGTGGTAAAATATCTATTTAGGAGTCTTAGACTTAGACGGTGACAGTTAAAGGGTTAAACCAACCTGAGCAAAATAATGAAACTTGACAGCAGAATCTCAAAAAAGTCTCCACAGTTGAGTTTCCATAAGTGATTTTGCTGTTTTTACCATGAAGCTGCTTTGACACAATCTGTACTGTGTAAAGCGCTATGGAAATAAAGGTGACTTAACTAAAGACCCCGTCCAAAATCGCATTTCCTCGCCTATAGATGTCAGACGGGGCTTGTTAAAACACCCAGCTGATCTTCAGCTCATCAGCACAGCCGTCGAGAGCCTCACATCTGCTCGCTGTCAGTCTCACTTTAGGTGTCAAAAACCTCCGCGCCACATGTGGGTAGAATATTTACAATAACGATGAGCTCATTTTCCACTGAGTCAGCCTAAAGAGCGATGAGTAAGGCTGGTCAACTAGTTGTTGGCTTATCAATAAGATTGGGAAGAACACAATGAAGATCACAAACCTTAAACAAGGATGGTCAGATTATGTAAAAGCCTGCATTCTAATCAGACAACTGACAGCTTGTGATAATGGAGTGCCATTTCTCTTTCAGCCGTTTGATTGATGGCATTTCACACAGGCATTCAAAGGAAGTTTGAAGGATGGAATGATCGTAATGGGACCAAAGTCAGGGAAACTCTTTCTCAAACAAACACAGCCTCTCTCCCATGGGTGGGCCTGGAATGCTCACAACCACAAAGTCAAATAACCAGCACACATTCAAAGTGTGGTCGGGTGAATCTCACGAAAACATGTCAATGTCACATTTCAGCTCAAAGGCGAAATTGTATTTTGCATGAGGAAAATGAAGTCTGTTTTTTGGACATTAAAAAAGAAATGCATTGCAACATTATTTTAGTGACATTTAATCAAGTTCTTATGGCCTTGATTACTGTTACCTCTTTATTAAATTTGCTTAAATAAAAGAAAGTAACTGCTAACATGATGCATAACTATTTCATTAAACAAATAGCCTATATTGGTGATTCTCAACTCATTGCAGAGAGAAAAAAAAAACAAACAATGCAAAATGCAAATAACAAAATGCACCAGAAATATATGTGCTTATTTAGGACAGCATATACTGCCATTCAAAAGGTTGGGGTCGTTAAATTTTATTTATTTATTTATTTTTTTATATTTTTTGAAATATTTGTCTCTTCTGCTGATATGGTAATATATGGTAAAAACAGTAATAGAGTTAAAATATTATTACAATTTAAAATAAACATTTTCTATTTTTATTTACTGTAAAATGTAATTTATTTTTGTGATCCAAATCTGAAATTTTAGCATCATTACTCCAGTCTTAAGTCTTAAGAAATTCTAATATGCTAATTTGCTGCTCCAGAAGCATTTATTATTATTATCAATATTGAAAACAGTTCTGCTTCATATTTTTGTGGAAACCATGGCCATTTTTTTCAGGATATTTTAATGAATATGCAAACTATTTGAAATACAAAAAAAACAACATAACATTATAAATGTCTTTACTGACGATTGTGTATTACGCTGTGGACAAGCACATTGTAAAATGAATGGATGGATGATTCAGCTGTGGGGGTTTTTGCACTGCATTGTGGGATTGAACGAGTGCACTCGAGAACATCCACTGTGGTCTTTCGAACACCACTAAAAATGGTTGTCCCCTCAAATAGTGCCCTATTTGAGAGTATTGGAGGCGATTTCAGATACAGCCCCAGACTTTAGACTTATTGTGGACAGCATAAGGCACACCTGTGCAATAATCATGCTGTCTAATCAGCATCTTGATATGCCACACCTGTGAGGTGGATGGATTATCTCGGCAAAGGAGAAGTGCTCACTAACACAGATTTTAACAGACTTGTGAACAATATTTGAGAGAAATAGGCCTTTTGTGTACATAAAAAAGTCTTAGATCTTTGAGTTCAGCTCATGAAAAATGGGGGCAAAAAGTGTTGCGTTTATAATTTTTTTTTCAGTGTGTGTATATATATATATATATATATATATATATCGTCGCTGTCGGGCGGAAACCTCGTATGTCCAAATTTTGTAAATTTCATATTTTTTCACAAATCGATGCTATTGGTCAGTGCCCACGTGGATCTGTAATTTTTACAAATTATTAACTAATCTAAAGTGTTGAAAATAGCTTGAGAGCAAATCTCTTAACTCATTTGAACACTTCAACTGTCTGAGAAGAGCTCGTATCTCCACCTTTTCTTCACTCCGCTGGAGCGTCGGGGCATATGTTCCCTTCCATCTTCTTGTCACAAAGCACCGGCAAAAATAATTAGCATTGAATGTGTCGGTGGAAACAGTAAGGAGATATTTGAATGATCCATTAATAAATTAGTGTATTCGGAGATAATGTCGCAAAGACCCTGACTCGCAATCTCTTCTTTGGACGCAACTTTTGAAGGAAAGCATCTTTCCGGATTACATAATGAAAGCGTTTTTTTTCTGATTTGTTTTATTTCGTTAAGTAATAATTTAAAGCTTTCTATTTATTTATTTATTTATTTATCATGTTTGTGAGGCATGTAGCCTATTCGCTGAAAAATGTGATCGCGCTGACTCCTCATGTCCTGCAAAGCGATTTCAGCTTCTCCTCTTCAAAAACAATATTCACATAATAGCGCACATTTATCTAGGTTTAATGTTTAAACTAACATTGTTCTATAGCTACTTTAACTGTTTTAGATCTATAGATTTTATTTTATGCAAGTCGTAATGATTTAGGCTAAAAGGCAGAAGTCTTCCGCTGGCCGCTGTTCGTAAAAAACAAACAAACAAATAAACTGATAATTAACGAACAAAAAAATGCTCCAAAAGTTTTTCTAAATTAACTTAATAAGAAAACGAAACGAAATATAACCACTTTGGCATTACATACAAAACGTAACTATGTTAAACTATGATTTTGGGGAAATGTTGTCTTAATGTTGGTACACAACAGTGTATGATAGCAATATATGGTATAATACCAACTTTAACGATAAAATATTTAATAACTCAAAAAATATGCAGTTTTTTTCATTTCCTGAAAAATGACGGTTTTGGAGATACGAGGATTCCGCCCGACAGCGACGATATATAAAATAGATTTACTATTTATTATACACACAAATGTACACACACATATACACATATATAAACGTTATTATGTTATTATGTAACAACGTTATTATGTAATAAAATGCACAAAAATGCATAAAATGCATAAAAGTCACAATAACGAAAAAGAAACAAAAAATAAAAATAAAATGCTTAAAGGACTTTTATTTTCTCTAAGCAAAATCAGATTTTTTTTTAGATTTTGGGGTGAAATACATCCCAGAAAGGTTTCATGGATGAACACACAAAATGACACATTCTTGTCTTTACATCAGTGACAATCTTCCAAAAAACTGAACTCCACTCACCAGTCCATCACAAGCGTCCAATGAGACGAAAGAGTCTGTGTGATTGAGAACGGCTCCAGTATAAAAACACCGTCGGACCCTCAGAACAGGCTCGTGCTGAACGCTGCCCTCCTCGCTCCTCTCCTCCGTCACAAACCCCTGAGCCAGGAAAGAGTCGTCTCTCTGGAGCTGCAAGTAAAGCTCCTTTCCGAAAGCAGGCAGCCGTAGAAACAGTTGGTCCTCCTGCTGATGGTCCGAGCGTCGTCTGCGACCCCTGCTCCACCTGTAGGCTCCCTGGAGCAGGTGCACCTCGTCTGGCCGCAGCTCCTGCGGTACGACCACATCTGTCTCGTACATGGCAGATTGCGCTGGGAGACATGTAACACGTTGTAATTACAATAGCAGTGCAATACGTATGTAGTCAAGCCATGGCTCCCAAAAAAACTGTTTCCATGACCTTCCCAGCCATTCAAAATTACTACATAAGAATTCACAAAACCATTTTCCAAAGATTATACTCAATTTCATGCAATGAAATCTTTTAGCGATGAGCATAACCAGAAGCATTTCTACGATTGTTTAAGATTTTAATCATTTCCATGACTTTTCCAGACCTTTTTTTTTTTTTAGAATTCCCTGATATTTCCAAGTTCTGTGGGGAAAAAAATGCCCTACTCCTAGTTTTATAAGTCAGAGCTGAGTTTACAAGTCTGCCTGCAGTTAGTTAAAGAAGGCTACACGTAAGGAGAGAAAAAGTTGTTAAAAACATTAGATATAGAAATAGAGACGTACAACAGAGTTCATAAAATGAAAGTGGACTGTGTTGCACAGAAACATTAGAAGTTCACACGCAAAAGCAAGTAGGTTGCCTACCTAGACAGCACTTTGGGCACCATACAGCTGCATGAGCTCACATGCGCTCTCAGCACTGTGACGTAACATGCTCTTCGCCAACAGAGTTTTTTGTATTCGTAATGCTTAAAAATGCTGTCTAGGAAAGCAGCTCGCCGGAGTACAGAACACTCACTATCTGGCTGCCTACTAAGACAGTATTTCTGGGCATCATGCAATTGCATGAGCTCACATGCATTTTTGGGCATTAGATAATATCTAAAATTGTATCTAAATGATATCAAAAATGTAAAAAAATTAGATTTCTGTAAGCATTTTGGGCATCATGCAGTTACATGAGCTCACATTCACTTTCAGCCAAAAGAATGTCTCACAAGTGCCTAAATTACCCACAAAAACTGTCTATGCAGCAGAAAATGTGACTTCTGTACCCTAGTAAGTTCACTATCTAGACATCATTTTGGGCATCATATAGTTGCATGAGCTTGCATGCATTCTCAGCAAAGAGAACATCTAAAATGTGCCTAAAATTCCACCCAAAACAGTCTAGTTAGGCCGTTAACTACACAAAGAATGTGATTTTTGTGCCCTTGTAAACTGACTATGGTAGACAGCAATTTGGGCATCATAGTTGCATGACCTTGTCCTTGACCTGCGTTGCATGCAATCTCAGCCAAGTGAATGCCTGCAGTGCCCCCCAAAAATGGTCTTGTTTGGCAGTTCACTACATAGATAATGTGACTTCTGTTCACTAGTAAGGAGAAAATCTGGACAGCATTTTGAGAATCATGCAGTTGCATGAGCTCACATTCATGCTCAGACAAGAGAATGTCTAAAATGGGCCTAAAATACTGACAAAAACTGTCTAGTTGGGCAGCAGACAATGTGAATTCTGTAAGCTGACTATCTAGACAGCATTTTGGGCATCATACAGTTGCATAAGCTTGCATGCAATCTCAGCCAAGTAAATGCCTAAAATTCCCCCCAAAACTGTCTAGTTAGGCAGTTCACTACAAGGGCAATGTGACTTCTGCACTCTTGTGAGTTGACTGTCTAGAAGACAGCATCATACAGTTGATGTTCATCAAAGAGAACATCTAAAATGTCTCAAATGTGCCCTAAAATTTCCCCAAAAACTGTCTAGTTAGGCTGTGCATTACACAAATAATTCGATCTTTGTACCCTAGTAAGCTGACTATCTAGACAGCACAGTAAATGCCTAAAATTCCCTACACAGTTCACTACACAGAATGTGTCGTTTGCATTCTTGTAAGATGTCTTTCTAGGCATAATACAGTTGTAGGGATGTAACGATAACCGGTTTGACGATAAATCATGATAAAATTCTCCACGGTTAGTATTACCGTTTCATCTTTTAATTATCATTAAAATCGTATTTGATTACCACGATTTGAACAACTTATGATAAATATATACTGTCCAGTGTAAAGCAGAGTTTAAATAACAGTCTCAAGTGCGCAGAGCAGTTTCGTTTTGAATGAAAGCGTGACGGAAAGATGGGTGCTGAGGGAATGTACAAATGAATATATAAGTGAATGAATTACATGAATGTACCTTTAATGGTTCTGACTGTCTTCAGAAAAGATTCGATGGCATTGTGTTTTGATCTTCATTCCATGTAATACCTAATAAAGTTCTTAATCGCAATTCTGCTTTGTCCACGGAGTTTACGGAAACAGCTGTAACTTTGCTGTTCCATAAGTGCCGCCTAGTGGCAGAGAGTGGATTTACATTGACTTACAATTATTTTCAGCCTGTTTGCAGTATTTGTCTAGTTAAAACGGACCGAATTTTCATGCACTGCTGTGAATTGACATTTTGACTAAAAACAAGGATATGTTGTTTGTTGATTTTAAATATAAAACTTGGTGAAACAATTTATGTGTAAGTACTTTTTAAACATTTCCAGCATATTTTAACAATACCATGATAATATTGATAACCGTGATCATTTTTGTCACTATAATCGTGATAAGAAAATTTCATACCGTTACATCCCTATACAGTTGCATAAGCTTTCATGCATTCTCAGCCAAGAGAACAACTAAAATGTCTACAATGCCCCCAAAAAATAGTTTAGTTTGGCATCTACTACATAGACAATGTGACTTTTGCACCCTAGTAGCTGACTATCTAGACATCATTTTGGGCATCTTACAGTTGCATGAACTTGCATGTATTCTTAAAGAAGGGAACATCTAAAACTCTTGCAGTGCCCCCAAAAATGGTCTAGTTTTGCAGTTCACTACATAGATTACGTGACTCTTGTACCCTAATAAGCTGACTATCTAAACAGCATTTTGAACATGAAACAATTGCATGACCCTGTATGCACTCTCAATCAAAAATATGTCTAAAATGGCCAAAAAATGTATAGTTAGGAAGCTCACTACCCAGAGAATGTGACTTCTGCTCTCTTGTATGATGACAATCTAAAAGACAACACTTTTGGGCATAATACACTTATAATACACTTGCATGAGCTTGCATGCATTCTCAGCCAATAGTACATCTATAATGCCTACCATGCCCCAAAAATATTCTAGTTTGGCAGTTTACTACACAGATAATGTGACTTTGGTACCCTAGTAAGCTGACTATCCATACAGCATTTTTGAGCATCAAACACTTGCATGAGCTTGCATGCACTCTCAGTCAAGAATATGTCTACAATGCATAAAATGCCATAACAAACTGTCTAGTTAGGAAGCTCACTACAAAGAGAATGTGACCTCAGTGCCCTAATAAGCTGACTATCTAGACAGCATTTTAGGAATCGTGCAGTTGCATGAGCTCACAAGCTCTCAGCCAAAAGATTGTCTAAAATGCATGAAATGCCTCCACACAACTACCTAGGTAGGCATAAAACTGCACTGAGAATGTAACTTCTGTAGTAAGCTGACTATCCAGACAGCATTTTGGAGCTGTGCATGCACAGTGCTTGCATGCACTTTCAGTCAAGAATATGCCTAAAATGCAGGAACTGTCTAGTTAGGAAGCTCACTACACAGAACATGTGGCTCATGTACAGCAAGATGACTAATATCTAGTAGGCAGCATTTTTGGGCATCATACAGTTAGTTGCCTGGGCTCACATGCCCTCTCGGCACTGTGATGTAACATGCACTCTGCCAAGAGAGCGCACGTGACGTCACAGCATTTCTTTCCGCCTATGAAGCCTCAAAAAAGCTGTCTAGGTAGACAGCTTACTAGGTTTTGAGACACAGCCAACATCTTGAAACGTAACCTGGGTGGTAAGCCCCTATATGGCTCTTAAATAAACAATTTCATCTTAATTGAAACAACGTGGCTGAAACTTTTTCTGCAAGCAACAGGAAAAATATGCAGTTTTAAAATAATATAACGAAGTCATATGATCCAGACGAAAAATTACCATGGTAACCGCAGTTTCCGCCGCTTTTGTAACTATTACAAAACAATAATTAGTCAGTTAATACGGGTATCGTGCAGAAGCTTTCAGATTATTTCCTGTCATGTTATTTCAATTTTCTTTTTCCCCTAGTGCCAATAACTGTTGCAATACTGGTATATCTACCTGAAACTGGTTACCATGGTGAATTTCTGTCAGGAGTATCGCAGGTGCTGCAGTCTTACCTGATGCTGCCTTCAGTCCGATGCGAAAGAGAATAAAAGACAAGAAAAGCAGCAGAGTGTCAAGGCCGTGCATTTTTATGAGTAATATATCGTAGAGCAACAGTCTGTGTGAAGAGGGCAGGCAGTGTGCGCTGGCGGAGCAGCAACAGCGGACTGAAGCGAAGTTTCAGAAAGTTTAATTACAGCAGACGGGGAACTCAACTTCAGGCAAAAGCTCCGCCCCCGACACCGACGTCCCGCCCCATCAGAGTTCGGATTGGTCGACGAGATCCAAGTAAATAGATCCCCGCAGCGTCATTGGCTACTGGTTCTGTCTGTCTGTAAAAAGGGCCGGAACAGTACACGCGGTCCCAGCTCTGTTGAGAGAAAGGCAAATCGTTTGATCAGAAGCGGGAGCTGCAAGTCAGTTAGGTATATTGACGTTCATTCGACGGCATTTTTAAGTATAAATAATACGTCTTAAATTCAAAACAGTAGAAAAGAATTTGCTAAGCTTTGATATGACGGGTTTTGGAGCATTATCTGTTGAAAATAACATAATAGCTCACAGGTTCCCAAACCTATATAAAACCAACAGCTGGGAGACAAGACCAGCCAGCATATGCTAGTTTAATATATTTTTGGCACATTATCTGTTGAAAATAACATTTAAACCAGTCTAAGCTGGTTGACCAGCTCACATGTTCCCAAAACTTATCTAAAACGAACAGCTGGAAGAAAAGACCAGCCAACATATGCTAGTTTAATATATTTTTGGCACATTATGTGTTGAAAATAACATTTAAACCAGTCTAAGCTGGTTAATCAGCTCACAGGTTCCCAAAACCTATCCAATACCATCAGCTGACAGACAAGACCAGCCAGCATATGCTATTATTATTATTATTATTATTATTATTATTATTATTATTATTATTATTATTATTTTGGCATATTATCTGTTGAAAATACCATTTAAACCAGTCTAAGCTGGTTAACCAACTCACATGTTCCCAAAACCTATCTAAAACCAACAGCTGGAAGACAAGACCAGCCAGTTTAGGCTAGTTTAATATTTTTCGGCACACTATTTGCTGAAAATAACATTTTAAACCAGTCTAAGCTGGTTGACCAGCTCACAGGTTCCTAAAACCAACAGCTGGAAGACAAGACCAGCCAGCTTAGGCAAGTTTATTTTATTTTTATTTTTTGGCACATTATTTGCTGAAAATAACATTTTAAACCAGTCTAAGGTGGTTGACCAGCTCGCAGGTTCCCAAAACCTATATAAACCCAACAGCTGGGAGACAAGACCAGCCAGTTTAGGCTAATTTATTTATTTATTTATTTTTTTTTTTTATTTATTCATTTTTTTTTGGCACATTATCTGATGAAAATACTATTTAAACGGGTCTAAGCTGGTTGACTAGCTCACAGGTTCCTAAAACCTATATAAAACCAACAGCTGGAAGACATAACCAGCCAGCTTATAGACTAGTTTAATTTTTCTTTTCTTTTTTTCTTTTTTTGGCACATTATCTGCTGAAAATAACATTTTAAACCAGTCTAAACTGCGTGACCAGCTCACAAGTTCCTAAAACCTATATCAAACCAAGAGCTGGAAGACAAGACCAGCCAGCTTAGGCTAGTTTTTTTTTTTTTTTTTTTTTTGGCACATTATCTGCTGAAAATAACATTTTAAACCTGTCTAACTGTTTGACCAGCTCACATGTTCCCAAAACCTATATAAAACCAACAGCTAGGACACAAGACCAGCCAGCTAATGCTAGTTTAATTATTTTTTTCCCATCGGGGTCCACAGAGAGCATCCTGCTAAAAAGACAACTTAAACCAACCTAAGATGGTCTGCTGGTTTGGGTTTTAGATGGGTTTTGGATACCAGTCAGCTGGTTACTTTTGATAATCAGCTAAACCAGCTGAACACTGGTTTGGTCAGACCAGGAGACCAGCTAAACCATTTAAAAATCAGCTACAGACAACAAATCACCATTTACATAGTCATAGATAGACCATAGCAAACTTGTCAACAATTTGTTTGAACAAATTAAGTAATACTGTTGATAATTAATATTCAGTTACTTGTTATTAATAACAATAACCACTCTAGAAAAGCGATTTGTTTTCATAAACTACACTGTTCCTTAATAAAATTACTAATAAATTTTATACCCAATTTGTTAAATTACTTAACCCCAGTCACACTGAACCTTCGTGCTCTTAATTTAAAACCTTGCAAGTCAAAATAATGACATCAGTGTTTCCACAGGGTTATTTGCCATTTTATTTGAAAAGCTTCAATCAGCTAGAACAAAATAATCACAATCAATTATATAAAGAAATTCAAATAACAAAGACCTGACAAATCCAATTGGCCATCTCTTTGTGTTATTGACGTTCTTTATCATAAGCTAAGACTTATTGTGAATTCCTATATGACAGGATACCTTCTCCGTGGCGTATGCTGGCAATGCCTGCTTGCTGTAATTGTGCCTCATCAGTTTTAGAAGCAACAGATGTGATGCATTATTACTAATGTAGAGCATGTGCAGACCTGGATAACGTTATGAGTGAGTATTGATTTAAGTACTGGATGATTATAATATATTTGGCTGAAAATAATCTTTTTGAATGTTCGTTATTTAGTCGTCAACACACATAAAGCAGCGCTATTTTAGAGAGGGACAAATATTTTCCGTAAACACTCCATATACCGTGATTAAAAGACCAACAATCTGAGGTCAGTTCAGTTCATGCATCATAACACAAAAAAGGCCTTTGCATTTGTGACAATAAGCCTAGTGTCAATATGCAATAAAAATGCATTGCATAATGTTTTCTGTGATACTTTTTTTGCCATTGCATTCAGTAGATTCTCTTTCAACAGTATGAACAACAAAAACTCATTTATCAGCAGTCCGTACCCTGAGAACTGAGCTTTTGCAAGTGGATAAAGTTCATTAGAGTAGGTCAGCAGAGGCTTTAATCCTATTTCAAGTGCTTTGATTTCTCATTCCTCTTTGCCAAAGCGCCACAGAAGAGTTACTGCAGCTTCCTGTGGATAGCAGGGCCGCTGGCACGGCCATGGCTGCATTATCTATGCTGGATATAGTGGCAGTATGATGATTTCTGAGCACAGAACTTATAACAAAATTAGCCTGCTGTTTGTAGTTTAAAAGCAGTGTGCTAGCAGTAATAATGCATGGAGATTTAGAATCACGAGAACACCCAAGCAACAATCCATAGAAAAGCACAGCAATATACTAATATCCATCCAGAACAGCCTAGAAATCCCATAGCAATGCACTAAAAACACCCAGAACCGCATAGAAATGCCTTAAACCTGCACTAAAAAAGTGTCTGTGCCTAAAATGATTGCTTGGGTGTTCTGATTGTTTTTTGGCTATGTTGCTACGCAGTTGCTAGGGTGTTCTGGATGATTGCCTACTGGCCCAAGTAGTATCAGTTCTGGACCATAAATGTAGGGTTTTATTGCTAGTTTATGATAAGCATTTTGTTTTATAGGCTTTATATTCTAGTTAATGAACACATGCAGAACACTTTTGGCAAAGCTTGCGTTATTCAGCCTGAAGGTGGAGCTCTACTGTTGATTGACAGCCTTTTAATACACACAGCACTTGCAAATTAGCATTTATTTCCTCTGCATATTGATTATTACAAGTTGTGGAGGAATTCCAGTGAGGAAAAGAAACTCATGTCTATTCTCAGAACAAATATAAAACACAGCAAAACTATATAAAGGGGTTATAATTCATTCATTTGATAAGCTACTCCACATATTAAGAACAGACATGCCAACTTGATGGTGACGTGATGAAGACTAATAGACAAATATCTCAAGCTGATTGATTTCGTCTTGATCTGAAGCGAAGTTTACGTAAGGTAATATGTGACGGTCTCAAATCTGCCCCAATGGCTGCAGTTCCATTTCTCACCACAGATTTACATTGGAAAAATTGAGGGGCGCTGTTGAGCTGTGGAGGATTCAAGCTCTGCCCTGCTTAGAATCATAATTCATACCTGCAGAGGCCAGATAATTTACTCATCCCCGTGTCATCCAAGATGTTCATCTCTTTCTTTCTTCAGTTTTAAAGAAATGAAGTTTTTTGAGAAAAACGTTTCAGGATTTCTGTCCTTCTATGGTGTCCGTGAGTTTGAACTAAAATTTGATTAAAATGCCATTTAAATGCAGCTTCAAAAGGCTCTAAACGGTTCCAGCCGAGGAATAAGGGTCATATCTAGCGAAACGATCTGTCATTTTCTAATATATATATATATATATATATATATATATATATATATATATATATATAATAATAATGTATTAATTTGAAATTGTCCTACATAGCTGTTTTACCTTTTTGCGAATACACAGAGTACACACAGAGCTAGACAAGACGAGTATTTGTGGTTAAAAAGTGTATAAATTGTCAATTGTTTTTAGAAAAAGACCCTTCTTCTTCAGCTGGGATCATTTAGAGCCCTTTGAAGCTGCATTTAAACTGCATTTTGAAAGTTCAAACTCGTGGACACCATAAGTTCACAATATGGAGATAAATCCTGAAATATTTTCCTCAAAAAACTATTTCTTTACAACTGAAGAAAGAAAGACATGAACATCTTGGATGACAAGGGGTTGAGTAAATTATCTGGCTTCGGAACCGGCAGGCATGTATTATGATACGAAGCAGGGCAGACAGAGCCTGAGCCCTCCATAGCTCAACAGCGCCCCTCATTTTTTCCAATGTAAATCTGTGGTGAGAAATGGAACTGCAGCCATTTGGGCAGATTTGAGACAGTCACATCTTCACATTAGCTTGCGTAAACTTCGCTTTAGGTCAAAACAACATCAGTTAAGCTTGAGATATGTGTCTATTAGTCTTCATCAGGTTAGCAACTAGTTGGCATGTCTGTTCTTACTATGTGGAGTAGCTTATCAAATTAATGAATTATAACCCCTGTTGTGTTTTATGTTTGCTTCTTTACAAACATAAATGACAAGGGGGTGAGTAAATTATCTGTAAAGTTTTGTTCTGGAAGTGAAATTAATTCAGTTTATAGATGAGCCACGGCTGGGCAGACGTCATAAGAGACCACCCTCAGGTCTCTCCGATATGACTGTCCATGTTTTAGTTTTTACAGTGTGAGTTTTACCATTTAAAAAATATGCAAACAATTGTTTAGAAAGTTAATTGTATGGACATGAACTTCAAATTGTGAGGCATGCATTGTTAAGGATGAGCTATGTGCTAAATGTTAATACTCAAGGTTAGGGGTTTTGTTCAAATAGCTAAATCTGTTAGAGCAACAGTATTGGTGATGCTTTTGCTTTAGCAAACAAAACTAATGCTAATCATGTTTATCGATTTTTCTTGTAGGCCAAAAATCATTAGGATAAGAAATTAACAGCATGTTCCATCAAGATATTTTGTCAATTTACATCAATGGAAATCTTATTCAGCTTTCAGGTGATGTATAAATCTCAATTTAAAAAAAAAAAAAAAGGATCCTTATGTGGTCCAGGATCACATATTACCTGCATGAAAGCACCAGGAAGCCCAGATCCACACATTCCTGGAAGCACCATAATGAAAGCAAGCATTAGAAATATTGTGACACCAAAAATGATGCCCATTTAGCTGGTATTATTTTGAATTGACACTGTAGAACAAGTTCTGTGCTTCCTGCACAAGTCAAGAGTGTGGTCAATTGCTCCCCCTAGTAGTTAACAGAGGAAGTACAAATAACTCGTTCAGTGTGAGTGAGTTAAAAAGGCAATTTGTTGTTTCATTATGACATTAAGATGCTTGAGTGCCATTTACACACACTGATTAAAGAGACTGTAAAATCACAGAAATTAAAAATGCATTTCTATTGTTTACTCGCCGTCATGTCGCTCAAAACTTGTAAATGAGATTTAATAGAACACAAGTGGAAAGATTTAAACAGTTGCTAAACATTAGCTACACTCAGTTCCACTGTATAGAGCAGATATAAAACAAATACTAATAATGCGATCTAAAATAAAACATCTAAACTATTGTAATATGTCAAATGTTTTAGTAATAAAACACACTTCTAGATTTTCAACCTGGGGGTCTGTAGAAAACATATGTGACCCTTAATAAGCTTTTCATTGATGTATGGTTTGTTAGTATAGGACAATATTCAGCCGAAGATAAAACTATTTGAAAATCTCAAATCTGAGGGTGCAAAAAAACAAAACAAAATCTAAATACTGAGAAAATTGCCTTTAAAGTTGTCTAAATGAAGTTCTTAGCAATGCACATTACTAATCAAAATTTAAGTTTTAATATATTTACGGTAGGAAATTGACAAAATATTTTGATGGAACACGATCTTTACTTAATATCTTACTGATTTTTGGCATAAAAGAAAAATGTCTCATTTTGACCCATATAATGTATTTTTGGCTATTGCTACAAACTGTGCGACTTAAAGACTGGTTTTGTGCTCCAGGATCATATATCTAAACATACAGAGAAGGCAAAATGACATTCCTATATATTTATATTAAGCATTAAAAAACTGGCATGCTGAAATATTGGATCAAAAATTTTATTACAATAAAATTAGAAATGAACATTTAAAAATATCCTTCAATAATTCATTTAAACTTTCAGTGCATAAAACAGTAAATGCACTACATAAAGTCTCAAAACCACCTCTGCTGATCTGAGGGGCAACACCCCAGACAAACAAAAATGACTTGTCATATAATATTATTAGCAAAGGCCTGTCTTTCATTCATTCACTTCAGTTTATGTAGTCATTCTCTCATACACAACTAATTAAAAACCATAAAACACTTGTCAAATCAGTCACTCACAGATGTGAATGTTCAACCAGTTATTTTAAGTTCAAAAAATGTCAATAAGACATATTAAACAATGTCAAATTTAACACATACATCATTCTTCAAATATACTTTGGTATAGGTAGTTTGAAGTCACATACATACTGTAATATCCAATAACACCGTGTCTACACTGGAAGCAAGCAACATAATAAACTTTATTTCAGCTTCTGTCATAACGGAGCAACCGATGAAAAATAATTGTGCACCATTCAGAGCTGAATTTAGAAAAAAAAAATCCTGAAAAACAAAAAAAAAAACTTGAATGTTGGCTTGACAAAGCTTTGTTTGAAAGTTTAAAGTTAAGGATGGGTGGATGGAACAATAGATAAATACACTACCAATCAAAAGTTTTTGAACAGTATAAGATTAAAGATCTTTTTATTCATCAAATAATCCTAAAAAAAATGTTTTAATTCGACTGTTTTAAATATTGATAATAATAACAACAATACATTTCAGCATATTAAAATTGTTTCTGAAGGATCATGTGACACTGAGGACTGGAGTAATGATGCTAAAAATGTAGCTTTGATCACAGGAATAAATTACATTTAAAAATATATTCAAATAGGAAAAAAAATATTTTAAATTATAAAAAATATAGCAAATTTAATGCATTTATTTTATTTTATTTTATTTTTTTTTTGCTATATTTTGGATGAAATAAATGCAGGCTTGGTGAACAGAGGAAACTTTAAAACATTAAAAAAAACATTAAAAATCTTCTTTATCTAACATTAAAAAATGTTTTGACTTGTAGTGTAGATGGATGGATGGATAACAGAGAATAGATAGAGAATAAAGCAAAAATGATTTGAGAATAAAGTAAAAATGTTTCGAGAATAAAGTCGAAAAGTTTGCAGAATAAAGTCTAAATGTTTTGAGGATAAAGTCGAAATTATGAGAATAAAGTTGACATATTTGAAGAATAAAGTCAAAATTACAAGAATAAAGTCAAAATGTTTCGAGAGTAAAGTCGAAATGTTTCGAGAATAAAGTCAAAAAGTTTCGAGGATAAAGTCGAAATGTTTTGAGGATAAAGTCGAAATGTTTCAAGGATAAAATCGAAATGTTTTGAGGATAAAGCTGAAATATCTGAATAAAGTCAAAATTATGAGAATAAGTCAAAATCTTTCGAGAATAAAATCTGAATGTTTCGAGAATAAAGTCAAAATGTTTCGAGGATAAAGTCAAAATTATGAGAATAAATGTAAAGTATTTGAAGAATATACTCAAAATTAAAACAAAGTCAAAATGATTCGAGAATAAAGTAGAAATGTTTCAAGGATAAAGTCCAAATGTTTTGAGGATAAAGTCTAAATTATGAGAATAAAGTTTAAATATTTGAAGAACAAATTCAAAATTACGAGAATAAAGTTGAAATGTTTCGAGAATAACGACAAAATGATAGATAGATAGATAGATAGATAGATAGATAGATAGATAGATAACTATGAAGAAGTTAGTATGAAAATACATTAAAACCTTTAAAACTAGCCATTTTAATAATAACACAACACTTCTGTGGCACAGCTTTAAAGGTAATTATTGACTGACTAAAAGTCCTTCATTTTCACTGACTGCCATTGAGGAGTGCAAATGCAGAGCAAACATAGAAATGTATACTAGAAACCAGCAGTACAGAGACTCAGTGACCTCCAGCCATCAAAAGTTAATGAAAATAGCCTGCAGTGACATTAAGAAACAATATTGGATGCATTCAGTGTAGACACGGTGTCAAATTGAAAGAAAACGATGCCTGCTGTCCATCGTGTCAAGAGGTTTAAGTGATACGAAAGAAGATGTTCTTCTTCAAAATCACTTGCAGGAAACATAAACTTAAGATTTTGCGGATAAAGCCTCGATGGACGATGCCAGACGGCAAGAGCAGCCAGTGTGACGTGATCTTTGAGCTTAAAAAACAATGAGGAGTCTATTAAAACTTACGAGGAGTTCCTTTTTCTTTGTGCGGTGCTCTTTCATAATTACCCATGTGATCTTGTGCCATAATGAAAAAAAAGGGGGGCGAAAAAGGTTTCGAAGCAGCCAAGACACACAGCGAGTTGTCTCCAGAAAAAGACTTTTTTCAGTGTTATTAAAAGATGCAATTTGTTTTGACAAGTTTCTGGCGTATTCTCTGTGTGACAATAAATCAAAGGTAAGTTTTTGGCTCCTCGCATCCCTGAGGGCAATTCAGCGTCCTTCACAGTTCGATAAAACAGGTGTCAGTGATGATTAGCTCTGCCTCCTCCTCCACAGCCATTGGTCACTTTCACATGTCCATCATTGTCCTCGGTCACACTGGTTTCTCCGTCCTCTTCCTCATCTTCTTCATTGTCACTTCTCTCGTCTTTGGTTAACTATCAAAAAAGTAAGAAGAGAGTTAAAAAATGAATTTAACCAACACAATAGCTAAAACAACAGACTGTTTTATTTATAAAACTAATTTGAGAATGAAAATGTGAGTGTTTACCCTTGGAAAACATTGCTTCAGAGAAACAAATATGATTCGTCATATAACTTTGTTTGCAAAGGCCTGACCTCCTTCACCTCAATCTATTGTTTAGTTATTCTCTCATACGACTGTCTATTATAAAAGCCAATTTCTTTTACACACACACACAAAAAAACTTTTTATCATAATTCTGGCTCAAAATTGATATAAACAAAGAATTGTGAGATATAAACTCACAACTCACACAGATAAAAAAAAGCTGAATTGCAAGATATAAACTTTTTTCTCTGACAGAATAAAAATAAAAAAGGTAATGGCAACTTTTTATCTTAATTCCTAATTTTATCTCAATTCAAACACCTTGCAGTTGCTGGTTTATATCTCACAATTTTGACTTTTCTATAATATAAAAAAAGAAAGTCAGAACTGTGAGAACAAACGTTGAAATTGTGAGATAAAAATTGCATTAGTTTTTTTATTACATTTTTTCCCAAACAGGAAATAGACGACAATGTTTTAGTGCCACGTTAAAAAGATAAAAAACTAAAAAAATCTAAAATTACGAGATTAAACTTGTAATATTTTGAGAATAAAGTCTAAATTACGAGAATAAAGTTGAAATTATTATAATAAAGTCAAAATTACGAAAATAAAGTTTAAATATTTGAAGAATAAAATCTAAATTTCAAGAATAAAGTCTAAATGTTTTGAGAATAAAGTCGAAAGTAAAAAATAAAGAAATTATCGAAATTTTTCAAGAATAAAATCGAAATGACAAGAAATTTGCAAAATGTTTAGAGAATAAAGTCAAAATATTTAGAGAATGAAGTCGGATTACTGAGAATAAAGCAGCAATTACAAGAATAAAGTCTAAATGTTTAGAGATTAAAGTTGAAATTACAAGAATATAGTTTAAATATTTAAAGAATAAAGTCTAAATTTCAAGAATAAAGTTAAAATTTTAAGAATAAAATCGAAATGTTTTGAGAATAAAATTAAAATTAAGAGAATAAAGTCGAAATTTTGAGAATAAAGTCAAAATATTTTCAGAATAAAGTCAAAATATTTTCAGAATAAAATTGAAATTACGAGAATAAAGTTGAAATGTTTAGAGTATAAAGTCGTAATTATTAAAAAAAATAAATTAGAAATTATGAGAATAAAGTTTAAATATTTGAAGAATAAAGTCGAAATTTCAAGAATAAAGTCTAAATGTTTTGAGAATAAAGTTGAAATTTCAAGTATAAAGTCAAAATGTTTTGAGAATAAAGTCAAAATGTTTTGAAAATAAAGTTGAAATGTTTTGAGAATAAAGTAAAAATATAAAATATTTAAAGTTGGAATGTTTCGAGAAAAGTCAAAATGTTTCGAAAATAAAGTCGAAATGTTTCAAGAATAAAATTAAAATTACGAGAGTAAAGTCAAAATATTTTGAGAATAAAGTTGAAATTATGAGAATAAAGTTTAAATGTTTTGAGAATAAAGTGGACATGTTTTGAGAATAAAGTCAAAATGTTTTGAAGAAAAAGTTGAAATGTTTTGAGAATAAAGTAAAAATATTTTGAGAATAAAGTTGAAATGTTTTATAAAAAAAAAAGTCAAAATGTTTCGAAAATAAAGTCGTAATGTTTTGAAAATAAAGTTGAAATGAAATCATAGCAATTACGGTTATACTATTTTGAGAGTATAGCTTTTTTCACATGCCAAAGTTTAACATAAGTTTAACCAAAGTATGATCCTTGCGTAAGAAGTAGGTTTATTGATCCTTAGCTTAGCAAACATTTGAAAAATCAAACAATAAGCAAGCCGATCTTCGAACGTCCTGTAGTTTGGAAAGCCAAAATCAAACACACAACATCTTGAAACATTAACCTAACAAGCCATTTGTAGAAACCAGACGTGCGAGTACACAATTCATCATCCATAGCAAATGAATTCGAACAGTCTGATGTGCACTAAATCACGACTAATTAGGTCCCTTTGAGCAACAGGCTGCAGGTACGCGGAGCAGAGAAGCGATTGAATCTGGCATCCCTCATCCGCTCTGCATTTGCGAGAGATCATGTACGCTGCCAGTGCAATCACTCTCAAATTATGACTCACCTTTCTCAATAGACCGAGCTGGAGTGAAAACAATAGAGCACTAAGTACAGGCTGGCAGGGCTTATTTTAATCAGACCGCCTGTGTAATGCGACCGTAAAGTCACCGTTACAAGCTCATGTCATCCTTTCTGTTTGCTGTATAATTCATACAGCATGGCTTTGTCTGTAACTGCCAATATGCATCATGTAGGGCTTTGTCTTACTATGTTTCACATTAATCAAGACGGTGTTTTCTACAGGGCTTTGCGGTTGCAACAAGGAGCTCTGAACTAAACAATAAACACTATGTCCATACATATTATTCACACCCTAAAAAAATTAATTTATTCAGCTTGGATGCATTCAGTTGATCAAAATTGACAGTAAATGCATTTCTAATGTAACAAAAGAACCCTATTTCAAATAAAAAATACTTTCAGTGCATTCAATGGCACATTTAATTTGACAGCTGTTAGTTATAATGTCAGAATTTGGTGATATAAAGTTGCAACTGCATATCATAAAGTCAGAACTGTGAGATAAAGTTATGATTCTGACTTTTAGCAATTTACTTTTTTATTGCAACTTTGTATCTCACAATTCTGACTTTTTTCTCACAATTGCAACTTTATATCTCGCAATTCAGATTTTTTTGTGCAATTGCAATTTATATTTCACAATTCTAACTTTTTTCTCGCAATTCCGAATTGCTGAATTCGTAATTGTTTCGCAATTGCAAGTTTATATCTCGCAATTCTGACTTTTTTCTCGTAATTGCAAGCTTGTATCTCGCAACAAATTTTTTTGCAATTGCAATTTTATATCTCACAATTTTGACCTTTTTTCTTGCAACTATGACCTGCTCATAATTGTGCATTGTATCTCACAATTCTGACTTTTTTCGTAATTGCGAGTTTATATCTCGCCATTTTGACTTTTTTCACAATTCTGACTTTTTTCTTAATTGTGAGTTTATATCTCGCGATTTTAAATAGTTTCGCAATTGTTTTTTTAATCTCACAATTCTGGCTTTCTCTCTTACAACTATGATTTTTTGCGATTGCTTTTTATTTTGGAATTCTGACTTTTTTCTTGAAATTCTGACTTTTTTGTAACTGCGAGTGTATATCTCTCAGTTCAGACTTTTTTTTTCTCACAGTTATGACCTTTTTCTCGTAATTGTGAGTTTATATATCGCAATTCTTAATTTTTTCACAATTGCAACTTTGTATCTCACAATTTTGACTTTTTTCTTACAAGTATGACTCTTTTCACAAATGCAAGTTTATATCTCACAATTCAGACTTTTTTCTCGCAAATTATGACTTTTTTCCCGTAATTGTGAGTTTATATCTCACTATTCTTCATTTTTTCGTAATTGCAAGTTTATATCTCGCCATTTAGACTTTTTTCACAATTCTGACTTTTTTCTTAATTGTTGAGTTTATATCTCGTAATTTTAAATAGTTTCGCAATTGCTATTTAATCTCACAATTCTGGCTTTCTCTCTTACAATTATGATTTTTTGCCATTGCAACTTTTTTTCTCATAATTGTGAGTTTATATATCGCATTTCTTAATTTTTTCACAATTTCAACTTTTTATCTCACAATTTTGACTTTTTTCTTGCATGACTTTTTTCACAAATGCAAGTTTATATCTCACAAATTATGACTTTTTTTCTCGTAATTCATTAAAGAACCCTAAAAAATAAGACATGTTTCTTGAGCAGCAAATCAACATACTAGAATGATTTCTGAAGGATCATGTGACACTGAAGACGAGTAATGATGCTGAAAATTCAGCTTTGCATCACAGGAATAATATATTTTTTAAATTGGAATAATATTTCACAATTGTGCTATTTTTACTGTATTTTTGATCAAATAAATGCAGCCTTGGTGAGCATAAGAAACTTCATGTCAAAAACATTGAAACCAAACTGTGTATATATTTTAAAATAGCATTCAACTGAGCTAAAAATAATACTTTAACTTTTTTTAATATGTGACTTGAAAACAATTTATTATCAAGCAGAACACAAATTTCAATAGCCAGTGTGTTCATTCAACAGGAAACGATATGAGATTTCTCAATAACTTTAAGTGTCAGCTATTGTCAGAAGTCATACAGATCTTTCCTCTAGTGAGTAATCTTAGATAATCTTATGCCACCTACACACTGCCAAGTTTTAGGAGTGACACCGACATTTAAATACAGTAAATTATCATCTTAAATTATCATTAAGGAGTCCCTCTCAAAATTGTTTTAAGCAAGAAACACAAATGCCAACAGTCGAACTCGTTTGGTGTTGGTTATATTTTGCAATAGTGATATAATATACACTACAGGAATATATAATAAATTATTTTTCAGAATGTGGTAGTTATACATTACCAAACTGATAAAACAGTGACAATCATATTTAACTGTAGCATTCATTTCTATTACACTTGCATCATACCCTTTAGAATCTGCAAAATGTTCATTATTTTATCAAAATAAGAGGGATCATATAAAATGCATGCTGTACTTATCTGAATAAGATATTTCACATAAAAGATGTTTACATATACTCCACAAGACAAAATAAAAGTTGAATTTATAAAAATGACCCTGTTCAAAAGTTTACATACACTTGATTCTTAATACTGTTGTTCCCTGAATAATCCACAGCTGTTTTTTGTGATAGTTGTTCAGAAACATGCTAGCATGCTAGAAACATACTAGCAACTTGCTAATCATGCTAGAAACATGCTAGCAACTTGCTAATCATGCTAGAAACATACTAGTAACATGCTAATCATGCTAAAAACATGCTAGCAATTTACTAATCATGCTAGAAACATGCTAGCAATTTACTAATCATGCTAGAAACATTTTGGTAGGATCATGCTAATAGAATCACGCTGATAGAATCATGTTAACAACATGCTAGTAACTTGCTAATCATGCTAGAAACATGCTAGCAATTTACTAATCATGCTAGAAACATTTTGGTAGAATCATGCTGATAGAATCATGCTAACAACATGCTAGTAATTTGCTAATCATGCTAAAAACATGCTAGCAATTTACTAATTATGCTAGAAACATGCTAGCAATTTACTAATCATGCTAGAAACATTTTGGTAGGATCATGCTAATAGAATCACGCTGATAGAATCATGTTAACAACATGCTAGTAACTTGCTAATCATGCTAGAAACATGCTAGCAATTTACTAATCATGCTAGAAACATTTTGGTAGGATCATGCTAATAGAATCACGCTGATAGAATCATGTTAACAACATGCTAGTAACTTGCTAATCATGCTAGAAACATGCTAGCAATTTACTAATCATGCTAGAAACATTTTGGTAGGATCATGCTAATAGAATCACGCTGATAGAATCATGTTAACAACATGCTAGTAAATTGCTAATCATGCTAGAAACATGCTAGCAATTTACTAATCATGCTAGAAACATTTTGGTAGAATCATGCTGATAGAATCATGCTAACAACATGCTAGTAATTTGCTAATCATGCTAACAACATGCTAGTAACTTGCTAATCATGCTAGAAACATGCTAGCAAATTTACTAATCATGCTAGAAACATTTTAAGCATACTACAATCATGTTAGCAACATGCTAGTAACTTGCTAATCATGCTAGAAACATGTTAATCATGCTAGAATCATGTTAGCGTCATGCTAGAAACATGCCAAAAACATGCTAGCAACTTGCTAATCATACTAGAAACATGCTAGTAACATGTTAATCATGCCAGGGCCATGCTAGCAACTTTCTAATCATGCTAATAACATGTTAATCATGCCAGAACCATGTTAGCAACTTGCTAATCATGCTAGGAACATACTAGCAACTTGCTAGTAATGTGATAGAAAAAATGCTAACAGCTTGCTAATAACATGCTAATCATACTGTAATCATGCTACCAACATGTTAACAACTTGCTAATCATGCTAGTAACATGTTAACCATGCCATTATCATGTTAGCAACATGATAACAACATGCTACTCATGCTTAAAACATGATGGCAACTTGCTAGTAACATGTTAATCCTGCCAGAACCATGCTAGCAACTTGCTAATCATGCTAGAAACATGCTAGTAACATGTAAATCGTGCTATGCTCATGTTAGCAACATGGTAACAACTTGCTAATCATGCTGGTAACATGCTAATCATGTTTAAAATATGATAGCAACTTGCTAGTAACATGCTAATCATGCCAGAACCATGCTAACAACATGTTAATCATGCTAGGAACATGCTAGCAACTTGCTAGTAATACGTTAAAAAAATGGTAGAAACATGCTAGCAAAATGCTAATCAAGCTAGAAACATGCTAATAACTTGGTAATAATGATAGTAACATACTAATCATGCTATCAACTTGTTAGTAACATGCTAATCATGTTAGAATCATGCTAAAAACATGCTAGCAAAATGCTAATCATGCTAGCAACATGCAAGTAAATTGCTAATCATGTTAGAATCATGCTAACAACATGCTAGTAACTTGCTAATATATCTTTCTGTCTGTCCATCTATCCATCTATCTCTCTGACTGTATGGTCTTCAAAACATTCATGCTAAAAGCTTTAAAACTACTTTAAACTTCAAACTATTTCAGACTGAAAACTATTGAACTTAAAACTTTTTAAAACTTTCTGATCAGGCTTTCTCAAGCCAACTTAAAGTTTGTCTTGACAAACTTTTTTATCTAACATTCTGATTCTGAAAAGTGGGATGTAAACTTTTGACTTCAACTGTATTTGCTGAATGAAATCTAACCGACAGCCATTAGCAAGGTGAATAAGTCTTGTATTATGGTAATACCAGGAAATATTCGCCCTTGTATACAAATCAGCAGTTTTTGTTCAAGATGCAGGGCCGTGTTATCGCTCGCCCAGCATTTAAAAAGCACACACTGTATAACTACAAATGTGCTCATGTGATGTACCAACCCACACTGGTATAACCAGCATTATTGGATAGTTAGCTAGACCAGTAAAGCTAGTGTTGATGCAATAACACTCGCAATAGGACATTTAAGTGTGACAGTAAATTAAAACTGTGCCATAACAAACTCTGCCAGCTCTCAAGATAATATAAACAAATAGACAACGTTTCTTTTAAACAGCTTTAAAATAGTTAAAATAAAAAAATAAAAAAAGTTTTGTGACTTATTAAAAGTCATACAGTGTCATTTCTGTCAGTTGAGATGATTGATAACAAGCCCGAGGGTGGTAAAGTAACAGGGTTAATGGTATTTGTAGGTAACATATGACTGCATTACACTTATTTTTAAACCATTCAGATGCACTGCACCAGGAACCAGCTTATAAATGGATTTATAATGTGTTCAGAGCTTTTCATACAATGTTTAACTCTGGGTTAATGTCTTTTTAACCCCGGGTAACGCAGTGTTTCACACTTCTCATTTTAAAAGGCGTTAGCAATGCTTTTAACCTTATGTTAAAGAAGATCTGCTCCAATGATCTGCACTGCCAAAGGTATAAAAGTATGTCACTGTAAGAATGTTCCAGTGAGTCATTTAGAAACAGACAGCCAATCATAAACTGCCTCACTGCTTGCCTTATTAAATGTTTATGAGGTTTGTACAATCACAGAATTTTTTAGTTTAGTGTCAGTTTGTGAAGGAAGCTGTTAAACATGTTGAACACCTAATCTGTGTTTTATTTTTTTGTCTTTAATAGAAAACCTGAGCAGATTTATCACAACACCTGCAGTGAGAAATGAAAAAAAAAAAAAAACATTCCCAAATATAAATATAAAACAACTTACACTTCCGAAAACGAACATCTTCACCATACGCAGAATCAGATATGCCCAGAATATGTGCAGCATCAACAGGATGACAAGCATGAGGTTAAAAAAGTAATATCCAAAGAATGGCGGGTAATGGTCGGGAGGATAAACCCATGTGCAGTGAATGATCCTGGAATAAAGATGCACGAGACAGAGATAGTTTTTAATATCAGTTGGAATAAACAAATAATGCATGCATGTTATGTAAAATACACCTGATCCTTTATCAGAGCTTGGAAATAATAGTCACAAAAACAATTCTTACCAAAATGGAAAAATTATGAGTCGTGTGACTATGAAGACAACAGCAAATACCACAAAGATGCCATTGCATGTTCTTTTCCATCTGGCGTAGTTGAAGATCTTGGCAGACTGCAGAGAAATAATACAAAAATAACAAACAGGTGCAGTTTGTACAGTGTCAACCAGGGTTATGAAAGTTACCTATTAGTAAGGGTTTTAATGTTTTTTAAATGTCTCTTATGCTCATCAAAGTTTCATTTATTTGTTAAAAAATACAGAAAAAAGTAATATTATTGCAGTTTAAAATAATAGCTTTCTATTTTAATATACTTTAAAATATAATTTATTTCTGTGATACAAAACTGAATTTTCATCAGTATCGGTCTTCAGTGTCACATGATCCTTTAGCAATCATTCTAATATGCTGATTCATTATCAATGTTGGAAACAGGTTTGGCTGCTTAATTCTCTTTACTATCACTTTTTATTAATTTAACACATCATTGCTGAATAAAAGTATTAAAAAAAATGACTAACCCCAAACTTAGTAGTTATATTGTAACAAAACATTTCTATTTTAAATAAATGTTGTACTTTTTAACTTTATAAGAATCACAGGTTTAAACAAATATATTAAGCAGCACAACTGTTTTCAACATTGATAATAAATCAGCATATTAGAATGATTTCTGAAGAACAGTCATGTGACACTGAAGAGTGGAGTAATGATGCTGAAAATTCATCATTGCATCACAGGAAAGAATTCTATTTTAAAGTATATTAAAATAGAAAACCACTATTGTAAACTGCAATAACATTTCACAATATTACAGTTTTTTTCTGTATTTTTAAACAAATAAATGTAGCCTTGATGAGCAGAAAAGGCTTCTTGAAATACGTACACTGCAAAAAAAAATGCTTAATTTAGATTTATTTAGATTAATTAGATTAGTGTTTTTATTTTTTTTTCCCCAGGCAAAATATCTAAAAATTCTTAAAATCAAGAAGAAGTTTATAGACAAGTAAAAAATTTTGTCTTGTTTTCAGAAAAAAATAAGTTAAAATTAAGTGAGTTTTTCCTTCTTGATTTAAGATTTTTTAGATATTTTGGCTGGAAATGAGACAAAAAAAATCTAAGTAAGAAAAGCATTTTTTTTGCAGTGTATAAGTGTGTGTGTGTGTATATATATATATATATATATATATATATATATATGTTGCTTGTGTGTTCATGTAAAAATAAATCTGTCTAAATTATATAGACATGTTTAAAACAAACAAAAAAAATACAAAAATAATTTATAATTTAATTTAAAAACTCTTAAAAAAAATTACTAACATTGCAACAAAAAATTAAATGGGAACGCAAAATATAAAAAACAAACTAATTCAAAAACTTTCTCACTTATACTAACACTAACATAACACTGGTGTCAACATTTGAAACCAGTAAGAACATCAGCTGTTCAGTTTGCACTGTTTGCATTGGTTGACTAACATATTCCCTAAAATGTATTTTTTTGAGTGACATATTGGAGGATTTGTCCCTCTTATTAATGACCAGTAACCTCAAAATTGTATTTTGCCTGAGTGCAAGGTGCAACATCACAGTTTTTGGCTGTTTAAACCTTAAATGCAAAGAAATGTTATAAAAACGTAGTTTAAATCCAGCCTTTCTTGATCCCATATCTCCAAATGTCCTGTCACTCTCTAATACAGGGGTAAATGACTAAAAATACTCAATAATTATCAAATAAAATAAAATGTGGAATATTATTGACCTCTAAAAGAATGTCAGAGGAATCGTGAACGAGCATGACCAGGGTCCCGACCCTAATGTAGTTCCCACACCAGGAGAAAGCCAAGAGCGTCAGTGTGGCCCAATGATGGATGATCTGCTCTTTAAAGTCCTAAAACATATTTGAGAAACATTCACAGAAAGTTTTCACAATCATTCTCAGTGACAGAGAAAAAGCAGATGTGCGGTTAGATGAGATAAAAACAACAATAAATCATTCAGGCTTTAAAATGACAGATTACAATAGCTTTGATTGTGTAAATAACGATTAGATGTTTATTTCAGGCCATGTGATGAACTGTTAGGTGCAGACGAGAGTCTGAAATGCTTCTAGTAGATGGTGGTGTCACAAATACTGACCTTTCGTTTGACGTCGAAGGATATTCTGAGCACCAGCGACAAATAGAAGCTCATCTCCACGATATAATACCAGTATTGAGACTCTAGCATGGACTGCAGGCGCAAAAACACAACAATGAGCTCAGAAACATGCAAAATAACAAGAGATGACCACCGTTAGATTTTTATGACGGAAAATCTAAAAGACTCTGATTGATCCGCGTTCTAACTCGATGTGAATTTTATGTAATTCATTGCGCTTTGACGCAGCGGGAGTTTGAACAGGGCTGTGATTATTCTAGGAAACTCAATGTTTTGAGTGCCAATCTGAATGACATCACTGCTCTTTTGATTACAACCTGGAACTCACATAACAAGTGAGAACGGTTCCAAAAAAAACCTTCGGCTGGGCCAAAAAAAGACATCTTTCTTCTAAATATGGCCTTGTTTGATTTGGAACTAGCGTGAGCCTTATTATCTGCCTTATTTATTAGCCGTGCTGTAAATTTGAGCATTGCGTGAACCCTTTATTGGGGCCGGGTCAAAGTGAACAAAATCTCGCCTGCTCTTATTAGTGCAGGTGATATGAGCAATAAAATCTCCCTTGGAACAAATACAAGCAAATTAATGATCTGAAGACTGGAACATACCTGTCTGGGATAGCCATTCCACATCTCCCGCAAATTGTAAACCCAGGGTTTCTGCAATAAAAAGATGAATCAATATTCAACTTCATGGAACACAGAACACTGGCTTTTTATTACAGTTTCTGGAGCCGCAAGGTGGCTGTGTGGCCAACTTAGGCGCTGTTTTAACCCTTTAACCGTCACTCCCTTTTTTTTTTAACATAGACATGAAAATGGATGAATTTTGAGATTTTCTACTGATATGTAATTTCTTATGATTTCTAAAGCGTGATAGGGAAAAGGCAACGATGAATGTCTTATTGTGATAAAGGTCAGAACTCCTGTTATGATGTAGATTTTTTGAGGTGCACTCTTGTCATAAATTAATCTATTACTTTTACTACATAATTTCTAACATAAAACAGTGGTCAAATAGCTATTAAGGAGTCTTATTATATATTTTTTCAATTAAATTTAATTAAAGATGCTTTGATTATTAAAATTTAATTAAACCAATAAAATGTAATCTAGACAATTAAAATGCAAAATGGTAAAAATAAAACTGAACTTGAGATGGTAAAAAAACGTATTTCATAAGGCCCTAAAAAATGTAAGTTTTACTTAATATATAAAAAAACTGTAATAACTTTATAAATTGCTGTTCAATTTTGTAAGTTTCATGATTTCAGTTAATTCGACATGCTTTTTTGATTTATAAAAAGTAATTAAATCATTAAAACTTTATTTAATTGAAAAAAATTACAACGAAAATACATTTTAAAAATCAAATGGAAAACATGAAATTTGGAAAAAATAAATAAATAAATAAAACTGAATTCACTCTATATAACCCAGTGGTTCTCAACCAAGGGGGCCTCAAAATTAATTTTGAGTAAAATAAACTTTAAGCTAAAGATCATTCAGCTCTAAAATACATAGAATTATGACACTTCATTATTTTAAATCTTACTTAGATAATTAGTCTTGTTTCCAGTCAAATATCTAAAAATTATTATTATTTTCTAGTAAAAATTATTGTCTTGTTTTCAGACAATATAAATATAAATAAATTCTAATAACAATTAAAATAATGAAATGTCATTTAAAAAAAAATTTTTTTTACTTTTTTTTAAATAAAAATCGCACTTTTAAAATGATTCCTTTTAAAAATTTCCTCACATATGCATTTTCCAAAATCTATCTAATTAAAGCATTGATTATTAAAATTTAATTAAACCATTAAAATGTAATCTAGAAAATTAAAATGCAATTTAGAAAAATAGAATTTGAGAGGGTAAAAACACATTTCATAGGGCCCTGAAAATGTAATTTAGCTAATAATTTGCTGTTAAATTGCTGTTAAATTTTGTAAGTTTCATGATTTCAGTTAATTAGACATGCTTTTTGATTTAGAAAAAGTAATTAAATCATTAAAACAGAGTCCAGAAAAATTACAATGAAAATAAATAAATAAAATCAAATGGAAAACGTGAAATTTGGAAAAAATTAAATAAAACTGAATTCATAGGGCTCTACATAATCCAGTGGTTCTCAACCAAGGGGGCCTCAAAATTAATTAAATAATTTATTTTAAGATAATCTTTAAGCTAAACAACTAAATAAGAAGGTATTCTTTTTCTTTTGAAGAACTAGGGATCCTACGATCTTGGAAGATGGATGTGTGAGGAAACCTCATTTTAAAAGTGTCAGTTTTTATAATGAATATACACTTATCTAGCTCGATTAGAAATTGAGAACTTTTTTTTTTTATCCTTATAATAATGTAAATTCATTGAGTGGAGAACATTCAGCTCTAAAAAACAGAATTATGACATTTATTCGAATTAATTTATATTTAGTTACTTATGTAAACCAAGAGTGTCTTTAAATTAAAATGAACATGACAAAACATATGGGGCGTTTGAATATTGTTGTGGATAATAAAGTCAAAAAGATTAAGTACCACTGCAATTACAATGCATTGCAATATTATATTATACACAAATATAATTATCTGCCTTATTTTTTCCCAAAAGAGAGGTCGCAGCCATTTGGTCTCAGCTATTTTTAGCTGTACAAAACAGCTTGTTTTGCTGCTTGATATTGCAAACTGGTGTGTCTTTAATGTATTATCTTAATTCTGAACACACTTATTTCCCTACAGTGGCTAATAAACCAGAAGTATCACACATTTACAGAAAACTGTCTTCCATGTTGAAAAATATAAGTAAAAATAAGGTGGATAAATTATTAACTTCCAAAAGTACACTCAATACAGTTTAGTTTAGTTTAATATTAATAAGTTTACCCAATATTTGTGTGAACTATGTATCATGCCATTAGCTTACCAACATGATAACAGCAAATTCTATTATAATCAGTTGTTGTTATGTCCTCCTGATACACTATTTGTATGATGCTGCCTATGTAGTGTGTCACAAATTGCTCAGTTTTTCCCACAGTGCTCATCTGTCAGAAGCATCAAATACATTAGATTTCTCAACCCCTGAGGACATCACAAAGCTGATCACAGATAAGTTTCAATGGCCCAAATTCATGTCACTCATCAGTACAGGAGAACAGGCACAATGTTCACATATTTCTTACTTCAGGATATACAAGTATATGAAAAGAGATAAACTCACATCATGCAGGGCTATGATTCCACCAATGAGTGCCACCAGATAAAACACCATTCGCCAGCTACAGAGACAATCCAACAGAGAGGAAAGGGATTACATTCAAATCAAAACAGCTAGTCAAATGTGGAACAGTGTTTCATTTGTTTACTACATTAGCTATCAGGAAGAGTGCACTGCAAAAATATGCTTTTCTTACTTAGATTTTTTGTCTTGTTTCCAGCCAAAAATTCTAAAAATTCTTAAATCAAGAAGGATTTGCTAGACAAGTAAAAATGATTGTCTTGTTTTCAGAAAAAAAAAAGTTAAAATTAAGAGAGGTTTTGCTTGAAAAAGCAATATAATCTGCCAATTGGGTAAGCAAAATAATCTAGTTTTCATCTTGAAATAAGATTATTTTGCTAACTCCAAAACTTCTTGGCAGAAAATCCTTCTTGATATAAGAATTTTTTAGATATTTTGGCTGGAAACAAGACAAAAAATCTAAGTAAGAAAAGCATTTTTGCAGTGTCAACAGTACATTTAAACTGTAAAAAACAAAAAACACAATTATAAAAAATAATTTGTTTCCCTGCTGCCTTAAAATTTTAAGTTCAGTCAACTCAAGTAAGTTTATTCAAGTTGAAATGTTAAGTTGTACTAAGTGACAACTTAGATATTTGAGTTGACTAAACAAAAAAATAATTTATGTGTTTGTTACTCGGCTGTCTTAGATATTTGAGTTGATTCAACATACAATTTTAAGTTGTCACTTAGTAAAATGTAACATTTCAAGTTGACTAAACTTTTTTTGAATTGACTGAACTTAACATTTTAAGACAGCCAGGTGACAAATTATTTTATGTATCATATTATTTTTTTTAAATGTACAGCATTTATCTTAGCTAATCTCAACATTTAATACTGCATTTTTAGTATTAATCATTATACACTATACCATTTATTTATTTATTTTGGAAAATAAATTATAGAAATGAATACTTTTATTTAGCAAGGATGCTTTAAAAATTTTTATTTGTTACAAATGATTTCTAGCTTTCTTCTGAACTTTCTATTTATTAATGAAACCTGAAAAAAAAAAATATCTATTCAGCTGTTTTCAACATAATACTAAATGTTTTTGAGCAGCAAATCTAAATAGTAGAATTATTTTTGAAGGATCATGTGACTGGAGTAATGATGCTAAAAATTCAGCTTTGAAATCACAGGTATAAATTACATTTTAAAAGATATTCAAATACAAATCAGTTATTTTAAATAGTAAAATATTTGACAATTTTACTGCTTTCACTGTGCTTTGGATCAAATAAATACAGGCTTGGTGAGCAGAAGAGACTTCTTTAAAAACATTAAAAATCTTACTGTTCAAAGACATTTGACTGCTGGTGTATATATGGTATATATGGTACAGCTGTTGATTAAGTATGATGTTTGATCTGCGTATGTATGCATTAGACATATATATATATATATATATATATATATATATATATATATATAAAGCCTTGCATCCAACATTTAAATGTTATAATTTTATGCATTCCCTCTACTGTTTGTTACAAGAAAGCTTATAATATTCAAAATTATATAATATATGATTACAGAACACAGCAACTGACCAATCAGAGTCAAGTAATCCAGATAGATGTTTATTAAATCACATTAGGCTATACATTATTTCATACCTGGCCTCTCTGAATTTTTTCAGAACACTAGGACGGTCCTGGTTTCGTCTTCTTCTGAACCAGCGCTCCACTTGTCTACTGGACCAGCTGCATTTTTTGCACAGGCCGTCAATATCTGCCTGATAAGAGATGAAAGAGAGCAGAAGGGTAAGTTGAGAAGTATTGCAAAACATCTCGTATCAGAAAAGTGGCATGTTGATTTTATTATGACTGCTTATGCTTCATAATTCTGGCTTTATTTTACCAAATGCTGCCAAAGAATTTTTTTTTTATCTATTTACATAAATACTTACTTAAAAAAGCAGGCATTTTAAGTTTCTCAAATTTTAGAAGGATAAATGTAATTGAATACACGTTCAAGTAAATAAGTATTCAAAAATATCTTTAAAAAATATATATAATCTAGATTGAATCAATATATTTATATAATATAGACTCAATCCATTTGTGAAGCAGCCAAAAATGCTTCGTTAGCTTTAACAATGATATATATTAACAATTAAATCAAAATCCTAAATCATCAGTTAGATTCACTATGAATATGTGGTGGGTGAAAATAAAATTAAATGAAAATAAATATAAATCATGTGATCAAGATGAAATTAAATTCAAATCAAGTTTCCAAAGTAGTTTTACAGAAAATCTTGTCTTAATGAAGATGACATTACCTGTCCTGGGTGTTTTGACTTTGTAATGAAATAATGTTCAAGAACAACATTGTGCTCCACTTTGTATCTGGTTTTCTCTGTAACGCCAAGCGAAGCTGCAAGTGGTGTCGCTATCAACCTAAAAGTAAAATTAGATCAGTTGCATACTTTATTATAGAAACTAATAAGAGAAACTAACTTAAGCAAGCGATGAAAAACTGTTTTAATAAAATGTAAAAAATAAAACACAATTTGCATCTTAAAATAATTTGTTACCTGGCTGCCTTAAAATTAAGTTGAATCCACTCAAATACTTAAAAAACAACTTAACATTTCAAGTTGACTAAACTTCTTTGAGTTGACTGAACTTAAAATTTGAAGGCAGCCTGGTTACAAATTATTTTAAGTTGACTCAGCAAATTGTATAATTGTATAATTATTAGGGATGTGACGAGATCTCGTGGCTCGAGATTTCGTGAGATCCGATGTGTCTCGCGAGATCTATCTGGTCTCGCAAGAAGGTGATAGTACATTTAATATTTACATAGAGCTGCACGATTAATCCTAAAAGATTGCATTCTCTGTTTGAACGCAAACGCATTCTTATTCCTGTCTTTCAGTCACATAATGATCATTATTTCTGTGTTACAGACATTTAAATAACAGAAGCACTAAAATAAAAGTTTATAGTTTGGGGATAAACACTTAATGTCTATAATAGCGATCAAAATGAAAGTATCTTAACACGTGTATTTACTGTAATGTTTATCCTCTTCCACCAGGAGGTGGCGACAACTGCACATTTAAAAACTCATTTATCAATGAATCATTCATTCAGGAGATTCCAATAGTAAATTAAGTCTTTATTAATTAATTTAATCGAATATATTTTTTTAAGCAATGAATGTTGTGTCAGAATCACTAGTAAACTGTTATTTTGTTTAGATTTCTAATCTAATCTTTTTTTCTTCAGAATCATGAGAGAATCGTGATCTCCAATTTTTTTTTTTAAGTTTTTTTTTAATTTATCCAGAATCGTGTAGCAAAGGTTTACATTTATTACTGCATATAATTCATTAAAATAGAAGTTTAATTTCATAAAGTACAAGTTCATATCAAAATGCACCTATATTTTTAGTTTTACCGTTGAATAAAATACTATTTTCCCTATATATTTCATTATTAAGGATTTCTTTAAAAAAGTTTAAAAATCTTGTTTTGTCTCGTAAACTCAGTCTCATGTCTCGTCTCGTGGGATAAGTGTCTCGTCACACCCCTAATAATTATATATTTTTTCCTTTCTTTTTTAGAACTACGTTTTAGTACCAGACAAAATGCTAAACTACAAAATGCTGACCTGAGAAAAAACATTTAGCTAGTTTATGCTATTATATCCCATCCTGACTAGCTGAGAAGTAAGCCAAAACTAGCCAATAGACCAGCCTGATCAAGCTGTGAGACCTGAAAACTAGGTTTGTTTGTTAGTATTTTACCAAGTTTTCATATAGTGAAATAATTAGTTAAGAATTAGTTAATTGTGTTCAAAACAGTGTACTTTGATGTTTTTATTTGCATTTCGTTTATTAAGCCAAAATCCATTTTTTTGCGTGTTCCTTGGAAGTCAAGGAACTTTTGTTCCTGGTGTTGTATTCCATAAATTACATAATCAGTGCAGTTTATATAGAGAGAGCTTTGAAAAAAATAAATAAATAAATAAGAGACCACTTATAAATTGTCAGTTTCTCTGGGTTTATGATTTATTTTTAGATATGTATTATTGAGTAAAACATTTTTTTAATCCTGTAACCAAATGATGACATTTCTTCAATATTTAAATAAAAATGTCATTTACAGCTTTTTTTTTTTTGCATTAAATGTCAATTGGTCAAAAAAAAAAAGTTGGCATGTTACAAAATCAATGTTTGGTGGAATAACCCTGATTTTCAATCACAACAACAACAAAAAAATTCAATCTTATTTTGACCAATGACATTTTATTTGAAATTTGGAAGAAATGTTATCAGACCTTAATAGAATAAAACAAATATGTGACCTTGGACCACAAAACCAGTCATAAGGGTCAACTTTTTGAAACTGAGATTTATACATCATCTGAAAGCATCCGAAAAAAAAAAAAAGAAAAAAAAGAAAAAAAAAAATAGGATAATATTAGGCTGAGATACAAATATATATACAAATAAAATCTGGAATCTAAGGGTGCCAAAAAATATCTAAATCTTGAGAAAATCACCTTTAAAGTTGTCTAAATTAAATTCTTAGCAATGCATATTACTAATCAGAAATTTACGGCAGGGAATTTACAAAATATATTCATGGAACATAATCTTTACTTAATATTTTAATGATTTTTGGCATAAAAGAAAAATCAGTTATTTTGACCCATACAATGTATTGTTGGCTATTGCTACAAATATATATGGTTTTGTGGTCCAGGGTCACATATTAACATTTTACCCAAATCCATACCTAGTAAATCCAGAGAAACAGAATTTTCAAGTGTTCTCTTAATCTATCCATACCTGTATGTATATTTGTGTTTATATAAATCAATAAAATTAGCTACTTTTTGATTTACACATTTGGCTTAATGTGTAAAAAAAAAAAAGACTCATAAATTGCTAGTAAATTTTAGAAAAACTCAAGTAACACAAATTAAAAGTGAAATTTTGTAGTAGACAAGCAAACAGTATTTTCTTGAAAAATGTACCCTAGTATTCAGTTTTATTGACTGTACAACTTAGAAACTCATTTTACAGATTAACTACTTTAAAAGGGTAGCTTTACTTTAAAATGAGCTTTGTAGCTTGAAAAGTTTTGACACTGATCATATTTGTTGCTAAAAAGTTCATTAAGAAATTCTCACGCTGGCCTCGGAAATCTGCCCCGAAGTGATTGACCAGATTTTCATTTCCTGCAGCATAGTCACAGAAATTCCACAGGCGTCTCACCTTTCAAACAGGTATCTGACTACAAGGAAGAATAAAGCAAAAGGCACAGTGACGTAGAGATGGGATGCTCTGGCGTAGACAAGCCCTTCCTCGTCTTTGAGATCGCTCCACGTGAGGTTCCCTGGCAGCCACAGCCGGTCCCACCACAACCACTCACTGATCGTCCCAATCATGACAGCGACCTGGTGAACGCAAGCACAGTCAGACAAGACTTTACATGTCATGCTTTAAACAACATATATAAGTGTTTCATGTCAACGCCCCCTTTAAAACTTGAGCAACGATAAGCATCTCAGATTATATTACTGAATTTATTCAAGGAAGACTATTCCTAGTAAGATAAAATTGGGGTTTTTAACATCAAACCAAAATTTAAAGGAATAGTGAACATTTTCTAAAAATGTCCTCACCGTCAGGCCATCAAAAACGTTTTTTCATCAGATTTATAGAAAGGTAGCATTTCATCACTTGCTCACCAAATGGATCATCTGTAGTGAATGGGTGCCGTCAGAATGAGAGTCCAAACAGCTGATAAAAACATCACAATAATCCAAATAATCCACACCACTCATCCCATTAATTAACTTGAAAAGCTATATGTTTGTAAGAACTAGATCACGCTTTCTCTTTCCGTTTGCTCTGGTGTTTTAAACACCGAACTTCAAACTCATCTGTGCTGCTTTTTGATCATTCTCAAAGTAAACTTATGTCCGTTTGGTGACTAAATAAACCGTTTTAGACCGCTGTTTGAACTGAACGTGACGCGTCTTGTGTGTATAATAACTGATACAAGATCTCCTGGACATCGTTTAAAGACTTTTTACATGAAATGGTAAAATTCACAATAAGAGTCCATGTGTAGCATTACCTAATATTAATAAAAGCTGTAGAATGTAAGTATTGTTCCTTGTTAGTGTGTTAATTTCAACATTTACTGATATTTTTAAATATATAATTAATATTAATACATTTATTCTTTTACAAAGTATGGTTCAGTCCTTTTTTTAAATAGTAGACCACTGTTTTAGTTTCCATTCAGTATCCATTTTAAAAACTATCAGCTGATTAATCAGTATCGCTAGTGAGGTCCAACCTAGCTATCGGTATCGGTAAAATCCAATATTGGTCGACCTCTAATTTTGATGTGAGAGGAAAACAAAAGATTGACTTTTTCACTGGAGAAAACATTATTATAAATTATGGACTCATATTTTGGCCAGAATTGATGGTTTAAAGTTAAAACACCTTAATGATGGATTTGTTTCTTACAAAAAGGGAGCTTTTGGCTTTACAAGATGTCAACTGATGGACTGGAGTGATGTGGACTACTTGTAGATTATTGCAATGTTTTTATCAGCAGTTGGACTCTCATTCTGACGGAACCAATTCATTTACTGCAGAGGATCCAGACTTGGTGAGCAAGTGATGTAATGCTACATTTCTCCAAATCTGTTCTGATGAAGAAACAAACTCATTTACATCTTGGATGGCCTAAGGGTGAGGACATTTTCAGCAAATTTTCATTTTTGTTTATGATTTTGGTACTGATTTTTAACACATAGGCCTATTCCTAATGCATCAGTGAAAGAAGAAAGGTTTGTCTTCACAACTTTTATCCTGTTTTCCCACATTATTGACAGAAATAACCTACTGTAAGATCATAAACATTTTACTGCAGCATACAAAATGAAAGTTTCTGGCGAACTCCTAAATATATCACTGTAGTAGTACACTTTGCAAAAATATTGATTTTTCTATTATTATTTAAAGAGAGATGGAGATGAGTTGAATTAAATAAATAAACAGTTGTATAATAATAGTAGCATCTCATAAACTGAAAAATATTTTCAGTGCAATAGTATAAACATTTGTGCGCTAAGTCCTTTAAATCAGAGTCAGAGTTAGATTCAGCCTTTAAAGACACATATTCATCATGAATTCAGCACTGTGTATTTATACCAAAAACCATAACAGAGCCTCATTATTTTTATTAATGTTTTACAGTACTCTCCTGCATCCATTTAAAGCTCTAACAAACATGATATGGACGGTTATAAAAGGTTAAACAATCAAACAACAAAGACAGTGATGTATAAATCTGTTAAAATGGTTGAGATTCTATAGCTTTTGTTGTATATAATAATCCAGCTTTTGAACAAAAAAACACCTCAACAAATGATTGACCGAATTTGTTGAGTGTTGATGGCAAAACAGCTCTGCTGCTACTAAAAACAGTGTTTGATAGGGGTGATGCTGACCTGAGGCGAAACCACAAGCTCATGTACCTACATACACACACACACACCTGAGACGCCACTGATCTGGGAGTACAAGTAGGGCTGGCGTGAACCTACATGTTACTGTGTTGATTTTAGATCCACTTAAAAAAATTACTCCATTCACAGCACTTCACACCCAAGTTAAATACTGTCCAAATATTAGCTATGATGTACAAGGAAATGAAAGAGAAATGTTAATGAGGTTACTATTATCAAATTAAAGTATGTCACTGAATAATAGCATAATCCTGGGTTATCTTAGTTCAAGTTTCACACTGTCCAACTGGGTTAGTAATTAATCCTGAGATAATAAACTGTGCAGTATTGCATTCTTATTTGCATATTTACAAGGTTAATAACTTTAAAAAAAATGGCCAAGACAAAGGGAATATATCAAGCAGGTTATACAAGGATGTATAGCGCTAAAATAAATAAATGCTGTTCTTTTGAACTTTGTCTTCATCAAAAAATCATAAAGTATCAAGGTAAAAAAAAAAAAAAAGATAAATAACTAAGCATATTGAAGACTGGTGTAATGATGCTTAGAATTTAGCTTTGCATCACAGGAATAAGTTACATTTAAAAATATATTAAAATAGAAACTGCTATTTTAAATTATAATAATATTTTACAATTTTACTGTTTTTGGTCAACTAAATGCAGCCTTGGTAAACATAAGAGACTTTTTTTATAAACTTACTAACCCCAAACTTTTGAACTCATAACTAAATGTTAACCATTAGTTATTACTGTACTTTGACCTTTTGATGTATTAGCTAGTACCTTTAACGATAGTATAATTGTTCCTTTCTTACATTTTGCCTTTGATCTGACAATATTAGCGGCACACAATGGCAGTCTTTCTCTCTGATTGTACTATGACCAAAGAGCCATAGAAAATGACCAGAACGCTATATTAACTGAACATAACAAAGAGCTCAGAGTCTGTTTGAACAAGACGTTGAGTAAACAGAGCTGCCTCCACGTGTACAGATCTCACAGAATTATCACCCATCCCTTCAACCTTATTACTGCCACACACAACCATGTTATCGCAAAGCGACTATCTTCTTTGTTAGCCGTTTCTGATAACAAGAAACTAGGATAGTCGAACGAATAGTTTGAATTCAACAACTGATTAACTTAAACACAGATCATTTTAGCACGTAAAGATTCAAAGAGACATAATGGTATTTTGCAATAGCTAAAGTTCAATCTTACATCTAGATACAACTAGGTCCTACATTTTCACACGTGGTCACCAACAAAAGCATCTTGATTAAAGCTGCTCAGGAATTTTCTAATTAAATTTTGATTAGAGATTTCAAGAACAGCAAGAAGAAAGAATTTAATAAGACCAAAGCAAAGAGGCATTAGAGGCATCTACTAGGGGTGTGACGAGACACTTATCCCACGAGACGAGACATGAGACTGGGTTCACGAGAACGAGACGAGACGAGAATCCTTAATAATGAAATATCTAGGGAAAAATAGTATTTTATTCAACTGAAAAACACAAAAAAATATAGGTGCATTTTGACATGAACTTGTACTTTATGAAATGAAACTTCTATTTTAATGAATTATATGCAGTAATAAACATGTAAACTTATGCAACATGATTCTGGATAAATGAAAAACTTTTTTTTTTAAATTGGAGATCACGATTCTCTCATGATTCTCAAGAAAAAAAAAGATTAGATTAGAAATTTAAACAAAATAATAATTTACTATTGATTCTGACACAACATTCATTGCTTAAGTCTTTTTTATATATATATATATATATTCAATCAAATTAATTAATAAAGACTCAATTTACTATTGGAATCTCCTGAATGAATGATTCATTGATAAATGGGTTTTTAAACGTTGTCGCCACCTCCTGGTGGAAGAGGATAAACATTACAATAAATACACGTGTACATTTAAATGATTGTAACACAGAAATAATGATCATTATGTGATTGAAAGACAGAAATAAGGATGTGTTGGCGTTCGAACAGAGATCGCAATCTTTTTAGGATTAATCGTGCAGCTCTAATGCAAACACTGCACAAACTATCACGTTCTCGCAAGACCAGACAGATCTCACGAGACACATCAGATCTTGTGAGATCTCATGCCACCAGATCTGGTCACATCCCTAGCATTATGGTAAGAAATAAACCCTGAAGCTTCTCAAGTCAATTTTAAGTCTTAAAACTCTTAAAGCTCACACAGGCAGGTTTCCACATTATCGACTTTTCATTAGAGCCACTTTCCAAACATCTTTTATAAAAGCCCTCCTTATTTTGTTCATTTGTCTCAAGACTCAAGACAATAAGTGCAGAATGAGTATCACGTCACACTGCACACTTAAAAATTTTAAATAAGATCAGAAAAACCTAAAGTAAAGAGATGTTGATCTACTAATGAATTATGATACGAAACAAACATTATTTTATTTGCAAATCATCTCTGAAAATGACAGATACTGATAACCATACAAATGCTCAATATAAGCGCAGATAATTGGTCGGCTGCTACCTTGAAGCTTCTAATTAATATTCTAATGAATCATGATACAAAACAAACCTAGAAGAATTCAGATTATTAGAGACCAATAACCGATATTTTGAACCACTATATATGTCTGGTGTAAAAACTAAAATTGAGGTCAAAATAAGCATAACAAGGTCTCTGACAACATTTCTTTAAATGCTTTTAAATTAATTTATTGGCAAATCACTGTGAAACATGACCAATACCTCTAATAATAAATGCTTAATATCGGTGCCGATAATCGGTCGACTCCTACTTTGAAGCTTCTCAAAATGCCTAAAATCATCGAAAAATTTCAGATTTCAGTCTTAAAACTGATAAAAGCTAACATTTTCAGCTTTTGATTAGATCCACTTTCCAAACATCTTTCAGAAAATATCTCCCTTTTTTCAAATCACTTTGCAAATCTAAAACTGTAGTAAGATCAGACAAACCAACAGACCAAAGGAAAGAAACATTAATGAATTATGGTACGAAACAAACTTTGAAGCAGGGGTCGACCGATATGTGGTTTTTTTAGGGCTGATGCGGATTATTGCAGATTAAGTAGACCGATAACCAATTTTTTTAACGGGTGTATATGTCTGATGTAAGATCAGACAAACCAACAGACCAAAGTGAAGAGAAATTAATCTAGTTAATGAATTATGATATAAAACAAACCTTAACTTAGGGGTCAACCGATGTGTGTTTTTAAGGGCAGATGCCGATTATTACAGATCAAGTAGACTGATAACCGATATTTTGTAAAAATAAAAAATGTCAAAATTAAGAATAACAATGCTTTGACAAAAACTCTCTTTAAATGCTTTTAAATGATTTCATTAGCAAATTAGTTTTGAAAATGACAGATACCGATAACCATAAAAGTGCTTAATGTAAGCACAGATAATAGGTCAACCCCTACCTTGAAGCTTCTCAAGATGCCTAAAAAACAATGAAAAAAAAAAAACATATTTAACAGTATCTTCTCGTCTTAAAACCTTAACAATTTTTCCACATGCTCTTCTTTTCATTAGTCGCTTTTTCAAACATCTTTCATAAAAATCCTCATTTTCTCCATAGGTCTTGTTTAAAGCTCAAGACAATAAATGGAGAATGAGTATTAAGTCACATTGCAAACCTACTGTATTCCCAGGAACAAGAAATATAATAAGATCAGAAAAACCAACAGGCCAAAGCAGAGACATTAATCTGATCTTCTCAAAATGCCCAAAAACCAATAAAAAACAACAGAAAAACCTGTACCTTCCTGTACTGCTTTTCAATAAAGTCACTTTCCAAACAATTTTCAGAAATGTCCTCCTTATTTTGTTCATTTGTCTTGTTTAAAACACAAGACGATGACTGCAGAATGAGAATGAAGTCACACTGCAAACCTAAAACCTACATTTAATAAGATCAAAAACACCAACAGACCAAAACAAAGAGATGTTAATGTTAGATGTTAATGAATTATGATTCGAAACAAACATTATTTAATTTGCAAATCGTCTCTGAAAATGACAGATACAGATAACCATAAAAATGCTTAATATAAGCACCAATAATCGGTCGACCCCTACCTTAAAGCTTCTCAAAATGCCTAAAAACCAATAAAAGACAACAGATCTTCCAGTCCTAAAACCCAAAAGCTTTTCATTAGAGTTGCTTTTTCAAACATCTTACATCTTCATTATTTTCTCCATTGGTCTTGTTTACAACTCAAGACAATGAGTGGATTGGAAACCTACTGTATTTCCAGGAACAAGGAGGGAATTATTATGATCAGAAAAACCAACAGACCAATGCAGAGCCATTAATCTAAACTTCTCAAAATGTCTAAAAACCAATACTAAACTACAGAAAAAACTTGAAATCTAAAAAAGCAAGTTTCCACATGCTCTACTTTTCATTAGAGACACTTTCCAAACATCTTTTATAAAAGTTCTTTAAAATTCAAGATGACTGCAGAATGAGTATCAAGTCACATTGTAAACCCTACTGTATTCCCAGAAGAAGAAAAATTGTAAAAGATCAGAAAAACCAACAGACCAAAGTGACGTTACTAATAAAGTTTCTTAAAATGCCCAAAAACAATAAAAGAAATAACAAAACCCTGAAATGTACTGTACCGTTGAGTCTTAAAACTCAAAAAGCAGGTTCTCAGATGCTCTACCTTTCACTTTCCAAACATCTTTTATAAAAGTCCTTCATGTTTTCTCCATTCGTCCTGTTTTCAACCCAAAGTGCACTGGCTAAGTCTCAACCGCTGGCATTGTATTTCACCCAAGGTCAAAAAAAGCCGCACGCTTACCTCTGCTTCCTGTCAGTGGTTCAGCGCAGCGCTCAGGTAAATGTCTAATCTCACGCCGCTCGCTGTTGACGCTGGGAAAGTGCGTAACATGACAGCACCGCTGTGCTGGAGGCCCACGGTAAAGCTCTTTGTTTGAAATACTTTACGGTCACACCCTGCTTTAGTAGCAATTGACTAGTTTCCTCCCCTCCCTACTCACCTCCTCCTTACCTTCCTGAGGTAAAAAGGCATTCGGTGGGCTCGCTCATGCACACATGCGAAAACTGCGCCCTAAGGACTCACCTCATTTGCATTGTGCAACTGATAGAGCTGCAATGCGAGGGCGAGATCAGCGGTTCACTCGGCCTGATAAGACAAAGGACAGGCAATGACTCAACGGGGTGTGTTTGGGGCAGAATGTGTCGTCTGTACTCGCTCACATTAATTGCTTGGAATTCAGGAGACACCTTTAGTTATTTATAGCAGTTTATCTCTAGTGTTACTTCAGGACACAGATTTTACGTTTGACATCAAGCAGTGAGGAAATGCAATGCAAGAATTGGTGCATAAAAAGTCAACGAAACGCCATGAATATAAAACTACTGATGCATTTTATCACAAACTGCACTGATCCAATGATATAGTTCATTATTAACTTGACACAATAAAGAAATAGCCAATTCTGGTTTCAATAATTTTAACCAAAACACATTGTTCATATGTTCATTTGTGCTGCAAGTGAAGAACTGTTTTTCTCTTCCTTCATCTAATAATTATGCATCATAATTATTTCATTTTATTAGCTATGATAATATGGTTGTTGCATTAAATTATTTGTATTTAGGGATTCAAGCACATAGCGCTAAAACCCTATTGTAATTGTTAGAATGGTAATGGATCAGCGATCTCCACGTAAAACTGATCGTGCAGAGACTTGAAACTTGGAGGAATAGTAGTACTCACACCGACAACAACATCACCAAGTCTCGTCCCCTAAACCACCAGTCATTGGAATCTTTGGCTCACACAGAACAAAACACATCATGAGCCGATTGAATTTTTTTTGGCTACATCTATGCAACCATTTGTCCTCATTCGAATATATTTTAAAATGTAATGAATTTTTTGTAATGCAAAGCTGAATTTCTAGCATCGTTACTCCAGTCTTCAGTGTCACATGACACAGAAATAATTCTAATATCATGAGCAGTTCACATTTTGGGGTATTTTGGATTTTTAGCAAAACAAATTTTTGCGTACTAGTCCTAGGTTTTTCGCCCGATTGGATTCAAATTCTCTGGAGAGTGAATATTAATAACTATCAAAAAAAAGTTGAACTTTCGACTCACTGGCGCAAAGGGATGCCAAAATGCTCGAAAGGGTCAGGGCCACTTTTAGTAATATACTTATAACTCCTGAACAGAATGAGATATCTCCGCCAAACTATCTCTGTAGTAGTACTCACACAGACCACAACATCACTAACACTCATCCCAATTGGCCTGACGGGGGCGCTACAATGATCAAAAGTACGAATTCGCTCATAACTCCTAAACCACCAGTCATTGGAATCCTTGGCTCACATCGAACAAAACACACCATGAGCCGATTGAATTTTTTTTTGGCTACATCTATGCAACCATTTGTCCTCATTCGAATATATTTTAAAATGTAATGAATTTTTTGCAATGCAAAGCTGAATTTCCAGCATCGTTGCACCAGTCTTCAGTGTCACATGACACAGAAATAATTCTAGTATCATGAGCCAATTGAAATTTTTGGGGTATTTTGGATTTTTAGCAAAACATACTTTTGCGTACTAGTCCTAGGTTTTTCGCCCGATTGGATCCAAATTCTCTGGAGAGTGAATATCAATAACTATCAAAAAAGGTTGAACTTTCAACTGACTGGCGCAAAGGGATGCCAAAACATTCAAAAGGGTCAGGGCCACCTGCTGAGCATATGCAGCAGGTGATTCTAAACAAGCATGCAAAGTTTAAAGCGAATAAGAATCATAAACTTAAAAAAAAAACATAATATTTCTATGGCAAATCACCTGGATTGTTTGGGGTCTATATGATTTTTATAATGCTTTTGAAAGGTTCCATTTATTTATTTAAAAATACAGTAAAATTGTGAAATATAATTACAATTCAAAATAACCATTTTTTATTCAAATATATTTTAAAATCATTTTAAATCATTCTAACATGCTGATTTGCTCCACAAGAAACATTTCTGATCATTATTGAAATTGAAAACAGTTGTTTAATATTTTTCAGGACACCATGATTTGACACATAATTTGAGGAATCACTCATGTCCATAGCACAATTTAATCAGATGTATTTATTTGAGGAGCTAGACCGAAACGGAAAGGTTTTGTCCTCTGGGATTCTTGATTAGTTGAATTAATTAAATGTTTTCCAGTAACATTTAATGTGAAGAGAGTCTAATTATTGAACAAGCCTAATCATGACAATAATATGAGCAACAGCTGTGTGATCTACTGTACTGATGCCTTTTCTTTCTAAAAAGCTGTTGGCGACAGGAGCGGTTGTTGATTATGGATATTTGCATATAAACTGATGGAAATTAACTTGCTCTCATTAGCTGGTGATGTAATTTAAATGCAAATGAGGATGGTGTTGGGCCTAATCGCCCCCCTTCCCAGTCGGTGGAATAAACCTGCGGTTTATATACTACATATACAATGATCTCACTTACAGTTTTTTCCTTTTGAACAAAAAATTAAATCAAATAAATTAAAAAAGAAGTTACTTAAAAAAAAAAAAAAAACATTAAACAAATAAATATACAGTTTCAAACAATGACTGTATGAGATCCATCTTTTCACGCTGAGGACAACTGAGGGACTCGTATGCAACTATTACAGAAGGTTTAAACACTCACTGATGCTCCAGAAGGAAAAACGATGCATTTAAAGCCGGGGGTGAAAACTTTCTGAATTTGAAGATCAGGGTAAATTTAACCTTTTTTTGTCTTCTGGGAACATGCAAGTATCTTCTGTAGCTACTGAAGGGCAGTACTAAATTTCTGTTCAAAAGTTTTCAGCCCCCAGCCCTTAATGCATGTTTTTTCTTTCTGAAGCATCAGTGAGAGTTTGAATCTTCTGCAAAAGTTGCAAATAAGTCTCTCAGTTGTCCTCAAGATGGATCTCAAAAGGATTCAAATACACAAAAATGCTGGAAAACCAAAGAATTTGTAGGACCTGAAGGATTTTTCTGAAGAACAGTGAGCAGTTTAACTATTCAGGACAAACAAGGGATTAATGAACAACTATCACTAAACAATGTATTTCTAATCAAATAAATGGAACTTTGATGAGCAAAAAGACTGTTCAAAAAACATTACAAATCGTACTGATCCCAAACCTTTTGAACATATGTCATGAAGTTTTTTTTTATTTTAAAGCATATTTCACGTCCCTTTTTTAGACAAAAAAAATATACATTGAAATATTAAGCATAAATTAGGCTTGAAATTATTTTTTATTTTAGATGAAAAAATAAATAAATGCTTACATTTCATTATACTTTTCTTTTTTGAACATTCAGTGTCATATTTAATAATTTCATTGTATATTTATCTATCAAATCCAGCATTCCATGTAGTATTTGATCATTTCATCATATATTTTTTTTATTTTAATCTGTTTTTTTTTTTTTATTTAATCCGTCCCTCCAACACATATATTTTGATGCAAGTTATTTGTTCGTTCAGTGACGTATGTTTATTCACTACATCAATTGAGCAGGTCATAACAGATTTACATTTACATTTTTGATCAGTTTTAATCTATCCTTATTCATTAGCTTTAAGTCAAAGCTAACTAACCATGTTTCTCTGTTGTTCAATGCTGTTTAACAGTTTTAAAAGTGAGGTAGGATTGTAGGGGAAGAGGCCTCTGTTATGTAGTCTGGTTACAGCAGTCCTCAAGTCCATAAGACACACAAACACTTTACCCAACAGAGAATCAGATGCATGTTCAGTCCGAACTTGTTCCAGTGCCATTACAGTTGGAGTCCTACCAGAATCTACCTCAGTATTCCCAGAGTTCCTGTCCGAAACATGCTCCTCCTCGGATTCGTCTGAGCTCCCATAATCAACCAGTCGTGGAACATCGTTACCTGTTGACGATCTATTGCAGGAAACAACACACATTTCTGAAGGAGCTTGAATTGAGGCATCAGTTCCTCTTTCAACACCATCACAATCTTCAATATGATGACAAGATCTACAGAAGGCTGTCTGGTCCTCACGAAGAAGCTTCAGGTAGCGGACGCAGTATTCAAGGAAACATGTCTCTGAGGAGATGAGGAAGTCAAGCAGCACACTGTGGTCAAAGGAGAGGGAGCGGAGCAGGAGTATGAAATGACAGTGAGGGTTACAACCCCAGACACAAACCTCGGAGACTGAGGAGCTCAAACTGTGAAGAAAAGGAAGGAATAAGATTGTTAAGACAGATTACATATTCACTAGTAACTAGTAAGAGCTTTCCCTCAATAAACTCCTAATGTGCTGCTTATTAATAGTTATTAAAGTAGTAGTTAATTGAGGTATGTATTATAAAATTCTTTTTTTTTCTTTTTACTTCTATGTAACAGGGATGCATTCGAATGATCAAAAGTGACAGTAAAGGCATTTAAATTGTTACAAAAAAATCTATTTCAAATAAAATGTTCTTATTTAGAACTTTCCATTCATCAAAGAATCCTGAAGCAAAATGTTTCACAGTTTGTCACCAACATATAAAGCAGCACAACTGTTTTTAACATTGATAATCATGTTAATCATCAAATGTTTCTGAGCAACAAATCAGCATATTAGAATGACTTCTGAAAGATCATGTGACACTGAAGACTGGAGTAATGATGCTGAAAATTCAGCTTTGCATCACAGAAATAAATTACATTTTAAAATATATTCAAATAGAAAAGAGTTCTTTTAAATAGTAAGAATATTTCACTATTTTATAGTTTTTACTGTATTTTTTTTTATCAAATAAATGCACCCTTGGTGAGCAGAAGAGACTTACCAACCCCAAACTTTCGAATGGTAGTGTATCTGTATATTAATACACCTGACATATTAGACAACATTTGAGTCTATTTTGGGTAAATAATGTTTAAAATAAATGTACACTTACTTTCAGTAACGTTGTGTACACTGCGGTTCAAAAGTTTGGGATCAGTAAGATTTGTAATGTTTTTTAAGGAAGGCTCTTTTGCTCATCAAAGTTCTATTTATTTGATCAAAAATGCAGAGAGAGAGAGAAAAAAAAAAAAGAGTAATATGAAATATTGCAATTTTTGCAATTTTATTATTTTTTAAAATATTATTTATTTCTGTGAATTTTCAGCATCATTACTCCAGTCTTCAGTATCACATGATCCTACAGAAATCATTCTAATATGCAGATTTATTTATTATATTTTTCAGGATTCTTTGGTGAATAAAAAGCTAAAAATAACAGCATTTATTCAAAATATAAATGTTTACTATCACACATGCTTGCTGAATAAAAGTATTGATTTCTTTCAAAAGAAAGAAGAAAAAAAATACTTATTTAAAAAACATTAAAAATCTTACTAATCCCAAAATTCTAAACTGCAGTGTATGTCTCTAGATATCTGCACTGGCCTCAGAAATACCCAAATCAGCTGGACGAAATACAGATTTTGGTACAGTTCCATATAACAGGATGTATAAAACAGATTCCAAACCTTTTCTGATATAAATACAGGCCAATCAACGTCTTGGCTGATTCCATCATGTCGTCATCCTGTTCAGCGAATACTACAGACACCCAAGAGCAGCTGTGAGTGTCTGGAGACACCAGGGACCCATGATGCTGGAGGAACGACATGAGCTCTGTTAAATACCCACAGACATCAATGTCACACTGAGATCCTGAAAAACACAGGAAAGACACGTATTATGTAGGGACATGTCGCCCTCTGCTGTTGTACATCATTCAATGGCATGTTTCATTAGATATGAGAAGTGGTAAAGCACTAGAAAGTTCATTTATGTTTTCAACATGTAACTTGTATACCTAAACAAAAGCTGCATCTGAAGTTGCATACTTCCCTACTATATAGTACTATTTATACAGTTGAGGTCAAAAGTTTACATCCGCCTTTCAGAATCTGCAAAATGTTAATTATTTTCACAAAATAAGACGATCATTCAAAACGCATGTTATTGTTTATTTAGAACTGACCTGCAAAATATTTCACTTAAAAGATGTTTACATATAGTCCACAAGAGAAAATAATAGGTGAATTTATAAAAATGACCTCATTCAAAAGTTTACATCCCCTTGATTCTTAATACTGTGTTGTTACCTCAATGATCCACAGCTGTTTTTTTGTTTTTTGTTTTTTTAGTGATAGTTGTTCATAAGATCTTTGTTTGTCCTGAACAGTTAAAATGCCCACTGTTCTTCAGAAAAATTTTTAGGATCCAGTAATCTTTTGTTTTTTCAGCATTTTTGTGTATTTAAACCTAGGATTTTGTGATCCATCTTTTCACACCGAAAACAACTGAGGGACTCACTGATGCTCCAGAAGGAAAAACTTCTTGAAGGGGTGAAAACGTCTTGAATTTGAAGATCAGGGTAAATCTAACTTATTTTGTCTTCTGGGAAACATGTAACTGTAGCCCCTGAAGGGCAGTACTAAATGAAAGAAAATATATTTAGGCAAAATAAGAAAAATGTACACATCTCCATTCTGTTCAAAAGTATTTTTCTGGATTTCTAAAAGAACAGCAGTTTAACTGTTCAGGACAAACAAGGGACTCATGAACATCTATTACTAAACAAAAAACAGCTGTGGATAATTCAGGTAACAACACAGTATTAAGAACCAAGGGGGCTCATTTTTCTTTTGTCGACTATGTGTAAACATCTTTTATGTGAAATACCTTATTCAGGTCAGTACCAATTAAACACTGACATGTATTTTGTACGATTCCCTAATAATTGCAGATTCTGAAAGGGGTGTAAACTTTTGACCTTAACTGTATGTCTGAAAACAGGCAAAAAGTCCCTGGTATTACTATGATACTGTGAAAACTAGTGAACTTTAGTAAGACAGTTACCTTTGCATTGTGGGGATTGAATATTTATTTCTAGTGACTTCAGCAAAATCAGGCTCACAGCTCTCAGTATCACATCATCCTTCTGCACCTCACTGAGACTCGCATCACAGTTCCCACCAAAGAAACTGGCTTGAGCTTTCACAGGGACTACTTTCAGCCAGCCTGCACTGACTTCCTGTAACACACCATCTGCCATGATAAGCGTGTCCTCCATCAGGCTGTGTTCTTCACTCTGAACCTCAGCAGAAGCCCAGTCCTCCCCGGCTCTCCGCAAAAGACTTCTCTTCAGAAGAAGCAGTGCTCGTTTCTTCACGAAATACTCCACGTCAGCTCTCATGATGTGAAGCAGTGCTTGTGACTGAAGGAATATGACTCTCTGAACTGAAGAACAGACTCCGTGTCTAAGCCGGGCAGCGTTGAGGACCTCAAGAAGGTCAAAGAACTCACACATGGTCTTAAAAAGATTTATCGCCTCTCTTTTGTGAGGTTCCTGTGTGCTTGGAGTCAGAAGGTTGGTGTACAAGAAAGCGATGGAGGAATCCAATCTAGACAGAAGCTTCGTCAAAACATCTATGGGAAGCAAGCAGTTGGTATTAAAGGGTACATAACATACACAGTTTCACCTAATCTCATGTTAATCCTGAGTACCTATAGAGTAGTACTGTATCCTTATTATCTTCAAAAAGTCTTTAGTTTTATCATATTTATAAAAGAAAATTACAGCTTTCCGAATTTCTCCGGAAAAACCCGAGCTTCTGGAGGCGCGCCGTGGGCGGAGCTAAGTTCGACGATTACTTGCGCTGGGATTGCCAATAATACACAGACATTGGATGCTGTTTCACTTACCATCTGCAGTTCTGAATCATGAGCGGGATCTTTTATAGCTGGGACCACTCCATCTTTCAGTATCAAGCAATGTGCAAATCCAGCGTCGAACTGGGCTTTGTATATGAAACGTTCGTCAGCAAACACACCCTTGCTAAACTCCATTGCTGCCACGGAAAAAGTAACTGCATCCACTGTTCACGTAACGCTGGGTTCTTCAGGAAGCTGAGCAAAGTTATCTTTGCCTTACAACCAAAACCACACTTCTTTAGAGACATTCTTCCCAAGTGAATCCCTTTCAGCAGTGCACTGAGCGCAGCCGAATGAACCGCGTTGATGTGCGCGCTCTCTTTCTCACAGTCTAGCCGACGTGGGGCACGCTTTTCCGGGAGAAATGTTCGTATAAGGACATTTCTATGTCATTGTCTATGTCATTAAAGCCACGATAGAAAAAAAAACAGCCGAAACTTGTACCAACCCGGAAGAAAGATTTTCGGCAAAGAAATTTTACATCATTCGTCTAAATTATTTTTTTCAACTTTGGCCATGTTTAGCATGAGAATCCAGCTCTTTATCACTGTAAACAACTCTGAAAATACGAAACACCATTGTACCCCCCCCTTTAAGAGATCATGTCCTCTGAAATGAGAAGGCAAGGTTGTTGTTTTTTTAGTCAAATGTAAATGCATGCCTGTCTATAGTAACACATCAAACCCAGAGACTCATCCTTTTTTAAATAATTTTTATATTGCTTCAACAAAACAAAAAAAAAACAGTGCATATATAATTATTATGCCACGTTAATATTCTGATCATATTTTATTTCCAAGCACATTTGACCAATTCCAAACCACATCAGTCTTAATAACTACTCTTAATTTTGTATTTATTCATTTATAAGTGATATGTAATTGTCCATGAAGGCTGGAAGTGAAAAAAAGGTGTGCTTAATTATTAGGCATGTTTTCTTTTACAGATAAAATGAGCCGAAAAAAGAGATAATACTAGAATTTGCATGACCACTGCACAGAAAAATGCTTATTGGGTCAGCATGGTCAGAAAAAGGTGGAAAAGAAAAGACACGTTAACTGCAAAAGAATTGAGAATTAAGATGAAGAAGTCAGTGTGAAACCATCAGGAACCATTCAGTCTCCAGCGCCACTATTTTCCAGAATTGCAACCTACCTGGAATCTCCAGAAGTGCAATGTGTCTCAGAGACTTTGCTCGTAACATGCTAAAGTGTTGTGAAATACATGAAGACTTTTACATGAAGATTTTATAGGCTTTATAGACAGATAAGTTGAGAGTGACTCTTGAAGGGTCAGCATCACATCCTCTTGTACCACTGTTTGAAAAATGTATCTTCCAGAATCTGGCAATACGTTTTGAGAGTTCTCTGCAAGACAGACTTTTCAGGATATGAAACACACTAAAAATGATGACCAGAATATCAACATGCCTAATAATTATGCACACACTGTGCATTGTAATTACTCCATCTTTTTTATTTGTTTTACATATTCAGTCAATTATCCAAATTTTCCCCTGAGGTCCTGTCTCTCTCACCACTCATTTGTGTCTCATTTCAGAGGCTGCATCCTCCAAGGTCGCATTTGAAGGCTGCATACGTCATCAAGGATGTCTTATTTAAGAAAATGGTCTTGTTATTTCTTGTAAGGTGTAGAATACTGTCATTCATTTTTTATTTAGCAATTTAATGATTGCTTTTCTTAAATAAAACTGCTGTGATGACATATGCAGCCTGCAAAATAAGACGTAGTTCTTGTGTAAGTTTCTATCTAATTTCACTACATAATTAGTTATATAAGCATAATAAAGCAACAGAGTCTGAATCATCTGTCTATGTGTGAATAAACTCTCTGAAGTACCTCTCTGATTCAGGCCCGTGTCTCCTCTCAGCACTCCTTTAATCACAGCGGTCAGTGACCACAGACAGGCATCCAGTTCACTGCTGGACGCTGATTTCTGAAACACTTCAGCATATGCAGGTGTCCACATCCAGCTGCTGCCTCCCTATAATCAACAATTACAGCAAAAAGATTGAAACCATACTACATTGACTTACTAGATGATCTGGTGTGTCCACACACTTGTAGAATGTATAATAGTCCATACTGGAAGTTAATGTACAGCATCAATACTCACAGTGATGCGAATGTCATTGACGATATAGACCGACATGCACTTTGCAGATAAATGAGACACCAGCTGGTCTTGAGATCTGAGGAGGGACACCTGCATCAAGAATATATGTATTACATAAAGTAAATTAAGCACATTAACTTAGCATTTTTGCTCTGCGACATATTCAATTATCATTTCATTTAAATGTTTTGTGTAATTCCCATTATTTTCATTGTGAATTTTAATAAAAAAAAAAAATTCTAAATACAAACAAGAAATTAAAACATTACAGTTACTATTATTTAATATAATATTTATATTTAAAATAATTATTGTGTGTGTCCATATATTAACTTGAAACCTTTTTTATAGTTGAAGTCAAAAGTTTACATACACCTTGTAAAATATGCAAATGTTAATTATTTTACCAAAATAAGAGGCATCATACAAAATGCATGCTATTTTTTATTTAGTATTGACCTGAATAAGATATTTTGCTTAAAAGACATTTACATATAGTCTTTGAAATGACCCCATTCAAAAGTTTATATAAACTTGATTCCTGAAAGTGAGTTGTTACCTGAGTTTTTTTTTTGTTTGTTTGTTTGTTTTTTTGTGATAGTTATTCATGAGTCCCTTGATTGTCCTGAACAGCTAAACTGTTGTTCTTCAGAAAAATCCTTCAAGTCTCACAAATTCTTTGGTTTTTCAGCATTTTTGTGTATTTGAACTCTTTCCAACAATGACTGTATGATTTTGAGATATATCTTTTTACACTGAGGACAACTGAGGAACTCATATACAGCTATTACAAAAGGTTCAAACGCTCAATGGTGCTTCACAATGCATTAACAGCCGGGGGTGAAAACTTTTGGAATTTGAAGATCAGAGTAAATTTGACTTGTTTTGACTTCTGGGAAACATGTAAGTATCTTCTGTAGCTTCTAAAGAGCAGTACTAAATTAAAAAAAAAATATATATATATATATAAAGCAAAATAAGAAAATGTACACATCTTCATTCTGTTCAAAAGTTTACACATCTTATTGCATCTTCTGTAATATAAAGAATTTTGTGAATGAAATGTGCTTAATTGTCACAGAAATAATATCATAATGGAAACAAATTGTTAAAATGTTCCAAAAATAGACTTATATTGTGATAAGCAAAATATAATTTCATTTGAATTAACATACCAGTTTTTCCATCAGATTCATTTCTCCAAACAGCCTTTTTGTCACATCTTCATAGAATGTTGTGGCATCTTGTGGCAGACTCTGTGCCGTCAGTCTCCTAATGATGCTCTCAGTAAGAGTGAGACACAAGCACACAATGTCTGTGTGTGTGACAGACGGCACAGAAGCATTTGCTGTTTGACTAACACATGATGAGATCCTGCTGGCCAGCTCTTCACTGCTTAGGCTGGGAGCAGATCCTGCACGCAACAGCCCGAAAATGCCTTGGAAATCCAATCCTGAGGCATCCATGATGAGACACTGTGAAAATAAAGGGCCAAAAGAATGATAAACAGTAAATCTTGCTTAAAACTTATGTTGAAATAAAAAAATGCAGGATAACACTTTATGTTAAGATGTACTTGCAACAAATGTTAGATGTACTTACTATTATAAGAACAATAAATTATGCATACAATTGAATTATATGCAAGTAACCCTACGACAAATCCTAATCCTAACCCTAAACACATAGTAAGTACATGTAGGTAATTAATATTACTCAGTACTTAAATGTATAATTGAAGATGAAGATGCAGATGCAAAAGCCACTAAATCCATCTGACATCTTCTTTTAAAAATGCTTTTTTTTATCAGGCTCTGATGTATAGGTTTCTATGTAAGTACTGTTACTTCTGATGGGGTTGAGGCTGGGATTTTAGCAAGTTTCACGTAAAAGTATTTGATGGACGTATAATGTGTCGAGAGCATTCACTCAGTATCATTATCTAATTTTTGACCGAGATGGCTTTTAGCTGGTTTTGCATCTGAACTCTTCAATTACACTGCAACAAGGGCACTTTAAAATAAAGTGGATGTGATTGTCTAATTTCCAGGGCTGTTGCAGTTACAAACTATATACCTGTTCTTCACAATTTTGACTCTGAACAATTTAGTTACAGAAACTTATCTACTGAAATTTTTCCTAAATGTATACAAATGTTACATAAGCAGCAGTAAAATAAATACATAAAAAAGCATGAATGAATTAATGCAACACTTTGTACTTTTAAGTTTAAATTAAATTGTCAGATACCGTATTATATGTCCCTTATGTAATTAATAACTAGTATATAACTTCAATAGTATGTGATAATAGTACGTATTTCTCAAAACAGTGTTGTTGTTTTTTTTTTTTTTTTTACAGATATCTCTTCTGCTCACCAAGCCTGCATTTATTTGATCCAAAATACAGCAAAAGCAGTAACATTGTATATATATAAATCTATATTTAAAATACCTGCTTTCTATTTGAATATATTTATAAATGTGATTTATTCCTATTAAGTAGAAAGATCCAAAGATCAGCATTTATCTGAAATAAAATGTAACATACACTATACCATTCAAAAGCTTGGAATCAGTATAATATATATATATATATTTTTTTTTGGTGAAGAAATTATAGAATTTAATGCTTTTATTTAGCAAGGATGTTTTAAATTGATCATAAGTGATGATAAAGATATTTATAATGTTAAAAAATTTCTATTTCAGATAAATGTTTTTCTTCTGAACTTTCTATTCATCAAAGAAACCTGAAAAAACCTACTGTTTTCAACATCATAATTATAACAAATGTGATTTTGAGCAGCAAATCAGCATATTAGAAGGATCATGTGACTGGAGTAATGATGCTAAAAATTCAGCTTTAAAATCATATAAATAAATGACCTTTTAAAGCATATTTAAATAGAAAGCAGTTATTTTAAATAGTACAAATATACAAAAAAAAAAAAACGTTTTTGCTGTATTTTGGATCACATAAATGCAGGCTTGTTGAGCAGGAGAGACTTATTTAAAACAATCTTACTGATCGAAAACTTTTGACACACACACAACTTCCAGAATAAATTACTTATTGAGGACATTTGTGTACATTTGCTCACAGCATATTCTTTGCTTACATGATCTATGAAGCATTTCCAATTTTCTCGATATCCTTTAGAATTTTCGGTCTCTACAATTCATATCGCTGACGACAAGTTCATAAATAAGAGTTTTAGGGACTACTTATTTAAAACTCCGGTGGATTATTTCTTCAAATGTAGCACAAAATTCTCTTCTTTAAAAGGAACAACCACCTCCATAAACCACATGTAGTGCTGTTTGCCATTATACAGCCACAATTGTCGCAAAACTCAGACATTCGGTGTCTTATTTTGCGGCGGTATGATGTATGCGTGACGTATTTGACAGCTCGAATCTGATTGGCCGTTGCGGTTTGAAGCCTTGGAGATGATGTTCATGGCTACCTGACTGTATTTGTATTCTGTATGTATATTATATATTTTTATTTCACTGTCCCCCGAGTCTTTATTGCGTTAAATAAGCAGATATCGCTAATTTTACCCTCTAGGCTTAGGTTAAGATAGTTTGAGTAACTTTAAAAGCAGTGTTGTTGTAAAAATGGTCAATAACCGCTGGCTAAATGCTAACTATGCTAATGCAGTAACAGTAGATGTCAATCAGAGAGTTTGTCAAATTCTCCTTCAGTTTAATGAGCAGTGTCAGAATTATCGTATTGTATGCTTCAGCGATGTTAAAACAAATTACGCAAGTCTTTAAAAACAGTCGCTTTAGTATTTGTTTTAGGCTGAATTTAGCTGCCACAGCTGGTTTAGCACACCAGCTAACAGATTCATTGTTCTCAGTGCACTAGCTACAGATATGATTATCCACCTTTTATTTAACACATTTATGCTGATAAAATGATTAAACTCCCTTTGGTAGTATATATCACGTGTGTTGTTGAACATTTGCGTTGTTGTAAGTAAATGTAGTGCTGCAAATGCTCGCTGCAACTGATTTTTCAGAGGCTGAAAGACAATAACATAATGAACTGATGGGTGGCAGTGAATATTTACTCCTAAACAGAGAGATGATCAATGTAACGTGACAAATAAGTCTGTAAATAAGACGTCATCATATAGGTGTGGCTAAATTGTGGTTGTGCACGTAAATATGCATCATTTACACATATAAATGCATATATTATGTAAATGATGATTATTACTTATAAAGGAGCCATGTGTGTACATTCCTAAATAATGAATGTGTGTATCAGAATGATAATATTTCTATATTGCTCTGCTTCTCTAGAATGGAGATCTGAAGCGGATGTGAATATGGATGCAGAACACAAAGGCTGTTTCAAATCTACAAGACATTAATGAACGGTAATTTTGGCTCATAGATGTGCTTTCTAATTATCTCTAGGCCATGGCCTGTTTTATTTTATTTCTTTTCTGTCATTTTGTGTTATATTAATGTGTTTGGATGGTTTGATGATTTAGGTTTTATGCAATACAATATCTAATACAGTATCTACTTTCCATGCAAGAATATTATTTTAATAATGATGTGTGCAGTTCTTTCATACTGTTTTTTTTTATACAGTTTCTCAAAGACAAATGTTTAGCTTATATATTTGTTCTATCCTATCTATCATGTTGTCCTATAAAAAATTGTTTAAAAAGATGCAACAAAGAAAATTTGGAAAAAATAAATAAATAAATAAATAAATATATATATATATATATATATATATATATATATATAATTTTTTTTATTTTTTATTTAATTTTGTTGTTGTTGTTTTTTGCAATAACTAGCACAAATGTATTGCTTATAAGATTTTTAGAATATTGACATTCTTATATTGACAACAAATATGAATTTGTAATTGTAGTGGTTTTTTATTAAGATTTTACCAGAATGCCTATACTTACAGGCACTTATTTTATATTATTAATAATATTATTACAAAGTAAATCAATGTTTTTCTATATTAATATACATTAAAATTTTATTTCTATCTGTAATTAAAATTTAATTTCCAGAATCATTACTCCAGTCATCATTGTCACATGATCCTTCAAAAATCATTCTAATATACTGATTTATTAGCAGTGCTGGAAACAGTTGCACCGGTTAATTATAATTTTTTTTGGAACCTGTGATACTTTTTTCAGGATTTTTTTTATCAATAAAAGGTTAAAAAAGAACAGCATTTATTTAAAATAGAAAGGTTTTCTAACAATATACACTACTGTTCAAAAGTTTGGGGTCAGTACATTTTTCTTCTTTCTTTTTTTTTGAAAGAAATGAATACTTTTATTCACCAAGGATGTGTTAAATTAATAAAAAGTGATAGCATAGGTTTACATTCTTAGAAAAGGTTTATATTTTGAATATTTATAAATGCTGTTCTTTTTAACTTATTCATCAAAGAATCCTGAAAAAAGAATCACAGGTTGCAAAAAAATATTTGGCAGCACAACTGTTTCCAACATTGATAATTCTAATAATAAATCAGCATATTAGAATGATTTCTGAAGGATCAAGTGACACTTAAGACTGGAGTAACAGCTGATGAAAATTCAGCTTTCCATCACAGGAATTAATTATATTGTAAATTATAATAAAATAAAAAAAATAATTATTTAATATTGTAATAACATTGCAATATGACTGCTTTTTTCTGTATTTTTGATCAAATGACTGCAGCCTTTATGAGCATAAGAGACTTCTTTGAAAAACATTAAATGAGAGGGTGTTTCCAAACTTTGGACTGGAAGTGTGTTTATTTGTACCGTGTCAGAAGGTGTTTGGGGGTTAAAAAGGTGTGCTATCCTTAATTAATGAATGGTTTTTAATTCAAAATAATGAGCTTGTCTATGAGTTTCTTTCATAATGTCACCCGCATATGTTTGTCTGCAGGGACACAGGAGCGTCTGAGCCCCGTACTGCGAGATGTGACAGGATGCTGAACCATCACTGCAGAAGGAACCCAGAGTTACAGGAGGAGCTGCAGATCCAGGCGGCGGTGGCAGCCGGCGATGTCTACACCGTCCGCAAGATGCTGGAGCAGGGCTACTCGCCCAAGATCAGAGACGCCAACGGCTGGACACTGCTGCACTTCTCTGCGGCGAAGGGAAAAGAGCGCTGCGTGCGCGTGTTCCTCGAACATGGAGGTAAAGGGTTTGGTTTTTAGGACAGTGGCGAGATGTGCAGTTGTGATTTAAAGCGTCTACTGTTAAGAAAATCGAAAATGACCAGCCTAAAAATTGTGGTTGGTTTTCTTAACATGACTTGTATGGATAAGTTAATTTAAAAAAACATCATCATTTACCTACCCTGAGTCATTCAGGCTCTTTATTATTGTCCTTATTTCTGCAAAACACATAATAGGCCAAATGTACAAGCTTCTCTTTTCCACACAACAAAAGCAGATGGTAATTTAAAATACCAAAAGGGACAAAAAAGCTTAGTGAAAATGTGTGATTTGGGTTCTGTTTTGTGTGTATTAATCACTTTTTAATTGAAGAGTTCAGATGCAAAACCCCCTCAAATCCATCTTGGTCAAAGATGAGATAATGATACTGAGTGAATGCTCTCCACACATATTATACATCCATCAAATACTTTTACTTCAAACTCGCTAAAATCCCAGCCTCAGCCCAATCAGAAGTACCGGTGCTTAGGTAGAAACCTATACATTGGAGCCTGATAAAAATGCTTTTATTAAAAGTAACGTCAGATGGATTTAGAGGCTTTTGCATCTGAACTCTTCCATTGTAAATGTGATCCCTCTCCTCATGTAAATTTGATTTTAATTACTTTTTCTCAATGGCATTTGAGGTGATATTTTACTTTCTTGCACTCTTGTCATCTCTAATGTCTTGAAACTAAACTGATATTATGCTACTCAGATAGACACTGCTGTTCTTATATGTTCATGTTTTAAGTAATACTTAAAAGTATTTCTTCAACTGTGAAGCAGAATCCAATATGGAGTGCTGTTTGCCGTTTTACAGCCACAGTTGGCAATTTGCCAATTATTACACCTCTAATGCCTTGAAACAGTAAACTGGCATGGTGCTAATCAGATTCTCAGATTTAGGTGTAATAATGGATGCTATACGTTAGGGGGCGCTATAAGACAGGGCTATTTTTGTCAAAACGTCTGCGGATAGAATGATCCACAATCTAGTGTTTAACCGTGCAGCTGCGTTGCCATCTGTACTGATTGAGATACATAATACATTTACAAAGACTGTAATCAGAACAATCAATACTATAATATAGTGCTTTGATTAAAATATAGTAACATTATGCAAATGAAACAAACTTTTGGATGGTGTTTGGATCTAATTTATAGCTAATTAAGGATATCAAATCCCTATATTTATGTTGAGTTATGTTTGCCCAGTGCATACATTTAGCATATTATGATTATGATTTATCAAGGTTAACATGACCATTTAAATTCTATAAACACTACAGTTAAACATTACTTTTTTCACAATTTACTGTAGTCATCAAATGTTTCAGTGTTCAAGGTGAACATATTACATTTATTTCGTTATAACTATAATTACTGGAAACAATTGGATAAATTGTTGAAATTCTTTGATCAAAAGCTGTAACAACACAAAATGACGACATTTGTGACCCTGGACCACAGTCTTAGGTAGCATGCGTATATTTGTAGTAATACCCAAAAATACACAGTATGGGTCAAAATTATTGATTTTTAATGGCAGAAATCATTAGGATATTAAGTAAAGATCATGTTTCATGAAGATATTTAGTAAATTTCCTAACGTTATATATCAATACTAATTTCTGATTAGTAATATGCATTGCTAAGAACTCAATTTGAACAACTGTAAAGGCAATTTTCTTAATATTTAGATTTTTTTTGCACCCGCAGATTCTAGATTTTCAAATAGTTGCATCTCGGCCAAATATTGTCCTATCCTAACAAAAGCGTATTTATTCAGCTTTCAGATGATGTATAAATCTCAATTTTAAAAAAAAATAACCCTTATGACTGGTTTTGTGGTCCAGGGTCACATTTTAATAAGCTAATTGTCATACATATAATTGCAATCAACAATTTGTCTCGTTGTCCCACTGAATAAAAAAAAAAAGAAAATAGACCATAAATAGTAATTAATTCACTTTTAAGAGTTAAAAATAAAATGTATGATTAATCGTTATCATCTTGTACATGATATAATGACATGGATATAATATTTTAAACATTGAACTACTTTATATAAATAGTTTTAAATATTTTTAGGACATTAACACTTTAACACAAGTAAAAATTAGTATTTGTAGGTTTTTTTTTTTTCTGTTTTTAAGATTATACCAGAATGTCTATATTGACAGTCACTTTAAAAAAAAAAAAACAATTCCATTAATGTTTTTGTGTAGTATACTAGAAACAAGAATAGTCTACCATTATACAGTTGTAATGTATTTATTATTGACATTTCATGTCATGTAAACAGGGTGTCCGCGGGTCCTTAAAAAGTCTTAAAATGTCTTAAATATCTTTTTCAAATAAAAGGCCTAACACTAACCCAGTCTTAAAATATCTTAAATTTAGAATCTGTGAGTCTTAAATATTTTGGCCACATTGCCGCTAAAATAACTTCAGTCTGACGGATCTAATGACAATTTACAATCATTGGACAGACCAAAGATTGACCAAAAATAAAAAATAAATAAATAAATAACCAGCCAAGCATCGAAAAGCAAGAATGATTCTTTTATTTTAATACATTCAACTTAAACAGTGTTTGATAATGGATAGTGTAGTGTTTCTGGTATCAAAATTGCACTGCCTGTCTCTTTGTGAGAGACCTAAAAACAAATGAGAGAAACAGCACACATAAAGAAGAAAAAGGTAAAAATTCAAAATGTGTAGTTTATTTATAACATGATATAGTTCAGTAACATACCAATTGAGCTTTACTGAATATTCTTACGATTGCAAATGTTACATTTGATTATAGTTCAGTAAACAAGTAGTTATATTTTAAACGCAATATTTTTCAGTAATACAAACTTAAAGTTGTTCAGTTTAATTAGTTGAATTATTTCATTTTTGTCATGTGTTTATCCCTTCAGCGGATCCCACAGTGAAGGATTTCATTGGAGGCTTCACAGCTCTGCATTATGCCGCAATGCACGGCCGCGCTCGCATCGCCCGCCTCATGCTGGAGTCCGAGTACCGCAGCGACATCATCAACGCCAAGAGCAACGACGGCTGGACCCCTCTGCACGTGGCGGCCCACTACGGCCGAGACTCCTTCGTGCGCCTCCTTTTAGAGTTCAAAGCCGAAGTGGACCCGCTCAGCGACAAAGGCACGACGCCGCTCCAGCTGGCCATCATCCGTGAACGCTCCAGCTGCGTGCGCATCCTGCTCGACCATAACGCCAACATAGACATTCAGAACGGCTTCTTGTTGCGTTACGCCGTCATTAAAGGCAACCACTCGTACTGCCGCATGTTCCTGCAGCGGGGAGCAGACACTAACCTGGGCCGGCTGGAGGACGGCCAGACGCCGCTGCACCTGTCGGCCCTCAGAGACGATGTGCTGTGCGCGCAGATGCTGTACGCGTACGGAGCCGATACGAACACGAGGAACTACGAGGGCCAGACGCCCGTGGCTGTTTCCGTCAGCATGTCTGGCATCAGTCGGCCCTGTCTGGACTTCCTGCAGGAGGTCACAAGTAGGTTCATCCTCTTTTTAATGTTTATATGTGACACTGGACCACAAAACCAGTCGTAAGTGACAATAGCCAACAATACATTGTATGGGTCAAAATTATTGATTTCTCTTTTATGCCAAAATCATTAGGATATTAAGTAAAGATCATGTTCCTTGAAGATATTTAGTAAATTTCCTACTATAAATATATCAGAACTTAATTTTTGATTAGTGATATGCATTGTAAGAACTTCATTTGAAAGTCTTTATATATTTATAAAGGCAATTTTCTCAATATTTAGATTTTTTTTGCACCCTCAGATTCCAGATTTTTAAATAGCTGTATCGTGGCCAAATATTTGTCCTATCCTAACAAACCATACATCAATGGACAGCTTATTTATAAGCTTTTAATTTTTTTAAATTATTATTAGATGTTAATTTAGCACACAGATTAGGGAGGGTCTCCCCATATTTTATGTGACAGTTTTGAGGTCAGTTTAGTCCAAATTTTCATGTATGTTTTAGCATGCAAGCTTTGAATTAGTTGACTCTAAATCAAACTTAAACCTCTGATTTTAATGTGACTAGATTTGTTTGCTGATTTGAATCTTTTCAAATGCAGACATAATTTATATTTAAAAATATATTGAAATATATAAAAAATATATACTCCAATAAATTGTTAATAGTTTGCAAGTAAAGTTATTTTTTTTTTTAAATAAATATATACATACATGCATATACATTTACATTTTTGGAGTTTTCAACTAAAATTACTTTTTAAAACCTAAAACGTATCAAAAAAATACACAAAAACAAAACTTTTAGATTCTAACTTGTGAAGCTGTAAAACCTCACCTTATCAAAATATCATATTTCATATATATTGTAATTTAATATATTTTAAGATCTTATTGTTAATAATACTCATTAAATCATTTAATTTGAAACATTTTTGTTTTTCAACAACAGTAATAAAATAGCTTGCCATAATTGAATATAATTTGAAAACTTTCTTTTGCAAACTTTTTATTTGAAAGAACATTCTATGAAACATTTGAATTTTTTATGTTAACGAGAAAAAAAAATGAGATATATATATAATTAATATTTTTGAAACCTAGGATTCTTTTTTTAGGATTCTTTGCTGAATATAAAGTAAAAAAAAAAAAAACACACATCATTAATTAAAAATTTTATTTTGTTCTAACAATATATGTCTTTGCCATCACATTTTATAAATTTAACACATTCTTGGTGAATAAAAGTATTAATTTCTTTCAAGAAAAGCACAAATAAAAATGTACTCACCACAAACTTTTAAATGGTAGTTTATATTGTTACAAAAAACGTCTATTTTAAATAAATGCTGTTCTTTTAAACTTTTTCTTTATTAAAGAATCCTGAAAAAAAAGTATCACAGGTTCCAACTAAATATTAAGCAGCACAACCGTTTTCAACGTTGATAATAAATCAGCATATTAGAACGATTTCTGAAAAATCATGTGAAAATTCAGCTTTGCATCACAGGAATAAATAATGTTTTAAAATATATTCACAGAGAAAACAGTCATTTTACATTCAAATAATATTTGGGGATTTTTGATAAATAAAGGCAGTCTTGATGAGCATAAGACACTTCTTTAAAAAAACTTTTGAACAGCAGTTTAAATAATTATATTTTTATATGTATTAAATAAGTATATATCTTAGTGTTAATAATATTATTATTATAAAATATTTTCATTTTTAACAACAATAAAGAATTAGCTTGGTGTAGCACATTAGACATTCTGGTTTATATTAGAGCTATACGTTAGTCAAATACGAAACATTAAAACTCAATGGGTTAATAACAGGAGTATCATCAAAGGAGCTCATATTCCCTCTTTTCTCCAGAAAAATGTCAAATCTCTTGGAGAGCGGTGACCATTCTGTCAATCTGTAAGTTGAGCAATGGCCTAACCGCCTCCCGAACGAACGGCATTATGATCTCTATCCCCCACACTGAACAATCGCGCCGTCTTAGAAAAGCGAGCCGTGTTACCTGAAGCACTAATGATCAAGTACGCAACAATGGCCACATTCCTGCGCTTCGCTTCAACTTTGATATCACCATATCAAAGCCACCTGTCGCAGACATTTACTCGCTGTCAGCTCATTCAGAGCGATCCCGTTTCACCCTGATTATTTATTAAAAAAAGCACTTCGGCGGCTGTATTTACATCCACGACTCAGGCTTTGAGAGCATGACTTCATGTTTTGAAGGGAGTGACGACGCGCTGCGTGAGAATACGCACTGATTTCTGTTTCTCTGCCATCACCTATAGTTGAGAGCTTTTGCTAAGGCATCGAGACTGACAGAAGACAGGGGCTGCAGATGGCTGTCTCAAGCCCTTTGTAGTGGTTTTTCCAGCTGGCTTCATTTGTGTGCGCACAGCCTGTGCCGTATTGTGTTGGGACGGGAAAACTGGCCCATTAAAACTGATAAACTCTTTGTGCACCGGGTTCCTGGAACTCATTGTAGAACTTTCCTGATATCTTTTAAGACGACAAATGGACAAAACTTTGTGTGTGTGTGTTTTCCCTCCCCTGATGTCCACTTATGAAGGTTTTCTGTGCCAGAAGCAGTCATTTTTCATGGCCATTTTCCCCACTCTCTAACCTTTTGAATTAAATGTGTTTTTTTGCTGCTGCTTCACCTATAATACATCTATGCACATTTAGTTTTATCTACTCTTTATCTAATTCGTAAATAACAGGCTATTTGTGACAGATTCATATTATGCAGTTCCGTTCAAAATCTTTGGGATCTGTACGTTTTTTACTGTTTTTTTTTAAAGACGTAAGCTCATCAAGGCTGCATTTACTTGATCAAAAATACAGAAAAAAACTGTAATATTGTGAAATATTATTACAGTTTAAAATATTGGTTTTCTATTTTAATACATTTTAAAGTATAATTTATTTCTGTGATGCAAAGCTGAATTTTCAGCATCATTACTGCAGTCTTCAGTGTCACATGATCCTTCAGTAATCATACTAATATGATATAATTTATTATCAATGTTGGAAACAGTTGTGCTACTTAATATATGTATTTTTGAGACCTGTAATTCTTTTTTCAAGATTCTCTGATGTATAAAAAGTTAAAAAGAGCTATCTTTTTTAACAATATACATCTTTGCTATCACTATCTATCAATTGAACACATTCTTGGTGATTAAAAGTATTTCTTTCTTTCTAAGAAAAGAAAGAATAAACATTTACTGACCACAGACTTTTAAATGGTAGTTTATATTGTTACAAAAAAACAAAAATATTTTAAACAAATGCTGTTATTTTTAACTTTATATTTATTAGAGTATCCTGAAAAAAAGCATCACAGTTTCCAACGAAATATTAAGGGAGAACAACAAAATCTTAAAATAGAAAGCCATTATTTTACTGTAAAAATATTTCACAGGATGATTAAAACTTATAAAAATATAACAATGTACATGTTTTTTATGTATTTATTTAGAGTTTTATTTTACTATTTTGTGCTTATTAATTCCTCTAATAACCCAGATATAACAGCCTCTTGGGGACAGATTTATACATACATATATATATGCATTTATTAATTTAATTTTTACCCTGCTTAATGTACACTTATAATGTTATTTTTCAAAGCCATTTTTCTCTCTTTCCACCCCTTTGATTTAAACATCTTGTTTTTTGCTTCTATCTATATATATATATATATATATATATATATATATATATATATATATACATCTATGCAAATCTGAGGGTGCAAAAAAATAAAAATTAAAATGACTGTCAATATAGATATTCTGGTAAAATTTTAATAAAAAAAAAAAAACACTATAATTACAAATTTTATTTGTGTTAAAGTGTCAGTGTCCTAAAAAAATATTTCTAACCATTTATATAAAGTAGTTCAGTGTTTAAATATTATATATTTATATCATTCTATCATGTATAAGATGATAAAGATTAATCATACATTTTATTTTTAACTCTTAAATGTGAAAAAATACATTTATGGTGACAGTGAGACAAATTGTTGATTGCAATTATTTTTATGACAATTAGCTTGCTTAAATGTGACCCTGGACCACAATCTAAATATTGAGAAAATCACCTTTAAAGTTGTTCAGATGAAGTTCTTAGCAATGCATGTCACTACTCAAAAATTAGTATTGATATATAATGGTAGGAAATGTACAAAATATCTTCATGGAACATGATCTTAATATCCTAATGATTTTTGGCATAAAAGAAAAATTTTGACCCATACAATGTATTGCTGGCTATTACTACAAATATCACATTTCTATAATAATAATAATAAAAATAAAAGTGCATTTTATTTCTAAACCTTTTTTTTTCTGAACAGTACAAACAATCATATAATAAAACATGCAAAGTACAATGCAATAACACAAAAATTGTTTGATAAATCCGCAACAATAAGCAAATTTAAACCACTTAAAACAAGCCAACGTAGGGGAATTTCTCATTTCAGAAAAAGCTTTAATTTATATCTACTTCATTTGATTCTTATGGCAGATCAAAGACCAACAGTCTTTCTTGCATTATAAACAAGCTTAAACTATTATTTTGAAATTTCTAAAACATTATAAACCAAGTTTTATACATTTCATTAACCTGACAAAGTCAATATTTGCTTGCATTCAGAGCTTGAACATTGTTCATTTCATGCCATAACTTTCATTGAGTATGACTTATGGTGATATTGCCATGGTGGTGATATTACTTTTTCTGTCATCTCATGTTTAATGTTGTATTGTGAACTATATTTCAATCTTTCTGATGAGTTCATTTATTTAGTCTATTTAAGACGCATAATAAACATGCCACTAAGTCAGTTTTTTTAAGTTTCTGTTTACAGTTATATCTGTAGCCACACATCTTTTGTGTTTTTTTTCTCTGTTATTAGATTAAAATAGTCGAGTAAATGCATGCACAGGTGTTCACACAGGAATGCAGTCAGATTTTATTGACTCTAGACGTGGCTGGTGTTTAACCTGACGCTCGTTGTGTTTCAGGGCAGCCCAGGACTTTGCAGGATCTGTGCAGGATAAAGATCCGCCAGTGCATCGGCTTGCAGAGCCTGAAGTTTCTGGAAGATCTGCCCATTGCCAAGGTTATGAAGGACTACCTAAAACACAAGTTCGACAACGTTTGACAGCAGCCGACCGACTCGTTTATGTAGGTTCCCTTAAGACTCTATGCAAACTCTCTTTTTGATTTCTACTCAACCTCTGGGAGCAGGTGCAGCGTTTTGTACGATGCGTATTTACGGAGTAACGACTGTGGATCGGGGAGCACTGTAATGGCCACGGAGAAATTCCTGACCCATGAGAGAAGAAAAACACAGACGTTTGATTTGTACCAAATATCTTTTTTTTGCTCTTAAATCAACAAGGCCTTTGTAAGTATTTGACCTTTTCTATCGGCTACATTCTCAGATAAGGAAAAGATATAAACCTTAAGCTATCCAGAGAAATTGGCAAATATTCAGGTCACCCGTATAAAAAAATATGCATGTGCTATTGTCATTTTTGCAGTGGGGAAATCACTTTCAACTACAACGCATTTGTATAAAAAAAAAAACAGCAAAGCTCACAATTACATTTTTTTTTTTTTTAGTTTTTATTTACAAATTGTCAATATCAGAGGTGCTCGGCTTTAGTTTTCATTAAAAAAGGTAAAGAAAGTCCTAGTTCGCAAAAGGTCTAAATAGGTGAACGTGTATTACGTGCATAAATCATTAACGAACTTTATGTAAATAATTGTGTTATATGTACAGCAGATATTTTTAGACTATTTAAGCCACATGCTTGTGTTACGGAAGTGTTTTGGCCGGTTTTGTTGAGTGCTTTTGTGTTTTTCATGTGATCTGTCAAGGGCTCTGATGTGGGAACGTCCGGATTTGTAATTAAATAGAAAATTAGTGATGCTTAATTGTAATTGGCCATCGTTTTCTTGTTATGCACATGAAAAATCATTAACTTAATATTTTCATGTTTTTTTGTTAATATATAATGATTTAAAATGCACTTAACAAAATATAAGCATTAGTCAAAGATCTGCATAGCATTATGTTTTTCTTTCTTTTTTTATCCTTCCCTCTCAAATCAAGGTGAGGCTGTTTTGTGGGAGAGACTCTCACTTACCGTTTCATCCGAACCAGTTCAAACACTAGCTGCCTTTCCTTCAGTCCGTGACGCAGTACAGCTACAGCATTTAACCACATTATGAACACAGTTCAAGTGCATTAAAGTGACCTGCCATAGCATTTAAATTATTATTATTATTTTTTTTAAGTTTAGGGACTGAAAGCGTCTCTGGATGACTGCTTGCTACCATAATGTATTCAGAACCAGGTGTGGAGGACTGATTCGAGAGCCAGGGAATGTTATTTGGGATTTGTCTTTGCTAATCGGAAGTCTTCCACAACTTCAACTACTGAATGTATATAATCTGCTGTTTCACATGTACATGTGTGTGTGAATAAATGGATCTCATAATGTCCCCGTTTGTTATTTTTCAATGTCTTATTGCTGTACTCTGAAGCAGTAATTGTGCCGTGTTCATCGATTTGCATCCATTTTTCTAGAGTTTGATGACTTTCTAATAAAATGTCTGCGAAATATGTTGATTTCACTGAATTCATTGTTCATTTCATAATCGGATTCAGCCCTAAAAACGCTGTTTAATAATCACTGGGATTGCTTTAAGTTCATTTCCAAGTAGGGGTGGGCAATATGGCAAAAATATCGTATCACTATTCTTTGGCATGTTGTCTGAGCTACAGCCAAACTAATTTCCCTTTTTAAAAAACAAAGCCTTTCAAGGCAACAAAGTATATATTAAAAAAAAAAAAAAAAAAAGAATGGCAGATATTTAGGCCAAAGTGTGCGAAGATAAAAAATCTTTGTCATTATTTTAGCTTTGTTAATTAAGAATAAGAACAACGATACACATTACGAATAAACATAATACAAATAAAACAAACGTTATTTTTCAAGTACAGTAGGTGTATTTAGCAGTAGCTTTCAAGAAATCAAATTAAATATAAAAAGTGAAACACTACGTATACACCATATACATCAATTGTACATTGATTCTTATTAAAGCAAAGTTCTTCAGTCAAAAGAAGTGATTTTTCTCTTTGTGGTTTGTCGTTTTATTAAAATTAAAAGAATAGTTCGGCCAAAAATGCAAATTCTGTAATATATGTGTCAATTCTGTCCTTGTGTTTTATTTTTATACCATCATTTACTCACTCTCAGGTTCTTTTTTTCTGTTGAACATTATCTATTTGCTCATTTCTATTATTAAATTCAATGGAGACCAGATACTGTTTGGTTAAAATATATTATTTAGTGTTTAGCACAATAAATAAATTAATACAAGTTTGGGACAACATATGAGTAAATAATGACAATTATAATTTTGGGTAAACTATTCCTTTAATAAAAACCATAGACTGTAAAAAAACATGGACGTAGTGTCAGTGACGTCACCCGTAGGTTTCTGAAGAGCGTTTTTGAAGCAAAAGTTGGGCGGGGCCTGTCGTCGCCATTTTGGAAGCACGTCACTCCAGGAAAATAGAAAATGGACAAAGAGGCGGGACGTGGGTGGAGCTAAGATGTCATATTTTTAAATGTATTAAAATAATCCTGATAAAGTAGCACCCTAAGAAAAAACAAACGCAATAACACGGCTGAGATGCCAAGTTCAACTGCTGGAATAAGCTGAGGTACTGTGACAGCTGCCTGACACCTGTCACTCAAGTGACCACGCCCTTAATTATGCAGAATTTTAATGCTTAATATAATTTAAATGGGTGAGTTAGAAAAAAATTCACCCCCCTCAGAGTTGTCATGAAGGGCAAAACTAGCTGTAAAAACCAAAACCACTTTTTGTACCAGGCTGTAAACATGTTTTTATCTGTTACAAAGTTGAACATTTTAACACCAGAGTCTAAAGGGATTTACTCCCTTTTGGACCCAGCCTCAAGCGGCCAGCCGATGAACTGCAGCTTCAGTCACTTCCGTATTGTTTCAAGAGCGAGAGCGGGAGGTTGCCGCTTGATAAAAACTCGGCAGCATGTTTTGTACTGTCGCTTTAAGAGCTGCACGCATCTAATATACAAGCACGCGTCCGTTTTTCTCTCAATCGTTTACTTTCACTTTAGACATAAGCAGCTGTGTTTATATGTAAAGCTTGTGTGTTTTGACAGTATTAGGCAGCGTAATCAGACGCTACACATAACTTAGTTCAGTCATTAGGCGCTATTTAACAGGCTTGTAGTGTGTGCGCGCGCTTCAGGTGTAACGTCACGCGCTCTGGAAAAGCGCGTGCTTGTCAGAACAGCGTGCATATGAAATGTTTAACCGGCATAACTTCGAAGCAAATAATGTACTTTTGTGACTGTGAATAAGTGCAGTGTCCTGTGAGTGTAAGCTCTACCGCTGAGTTAACTCTGTTGTGAAAGTATGTCGCGTTGTACAGCTGATAGAATAGCACGATACTACGATATTTCTCCAAAAGCAGATTGTGGAGACATTTTTTATCGTCCACAATCAAAAATCGTCATATCGCACACAACTATTTCCAAGGCGTCTTTTAGGTAAGACACAACATCAAATCAAATGTTTATAATTGCTAACAAAATGTAGTGACTTGTTCTTGCTTTGCTTCCCTTTTCAGCTAAAATCAGGGGCCAGATGCATAAACTTAGCCTCTATGTTAAGACAGTGTCTTAAGTACTAGTTTGACCAACTATCAGTTAACCAAAGGGTAGTCAGTCTTATTTTTTGGATTCACCTTAGACTAATCAACATTAGCACAAAAATTAGCTGATTAACTTTTTAAGACTAGTCTAAACCTTTTATGCAACTGGCCCCAGAAGTCCTTCTTACTCCTTTGGCCTCTTCATCTATCTGCCTCCATCTGGTATGTAATGCCACTTTTAATGATCCAAAAGTCCTGTTCAACTGATTTTTTTTCTTTTGTATATCCGGTTTCACTCAAAAATACATTCGATCACAAAAGTAAATGAGTTGCAAATGGCATTTCACTTTATCTTCAAGCTTCATAGACAGCATTTGTGGAATGCTGTAAATAACCAATGAATAAGTCTGTAGGGCCAGTTTATTTGTTTTTTAAAAAAATACATTTATTAAAAAAAGTGTAGCCATAACTCTGTTCAACTTGCCTCTAAAATTTGTTTTACCTCACAAGGACGTCTAATTAATTTCAGATCAAATAGGTTTTTTTAAAGGTTCACATGTACCTGAAGTATTTTTCTTTCTTTCTAAACTGAGGAACATTTCAGTATCATTTTCAATGTAATCAACAGTATGTCTTAGGCAGTGTAACTATTTATCTGTTATGAAAGTGTAAACAGAAGTCAGCTTATCTTTCAACACAAACTACACCCATTTAATCATTTTATCCATACTGAAAAGTAGTTTCACGTCACAAAAAAAAAAAAAAAAAGAATCTGAAATTATTATAATTATTATTTTTAAATATTCTTTGACACACATTCAAATTCACATTTCTGCTTTTATAATGACTTTCATTTTTTTTTTAAATTCAGTTGTTCCTTAGTTATTTATTTATGTATTTGTTGCTTTGACAAACTGTAACTGGGGAACAGGTTGAAATTATTTCTGTTGTAATCAGCAGTTATTTGTGTTAATATATTGTAGTTTAGTATAGTATAGTATAGTATATTTATTTATAGGAAGTATTTATTTATTGCTTTGAGAAGCAGGTTGAAATTATTTTCTGTTGTAATCAGCAGAATTATGGATTTATTATATAAATTATTTAATTTATAGTATATAGTATATTTATTTAGAGTTTGTATTTATTTATTTATTTATTAAACTGAAGAACAGATTCAGACTGTTATTACTTTTTATAGTATTTATTTATTGATTTTACAAACTGAGGAACAGGTTATTATACAATTATTTCTGTTGTAATCAGGTTATTCATTTATTATGGTATAGTATAGTTATTTATATTTGGTCTTTATTTATTTATCAAATTGAAGATCAGGTTAGGGACTTAAAAAATTATTTTTTGTAATCAACTGTTATTCGTTATAGTATTTATTTATGTATTTATTGCTTTTACAAACTGAGGAACGGAATGAAATTATTTTCTTTTGTAATCAATGGTTATTTTATTTAGTATAGTATAGTACAGTACCATATAGTGTAGTGCACATTTATAACATTTATTTAACTAAAAAAGATGGTTTAAATGATTTTCTGTTGTAATCAATGGTTATTTTAATTTATTATAGTATAGTATAGTAGAGTATAGTATACTTATTTATTGTGAACCTTTATTTATTTATTTGTCAAATGGAAGAACAGGTTCAAATTATTTTCTGTTGTAATCAATGGTTATCATTTTAATTTATTATAGTATAGTACAGTATATTTATTTATTTATAGAGAACATTTATTTATTTGTCAAATTGAAGAACAGGCTGAAATAATGTCTGTTGTAATCAGTGGTTAACATTTTAATTTATTATAGTATATTTATTTATTTATAGTGAACATTTATTTATGTATTTGTCAAATTGAAGAACAAGTTGAAATAATTTTCTGTTGTAATCAATGGTTATCATTTTAATTTATTATAATATATTTATTTATTTATTTGTTTATAGTGAACATTATTCATTCATTTATTTATTTATTTGTCAAATTGAAGAACAGGTTAAAATGATTTTCTGTTGTAATCAATGGTTGTCATTTTAATTTATTATAGTATAGTATATTTATTTATTTATAGTGAACATTATTTATTTGTCAAATTGAAGAACAGGCTAAAATGATTTTCTGTTGTAATCAGTGGTTATCATTTTAATTTAGTATAGTACAGTATAAATATTTATTTATAGTGAACATTATTTGTCAAATTGAAGAACAGGCTAAAATGATCAGGCTATCATTTTAATTTGTTATAGTATAGTACAGTATGATTTATTTATAGCGAACATTATTTATTTATTTATGTATCTATTAGAACAGGTTGAAATAAGTTTCTGTTATAAACAGTAGTTGTCATAGCTGTATAGTATAGTGTATTTTTTTATATTTATGTTTTACATGTATTTGTTATGCATGAATGTACTTATGATTTAGCTTTTGTTATTAATAAATCAGTCACCGTTTGGATGATAAGACAAAATAGCATGTTGCCACAGCCTTCTAAGCCTAGAAACATTCTGGAAACTAATAGCATTTTTACAAAGCCCTGTACATTTGTACAGCTAACATAAATGTTCCTAGTTTAAACCCCTTCTCCAGCAATCACAAAGGAAACTGCATTGATGATAAAGTGTGGGAAGCCTGTTTGATTCTCCGGCTCATATCTCACTTGTTTGCCTCCCAAACCAAAGCCCTGGCGACGCTTGAGAGAAAAGCTCATCCATTGCTGTGTTATCTTAATACGGCTACAGGCACCTTAAATGACAACGCCTGGCAGCGTACCGCAGCGTATTCCACAGATCCCAATGTATTGTTTACTTGAGAACGGCTGATGTTTTGTTGGAAAGTGATCTCTCTCTCTCTTGCTTTCCCAGGAATGCCGTTCTCAAATAAAAAGGTTTCTGCTTTCCTGCTTCTCTGGAGTCGAGCCCGTGCCAAAACTCAGCGGTGACCTAAGAACGCCGTGATATATTTGCGCATTCCTGCCACAAAAACACGGGCCGCTATCATTTATCGAATCACAGGTAACATTACACAATAAAACAATGGCATCTCTCTGTAGGCCGTGTTTCCTTGCAGACACGCAGAACAATGCGGCTATTGTTGGTGGTCCTGCCGGATGGATGGTGTCCTCGGCTGCGCTGGAAACAGGTCTTCCTTGAGCCCGGGCCGCGGGTTTAGGGAAACTCCCTGTCTGTGGGCATATATCTGTGCGGAAGAGGACACATCCATTTGAATGTGTGGGCCGTCTGGAAGTGACTAGCGGTAGCGGACAGGAGGCCACACAAGGAAATATGCAAAACACACTCAACAGTGCTTTATGGAGGTTATCGCTAAACATGGAGTGTGTAGGAGGAGGCGATTACTGTAAAGGTCATTAGGAGTTTTTTTTCTAGTGTGTTAGTCACTGATATAGTGTCATTTCTTCTAACGCTGACTTTGATTGTTTGATCCTATACATTTTTGGTTCTGAAGAATCACTATTATATTGCTCATTTTTAGGGTTTGTGATCTGAGCACTTTATAATGAAAGTTTATGTGTGTAACCACTCGTCGGAGAATCACAGAAAAAGTGCACATATAACTGTCTAATTATCATTTAATGTTAACATTAAAATATTATATATATAAAACATTTATTTATTTACTGTATAATAAAAAATCAGCCAGTCACATTGTCCAAATAATTAAAATTACATGTCAATTCCAAGTTTTATTTTCTTATTTCTTTTGAATATATGTAGAATATATCTGTATAGTTGGGTGATGTATTTGTGCATTTCTTTTTGTTTTTGTGTTTTAAAAATCATAGATTCAGTATTTGGCCAATTCATTAGCGTAAATAAGCTGTTTGCAGTGCTATTTTTTATGAATACTCCCTATGAACTAAGCCTACTTTATGAAATTAAGAAACATTCATTGTTTAAAGTTTTACAGAAGTCTGACAAAAGTTTTATGTAGAAATGACAAAAAAATAAAAATCTAAATCATGTTTGGTCCAATTCTGTAAATGTAAATTTACATTTACAAAAGTAATATTAGCATTACTAATATTAAAAAGTAATTTTATACATAAACATTGCAAGTACTTAACTGTAGTGAAATTACGAATAAACGTACACTTCTATAGATTTTTATATTGTTATTTTATTTTTTACATATTAATATTTCTCCTACTCTTGTAGCTATTACACATTTAGGTTTTATATTTTTTACAATTTAGAATAATTGTGAAATCCAAAGTGTAAACATAGAAAAATTATGTTAAACAAATACTCTTCAATACATTATTAAATAATAATAAATAATGGAAAATATTTTTTATTTAGAATTTTATTATTAAAATTGTATTTTTTTTTTATTTTTATAAAGAGTTTATATCTCGCAATTCTATTTCTCGCAATTGTGAATTTATAATTTACACAACTGACTGACTCACAGTTGCAAATTTCTATCACTCAATTTTGAGAAAAAAAGTCAAGAATTGAGATTATATCACACAATTCTGAGAAAAAAATTCAAGAGTTGTGAGATTATATCACAAAATTCTGAGAAAAAACATCAAGAATTGTGAGTTTTTATCACGCAATTCTGACTATAACATGCAATTGTGAGTTTATGTCATGCAATTCAGAGAAAAAAAGTCTCGAATTGTGAGTTTATATCACGCAATTCAGAGAAAAAAAAGTCTCGAATTGTGAGTTTATATCATGCAATTCAGAGAAAAAAAAGTCAAGAATTGTGAGTTTATATCACGCAATTCTGACTATAACATGCAATTGTGAGTTTATGTCATGCAATTCAGAGAAAAAAGTCAAGAATTGTGAGATTGTATCATGCAATTCTGAAGAGAAAAAAGACTGAATTATGAGATGAAAAAGTTGCAATAACCTTTTTAATTCAGTGGTGAAAATGGGCTTCCATGGGCAGATGTGAGTTTATATCACACAGTTCTGAGAAAAAAAAGTCAGAATTATGACATAAAAAGTTGCAAAAACCTTTTTTAATTTTTATTCAGTGTCGGAAACGTGCTTCCATATGAGATTCTGTATATCTATATTGTTTATACATCCATTTCTCCCAGTCTCTCTTGCTGTCTCTCTCTCACACACACACAGGGGATTTTTATCAGCTCGGCTGTTTGGCTCTCACGGCAGTCCGGCATCGGTATGTGCCACACACCACTGGGTCACGCTTCCGTAACGGCGCACGGAAGCACAAAGGCGTTTTTTTTCCTCCACTCGTATTCCTCCACTCGCCTGTTCCGGTACCGTTTTTTATCAGGTCTTCATTTAGCTGCTGAAAGCCCAGGCTGGGGCTCATGCGGGACGTGGCGGTGCAGAACGGACTGAAAGGCCAGAAGAGAGTCGTTCCCTCCTTCTGGGCCGCTGGAATAAAAGCCCGCGACCGGAGAGCTCGAGACCCGCCCGCGGCGTACACTGTCGGCCTTTGTGCTCTCGCACCAGTGTAATGTAAAGCCCCTCATTTTAAGAGCAGCTACAGGTGCATCGGGGGAATGAGACTATAGAAGGTCGTCTCTCATTAACGAAAGAGAGAGAGAGAGCGGGGAGCCCGCCATGGGACAACAGATGTGTAGTCTTAATAACAGCCGTCTTACGCTACGGAGGAGACGGACGTATTGCACGGGAATTGACTGTAATGAGATTAAATGAAAAACACTACAGTTACACTTGACTGAATGTGTTTCACATGGTTTTAAAGACATGTTTTCTATAAAGGCCTCTGACAAATGCTTAAAATTAGTTTTGCAGACAAAATAATATAATTCCATGACACTTTTTTTAAGTTTTTTTAAAGAGAGCCTTGAGTATTTAAAGGATTAGTTCACTTTCAGAACAAAAATTTACAGATAATGTACTCAGACCCTTGTCACCCAAGATGTTCATGTCTTTCTTTCTTCAGACATGAAGAAATTGTTTTTTTGAGGAAAATATTTCAGGATTTCTCTCCATATAATGGATATGAATGGTGCCTCAAAGTTTGGACTTCCAAAATGCAGTTTAAATCCAGCTTATCTAGCGAAACAATCGATTATTTTCAAAACAAATTGACAATTTATATACTTTTTAACCTCAAATGCTCGTCTGTGTTATCCGGGTCAATACAGTTAAGGTATGTTGAAAAACTTCTGCAGTGTTGTAGGATGATTTTGAAGTTGCGGAAGAAAACGAGATGGGAGTTTTTCAACATAACCTAACTGTATTGACCCAGATCACCCAGACTACACATGCACATCACAGAGACGAGACAATACAACCATTTGTTGTTAAAAAGTATATAAATTGTCAATTTGTTTAGAAAATAACCATTTCGTTAGATAAGACCCTTCTTCATCTGCTGGGATTGTTTAGAGCCCTTTGAAGCTGAATTTAAAATGCATTTTGGAAGTTCACACTTTGGGGCACTATTCATATCCATTATATGGAGAGAAATCCTAAAATGTTTTCCTCAAAAAACAATTTCTTTACGACTGCAAAAAGAAAGACATGAACATCTTGGATGACAAGGGGGTGAGTACATTATCTGTACATTTTTGTTCTGAAAGTGATCTAATCCTTTAAGACTTGTATGGTTTAATATAACAAAATATCCCTTACTGAAATATGTAGAAAATCCATGAAAATCCAAATTGTTTTATACATATTTTGGTCAATGGGGATGCCATTATTTCAATGACATAAAATGGCTGCGCTCAAGCTACTGGCGCTATTTGTTGCTATTTTTACCGCAACACAATTCAGAAAATAAAATACTGATTTTCAGCATTTTTGTTTTTGAACCCTTTTCAACAATGACTGTATGATTTTGAAATCCATCCTTTCACACTGAGTGCAACTAAGGGACTCATATGCAACTATTACAGAAGGTTCAAACGCTCACTGATGCTCCAGAAAGAAAAACTATGCATTAAGAATCGGGGGTGAAAACTTTTTAAATTTGAGGATCAGGATAAATGTAATTATTTTGTCTTCTGGGAAACATGTAAGTATCTTATGTAGCTTTTGAAGGGCAGTACTAAATGAAAAAATATATATATATATATTTAGGCAAAATTTAAAAAATGTACAGACCCTAATTTTGTTCAAAAGTTTTCAGCCCCTGGCTTTTAATGCATATTTTTTTCTTCTGGAGCATTTACATCTTCTGTATATGTCAATATATGTTGTCCTCAGTGTAAAAAGATGGATCTCAAAATCATGCAGTCATTGTCGGCAGTTCTCTACCCCCTTCTCTCTCTCCCGCTTTGCTTCCTGTCACAGATGATCTGTCCTATCCTATATATATATATATATATATATATATATACAGTCATTGTTTGAAAATTGTTCAAATACAAAAAAAATGCTGAAAAACCAAAGAATTTGTGAGACCTGAATGATTTTTCTGAAGAACAGCAGGCAGTTCAACTGTTCAGGACAAACAAGGGACTCATGAACAACAATCACTAAACAAAAACAGCTGTGGATCATTCAGGTAACAACACAGTATTAAGAATCAATTGTATGTAAACTTTTGAACAGGGTCATTTCTATAAATTCAACTCTTGTTTTCTCTTGTGGACTATATGTAAACATCTTTTATGTGAAATATCTTATTCAGGTCAGTACATCAACAGTGCAATAACATCTATTTTGCATGATCCCTCTTATTTTGGTAAAACAATTAACATTTAACAAGGTGTATGTAAACTGTAATTCATAAATGAATGTGCCAAAATAAGAATGTTGTGTTTTCATCATATTATGCATAGATTTAGAGCTTCAATACAGCTTATCGTTGTTTGTTTGCAAAGCCAGACTCCCTTTTAATTCTGTGTAAAATGAAATTGCTTTCTTAATTTTGGGTTCAGGAGAAAATACAAGGTTGATTTAAAGACCCCTGTCCAGTTTTAATAGCACTGGCTCTTTGATCCAGGGGAAAACCCCACTGTCAAACATAAACTAGTTCACAGTGGCCTCATGTTATCTTCAGCAGAAGACCCAGAACAAAATCAAACAATACATATGAAGTATGAGCATATGTCGTACAGATGACGATGATGAGTCACAATAGGAGTCAGGCTGATGATCCATTGAGAATGTAAACGCTTGGCTGAGTATCGTTCGCTCAAACGCTGCTGTCTTTTATTGCCTCTGATATTGTTTCATCCCCTGCTGTTCATATGAGTGACTCACAATGAGATGATACAGATTTTCGACATTGAGTCTGTGAACAGATGCGGCGAACTAGTCTAGTGCTCTTGGTTTTGCATAATGCCGCTAGTGATTGTCGATGAGTTCAGTAGATAAAAGATGCATTCATTACATATTGTCTTCTAAAGCCACCTATTGTAATGTCCATTTAGTGTTTTCTGAAGCTCAGCTGTTTGAGATTGATTTGAGGAAAAAAAATAAATAAATAATAATAATAATTGTATGTGACCCTGGACCACAAAACCAGTCATATGGGTACATTTTCTAAAATTGAGATTTGTACGTCATCCGAAAGCTAAATAAATAAGCTTTTCATTGATGTATCTGTTAGAATAGGGTGCAAAAAAATCGAAATATTGAGAAAACTGCCTTTAAAGTTGTCCAAATAAAGTTCTCAGCAATGCATATTACTAATCAAAAATTAAGTTTTGATATACTTACGGGAGAAAATTTACAAAATATATTAATGGAACATGATCTTTAATTAATATCCAAATGATAAAATTGTGATTAATCTAACTAATTAGCCTATATGTTAAAAGCATTAATTATTTTTAATAAAATAAACTTTTTTTTTTAAATAATGTAATTACAGAGTCATTTAAAATTTGAAGTTTTTTTATTTAAAATTCTTTTTAATAATTTAACTTTTTTAATAAAATAAACGTGTGTGTGTGTGATATATATACACACATATATACACACTTATTTTAATTTGATATTTAATATATATAATTAAATATTAATTAGTACATAATATAGTTTGATTTTTGATCAAATAATTTTATATTTTAATAATTATTCTTTTTTTAAATCTATTTAATTTATTTAACAAACTTATGTTTTTAATTATTATTTATCCTTTCTAATCAACTTTTGTTTGGTAGCTTTTGAGGTAAAATGTTGATATGTGATTCATTTGAATTAATCAATCAGCATATCGTATAATCAGATTACGATCATATTTTCAGTATTAACTTTGTATTATAATTTGAATCTCTTTTATTTATTTGTTTTGTTCATATACACAATAATGCTATGCCTTTTAATGTCTTTCTTTTTGGGGCTTTTGTGGGAAAATCTAGATATATGAAACATTTTAATTGATTTTTAATCACAATATTTGTTTTTGTTTACTTAAGCTAGTTCACTTCATATATATTAATATTATTTTTTAATTAACCAAATATTTGTATCCTTTTTTTAAGTTGACACAGTGGTGTAATGCATTTATATGTAGCGACTTTTGTGGTAAAAAGTATTTATTTACAGAAATAAACTAGTTTATTTTATATAAATATATTTATTTTAGATTTGTCATCTTAACTTTCATTTTATTTTTTAATCTCACAATGATGGATTTTTAGGGGATTTTGTGGGAAAATCCTGATATGTGATTTTAATTAATTAATCAGCATATCATGTAATGGTAAAAATGGTAAAATTGTATTTTTTAAATGAAATTAAATATTTGATTTGTATTATATTTTAATCCGCTTTAGTTTACGCATAAATGTAGAATCTTAAGCCTGAACAAAACTCCCAAAACATGACCTTTTGCCATTCTGACTGCATTTTCTTAATAACAATAGCTAAATGGCCAACAATGAAGTGCATGATTAGCTTGCGGCTGAGATTAGCAGTGGTTTATCTGTTGGTTTGCACAGGCGGGGTGAGCAGAAAGGAACATGACAGCAATGGGTGTAATGGTTTATGTCAGAACTCGCGCAGGCCTCTCGTTTAGCGTTTAGCTCATCAAGGTTAACGTGCTCCTCGGTGCAGCCATGATGAGCGCATGTGTTTCAGTTTAAGGGCTTCCATTCTTAAAGCTGACTCTGTCACTTATGCGCCAGACATTAAAAGCATTTGCTTTGCAAATTGTCATGATTTCCCATTGGCACGCGTCCCACGTCCAGCTCCGCCGAACGTTTCCCATGAGCTGGCATGCCATTGCGCTTATGCCAGAGCCGTTGTTTTCTCGTCCTCGCCGAACACCGGTTTGTTTGGTCCCGCTGGACGTGCTGACAAAATATCAAGTGACACCATAATTTGATCAGTATTCAATAAAAAAGCTGGAGGGGGGAAAGCGCCACAGATCTGCCAGTGTTCGGTCGGACAGAGCGAGAGAACAGGGTTCGGGCCAGATCTAGCCGGGTTAAAAGAGCTCCAGCCGAACGCTGCCTTCTCAATGGAGAGCTGCGGTTCGGGTTTCCCACACATTCAGAAAAAAAAAGGCCGTCCAAAAGAGGTCCGGTGGGTTTTCTCTTGGAAAGCGGCGAGGTGAATAATTGGGTCGGATAAAAAAAGCAAACTTATAAATGTTTCCTCGTTTTCATCGCCCTTGATTCCATAAAATAATTTTCCCATTCGCTTTCTCTACTGGCCTTTTATGAAACCTTGCACCAATCGCTTCATCGTGACATTACAAACATTGATTTCAAGTTTTATGAGGCAATGAAGCACTGCGAATGATGTCATCAAATCGCAAACAATGGTACGTTATAACGTTGACGACATATAGGTATTAAAATTCTATGCATTTGAAGGTTATTGCTAAATTCTATCTTGTTTAGTGAAATTAGAATGTAGTTTATTCAGAGAATCCGCCGTTACCGTGGAAACCTTGGAATCCACAGAACTCTGTAGCAAACATGAAACGTTAAAATGTTTCTTATTACGTTCCATGGTAACAACAGATTCTCTGATTGGTGGATCTAATTTAAAGCTACAGTATAGTTTACTGAAGAGTTTACTTTTTTTATGATGTTCAAATGAAAAATTATTTATTATTATTATTATTATTGGCAGGATCCAATAATTAGTAATAATATAGTAATAAATAAATAAATAAATGTTTTTATAGTAATAAAGTTGATAAAAAGACAGATTCCAATGTTTGGTAATAATATAGAATAAATAATACAATAAATAATATAGTAATAAAGTGGATAAAAAGACTGAATTCAATATTTGGTAATAATATAGCAATAAACAAACAAATAAATAAATGAATAGTAATAAAGTTGATAAAGTAATAAAGTTGATTTGGTAATAATAAAGGGGGAAAAACAATAATAAATGAATGAATAAATAAATACATTTTATAGTAATAAAGTTGATAAAAGACTGAATACAATATTAAATAATAAAAATCAAGAAATCAAAATGATGTCATATATATATATATATTTTATAATGAAAAAAATTATATGGCACCTTTAAATAGCTAAATAAATAAATAAATTGTAATAAAGTTGATAAAAAGGCTGAATACAGTATTAGGTAATAATATAGCATAATGCTAAATAAATATTATAATAATAAAGTTGATATAAAGATGGATCCAATATTTGGTCATATAGCATAGCTAAATAAATAAATAAAATAATTGTATAATAGTAAAGTTAATAAAAGGACAGATGCCAACATTTGCAGTAAATAAAATAAAAACTACTACTACTACTAATAATAATAATAATAAATAAACAAACAATCAAATAAATAGTAATAAAGTTGTTAAAAAGACTGAATTTAATATTTGGTAATAATATAGCATAGATAGCTAAATAAATAAATAAATAGTTATCATTAATACCAAACATGTGACCCTGGACCACAAAACCAGTCTGAAGTCGCTGGGGTATACTTGTAGCAGTAGCCAAAAATACATTGTATAGGACAAAATTATAGATTTTTCTTTTATGCCAAAAATCATTAGGATATTAAGTAAAGATCATGTTCCATGAAGATATTTTGTAAATATATCAAAACTTAATTTTTGATTAGTAACATACATTGCTAAGAACTCAATTTGCACAACTTTAAAGGCAATTTTCTCAATATTTAAATTTTTTTGCACACTCAGATTCCAGGTTTTCAAATAGTTGTATCTCGGCCAAATATCGTCCTATCATAACAGTCTACATCAATGGAAAGCTTATTTATTCAACTTTCAGATGATGTATAAATCTCAATTTCAAAAAATTGACACTTATGACTTATTTTGTGGTCCAGGGTCACATATGTGTATTGATTACCTTCATGATTGGATAATGGTGCTGTAGTGTGATACTAGCTCAAACATGTTTATAAACCCACATTACATTTTTTCTATTAACAGCCTAGATATAAAGCTGTGGTTTGAGGCTGTCATAGTACCTGCGGAGATGATTTAGCGCAGCTCCACCACAGATTCAATCGCCTGCGTGTCCCCAAACCGAGCTTGGGTTTAACCGCATAACCGCAGCTCTTTCAATGTTTATTTCCTGCTCTTCATAAGCCGTTTCATCTGTCAGATGCCTATTCATTTTGGCTTGGGGGAATAATTTAAGTCGGTCCCATCACGCTAACTATCCTTGTCGCCGCAAACGTATTCGCAGAACAATAGCTGACATTGACGTCGTGGCCGAGAAGACCTTCGCTCGCTTACTGGCTTCGCGAGGCCAAAAGTGAGATGTAAACAGTGTTCGGTCATTCAATCTTCTACATTGGAACAGCGCTTTTGACAAGGAGTCCCCAATGTAGTCACAATGCGGCGTCTGTAGGCCGACTCCCCCGCGACACATTATCTAGCGGGCCACGTTTCAACGCAGCAAACCACCAGACCAAACCACAAACCAGACTCAAATGACTGTTCATTAGTATCAATGACTAAATTAACACTTGTAACTAGATTTAAATGAGTCATATAAGCAAACCTTTCAAAAGGGAGCCAAAGAGCTTGACCTCTAGAGTCTAGACTATGCTTTGGGAGTGTTATTGATATACTATTATATATATATTTGAATTACTATATATATATATTTTTTTTTAATTTTAGTGCAATTTAAATTTTTATTTCAGTTTCATTTGAAGTTGTTGTTTTCTATAAAAACATTGATTGGGATTTAAGTTTAAAAGTTGTCATTTTATTTCTATTTTTAATTGAAATAAAAATAGTATAATAAAATAAAATAGTAAAAAAATATTGTATATTATTAAAATAATATATAATAATATATCAAACATTTTTTTATATTTCATTTTTATTTCAATTACCTTTTTTGTTTGTTCTTAGTTAACTATAAAAACACTGGTTGGGATTTGAATTAACCTTGTTACAACCTTTGATTGTAAAAATTAAATACGATAATATTTTATTTTTATTTTAGTTTTTAGTTACGTATAAAAGCACTGGTTGGGATTTGAGCTTAAAATGTGTCTTTTAATTAGATTTTTTAAAATGAAACAAACTAAATTAATTGAAATAAAACTGAAATAAAAATATAATAGTATAAAATATTAGTGTATTTTATTTTATACTATTTTATTTGATTTCAGTTTTATTTCAATTAATTTTTTGGTTTTTAGTGAACTATAAAAATGCTGGTTGATATTTGAGCTTAAAATCTGTCATTTTAATTTGATTTAAAAAAATATATATATATAATTTTTTTATATATATTTTTTTTTTATTTTCACTTATAGTTTAGGTTTAATTATATTTAGTTTCAAATCATTTGTTGTTATAGTTTTTAGTTTAGCTGGAATTTGAGCTTAAAATTGTTCATTAAAAAAATAAAATATAGCGATATTTTAATTAGATTTAAAAAACAAAACAAACAAAACTTAATTGAAATACATCTGAAATAAACACAAAACAGTATAAAATATTATTGTATTTTCTTAAAAAAATGAAAATAAAATACTATATTTTAAACTGTTTTTATTTTAGTCTTATTTCAGTTAACTTGTTTGTTTGTTTTTAGTTAACTATATATACATATTGGAATATGAGCTTAAAATTTTTCATTGCAATTAGATTTTGAAAATAAAACAAACTCATTCACTGAAAAAAATCATTGAAATAAAACTAAATAAAAAAAAGTATACAATATTGTTTTTTTTTGTTGTTTTTTAATAAAAAATAAAATACAACAATATTTTATACTGTTAGTTTTATACTTTTTATTTAACTATAAAAATTAAATATATAAATATAAAAAACTAGTGGTAAAAAATGGGATTGATTGGTTGGGATTTGAACTTAAAATTTGTCATTTTAATTAGATTTTGGATATTAAACAATCAAAAAAATTAACTGAAATAAAAACATTTATTTAACTATAAAAAATTATATATATATATATATATATATATATATATATATGTATGTATAAACTATTTTACAAAAATGGGATTGATTGGTTGGGATTTGAGCTTAAAATTTGTCCTTTTAATTAGATTTGAAAAAGTTATTTATTTATTATTCATTGAATAATTGTACTTTTAAATGTTTATTTCTACTTTAGTTTCAATTATATTTTATTCCATTTAAATTAACTTTGTTATTGTAGTTTTTAGTGAGCTATAATAACAGTGGAACTTGAGTTTAAAATTGTACATTTTAATTAGACGTTAAAAATAACATACAATAACATTTATACGATTTTATTTTTATTTCAGGTTCATTTCAATCAACTTTTTGTTTACTTTCATTTAACTATAAAAACATTTGTTGGGATTTGAGCTTAAAATTTGTCATTTTAATAATGCAATACATAAATTGCAAAATTGTATTTTATTTTCATGATGTTTGTTTCAGATTAATGATTTCTGAATGATTGCAAAATTATAGTTACAGTAGGACCAATGATACTTCATAGTTCAGGAATCAGAATCATAAACAAAATTATTAAATTCTTTATTTCGTTTGGTTCCTATGTCTCTTCACTTTACTGACCTTGTCATCTCTGCCTGAACAAAGTTGCTACTGTGGGTGCCAGGAAATCTGGGAACGTGTTTTTGTAATTCGGCCTTGAGAAATAAAAAAATGAAGATGAATTTGAGAATGACTGGAAGAGCCATGGCAGCTTTGCATCACAGAAATAAATTACGATTTAATGTATATTCAAATTGAAAACTGTTATTTTAAATAATAATAATGTTTTTACTGTATTTACTGTATTAAAACAGACTTGGTGAGCATAAAATACTTATTTCAAAAACATACAAAAAATTTGGAAAGGTATTGTATATAAAAATAAAAAATAAAATGTAGATATATTTTACATTTTTTTGTAGAAATAATCATTGCATGTTTATAGTATCATAGTCTGTTTCGCTGTCGCATTGCAGTAGTGAAAAGACAAAAAAAAAAAAAAAAACGTGAGAGAGAAGCTAATGCTGCAATTTCACAAAACTGTCCGCAACCAGGTAATTTCATCAAGTATGAAACGCGAGCCCCGAGCGGAGAAACCCAGCGATGACAGACGCTATATCTAAGGTTCTTTTGTTGGACAGTTTTCCTCAATAAGCTTGCAAATTGCTCTGATCTTAAACACAAAGCGCTCTCTCACTCGAGCGGCGACGGAGCAAACCTGCTGCAGGAGAAAAGAGGTGCTGAGAAACGCTGAGGCTTTGGAGTCCGAGTCGACTTCAAAGAGCAGACGTGACAGCAGGCACAGGGACCCAAAACAGGCCCGTCAAAGCCTGGGAGCAGATCCACAATCCTCCATCAGCTAGCCTTAAATTACACTCAAAAAAAGTGCTGTAGCAACAGCTTTCACTCAGAAATTGCAAGTTAATTTCACAAATGTGAACCTGGAACACAAAACCAGTTGTAAGTAGCACAGGTATATTTGTAGCAAAACTACACTGTATGGGTCAAAATTATCAGTTTTTCTTTAATGACAAAAATTTTTAGGATATTAAGTAAAGATCAAACACAGAATGTTCCCCTAACGTTAGTTTTTGGTTCCGTTTTGGTTATTTTTTAGGAACCAAATACTACGTTCTTTTCCTAGAACGTTGCATGGTGGTTAATATTAAATAACCTAAAAAATAACCTATAGAGAACGTTCCCTGATGGTTATTTTTAGGTTATTTATTTTGCAACCATAAAATAACGTTCCCAGAAAAACATAACATACAATAATAATATTTTATACTATTATTTTTGACATTTTTATAAAAACACTGGTTGGGATTTAAGCTTACAAATTTTTATTTTTATTTAATTTTAAAAATAAAACAAAAAAGTTAATTGAAATAAAACTGAAAACAAATAGTATAAAATATTGTATTCTATAAAAAAAAATACAATAATATTTTAAACTACTTTGTTTTTAAAATAGTTTTTATTTTTTCAATTAGCCTTTTTGTTTGTTTTTGTGAACTATAAAAAACACTGGTTGTGATTTGAGCTGAAAATTTGTCAATTTAATTAGATTTTTAAAATAAAATATTTATTTATTTAATAATAAATATTTTTCCACTTTTTGTTTTAGTTTTGCTTTAGCTTTTAATTAGATTTTATTTCAGCAACTAATAACCTTGGTTGGAATTTGAGGTTAAAAATGTTATTTTAATTTGATTTAGAAAAAAAATTTTTTTTTAGTTTTTGTTATTTAGTTCTTTGTGGCTTATATTTGTGGTAACCATTAAATAACATTCCCAGAATGTATTATTAAATAGCCTAAAAAATAACCTACAGAGAACATTCCCTAATGGTTATTTGTAGGGTTTTTTAAAATAACTTAACTGGGAATGTTAAGAAAACCTTCCTGGCTAACCAAAAACAAACCATATAAAAAAATAACATTCTGGAAACCAAAAAAAGTTAGCTGGGAAGATATTTTGTAAATTTCTCACTGTAAATATATCAAAATGTAATTTTTGATTAGTAATATGCATTGCTAACAACTTCATTTGGTCAACTTTAAAGGTGATTTTCTCAATATTTACATTTTTTTGCTCCTCAGATTCCAGATTTTCAAATAGTTGTATCTCGTCCAGTGGAAAGCTTTTATTTTAAATATAAAAAAAAAAAAAGTTTTCAGATTATGTGTAAATCTCAGTTTCAAAAAATTGACCCTTATGAAAGATTTTGTGGTCCAGGGTCACAAATAATTGCAACTAAACTACAAGTAAACATTAAATTTTGCAGTTGTAAAATAGTCAAGATAGTATTTGTTTTAATTTACAGCTTCGAAAAGTCATTTTTTATGGGTGCCGTCAGAATAAGAGTCCAAACAGCGGATAAAAAGAATCACAATAATCCACAAGTAACTAACATCACTCCAGTCCATCAATTAATGTCTTGAGAAGCAAAAAGCTGTGTGTTTGTAAGAAACAAATCCATCATTAAGACGTTTTAACTTTAAACCATCACTTATGAGTCCATAATCCATAAGAACGCATCCTCCAGTGAAAAGTTCATCTCCTGTTGTCCTCACACATCAAAATCCACCCACATATTTGTTTATGAATTCTTTTGACTCGTAAACAGTGCTTGATCTGTGCATATTTCTCTCCTGATTCAGACCAGATGACTTTTTCAATTCAGGCAGCAATATTATGGATAAAGGGCTCTAAAATAAAGTTAAAACATCTTAATGATGTATTTGTTTCTTACAATCATGCATCTTTTCTCTTCACAAGATGTTAATTGATGGACTGGAGAGGCACCCATTCACTGCAGAGGATCCGTTGATGATGCTACTTGATGAACAAGTGATGCTACATTTCTCCAAATCTGTTCTGATAAAGAAACAAACGCATCTACATCTTGGATGGCCTGAGGGTGTGTCACGATCTGTACCGTTGTGGCTCCCTCTACTCTCCCCTAGAGGGAGCCTTCACATGTACTTTTGGACCATTAGCTCACTTCATTTCCCATAACCCCTTTCTCATGAACTTCCTGTTTCCTTTCACCTCTCACCCCAGTCGGCCATCTTGCTCACAATGCTTAAATAGCCCGGTTCATTCACCATTTCCTTGCGAAGTCTTGATCAGTGAACTGTCATTTCTGAGCGTTTTCCGTGTTTGTTTTTCCCGTGTCGACCCCCCTTGTTCCCTGGCTCCTGTGATTGTTCTCCGCCCGTGACTACAAGGAGGAGGATTGTGATTACATCTTGCCACGCTCCTGTTTCACAGACACCTGGGATTATGCACTACAGTATGGGGACTTACTTGACACTAAGGATTTTGCGGGGGAAGACCGCGAACCCACAGTAATGGCGGCCGCGTTCACAAAATGGCGGACGCGGCATGTTGCGATCACAAGATGGCGGACCTCCCAGCACACTTCCTCAACCAAACAAGCGATAATAGACTCATATCCTGTCTGGAAGATCCACCAATCCTCTCAGTCAAGTCAGTGCTCACCAAAATCCAGCCTGCTCAGTACCCCAAGTCAGTCAAGATGGCTGCCAGACCACAGCTTCCCCAAGTCAAGATGGCAGCCATCCCAGAGCCAAATCAAGAGTCAAGTCTACCCTCAACTGCCTATCCAGAGTCAAGTCCAGTCCCAGCCGTTTCCACACTGCCAAGTCAAGTCACAGTTCTCCCTCCAGAGCCAAGTCAAGTCACAGCAGTTCCCTCAAAGCCAAGTCAAGTCACCGCTGTTCTTCCAGAGTCAAGCCAAGTCGTTGCAGTCGCTATTCCAGAGTCAACACCCGTCATGGCCGTCCATCTTGTATCAAGTCAAGTCACAGCCGTCCCTGAACCAAGCCATGGCACAGCGACACTCGACCAGCTGGAGGACATCCTCGCTTCACTCCGCAAGCTACAACAAGCCGCAGCTGTCCTGCTTCCCGAATCAAGCGTCTTTGCCGCAGCTGCTCCGCCTCCTGAGTCAAGCATCTTCGCCGCAGCTGCTCAGCCTCCAGAGTCAAGCATCTTCGCCGCAGCTGCTCAGCCTCCAGAGTCAAGCGTCTTCGCCGCAGCTGCTCAGCCTCCAGAGTCAAGCATCTTCGCCGCAGCTGCTCAGCCTCCAGAGTCAGCTGCTCCGCCTCCAGAGTCAAGCGTCAACGTCGTCGCAGCTGCTCCGCCTCTAGAGTCAATCGTCTTCGCCGCAGCTGCTCCGCCTCCAGCGCCGAGCGTCTTCGCCGTAGCTGCTCCGCCTCCTGAGTCAAGCGTCAATGTCGTCGCAGCTGTTCCGCCTCCAGAGTCAAGCGTCGTCGCAGCTGCTCCGCCTCCAGTGCCGAGCGTCTTCGCCGCAGCTGCTCCGCCTCCAGCGCCGAGCGTCTTCGCCGCAGCTGCTCCGCCTCCAGCGCCGAGCGTCTTCGCCGCAGCTGCTCCGCCTCCAGCGCCGAGCGTCTTCGCCGCAGCTGCTCCGCCTCTGAGTCAAGCACCGTCTTCGCAGCTGCTCCTCCCTCTGAGTCAAGCGTCTTCACCACAGCTGCTCCTCCCTCTGAGTCAAGCGTCTTCACCGCAGCTGCTCCTCCCTCTGAGTCAAGTCATGTCGTGGCAGCTGCTCCTCCCCCAGAGTCAAGCGTCGTCTTCGCAGCTGCTCCTCCCTCTGAGTCAAGTCATGTCGTGGCAGCTGCTCCTCCCCCAGAGTCAAGCGTCGTCTTCGCAGCTGCTCCTCCCCCAGAGTCAAGCGTCAACGTCGTCGCAGCTGCTCCTCCCCCAGAGTCAAGCGTCGTCGTCGTCGCAGCTGCTCCTCCCCCAGAGTCAAGCGTCGTCGTCGTCGCAGCTGCTCCGTCCACTGAGTCAAGCGTCGTCGTCGCAGCTGCTCCGTCCACTGAGTCAAGCGTCGTCGTCGCAGCTGCTCCGTCCACTGAGTCAAGCGTCGTCGTCGCAGCTGCTCCGTCCACTGAGTCAAGCGTCGTCGTCGCAGCTGCTCCGTCCACTGAGTCAAGCGTCGTCGTCGCAGCTGCTCCATCCACTGAGTCAAACCCCGTCGTCGCAGCTGCTCCGCCTTCAGTGTCAAGCGTCCCCATCACAGCTGCTCCTCCCTCTGAGCCAAGTCACGTCGTCGCCGCAGCTCCTCCTTCTGAGTCAAGCCTCGACGCTGCCACTCCTCCAGCGTCAAGCCTCGTCGCTGCTGTTTCTGAACCCTGTCTCAACACAGCTGCACACACACCCAGCCTAGCCAGAGCCACTGTTCCAGTACCAAGCCAAGTCACAGCAATTGTTCCTGAGCCCAGCCCCATCATTGGCACCACTCCTGTGCTGGCCCTCACTGAGGCCGTGCTCCTCCTGAGAACTGCTCTTTGGGTTGTCTGGGCCGCATATGCCACCACCGAGTCCTCAGAGGTGGCGGCTCACCCCGCAGAACCTCTGAGGGTGGCCTCCCCCGAGGAGGTGGCCGAGGCCACGGATCCTCAAGCCGAGGGGGAGGTCGCACCTGCTCCCTGCACGGTGGTAGCGCCCAGCAACCCACACCACTCTGAGCTCTCGTCTAGTCCCAATTCAGCCGCTGAGGCCCCCTATACGCTGGGTATCCAACCCAACCTGGCCAGGAGCTTGGGCTCCGAGCTTTCTCTCTCTGTGTGTGTCTGTCTGTCTGTGCTCCAAATTACAGACCTGTCTGTTCCGCCCTGGGGAGTTCCCGCTCTGCCCTGGAGGGCTCCTGTCCTGTCTGCTCCGCTCTGGGGGGATTCCGTTCTGCCCTGGAGGGCTCATGTCCTGTTTGATCCGCCCTGGAGGGCGTCCGATTCGCCTGATCCGCCCTGGAGGGCGTCCGATTCGCCTGATCCGCCCGGGAGGGCGTCTGATTCTCTCTCTCTGTGTGTGTGTCTGTCTATGCTCTACGTTACAGATCCGTCTGCTCCGCCCTGGGGGGATCCCGTTCCACCCTGGAGGGCTCCTGTCCTGTCTGCTCCACCCTCGGGGAATCCTGTTCCGCCCTGGAGGGTTCCTGTCTTGTCTGCTCCGCCCTGGGGGGCTTCCGTGCCGCCCTGGAGGGCTTCCGTGCCGCCCTGGAGGGTTCTAGTCCTGCCCGATCCGCCCTGGTGGGCGTCTGACTCGTCTGATCCGCCCTGGTGGGCGTCTGACTCGTCTGATCCGCCCTGGTGGGCGTCTGACTCGTCTGATCCGCCCTGGTGGGCGTCTGACTCGCCTGATCCGCCCTGGTGGACGTCTGACTCGCCTGATCCGCCCTGGAGGGCGCCTGCTCCGCCTGATCCGCCCTGGAGGGCTTCTGACTCGTCTGCTCCGCCCTGGAGAGCGTCTAACTCGTCTGCTCCGCCTTGGAAGGTGTCTGATTCGTCTGCTTCACCCTGGAGAATGTCTGCCCCGTCCTGGGGGTCTCCTGAGCATCTAGGTCAGCTCTGTTGCTCTGCTGCCGCTTGGGCTCCTTCTGGACTCTTTGCCCCTCCTGACTCTATCAGCCCACATGGTCCTGGTCCTCCCCTATGCTTCCCGCCCTACCCCCCCGCCCTTTTGGTATCTTTGGACTGTTTCGGCGTCTGGAAGCCGCTTCTAAGGGGGGGGCTCTGTCACGATCTGTACCGTTGTGGCTCCCTCTACTCTCCCCTAGAGGGAGCCTTCACATGTACTTTTGGACCATTAGCTCACTTCATTTCCCATAACCCCTTTCTCATGAACTTCCTGTTTCCTTTCACCTCTCACCCCAGTCGGCCATCTTGCTCACAATGCTTAAATAGCCCGGTTCATTCACCATTTCCTTGCGAAGTCTAGGGATGCACCGAAATGAAAATTCTTGGCCGAAGCCGAAAACCGAAAAAGAGGAAACCAAGGCCGAAAACCGAAAACCGAAACACCGAAAGAAATTATGCCAATTATTAGTAACATTGCATTTATGGCCATGACTGTGTACTAACTTTACTAAAATCAAGGCATTGCAATTGCATAAATTAATATTAAAGTTTCAAAGAATAAATCAATTACAAATTATGCAAATATTTATTTAGCACATTGCAACAATGCACAGTATAAAATAAAATTCAAACTAAAATGTTTAACTTGACCCCACTCATGTGTACATTAAATAATAATGTACTGGCCGACTTTAATTATCCATGTACTAAATTCCTTATTCGTTTTGTACACGTAGTCTTGTTTATGGGCATGTGACTTGCGTGTACAGAGCGCTGACATTCGCTGTTTATTTTCGGTTTCTCTGCTATCCGCTATCTTCAGTGAGTAGTAGGCAAAATGTGCGTGCATGAATGTAAATCAATTTATGTTTTGTCTTTACCCGTCATATTGCGATAATGTTACCGCTGCATGTCTGATTGTTGTCATTAGTCCATACTGTAGTTCAGTTCATATAGAATGTGGAGAAGCGATGCGCGTGAATAAGGAGCTAAGAACCGCGGAAGCGTCGCGTTTTTAAGGTGGAACGGATAGCGTCAATAAGAAGCTGGATTCAGCCTTCTCGCATACGTTTAGCGCCATTTCATCTCATCATATGTGAATGTTTATGTTTACTATATGGACGGATTCTGATCGTATTTGTTTGTTTCAGCCTAAACCACCTCGGTGGTCCTAATGACTGTGCAGTGCTGGATAATATAATGCTCATATTTCCTTAACGTTAGCTTTAAAAAGCAGCTACAGAAAACGAGCAAAGAACATTTGTCAGAGAACATCACTGGCTTTGTCTAGCGCGAGTTTGTACACTTTTAAAAACCACTCGCGTTATAATCAGTAAAGCTATCTGCACTATATGATGAATAAATCTCTTACCCCTTATTTTCATTGTGCACGTTACGGCTCCGACGCCCCGCGGCAAGTTTCTGAAGCATCCTAGAAGCGGTTCTCTGCGCTGCTTTGCTAAACATAAGCGCCTAGTTTATTTTTGACGGATAATAATAATAATCGTCTTGCTATTGTCATAGGCATCAGCAACAGACGATATCTCTGACTATCGTCGATACACGATAACATCCTGTTTCGGCCGTATCGTTTCGGTGAGAAAAGTCTTTCGGCCGAAAACCGAAAATGCACTTTTAAGCCATTTTCGGCCGAAAATTTTCGGTGGCCGAATATTCGGTGCATCCCTAGCGAAGTCTTGATCAGTTAACTGTCATTTCTGAGCGTTTTCCGTGTTTGTTTTTCCCGTGTCGACCCCCCCTTGTTCCCTGGCTCCTGTGATTGTTCTCCGCCCGCCTTTTTGACCCTTGCTCGTTTCTGGACTATCCCATTGATCGCTGCCCGCCCCGACTATCTGCCTGGACTATCGTTTGCTCTATTGGATTACCTGTGTTGTACCCGTCTGCTGTTTTGACCACGCCTGTCGACCATGAGTTTGTTTAATAAAGTTTTGCACTTGGATCCACCCGCCTATGACTCCTTTGTGACAGGATGAGTACATTTTTAGCTCATTTTAATTTTAGGTGAACTATTCCTTTAAAATAGTCATGATTTTCTCACCCTCATGTTGTTCCAAACCCGTGTCGCTTGTGTTTTTCATGTGAAAGGTTGAGTAAATGATGAAATTCTGTGAACTTTTACTCAGAACTTGCAAGTAAATTTGACAAATAACTAGATGGCAAGTAACACACTGAAGAATACATGAAATATTGCAGTAGAAATAATATTTGTTTTATTTTACAGCTTTAAAAAAAGTCATTTTTGTAGTGTAGCATCCTCTGCAGCGAATGGGTGCCATCAGAATAAGAGTCCAAACAGCTGATAAAAACATCACAACAATCCACAAGTAATCCACACCACTCCAGTCCATCAACTGATGTCTTGAGAAGCAAAAAGCTTTGTGTTTGTAAGAAACAAATCCATCATTAAGGTGTTTTAACTTTAAACCATCACTTATGAGTCCATAATCCATAATAACTCAACCTCCAGTGAAAAGTTCATCTCCCGTTGTCCTCGCACATCAACAACATCTTAATGATCAATTTAATTCTTACAAACAAAGCTTGTGGCTTCACAAGATGTTTAGTGATGGACGGGAGTGGTGTGATTTACTTGTGGATTATTGTAATGTTTTTATCAGCTGTTTGGACCCTCATTCTGACGGCACCCATTCACCGCAGAGGATCCGTTGGTGAGCAAGTGATGCTATATTTCTCCAAATCTGTTCTGATGAAAAAAAACCTCATCTACAACTTAGATAGCCTTAAAGTAAGTACATTTTTAGCTAATTTTCATGTTTTGGTGAACTATTCCTTTAAAAAGTCATCACTTTCTCACCCTTGTTCCAAACCCATGTCACTTTTGTTTTTCATGTGAACGGTTGAGTAAATGATGACAATTTCTTCCTTTCTTCTGCGAAAATTTTTATATAAACACACGTTTCTATAGCCACAGAAAAAAAAACCCTGCCTCATTACTTTGCTAAAATGTTATGACAAAAGAAACGTGAAACTCGGTTTGTGTATAATCAGGGCTAAATGACCATGAGTAAGTGATATTTTTAATAGTCTCCTGCGTATTTTATGGCTGTATCACATTCAAAGTGGTTTGGCAAATAATATAATTGTATGCGTAGTACATAATAATCTGACTTGTGGAAACAGAGAAGCGCGTTTGAAAAACAGCTCGGTAGCAACAGATGTTACACAAACACACTCGATGGCTGAATGTTAAAGGACTCGCATTGTTTCTTGGTGACTAATGCCGAGTTTTTGTTGTTCGACACAGTGATGAGCTGATTGGTCAGACCAGGATTGCGAGTCGTGACCGCAACCTTGTCATATTGTGGATGAAACGTACGCAAGCATGACGCAATCATCTAGAAAACATATTTTTTTTGTACGATGAGCTTTAACCTTGTGCTTTTTGGATCTTTTCTATTGTTTATACACTACCAGTCAAAAGTTTTGAACGGTACAATTTTTTGTTTTTCAAAGACATTTCTTCTGCTCACCAAGCCTACATTTATTTGATCCAAAGTACAGCAAACACAGTACAATTTGGAAATATTTTTACTATTTAAAATAACTGCTTTCTATTTGAATATATTTTAAAATGTAATTTATTCCTGTGGTTTCAAAGCTGAATTTTTAGCATCATTACTCCTTCAGAAATCAGTCTAATATTCAGCTGCTCAAAAACTTTTATATTTATTATTATTATTGTTATTATTATGATGTTGAAAACAGCTGAGTAGAATTCTTTTAGGTTTCTTTGATGAATAGAAAGTTCAGAAAAACAGCATTTATCTGAAATAGAAATATTTTGTAACATTAAAATGTCTTTATCATCAGGTTTGATTAACTTAAAGCATCCTTGCTAAATATATATATATATATATATATATATATATATATATATTTCTTTCCTTCCAAAAATTATACTGACTTCAAGTTTTTAAGTGTATTATAGTGCTTAATGTTACAAAAGCTTTTTATTTCAAGTAAACGCAGATCTTCGGATCTTTCTATTCATCAAAGAATCCTGAAAAAAATGTACTCAACTGTTTTAAATATTGCTAAAAATAATAATAATAATAATAATATTTCTTGAGCAGAAAATCAGCATATTAGAATGATCTCTGAAGGATCATGTGACACTGAAGACTGGAGTAATGATGCTGAAAATGTAGCTTTGATCACAGGAATAAATTACATTTTAAAATATATTCAAATAGAAAACATTTATTTGAAACAGTAAAAATATTCCAAATTGTGCTGTTTTCGCTGCACTTTGGATCAAATAAATGCAGGCTTGGTGAGCAGAAGAGACTTCTTTAAAAAAAAAAAAAAAACATTAAAAATCTTACTGTTCAAAAACTTTTGACTGGTAGTTTATGAGTAATGTCCTCTAGCAAAATACAAAAGAATCAATGTGCTAATGCATGCTTTTTTGGTCATTTTATCAGCTTGATATACATGGGAATAGCGTGGAAATATCTCCTTTTGTATTACACAGAAAATAACTGTATATACTTAAATTGGCCCGCAGTTCTTCTACTAGCTCAGATCTGCTTTGTTCATGCTTCGCTGGACTAATTGGCTCGTTTTTATCTCTGGAAAACAAAGCTAGACCTTATCGAAGCTTGTAGCAGAATATTACCATATCTGCCTGTGTTTGCGTCGCTTTTATCCAGTATATTTTGCAACAAGCCCGAGCCCTCTTCCTTCTCATAAAGGCGACTGAAAAGGCTCTTTGTCTGGGCCTTTGAACACCTGGAGGGAGTTATCTTAGGATGACTGGTCCATGGTCAGTCCATATCGAACTCATGGCTGAAAGCCACTGCACTCAGCCGCTCACGAGACGCTGGCCTTCAGCTAGCAGCGCTGATGTGATATAACATCAGTTCACTGAATGCCACTGGAGACATTCATTATGGCTTTGCACTATGAGGAAATTAAAACAGAAGTAATGACTTCTACTACATTTTAATAATTAATCAATATATAAGATATTTACATTTATTAACTTTATTAAACTAATTGTTTTTTAATATTTGTTGACAAGGGTTTATTTAACTTATTTGTGGGCAAATTCATAAACTAGACATTTAGTATTATATTTTTTTTATTTATTACTATTCATTTTACTTATTTGTGGGCAAATTCATAAACTAGACATTTAGACATTTATTTATTTATTTATTATTATTATTATTTATTTTACTTATTTGTAGGCAAATTCATAAACTAGACACTTATTACTTATTATTTTTTTATATTTTATTATTATTATTTATTTTACTTAGTTAATGAAAGATATTTACATTTATTCAATAATTTTTAGTTATTTTGTCTATTCATATTTGTGGACAGGTTAATGAACGTCTCGGTTACGTATGTAACCCTCGTTCCCTGAAGGAGGGAACGGAGACGTCACGTCGGAGACCGACGGATTGGGATCTCGCTTAGAGAGACCGACCTACTTCGTGTGTATTGAACACGCCAATGCAATTGGCATGCGCTGATTGTGCCCAGCTGCAGCTGATCACAGCGTGAGTATATAGAGGCGGCTGGCACAGCGCATAGTCAGGTTTTCGCTGAGGAGCCGAGTCGGCTCGGCAGTACAGCGGCGGGACAGCAGCCATGGCGACGGGACGTGACGTCTCCGTTCCCTCCTTCAGGGAACGAGGGTTACATACGTAACCGAGACGTTCCCTTATCAGTCGGTCTCTCCGAGTCACGTCGGAGACCGACGGATTGGGATCCCTATGGAAAACGCCATGTCTACTGGCCTCCCCCAGTGTCCTGAGCAAGCCTCTCAGCCCCCTTTGTGGCTTAGGCGGGGGCTCGCAACAAGAAACCAGTCACTATATGTCTTAACACTACTCTTCTGCAGTGAAGCTGGAACTGGAGATGCGGAGCCTAATCTCCCGAAGGTTTAAAGGCAATACACATATGACTCATTTTCTGGAACATATGGAATATTGAGGCGATGTTACATCCTCTAAACGCGATTACTCGCCGGGGAACACGGGCTCTAAGTCTTATACCGTGGAATATACACATATGAGATCCAATTAGGTCTTTCATACGGCCCTTAGCCCAACCCGGTTCTCTAGGATTCATCGAGAGAGGGCCTGGCACCGAACGTTCCGCTACGTTAGCACCGAGGGGACGGAGGAGCTCGACAGGGTCTACTTTGGACACTCTGGAGCAGTTTACAAGCCGACCTGAGCCAGGGCCACTCAGTGCTTCTACCCGTTTGAGGTGAGAACACAGGAGGATACTGGCTCTACACGAAGGCTATAGAATCTAGCGAACGTGTTAGGGGTCGCCCAGCCCGCGGCTCTACAAATGTCTGCTAGCGAGGCGCCTCGTGCCAACGCCCAGGATGATGCAACACTTCTAGTTGAGTGAGCTCGTACCCTGAGGGGGCAGGGCACACCCTGAGCTTGGTAAGCCAGGGTGATGGCATCCACTATCCAGTGGGCCATCCTCTGCTTGGAGACGGCATTCCCCTTCTGCCGTCCCCCGTGACAGACAAAGAGCTGGTCTGAGGTCCTGAAGCTTTGTGTCCGGTCAACGTAGCATCTTAAGGCTCGGACGGGACAAAGCAAAGCTAGGGCTGGGTCTGCCTCCTCCGGGGGCAGCGCTTGCAGGTTCACCACCTGGTCTCTGAAGGGAGTGGTGGGAACCTTGGGCACATAGCCAGGCCGGGGCCTCAGGATTACCCGGGAATCTGCCGGCCCGAACTCCAGGCACGATTCGTCGACCGAAAATGCTTGCAGGTCCCCTACCCTCTTGATGGAGGCCAATGCCAGCAGGAGCAGGGCTTTCATTGAAAGAAACTTCAGCTCGACTGCTTGCAAGGGCTCAAATGGGGCCTGTTGTAGCGCTGTGAGCACCAGGGACAGGTCCCAAGAGGGTATGGACGGGGGTCTGGGAGGATTTAACCTTCTTGCCCCCCTAAGGAACCTGGTGACCAGGTCGTGCTTCCCCACCGACTTACCATCTATTGGGTCGTGGTGTGCAGCGATAGCAGCAACGTAAACTTTGAGGGTGGAGGGAGACAGCCTTCGCTCCAACCCTAGCTGCAAAAAGGACAGCACAACTCTGATCGGGCATCTCCGGGGGTCCTCTTCGTGAGAGGAACACCAATCGACGAACAGGTTCCACTTCAAGGCGTAAGCATGTCTCGTGGATGCAGCTCTCGCTGAAGTGATTGTGTCTACCACTCCTTGGGGTAGATCACCTAGAACCTCCGCGTCCCGTCCAGGGACCAGACATGCAATTTCCAGAGGTCTGGGCGCGGGTGCCATAGGGTGCCCCGTCTCTGAGTCAGTAGATCCCTCCTCAGAGGAATAGGCCAGGGAGGGGCTGTCGCGAGGAGCGTGAGTTCTGGGAACCAGGTCCGATTGGGCCAGTATGGTGCTACTAGCAGGACCTGCTCCTCGTCCTCCCTGATCTTGCACAGTATCTGTGGGATTAGGCTCACTGGGGGGAACGCATATTTGCGTAGGTCCCGCGGCCAGCTGAGTGCCAGCGCGTCCGAACCGAGAGTTCCTTCGGTCAGGGAGTAGAACAACTGGCAATGGGACGTCTCGGGTGAAGCAAACAGGTCTACCTGAGCCTCCCCGAAATGTCTCCAAATCAGCTGGACCGACTGGGGGTGGAGTCGCCATTCCCCAGGGAGCGCAGCCCGCGACAGCTCGTCGGCTGTGCGGTTGAGCAAGCCTGGAATGTGAACAGCACGAAGCGACCTCAGATGCTTCTGACTCCAGAGGAGGAGGAGACGGGAGAGTTGCGACATGCGACGGGAGCGCAGACCACCTTGTCGGTTGATGTACGCAACGGTCGCAGCGTTGTCCGTGCGGACTAGCACGTGCTTGCCCCGCAAACGCCCTTTGAGACGCAGCAAGGCAAGGCGTACTGCAAGCAACTCTAGGCAGTTGATGTGCCAGTGAAGTTGAGGGCCCGTCCAGACCCCTGACACATGCTGCCCGTCGTACGTGGCCCCCCAACCGGTGGTGGAGGCATCTGTGTGTACCACAGCATGCCTGGAGACCTGTTCTAGGGGCACTCCAGCCCGAAGAAATGCAAGGTCTGACCACGGGGAGAAGGTTTGGCGACAGGCCGGTGTTACTTTGACCCGGTGAGCGCCGCGCTGCCACGCCCTCCTCGGGACTCGGTCGTGGAGCCAATGTTGAAGCGGTCTCATATGGAGCAGCCCTAGCGGAGTTACCGCTGCTGCCGCTGCCATATGCCCCAGGAGCCTCTGAAACTGTTTCAGTGGGACCGCTGCCCTGCTCTTGAACGTATTCAAGCAGTTCAACATTGACTGAGCACGTTCCTGCGTGAGGCGTGCTGTTTGTTCGACCGAGTCCAGTTCCATCCCGAGAAAAGAGATCCTCTGCATTGGCAAGAGTTTGCTCTTTTCCCAGTTGACCCGAAGTCCCAACTGGCTGAGGTGTGCTAGCACCATGTCCCTGTGTTCGCACAACTGATCCCGCGACTGCGCGAGTATGAGCCAGTCGTCGAGATAGTTGAGGATGCGAACGCCCTGCTCTCTGAGGGGAACTAGGGCCGCCTCCGTGACTTTCGTGAAGGCACGGGGAGACAGGGACAGCCCGAAGGGAAGGACTTTGTACTGATATGCTCGTCCTTCGAACGCGAACCGCAGAAATGGTCTGTGGTCCATTTCCAGGTCTATCGCTGCAAACCAATCTTGAGGACGGACACATCTGAAGATGCGTTTCTGCGTTAGCATCTTGAACGGGAGCCTGTGAAGTGCTCGGTTCAAGACGCGCAGATCCAAGATTGGTCGTAACCCACCTCCTTTCTTGGGTACTATGAAGTAGGGGCTGTAAAACCCCGTCCTCATATCGGCTGGAGGGACCGGCTCTATCGCATCCTTCGCCAGCAAGGTAGCGATCTCTGCCCGCAGAACAGGAGCATCCGCAGCCCTCACCGAGGTGAAGCGGATGCCGCTGAACTTGGGAGGGCGCCGGGCGAACTGAATCGCATAGCCGAGCCTGATGGTCCGCAGAAGCCATCGTGACGGACTGGGAAGACCTGACCATGCTTCCAGATACCGTACGAGAGGCACCAACGGAACCACCGGCGTACCCGCGGTGGGGCAGCGAGATGGAACGCAGGGACCCCGCTCGGGCGTCTCTATGCCGGTCCGAAGCGGGGTCTGTGTGTCTGTGTGATGTGTGTGTGAGACACGTACCTGCGTTCTGGCCGCCGGGACGGGAGTAGTGCCGTTGTTCTTGTGTACACTCTCTAACCATCCGCAGCTGGCAGCTGGCGGGAGAGGAGGGTGAGCGATGTCGGGGATTGGCCCACGCATCGCACCCCAACCGCTCTGGTGACCCAGAGATAGAGGAAACTGCTCTTTTGTCGAGATTTTGAGTGCCACTGACCGTGAGGCCAGTGGCGGGGAAAAATGAAACAAAAGATTCTCCACCCGGCCCTCCTCCGGGGGAGGGAGTGGTGCGTCCACCATCTCCCGAAGAGCTGTCTCCTCCATCTCTGGGTCGCCCGTCTCAGGGTCGCTTGCTCTTTCGCTTCCCACTGGTCCTGGTGGGGGCCTGGACGGGCTGGGGGGCTGCCCTGCGACCGGCTCCACGGCGCCGTTGTGAAGGCTGCTGCGGCGGCTGCGGTGGAGCGGAGGCGGAAGCAGGGGGCCGCCCTCGGCGACGAGCAGACTGAGGCGCTGCGGCCGGCGGCCGGGTGGAGGCAGCAGCTGCGCGCCGGGGCAGGATGTGTTTTATCGCCTCAGACTGCTTCTGGGCGGCAGAGAACTGCTGGGCAAAGTTCTCCACCGCGTCGCCGAAAAGGCCGGTCTGGGAGATGGGAGCATTCAGGAACCGAACTTTGTCGGTATCCTTCATGTCAGCCAGACACAGCCAGAGATGGCGTTCCTGGACCACCATAGTGGACATGGCACGACCCAGAGATCGCGCGGTCACCTTCGTCGCACGTAGCGCGAGGTCCGTGGCGATACGAAGTTCTTTCAGAACTTCTGGGTCGCGACCACCCTCGCACAGATCCCTCAGAGCCTTGGCCTGATGGACCTGTAACAACGCCATAGCGTGTACGGCGGAACCAGCTTCTCCACAAGCCGCATAGGCACTGCCGATCAATGCCGACGAGTGCCTACAGGCCCGGGAGGGGAGCAACGGATCGCCCCGCCAGGTGGAAGCGGCACCAGGACACAATTGCATCGCTACTGCACGCTCCACCGGCGGGACGCCCGTATACCCCCGCGCTGAACCGCCGTCAAGGGTGGTGATGGAGGATGAACCTCCGGAACTGTTTCGGGCAGTAAAAGGTGCCTTCCAGGTCCCAGTAAGCTCATCATGCACCTCCGGGAAGAAAGGCACTGGGGTGGGGCCCCGAGAACCGGCGCGAGCCACCCCAAGATACCAATCGTCCAGGCGAGAAGGCTCGGGATCTGATGGAGGTTTCCACTCGATCCCAACCTTCCCGGCCGCCCGGGAAAGCATAGCCATCATCTCAGGGTCCGTATCTGGAACGGACGATCGTCTGGACGACCGGCCTGAACCAGATACATCCTCCCCGGAGACTACTGACTCCCCATCCGATGCCGCGGTCGACATCTGTTCGTCGGGAGGAGCCCCAAAGGAAACGAGCGGTACCCGTGAAGGCCCAGCTTGCCCCTCTGAGCGCTCTGATGGTACCGGAGCGCCGGTGGGGGGGGGAACCCCCGACGGATCTCCCGCCGGGGAATTCTCCACCGTCACCGTTAGACCAGTCAGCCCCTTGCCCGACGCAACGTCTCCCCGGCGTTTACCGGGAGGAACATTGGATCGCGGCAAAGGAACTGGCACCCCGCCCCTTTGCAGGAAACGGAGTCTGGTCCGCAGCTCCGAGATGGTCATCCTCCCGCACAGAGAACATGACTCATCCACGAAAGCCGCCTCAGCGTGCGCAATGCCCAGACACGTGAGACAGCGATCGTGACCATCGCCCGGCGCCAGGAAACGGCCGCATCCAGAAACGCACGGGTGGAAAGGCATTCTCGTATCTACAAATGCCTTCGTCTTTAAAAAGACGGCCCGTGTAGCACTCTTTTAGAATTTGCTCTTTTGTGCTGAAGCGCCCAGGGGAGATGGCCGCAGCACACAGAAGGAGAGTAGTGCAGCCTAATGTGTGCTCACCCACTCGACACGGGGACCAACGCTGCTGAAACGGCGTGCCACCAACAGAAAAGAACGAAAAGATGTTGCTTCTAACACACTCCGTAGTGAAGTCGGCTCCGAAGCGAAAAGCTGACTATGCGCTGTGCCAGCCGCCTCTATATACTCACGCTGTGATCAGCTGCAGCTGGGCACAATCAGCGCATGCCAATTGCATTGGCGTGTTCAATACACACGAAGTAGGTCGGTCTCTCTAAGCGAGATCCCAATCCGTCGGTCTCCGACGTGACTCGGAGAGACCGACTGATAAGGGAACTAGATTTACATTTATGAATTACTTTTTATTTATGTTTTATTTATATTTATGGGCTAAATATGTACATTAATTTTAATTATTTTACTTATTTTAATTCATATTTGTAGGCAAGTTAATTAAATAGATATTTACATGTATCAATTAATTTGTGCTCTTTTTAGTCATATTTGTAGATATTTGCATTTATTTATTAACTTTATATAATTTTTTTTTAGTTCATGTTTGTGGACAAATACATGAACTTAATTAGATTTATTATGTATTACATTTATTATTAACTTTTTTACATCAATTAATTTGTACTTATTTATATTTATGTGCAAGTTTATTAACTAGATATTTAGATTTCTTTATTCATTTTAGCTCATTTTTATTCAGATTTGTAATGAACTGTGTGTTGTAAAGTCAGATCTGCAAGATATGAACTTGCAATTGCAAGTTACTAAGTCATACATTTAAAAAAAAAAAAAATGTGTTATAAACTTGTAATTATGTGTTCAGAACTGCATATTGTGAGATACAAATTTATTTTCTCAAAATTGTCAGGTAAATTTGCAGGTATGTGTTAAAAAGTCAGAATTGTAAGATATAAATTTGCAATACAAGTTACAAAGTCAGAATTGTGAAATAAACTGATTGCCTCAAAATTGTGAGATTTAAACTTGCAATTTTCAGATTTAAACTTGCAGTTTCAAAAGTCAGATTTGCAGTATATAAACTTGCAATTGCAAGTTAAAAAGTCAGATTTGTGAGATAAAAACTTTTTTTTTTCCAAAATTGTGATATAAATGTTCATGTATGTGTTACAAAGTCAGAATTATGAAAAAAACAGATTGTCTCAGAATTCTGAGACATAAACTTGCAATTGTGAGTTACAAGGTCAGATTTGCAAGCAATAAACTTTTCTTTAATTGTGAGATAAATGTGCAATTGCATATTAAGTCAGAAATGTAACATATAAACTTATTTTCTCAAGACACAAATTTGCAATTATGTGTTATAAAGTCAAATTTGCAATATATAAGCTTGCAATTGTGAGTTACAAAGTCAGATTTGTGAGATATAAACTAATTTTCTCAAAATTGTGTTAAACTTGCAATTTTGTGTTATAAAGTCAGAACTGTATATTGTGAGATACAAACACATTTTCTTTTGTGAGATATAAACTTGCAACTGTGTGTTAAAGTCAGATTTGCAAGATATAAACTTGCAATTGCAAGTTACAAAGACAAATTTGCACGATAAAAACTAAACTTGTGTTAAACTTGCAATTGTAAGTTACAAAGTCAGATTTGTGAGATATAAACTAATTTTCTCAAAATTGTGAGATAAAGCAATTATTAGTCAGATTATTATTAAAGTCAGAATTATGATATAAACTGTCTCAAATTTTTGAGATATAAACTTGCAAGTGTGTGTTAAAGTCAGATTTGCAAGCTATAAACTTGCAATTTGCTAGTTACAAAGTCAGAATTGTGAGAGAACTTATTTTTTTCAGAATTGCAAGAAATGTTCATTCGCGTGTTATGTCACAATTATGAAATAAACTGATTGTCTCAAAATTGTGAGATATAAACTTGCAATTGTGTGTTATAAAGTCAGATTTGCAAGATATAAACGTGCAGTTGCAAGTTACAAAGTCAGATTTGTGAGATATAAAGTCATTTTCTCAAAATTGTGAGATAAACTTGCAGTTACGTTTTATAAAATCAGATTTGCGTGATATAATCTTGCAACTGTAAAATCTATATCTCAGAATTGTGAGTTGACTTTTTTTCTCTCAGAATGAGACTTTATAATTTAAAAAAACAGACTTAATATCTCACAATTCTGAGAAAAGAAGTCCGAATTACGGGATATAAACTCACAACTGCAAGAATAAAGTCAGAATTGCAAGACAAAAAGTCACCATTCTCTTTTCATTTTTTTAATTCCGTGACGGAAATAAGCTTCCAGAAAAACCTCTAATGTTAAATGATATAAAACATGTCTATTTTCTTGAGCAGGAGCACCTGTTCTCCGCAGCTAAATCTGTTCTTGTGTCGCTTTGGTTCAGCAGTGCTAAAGCACATCTATTGAGATCTGTTTTGGGAAGTGTCTGCAGAGTCATGTGCTTTCTTTGAGGATGCAGTCATTGCAATTAGCCGGGTAATGCTGCTAAACGCCACTGAAGCCCGGAGAGGGGAAGAGACTTGACCTTCATTTAAAAGGTGTGGAACGCCAATTAACCGGAGCACCCAAGCTTGGAGGACGAGGGCACCCGCCTCCGCTTTCCCACGATTTTCCCCCGCAACACGTTTGTCAGCCCTTTTTGAAATGCGGTTGATCATTTGTGTATGAAAAAAAGTTTGCACTACTTTGTCACTGTGATTAGCAACTCAGATATCCTGGTTTGTGTGTGCGTTTAGGTTTTACAGCGCATTTTTCCAACGCATCTTTCCCTTCCCAATGCGTTCCGTCTGAGCCTTGCCCTCATTAGGAAGCGTTTAGAAAGCTGCTGAAGTGAGAAATGGCCCCGCGAGAGCTCGTTGTCCTAATTAAACTTTGACAAGAAGAGTGACAAGAAGCAATGGAGGGGAAACAATGGCAACAGTGTCCGAGTATGAGCCCAAAGCTGGGAAAGTCTTTGTCCCGCCGAACAAAAGCATTTGTTTGCACGTATTCAACTCCACTCAACTTCAGCAGGCCCAGGTGCAAAAACCAACGTCGTGATGAACATCACAACGCATCACACCTTGGCCCATCTGATGCCTGGCCCGCCGTCGCTTCGAATCCGTCGCTCCGCTAGCAGATCAAAGCGACGTAAATATTGCCGGACAATTAATTCACACTCATTACGTCCAACGCCTGACATAAAGACGGAGCCGGTCGTGTTTGATTTCAACAGTGGGTGGAACTGCATTGCAACCACAGCTATTTTCCAATGTTTGATCTCCTAAAACTTCATCATGGAAACTCATATCTGGAAAACAGCATGTTTTGTGTTTAAAAAAGGACTGATTCACTAGCTAGCAGGTGGGACGGAGACTGTGTCATGGTAGGCGGAGTGCACACTTGCCCCAAGTGGGAGGACCTTTAAAAGTTCTTATAAAGTGTGCTGGATGGAGTGAACGCTGATCTGTGATCTTCATCTCGAGTGCACTTCACTGCAATGGCACAGAACGGGACTATAGAGAACGGGCTCGCTCGAAACACGGCCCCTCCGCCTCTGCCTCAACCTGTGAAAATCCCTGAGATTAAACACACTAAGGTAAGAGCTTGACTTCAGCTTTTAATGCAAACAAATATTAGAGTGAGTGGAATGGAGGTTTTTTCAATGACATTTATGAGAAACGTTAAGCCGTTACTATTAAAAATAAAGCATTTTAGAGCCTGATGTCATTTAGGATTTATTATAAAAGTGTACTGCATTAAAGATCTTAAAAAAAACAAATGCACTGATTTAAAGAATGTATTTTGAGAACTACATCTTTACAAAACCTGAAAATGTTTTCATATTTGTAGATAGGTTAATGATTATATATGTACATTTATTATTTCATTTTTACTTATGTTTATTCATATATGTGGGCAATTTACTGAACTTGATATGTACAATTATTTATAGCTTTAAATTATTTGTATTTATATTCATGGACATTTTAATGAACTAGATATTTACATTTATTAATAATTTTTAATTATTTTATTAATATGTGTGTGCAAGTTAAACTAGATGCTTAAATTTATTAATTTTTTACTATTTTTTAAGCATATTTGTAGACATGTTAACACATTAGATAACTTTGAACTGAAATGGGAAACTAGTTTCACTCTAGTCAAACTGTATTTGTTGCAGATTTTTATCAATAATGAATGGCACGCATCAATCAAAGGGAAGAAGTTTCCTACAATCAACCCTGCAACAGGTGTCAAAATCTGCGACGTCGAGGAGGCGGATAAAGTAAGATGAATTTGACTCATTAGATGTCTAATTAAAAATGAATACGCATCAGGCAATTGGGAGTCATGTATAACTGCCGTGCATTTGTATCGTGTAATAATTCATGACTTTAAAATTAAATTACACTGCATTGTTAAGCAAGTTATACTATATCCATATGAGACTGATTTAAGGGTTTCTCAGGTATGTAAGCAATTTATGCAATTCATTTATAGCTACTTATGATTTGGCAGCTAAAATGTGACCCTGGACTACAAAACCAGTCTTAAGTAGCATGGGAATATACAAATACATTGTATTTATGCCAAAAATCATTAGGACGTTAAGTAAAGATCAAGTTCCATGAAGATATTTTGTAAATTATGTACCGTAAATATATCGAAACTTAATTTTTTAGTAATATGCATTGCTAAGAACTTCATTTGGACAACTTTAAAGGTTTTCTCAATATTTAGATTTTTTCGCACCCTCAGATTCTAGACTTCTCAGTCAAATATTGTCCTATCCTAACAAAACATTACATCACATCAATGGAAAGCTTTTTTAAAATTCACCCTTATGACTTTATAGTCCAAGGTCACAAATAAGAATAAATGAAAATAGTTTAAATAGACTGCACTATTGACAATTAAACTATGAATATGCAAGACATTATATATAATTGTATTTACACGGTTATTTTATTATTTTTGATCTGATACGTAAATAATTCTGCATATAAGACTGAATTATAAATATGGTTATTTACAGCTGATAATTTCTCATTGAGTCATTTGTAATTTCGCTTTAAGATTGTTAATAATAATCGACTTACCTTTGATCTATCACGTAGTTGTGGTGAGTGTAATCTAAAGTGTTGATGTGATGCTTCAGGCTGATGTGGATGCGGCGGTGAAAGCTGCCAAAGCGGCCGGACAGAGAGGCTCTGAGTGGCGGCGGATGGACGCGTCGAGCCGGGGCAGATTACTGCACAGACTCGCGGATCTCATGGAGCGAGAGCGCGCTGTGCTGGCGGTGAGTCTGGCTTGAGTTTTCCTTAATAGATGCGGTGTAGACACCGGCTACGATTTCCATACTCAATATGCGTCGATGTTTACAACTTATTTTTAACGTAAAATGTGCGCGGCCATTTGTAACTTAAATGTGCGATGCTTCCGGTGCCTTTGACTAGTTATTTTAACTGTACATAAACCGTTAAAAGTTACGCTATGCTACTCGATATGGTAAATCATATTATTTTAATAAACTGTCGTAATTATAAACACACTGGTTTGTAGCGCAAATAGTTTTACTGTATTTCGTTATGCATTAAGTTGTTTACCTTTAGCTGCCAATGAACCGGAAGTCGAGCAACTTCCACGTTTAATCCCAATTGCTTTCAAGGCCAAACTTGCATTGTAAATGTTTGTGTCGGTGAATTAGCATTTAGGCTATGTGTGTTAACATGAACAGGAAAAAAAAGTACTATAATACACACCTACATACACTAAATTAGATAAACACTATTTTTTGTGCTCATTAATGTTTCAAACAATCAGACACACATAAGAAGAAACGTCTATTTTTAGGATTTATATAGTGGCTCTTGTCAAAAACTCTTCAAACTCCTCAGTAAGAACATATGAACCAATTGAGCTCAATCAGAATTAAATTTTTGTCCAACTTAAAGCATTTCTGACTGTAAAATGAGCACATTAAATTGTATATAAAGCAGCCATTTGAAACTGCACACTTGCTGCTTGATAATAATGTCTGCTGTCTTTTTAGTCACTTGCAGTGTCGATAAGCTGTCACGCCTGTCTGAATGCATTCGTCAAACATTACTGCAGGTGTGAGCGTTGAAACGGTGGTCTGATTTTGAAGTCGTGTCAATTAAAACATCAAAAACACAATCACGTTTTACGATTTAGATGCCTTTGAAAAAGCAACTTGTTTGTTTTCATGTATTTGTTCAGTTGTAAGTGTTCTAGTAAGCAACTATCTATCTATTGATCAAAAACTGCCTTCTTTGGTCGCATGGTTGTTTGTTTCTCAGTACAGTATCAAAATGCTTCAGTTTTACATAATTAAAGCCTTGCTTGAGTTGGTTTTCACCCTGTTCTACTGCCAGATCATATTAGTTACCGCATTTGTGAATGAAATTTTACAGATGTGAGTGAAGTAATGTTTTTAGATTGCATGTGATTGCTAATTGCAAACATGTCCTGTGATTCTGGAGTATAATTTCAATAACTCAGAGCACTAAAGAAATAAAGAACAGATCTGGAGATAGAGAGGTTAAAGTGATCTCCCTTACTTATACTGCACTCCCTTGTTGGTATTAAGCCATTTACGTTGCCTTTTACAGCCGTGCGTTGAATAAAAGGGATGGATCAAATGTAATACACGCGTATTTCACAATTACACTCATGCAGCTTTGGACGTTTCCCACGCAAACAGATTCAAGTACAGAAATGCTAAACACACCCAGCAATCTAGTATGATTAATTTTGGGAGGCTGTCAGTAGCTTGAGATGTCAGATAGATCATGCTTTAGAACTGTAATCGTATTTTAAGTAATCTTGAATGTAATATGTTGTTTTGCGCGCAGTAATCGATCCATTCCAGCGCTGATGGGCAGCGTCCCATATTACAGCTCTCATGAGTTGTAAACTCTGCCAATGACTTCATTTTCTTCACGTTGACATTGTTAGAGGGCAGCAGAATTTATTATTTGCGTTATTGTTTAATTTCTGGCCCTACCAGCTCCCCTCGCACATTAAAATCTTGGCATCCTCTGGCGTGCATAAAAAAAAGTTGTTTTGTATCAAATTTGTAGCTCTCGAAATGAGCATGCTTTTCGAAAATGGCCAATAAAAATGCCTATTTGAAACAGATTGCTAATAAAATCATAACTTTATGCTTTTATGCTCTCAGAATTGGTTGAACCAAATGCTTTCTTGTTTCTAGACTCTAGAGTCAATGGACACTGGCAAACCCTTCCTGCATGCTTTCTTTGTCGATCTGGACGGCAGCATTAAGACCCTGAGATATTACGCTGGCTGGACGGACAAGATTCATGGGAAAACCATGCCGGTCGGTGAGTATCAAAGCCAGCTGAATGTGTCACTTTCTCACTTTCTGTTTTCAGATTTGTTTAGTGCCTTGATTGCCTGTCATCTGATGCAATTCTCAGTTTAAGAATTGGCTGCTTTTCAAATAGTAAAATTCACAAATAGTGAATTTTAATTAAATTGGTCATGCACCACTGGATGTAGAATTATAATTTTATTTTGGCATTGTAGAAAATTGTATGAAAAGTGGTTTTGCACATGTGATTAAATGTTACACAATATGTGAACCTGGACCACAAAACCAGTCTAAAGTAGCATGGGTATATTTGTACCAGTAGCCAAAAATGTCAAAATTATCAAATTTTCTTTAAAAAAAAAAAAAATAATAAAGATCATGTTCAATGAAGATATTTTGTAAATTCCCTACTGTAAACATATAAAAATGAATTTTTTGATTAGTAATATGCATTGCTAAGAACTTCATTTGGACAACTTTAAAGGTGATTTTCTCAGTATTTTATTTATTTATTTATTTTTTGCACCTCCAGATTTTCAAATAGTTGTATCTCAGCCAAATATTGTCTTACCCTAACAAACAATACATCCATGGAAAGCTTATTTTTTGGCATTCAGCTTTCAGATGATATATAAATCTCAATTTTAAACAATTTACCCTTATGATTGGTGGGTCCAGGGTCAAATATATCTAAATGAAATATGATTTTCTATAACTGGCATTCAAAAAACCCAATGTTTTTAGAAACACTAAGTTTACATGTTAATGCATGATTAATAATAAATTAAAATATATTATGAAAAAAAACTTACTGCAGGTATATACTACAGTACAAAAGTTTAGGGTCAGTGGGATTTTTCTAATATTTGTAAAAAGAAGTCTCTTATGCTCACCAAGGCTATATTTATTTGATCAAAAATACAGTCAAATCAGTAATATTATGAAATATTATTTTAATTTAAATCAGCTGCTTTCTATTGCAGTGTATTGTAAAATGAAATTTATTCCTGTGATGCAAAGCTGAATTTTCAGCCAGTCCTCAGTGACACATCATCTTTCAGAAATCATTATGATAATGCTGGTTTGATACTTAAGAAAAAAATTCATTATTATTATCAATATTGTAATACTTTTGTAGAAACATTTTTCTTTGATTAACAGAAAGTTTAAAAGGACAGCATGTATATCTTTCTGACCACAAACGTTTAAATGATTGTATGAATTAATTAAATATTTTAAGTGTTTATCTTTTTCACTGGTAAAATATTACTTCACAAGCCAGTTATAGTCTATAATATGGATGGACAAATGTAAATAAGTAATTTGTAGGTTTTAAGGTCGTTGCACACTGAGTGTGCGATAAAGATTTTGCACGTTAAAAAATAAATATGTCAGTCATGTTTGCACACTGCCTCTGAAATTTACATCCATCATAAAACCCATGGATTGGGTTCGATTTTTTGCGTTTTTTCGCATCAGTGGTCTTCTTTATAATATGTGGCTCCAGTAATGCTAGCAAAACATAAAAGTTTACTGACATCCTGAAGTAAACTTTGAATCGCCCGGAATAATCCTGCAGCTCCAAAGAGGTGCACATAGAAAGTATTCTCTCATTCCTCTCTATATCTTATAATTGGATAGACCCAATATGTCCTTTCTTTTTCTCTTTTTAAGAAGACAAAACAAAATGATTCCATTTTGCAACGGTTGAATTAATAAGCAACTGACTGATTTTTAGGATTGCGAATACGAAAAAACGCATACGAAAATTTCAGACTCGGTGTGCAATGGCCTTTAGACTTGACTGGAAACCTGTCTAAAAACAGTCATTATTTATGAAATTTGAATTTAAGAATTCTGCTGTGTGTTTCTGAATTTCCAATTTAAAAGTCCCTCACAATTTAGCTCAGTTTTGGACGTAATGAACACATCCAAGTCAGCCAGTAACTCTTGCTCTTCATATTAGAGATGAGTTAATAAGCATGAAAGGGTTGATGGGTTCCCTTCAGCCCTGGGTGGTATATCATCCCCCTCTCTAATTCTTCCTTTTCCCCCAGCATTCCTGCCACTCCAGGATACTCAATAGACAAAACATGCTTCCCTCCTTTCCCCCTGATTAGATTCAAATAAAGCGTTAAAAGACGAAAGCCCTGGCACACAAAGGAAAAGGAAGAGGCTCTGATCCTAATCGCTGAGGTGCGACCGCTGGTGCCGCAGATGAGCTGGAGTTCAGGGAATCAGCGGCCAGATAGAATATCTCGATCTTTTGAGGGCTGGAACACAGTGCGTGACTGAAGCCGCTTTGAATTTCCCCATTGATAACGCCTGCCAATTAGCATACGTCAACCGCCTACTGCCCAACTCAAGTGTTTATTTGGAAAAATGTGGCGTTTACGCTTCGTCGGATTGGGCCGATTAACCCGGGTTGTCGACGCGCCAATTATAAAACCAATCTGGCCAATTTGACATTTCCACCCACAACCAGAGGTGGATCACTGCATCCATGTTGCATTGGATCCTGAGCAGATAAAGCTGTCTTTACCATGCATATATGACATTCGGTCAAGTTAAGCCTGTGGAACCTGACATATGAAATTATAGTGCAAAAAATGTCCTTTTTTTGAAATGGCTTTCTGATGATGTATAAATCTCAATTTAAAACAATTGACGCTTATGACTGGTTTTGTGGTCCAGGGTCACATATGTCTAAATGAAATACGATTTTCTATAAGTGGCATTCAAAAAACCCAATGTTTATGCATAATTAATAATACATTTAAATGTAATGAAAAAATGAAAAATACTTACAGCAGGTGTACTCTACTGTACAAAAATCAGTAATATTATGAAATATTATTTTCATTTAAAATAGCTGCTTTTTATTGCAGTGTATTATAAAATTACATTTATTCCTGTGATGCAAAGCTGAATTATCAGCATCATTACTCTCCAGTCTTCAGTGTCACATGATCCATTAGAAATCATTCTAATATGCTTATTTGATGCTCAAGAACATTTATTATTATTATTATTATTATTAAGTTTTTTGATGAACAGAAAGTCAAAAGAACAGCTTTCATTTGAGCATTTATATCTTACTGACTGCAAGCTTTTGAACAAAAAAATATGAATTAATTAAAATTTTAATTATACTTACATAAAAATGAGGCTTTTAGCTTTTTTCACTAGTAAAATACTATTTCACATGGCAGTTTAATATGGAACACCATATATACTCGACACCTGTCTAGAAACAGTCATTATTTATGACATTTTGAACATATGACATGAAATAATAGTGGGAAAAATGTACTTTTTAAAAAAAATTAAATAGTTTGTTGAACCTTTAGACAAAAAAAATGTTGCATGTGTTATTTGTTGCATATCATATTTGATACATCAGGCTTTTATGGCTCATATAATATTATATAAACACTGAAATTGAGCAAAAACATGCAATTTGCTTTAGATGTTGATATTTATATTTATATGGTCAAAAAGTAAGATGAAATTCTGATGTTTACTTACATAAAATGCATATAAATATCAGTATATTCCCAATAATATGTCTTAGTAAGGGTTTATATATCATCTGAAAGCTGAATAAATAAGCTTTCCATTGATGTATGGTTGTTAGGATAGGACAGTATTTGTCGAGATACAACTATTTGAAAATCTAGAATCTGAGGGTACAAAACATCCAAATATTGAGAAAATCCAAATGAAGGTCTTAGCAATGCATATTACGATAATTTTGACACAAAACATGTAATGCAATGCAATACAATAATGACTGAATGAGAGACAAATCAATAAACGTTCCTCAAAAGCCTGATTATCATATTTGATACTCACATTTGAACATGATTTAAAAAAAAAAAAAAAAAAAAAGTATGGAAAATCAAGCATTTGCATTTAGACATTTAGCAGATTTTATCCAAAGCGACTTACAAAAGAGGACAATGGAAGCAATCAGAATCAACAAAAGAGCAATAACATGCAAGTGCTATATATGACAAGTCTCATTTAGCCTAAATTAAAGTAAAATTGCTTCAGTCCAGTAAAATATTCTTAAAATATTACTAATAACATAAAAGTCACTTTATAAAAAATTACACAGAAAAAAAAAAAAAAAAATTAAAATTATGCTCAAAATGTAATTGTTTTACTTGCTAAAAAGTATAAACTACCTGTCAAATGATGTGGCATGTAGTAGATTGTGTACAACAGTTTTTTCACCAAAGTTTTGAGCATGTCATTTAGAGTATCAAATGTTTAGGCATCAAATATGATACACTGCAAAAAATGTTTTTCTTACTTAGATTTTGTGTCTTGTTTGTGGCCAGAATATCAAAAAATTCTTAAATCAAGACTTCTAGACAAGTAAAAATGATTGTCTTTGTTTCAGAAAAAAAATAGTCAAAATTAAGTGAGTTTTTGCTTTAAACAAGCTAAATAATCTGCCAATGGGGTAAGCAAAATAATCTTATTTCAAGCAGAAAACTAGATTATTTTGCTTACTACACTGGCAGAATTTAATTTTAACTTCTTTTTTTTCTGAAAACAAAACAATCATTTTTACTTGTCTAGAAAATCTTTCTTGATTTAAGAATTTTTAGATATTTTGGCTCGAAACAAGACAAAAAATCTAAGTAAGAAAAGGATATTTTGCAGTGTAGGGTTAAGCTAATTATTATTTTTTTGATTGGATTCAGTTTCAAAGCTATGGCTCCACGCCAAATGCATATTAAACCGCAGATATGTTCTATTTTTGTTTTTTTCTTTGGTTCAGATTGCAGTGTTTTTTCTTATTTTTGTGCAGACAGATGCATTACCTGCTGCTGGAAACGTGCCGCGCCGTTAGAAGTCGGAGGGCGAGGCTTTGTACGGTTTCGCTGAAATAAAGCCCTTCTAGATGCCATGTAAATTTAACCTTTGATAAAGCAGCGCTGTCGGATCAGTTAGAAAGGGCCGTTGGCTGATCCCAGCCAGAGATGAGCATTGTGTGAGGGAGTCGTCAAGTCTGTAATCACCCCGACACACTGCGGCGTGGGGGAAACACGAGAAGGTCAGGGCTCGGAGAGGCTGGCTGCGCTAGATTAACAGGCGTGGCTCCCACGTATCCATGCACACCTATATGAAATGTCACACATGTGCATGGGAGTTCATTTTCAGGCTGTGATTTTAATTGGATGACTTTGAATGCATCTTATGTCATTCACATTCTGTTCCAAAACCTAGTAAGTTGTTTGCATCAGGTGACATCAGAACTAAAATGCAGCTTCATACATGATTGATTTGGACCGCTGTACATACTTGTAAAAAAATAATATGAATTTTACATTTAATTTACATTTAGTCATTTACCAGACACTTACAAATGAGGACAATGAAAGCAATCAAAATCAACCAAAGAGTAATAATATGCAAGTGCTATGACAATTTAGCAAGGTTTTTGTTGTTGTTTTAATCCATAAATTCAATATAAATATATAATTAAATCAAAATATATACTAAAAGTTCAGTCTAATACTAATGAAAATGGACAAATTTGTGTTGGCTTTTTATGCTTATTTCTTCACAGTTAAAATAATTAAAAAATGTTCAAGTTAAATCAAAAAAGGAAATACAAATAAATGACCAACACTTTTATCACTTTTTTTTCTTTTGGACTTTATCAAGATCTTCTAAATCCATCTCTGCAAATGGTACTCTGCCATTTAAAGGTTTGGAGTAAATGTATTTATTTTATTTAAGTATTTTTTTTTAAATGATACGTTTTAATATATTTTATGCTTTTTTCACAGTTTAAATAAATAAAAAAAAAAAATATTCAAGTTAAATTTAAAAAAGAACATTTCTGTAACTTTATTTGCCTTTTTTTGCTTCACTGAGATCATCAAAATCCTTTTCTATTCAAATGTTTGAAGTAAATTTGTTTATATTATTTATTTATTTGTACTTTTTTTTTTTTTTTTTTTTTTACAAATTATTTAAGTAAAAATAAAAAAAGGAAATAAAAATAAATGTATGACCAACTTTTCTATAACATTATTTGCCTTTTTTTTTTTTTTTACCTCACTGAGATCATCAAAATCCTTTTCTGCAAATGATACTCTGCCATTCAAAGGTTAGGAGTACATTTATTTATTTTATTTATTTATTTGTAAAGTACTTTTTTTAAAGTAATTAATATATTTTTTAATTTATTGTTTATGCTTTTTCACAATTAAAATAAAAAAGGAAATAAAAATAAATGTATGACCAACATTTCTATAACTTTATTTGCCTTTTCTTTTTTTTTTTTTCTTCTTTTGTTTTTGACTTCACTGAGATCATGAAAATCCTTCTCTGCAAAAGATACTTGCCATTCAAATGTTTTGAGTAAATTTATTTATTTTATTCATGTATTTTTATTTTTTTTACTTTACTTTTATTTATTTTTAGTAATAATACTTTTTTCAGCAAGGATGCAATAAAATTTTATCAAAAGTGACAGGAAAGACATTTAAACTGTTGTGCAGCCAAATTGTTTTCAACATTGATAAAAAGATTTTTTTCTTAGAAGGCTCATATGACACTGAAGACAGGAGTAATAATGCTGAAAATTCTGCTTTGCATCACTTGAATAAATTACACTTTAAAATATATTCAAATTGTAAACAGTTATTTTAAATTATAAAAGTATTTCACAATATTGCTGTTTTTACTGTATTTTTGATCACAAAAATGCAGGATGTTCCATGTTGTTCCAAACCTTTATTTTATTATTCACTGAAAATCTTCCTTCACACTTCAGTTCAGTAGCATAGAGGTTTGAAACGACATGAAGGTAAGTAAATAATGACAAAATGTTAATTTTCAGGTGAACTGTGTTCAATAATCAGTCGCACCGAGGCCACTCGAGCCTTTAACTGGATACACATTGGAACAAGGAAGTGGTAAATTGGCCAATCTGAGTGGCATTTTCCAACGGAAAGGTTCAAGTGCGAAGAGATGTGATAAAACAGCATTGCTACCTTACATTACCCCGACTGGATATCTGACTCCTGGGAGAGAGAGCAAAGGGAGAAGGAGAGCAGTGAGGGTGAACAAAGGTGTGCATCCAAGCCAAGAGCAGATCAGCAGCGGGTTTGAACTGCTGCCCAGACTTCTCACACACCTCAGGCCTCTCTCGTTTCAGTGTGTCTCCGGTGAAAGCAGAGGAGAGAAAAAAAAAAAAAAGCAGCAGAACATATACACTCTTCCTGACCAGAGCTTTGTGTGGGCCATTGAAACCGTCGCTGTGTGTTTTTCCCAATGCTTTGTCTTTCATGTTTGGTTTTCGTGGTCACATCCAAGAGCTTCCCAAGGAAACAATGATTGTATATCAAAGGGGAGCTTAGTGTGTTATAACGTTTAGTGCCTCTTGACTTTCTCATTTCTTTTCTTTCTTCTTCCCAACAGATGATAACTTTGTGTGTTTTACCAAACATGAGCCCGTCGGTGTGTGCGGAGCAATTATTCCGGTGAGTTTGTGATGATTTTTCATTTACAATTAATTTATGGAGCATGAGACAAATCAGGAGGTTGCAGTACATCCCACTTTTTAAATAGGAGTACATTTTTTTTTATTTTAAGTATTTATTTATTTTTATTTTTTTTAAGTAATACTTTTAATATATTTTATGCTTCTTCACAGTTTAGATAAATAAAAATAAATGTATGACCAACATTTCTGTAACTTTATTTGCCTTTTTTTTTTAACTTGATTTTTTTTTTTATTAGATTAATTGTTGTTATTTTATAATTGAAGAGTTCAGATGCAAAACCCCCCAAAAGCCATCTTGGTCAAAAATGAGATCATGACACTGAGTGAATGCTCTTGACACATATTATACATCCACCAAATACTTGTACTTCAAACTCAGCCTAATCAGAAGTACATAGAAACCTATACATCGGAGCCTGAAAAAAATGCATTTTTTAAAGAAAGACGTCAGATGGATTTAGAGGCTTTTGCATCTGAACTCTTCAATTATTGTTAAAAAAAATAAAATAAATTATTTTAAAAAAATTTATGTTTTTTTTTTTATTATTATTCATTCTCAATCTGTTTCTGTTGAGGAGTAACTAGTATCAATGCCACTAACTATTTTCAGTAGTTCAGTCGTTTTCCAGAGCTTTTACGCTCTCACTTACGTGAAGCATTAGTAAGATTCATTAGTGATTCATTTTAATGAGTCATTTCATTTAAAAGGTTTGTTTGAATGCACCTGCTCAATTAAATGATTAGCTAAAGTCCCTGTGCAGACATCTTTATTTTTTATTCTGGAATATGTACAGTTGAAGTCAAAAGTTTACATACGCCTTGCATACGCCTTTTACCAAAATAAGAGGGATCATACAAAATGCATGTTATGTTTTATTTAGTACTGACCTGAAAAAAATATTTTACATAAAAGATGTTTACATATAATCCACAAGAGAAAATAGTAATTGAATTTATAAAAATGATCCCGTTCAAAAGTTTCTTAATACTGTGTTGTCACCTGAATGATCCACAGCTGTTTTTTGTTTTGTTTTGTTTTGTTTTTTTTGTTTAGTGATAGTTGTTCATGAGTTCCCTTGTTTGTCCTGAACAATTAACCTGTCTGCTGTTCTTCAGAAAAATCCTTCAGCTCCCACAAATTATTTGGTTTTTCAGCATTTTTGTGTATTTGAACCTTTTCCAACAATGACTGTATGATTTTGAGATCCATCTTTTCACACTGAGGACAACTGAGAGACTCATATGCAACTATTACAGAAGGTTCAAACACTGACTGATGCTTCAGAAGATAAAAAAAAATGCATTGAGAGCTGGGGGTGGGGGGGGGACTTTTGAACAGAATGAAGATGTGGACATTTTTCCTATTTTGCCTAAATATATATATTTTTTTCATTTAGTACTGCCCTTCAGAAGCTATTTCTTGTAAATTTACCCTGATCTTCAAATTCCAAAAGTTTTCACCCCTGGCTCTTAATGCATCGTTTCTCTTTTTGAAGCATCAGTGAGCATTTGAACCTTCTGTTGTGGGACCTGAAGGATTTTTCTGAAGAGCAGCAGGCAGTTTAACTGTTCAGGACAAACAAGGGACTCATGAACAACTATCACCAAACAAAAAAAAAAAACACAGCTGTGGATCATTCAGTATTAAAAATCAAATTGCTGATCAAGAAACATTTCTTAATATCAATTTATGCAAGTAAATATACTTGTCTGTACATTTTGTTAGTAGCTTGTAGTGTCAGCTTTAATTTACCTACATCCAATTTTAGGTAGCTTGTAATATAACAGTGATAATCTATGCAAGCAATAAAGCGTAACATTGCTTTATTATCTGATTAATCCTATTCACAAATACTTGCAAAAGGCACTTCATTTGTGAATTTGACAGCATTTAAGCAGATAATGTAAGAAAGAAACAAATTTGGACATGGTTTAGATCCTAAACACAATAGGATCCAGTGAGCGTTGAATCACACATACATGATGGCTTTGTTTATATACTGTAGCCAACGCCTGTCTAGAGTCTTTCAGATACATGTAAGGAAACACCTTGGATAAAGAGACACACAGGCGAGCACAAATATGCCGCTCCCTCTCGCAGACAGCACACTGAATTATGATCTCTCCTGAAGCTTATGAATGTTTATGAAAGCTCGCGACTCGCTGAAACCACGAGGCCTTGTTTGCTTACCGTACTTCATCAGAGGCTGTTTTCTCTCTTGACGTCACTCTTTCGGCGCTCTGGGAATCTTTTGTAAAGCTTTAAATCCTCACTAATTCCAATTACAGGAAGGCAGCGTGACCGCGAGCTATGAAACGAAAGTGTGATTTGATTCTCATGTAATTAAATATCTCCTATACGCCCACCGAAGATCTCAATACACGCTAAAAAACATGTACAGATACTCAGTGCTAGGTAGTCACTCATTACATGTAATCTTGATTATGTAATCAGATTACAAAAATTAGGTTCTTGTAATTAGGTTACATTGCATTTTAAAATACTTGTAATCAGACTACAGTTACTTTTTACTGATTACATGATTACATATTATTCATACAATAGCAATAAATTATTCAGAATTGTAACAAATGACCACTGGACTTTCAGTTGTAAGAAGTGTTTTCTCAATATTTCAATGTAGCATCAACTACTGAAGAACGCATACATTTTGATTTCAGTTATCAGTGGGTTATTTAACAATGTATGACTGTGTCTTTAGAAGGCTTTGTCTTAAACTACTATCTTTAATAGAATTACAAAGTGGTTGCTAAGCTCTGAACGGTTGCTAAGGCATTACTAGGTGTTTTTTAGAAAGTTGGAGGTAATGGTCGCTAGATGGTTTCTATGTAACACCTATGTTCTATGTTGTTCGGTTGCTAGGGTGTTGCTAGGCTTTTCTGAGTGGTGTCTAGGGTGTTCTGATTGGTTACTATGGCGTTTCTAGGTGGTACGCTGCCACAATGCTGAGAATATATGCCTGGTTGTGATGTCATTTCTAGGTGGTTGCTAGGGCATTACTAGGTGGTTGCTAAGGTGTTTAGAATGGTTGCTAGGTGGATTCTTGCAAATAGTACACATTCTGTATGCTGTGCAACAACCTACCAACCTCTTAAGTAAATGAGAATGAAAACAAAATAAATCTGTTTTGAATGCTGTTTAATACTGTCACTTTAACTAAGGAGTCGTTGTAGTGTTCTGAGTGGTTGCTAGGATGTTGGTAGGGTGGTTATAATGCCATTACTAGGGGGTTGCTAGGGAGTTGGAGGGAATGGCTGCTAGGTGGTTTCTATGCAACATCAGCAGCCACCTACATAAAAGAAAAAGCAAAATAAACCTGTTTGAATACTGTTTAATATGTCACCTTAAATGAGGTGGTGTTGTTGTGTACTGAGTGGTTGCTAGGGTGTTGCTAGGCTTTTCTGAGTTGTAGCTAGGGTGTTCGGAGTGGTTGCCTTGGCTTTTCTAGGTGGTAGGCCGCCACAATGCTGAGATGAATGCGGTTGTAGTTTCTGATTTCTAGTTTTCTGAGCAGTTGCTAAGGCATTACTAGGTGGTTGCTAGGTAGGTGCTTGACAATTGGCACAAATTACTGAATGCTGTGCAACACCCTAGAAACCATCTAAGTAAATGAAAATAAAAATCCAATCTCTTTGAATGTTGTTTAATACTGTCACCCTAATTGAGGTGTTGCTATGGTGTTCTGAGTGGTTGCTGTGGTATTTCTAAGTGGTAGGCCACCACAATACATAGAAGATTTGGCCTTGTAATGCCTAGATGGTTGCTAGGGTTTTTAGAATGCTTGCTAGATAGGTGCTTAACAGTTAGTACAAATTATGCATACTATGCAACATCTTACCAACCACTTAAGTAAATGAAAACGAAATAAATCTGTTTGAATGCTGTTTAATACTGTCACCTTAAGTAAGGTTTTGCTATAGTGTTCCGAGTGGTTGCTATGACATTTCCAGGTGGTGAACTGCTGAGGAGATTTGGGTGGTTGTAACACTCTAGCAGCCACCTACATATCTAATAAAGTAAAATAAAATGCTGTTGCTATGGTGTTCTGAGTGGTTGCTATGGTGTTGCTGGGCTTTTCTAAGTGGTATCTAGCGTGTTCTGAGTGCCATGTTGCTATGGCATTTCTAGATGGTAGGCCGCCACAATGCAGAGAAGATATGGGTGGTTGTAATGCTATTTCTAGTTGTTGCTAGGGTTATCTGAGCAGTTGCTAAGGCATTACTAGGTGGTTGCTAGGGTGTTTAAAATGGTTACTAGGTGGATTCTTGCAAATAGTACAAATTATGCATGCTGTGCAACACCCTAGCAACCACCTAAGTAAATGAAAATAAAAATACAATAAATCTGTTCGAATGCCGTTTAATACTGTCAGCTTAATTGATGTGTTGCTATGGTTTTCTGAGTGGTTGCTAGGGTGTTGTTATGCTTTTCTGAGCAGTTGCTAAGGCTTTATTAGGTGGTTGCTAGGTAGGTGCTTAACAATAAGTACAAATTGTGCATGGTGCAAAACACCCTAGCAACCACCTAAGTAAATGAAAATAAAAAATAAAATAAATCTGTTTTAATGTTGTTAAATACTGTCACCTAATTGAGGTGTTGCTATGGTGTTCTGTGTGGTTGCCAGGCTTTTCTGAGTGGGGATGTTCTGAGTGGATGCTATTGTATTTCTAGGTGGTATGCCACCACAATGCAGAGAAGATTTAGATGGTTGTAATGCCATATCTAGATGGTTGCTAGGGATTGTAGAATGGTTGCCAGGTATGTACTTAACAGTTTGTACAAATTATGCATGCTGTGCAACACCCAAGCAACCACCTAAGTAAATGAGAATGAAAATAAAATAAAACAGTTTATATGCTGTTTAATACTGTCACCTTAACTAATATGTTGCTATAGTGTTCTGAGTGGTTGCTAGGGTGTTGCTAGGCTTTTCTGAGCAGTTACTAAGGCATTTCTAGGTGGTAGGCTGCTACAATGCTGAGGAGATTTATGTGGTTGTAATGCCATTTCTAGGTGGTTTCTAGGGTTTTCTAAGCAGTTGCTAAGGCATTACTAGGGGGTTGCTAGGGAGTTAAAGGGATGGTTGCTAGGTGGTTTCTTTGCAACACCAGCAGCCATCTACATAAATGAAAAAAGTAAAATAAACCTGTTTTAATGTTGTTTACTACTGTCACCTTAAAATTAGGTGTTGCTATAGTGTACCTAGGGTGTTGCTAGGGTGTTGCTAGGCTTTTCTGAGCAGTTGCTAAGGCTGTACTAGGTGGTTGCTAGGTTGCTTAACAATTAGTATAAATTGTGCATGCTGTGCACCCTAGCAACCATCTAAGTAAATGAAAATAAAAATAAAATAAATCTGTTTGAATGTTTAATACTTTCACCCTAATTACGGTGTTGCTTTGGTGTTCCAAGTGATTGCTAGGGTGTTGCTGGGCTTTTCTAAGTGGTATCTAGAGTGTTCTGAGTGGCTGCTAGGGCGTTTCTAGGTGTTAGGCCCCACAATGCTGAGGAAATGTGGGTGGTTGCAGTGCCATTGCTAGAGTGTTGCTAGGTGGTTGCTAAGTACGTGCTAGGGTATTCAGTGTGGTTGCTAAAGCATTTTTAGGTGCCACAACACTAAGGAAATGTGGGTTGTTGCAGGGATATTTCTAGATGAATGCTGGGGTGTTGCTAGGGGTTTCAGAGTGGTTGCTATGGTGTTTTTGACTGGTTTATAAGGTTTGAATGATGTTTAACACCCTACTAACCACCGAGCAACCTAGTGTACAAATTCGGTGTTTCTATTTGACGTCACAGCCTAGCAACCTCAAAGTAAAGCCAAACATTATGGCAGTGAATTCTGCAATTTTGTACAATTTTGGCTAATACTAAAAATGTAGTTTAATGAAAGCCATGCCTGCATCCATAGGGGATTCTTCTTTGTTCTGATAATAATAAACAAAGTTATCGTAATTAAAGGGCTTGTTTGAAGATTCTGGGTGGGTGATTCTTGACTATAAATACAGTTATTGTCATCAGCAATACACCATATTGTCTCAATTTTCATAAGTTACAAAAGCCTACAAATCATTTATCAAATCAGGCCATCCAAGAATCTAAGTCCATCAATGAAAATGCCTTATGTTGCTTTGGAAACAAAGTGCAAACTGTTGATAGACACTGGAGATTATATCATAAAGTCATTATTCATATTTGGGATTGGTTTGGTGGTAATTAGAGAAAGCAACGCTGGCATTCAGCACACATGACTCACTCAGAAAAAGGGGGGGGGGAGAAAATGCAATCCAGAAACACGTTTAAGTGCCATGACAACATCCAAAAAGATGTAAAAATAACAACTCTCTACTGGTAAACAAGTGATTTGTGTACATATTTATGTAACTAATTTAACAAAGAACAACAATTATGGTGTGTTTTTGTATTTAAAGACAGCTGAGGTATCTTCAGTGTTCACACCACACTTTATTCAGAAGCTTTTTCTTCTTTCCTTTTTAGCCTCCATTTTTTTAAAAACTTGTAGCAACTACACAAAATACTCTAGTTACCGCATAACAACCATTTAGAACACCTTAGCAAGTGCACAGGACACAGCACACATATTTTCTTTCAGTAGTAGTCAGACTGGAAGCAAACTAGGGGGAATAAAATACTGTAATTTTGTCAGAATTGCGAGTTGATGTGTCACAATTCTGACTTAATAACTAAAATAACTAAAGTCAGAATTGCGCGGTTCTTTTTTTCCCTTGCAATTGCGAGTTTATATCACAAATACCTTTTTTTTATTCTTTATTCACTGGCGAAAACAGGCTTCCATACATAGCACTTCGCCAAACTAATTGTGATATAAACTCACAATTGCGAGTTATAAAATCAGAATTGCGGAATGTGAACTGCGGAAAGAAAATAAGAATTGATTGACTTTTTTGTCAGAATTGCTATTTTTTTCAAGTTTGCAAGTTTATGTCTCATAATTATGACTTAATTACTAAAACAACTAAAGTCAGGATTGCTAAAAAAAACAAACAAACTTTTTCTTAGAATTGCGAGTTTGTATCTCACAACTTTTTTCTTTGCAAGTGAATTGCTTGAATTGCAAGTTTACATTTTGCAGTTCTGACTTTTTTTCTCAGAATTGCGTGATATAAACTTTTGAGCTATAAAGTCAGAATTACAGGGTAAATAAACTGTGAAAAAAAAAATCAGAATTGACTTTTTTTCTCAGAATTGTGAGTTTATATCTCACAGTTCTGACTTTTTTTCTCACAGTTGCAAGTTTGTATCTCACAATTCTGAGAAAAAAAGTTAGAATTGCGAGATATAAACTCGCAGCTGCGAGTTATAATACTGAGTGGGAATAAAAGAATAAAAGGAATAAAATTATTTTATCAGAATTGCTGACTTATATCAGACAATTCAGAGAAAAAAAATAATAATTGCAAGTTTATATCTCACATTTCTGAGAAAAAATCGTATCTTATCTAACTAAAGGGTTGGTTATTTTCTAAAAAACAATTACAGTTTATATACTTTTTAACCTCAAATGCTCATCTTGTCTCGTCTCTGCGATGCGCATGCATAGTCTGTGTGATCCGGGTCAATACAGTTAGGGTATATGTCGAAAAACTCCTATCTCATTTTCGTCTTCAACTTCAAAATCATCCTACAACACTGCAAAAATATCAACTCAGTGTTTACAAAGTGAACATACAAAGAAGATCAAACGCCCTTTACTAAAAAAGGAAAAACAACATTGTAGGTTGATTTTGAAGTTGAAGACGAAAACAAGATGGGAGTTTTTCAGCATACCCTAACTGTATTGACCCGGATCACACAGACTATGCATGCGCATCGGAGGTTAAAAAGTATATAAATTGTCAATTTGTTTAGAAAATAACCAATCGTTTCACAGAATAAGACCCTTCTTCATCGGCTGGGATTGTTTAGAGCCCTTTGAAGCTGCATTTAAACTGCATTTTGGAAGTTCAAACTTGGGGGCGCCATAGAAGTCCAACCCGTTGTCAATGCTTCCTCACATAATCCGTTTTCATGTCTCCTGTATTTCCAGTGGAACTTCCCTCTCCTGATGTTTACGTGGAAGATCGCTCCAGCTTTGGCCTGCGGGAACACGGTGGTCATTAAACCGGCTGAACAGACCCCGCTGACAGCTCTTCACATTGGAGCACTCATAAAGGAGGTGAGGGGGCAGCGGGGGCTCATGGGATTGCTCTGGTTTGGCGTTGTTGTTTGTTGACTTGAATTTATTAACATGGACATCGAAGATTGATTGCATCAGTGCAGCCTTTCTTCCATCCCAGATTTTGTGGTTTGATTGTGCACGTTGTACAAACTTTGTAAGCCAGTGTTTCCCAACTGGGGCTTCATGATGGATCTCCATCGTGAGATTATGATAGAAATGCCAAATTAATGTTTGGCAGAGGCTTTTTGCACCCCAGGGATATAAAGTTGTATTACATTGGTCTCTGGAATACTCGATTCTGATTGGTCCATTGTGGCGCCAAGCAAATCTTTTTTGTATAAAACCAAATCAAATAAAAAATAAAATTAAAATGATTTATAAAAAAGCAAATGTTTTGTGTAATGCATAAAATTTAGTATAAAAATAAATAATAAATATATACATCTTTTGTATAATTTGATACTTTTATGTAAATAAGTAATTTATATACAATTTATATAAATAATTTGTTACAAAATAAAATAAATACTATTGTTTTTAAGGGTTACAGTGTTAAAAAGTACACCCTTAAGTAAAACTACTCAATAAAATGTATTAAAATATTATTACCCTAATAATATGATCTTACAAACAAAAAATTAGTATTTTGATAAATTTAGTATTTTTATTGCAACGTTTGAAGATGAATTGCAGTCTTAGGTGGGTTGGGAACCTGGCTGTATTACAAAATGACTCAGCTGCATTGTGGGTAATGAGTTGTTGCTCTGTCTCTGTTTATACAAAACGCTCAAATTATCGTGTTTAATTCTTCAAAGAGAGCAGGACACATGAATTGCTGTAATGACATGGACTAAACTGCAGCTGCAAGCCTTCAGTCAACCGCCCCTCGCTTTCTATTCAAGCCTTCTGCATCTAAAAAAGAGATGATTTATGTCTTCATCATTATGAATGAGATCAATGTGGTTTAAAGTCCTAAAAGAAAAGCATCTCTTTGTGTACATCTACAGTCTCGCTGTCCCCGTGGGCAATTTTTTGACCTATTCATTTCCCATTTTATCCTCCTTCTTTTGAGGAAAGTATTAAGCTATATCAAACAGTATTAAGCTTGTATGTTTTTATAAATAATACAAATAAAGGCCTTTCTTTCACGTCAAACAGGCAGGCTTTCCACCTGGAGTCGTGAATATCGTGCCTGGGTTTGGACCAACGGCTGGAGCGGCAATCTCCAGTCATATGAACATCGACAAAGTGGCGTTTACAGGCTCCACAGAGGTGAGGAAATTATAAAAACTCAAAATCATGTTGCTCCAAGCCTTAAGTGAAATACAACGATTAAGAGAATGGGAATGACATAAATGCTACTTAAAGTAAAGCAATTAAAAAATTCTGGATAATACAAATAGATTTAGATTGAAAATATATTTAAAAAATGGGCAAAACATGTATAATTTACTAATTAACTTACAAATGTACAACCTATTTGCATCACATTTTATGTCTTCTATCTGAATACATTGAACATATATTTAAAAATGGGCATACATTTGTAAATTTATGAATTAACTTACAAATTTACAATATATCTGCAGCACTTTTTTATGTTTTCTATCTAAATATATTTAAAAATGGGCATACATTTGTAAATTTACAAATTAGCTTACAATTTACAATATATTTGCATCACATTTTATGTTTTCTATCTAAATACATCGAAAATATATTTAAAAATGGCCTAATATGTATAAATGTACAGATTAACTTGCCAATTTACAACATATTTGCGTCACATTTTATATTTCTAATCTAAATATATTGAAAATCTATTTAAAAATGGGCATACATTTGTACATTTACAAATTAACTTACAAATTTACAATATATTTGCATCACATTTTATGTTTTCTATCTTAAAAAATGCCATACATTTGTACATTTATGAATTAACTTACAAATTTACAATATATTTGCAACACATTTTGTGTTTTCTATCTAAATACATTGGAAATATATTTCGAAATGGACATACATTTATACATTTACAAATTAACTAACAAATTAACAATATATTTGCATCACATTTTATGTTTTCTATCTAAATACATTGAAAATATATTTTAAAAATAGACATACATTTGCAAATTTGCGAATTACCTTAGAATTTTGCAATATATTTGCATCCTGTTCATTGAAAAAATATTTTAAAATGGGCTAAAATGTATACATTTATAAATTAACTTATACATTTACAATTTGCATTAAATTTTATTTTTGTAACCTAAATATTTTGAAAACGTACATTTATAATATTAACTTTTCTTTTTACGGTGGACTGCTTACCATATTAATTTGTAAAATGTATATTTTATATAAAAAGTATTTTTGTCATTAAAAAAATATATATTTATATGTAATAATCTATACTTTAATAATAATTTAGGTAATTCAATGCAAGTATATTGTAAATTTGTAAACATGTAAATATATACGTGCATATATACAAATTATTTTTTTGCCTTTCTAATTCAAATTTTGATGTTAAATTTAGTTTATAAAGGCTACATCTTTTTTCATTGTATATCTTTGCATTTTTGGTACGTTTATTTCCATATGAGAAACTTAGAGAAGATTAACAGATTAACAGAGGAGATTCATTTCCCCCATTTGTCCCTAAAATATGTCATACCTCAAATACCGTTAAACCTTTTTGTTCAGATATCAGATATCTGTAGGTTGAGCTGAATCTCAGTGCTCTGAACTGTAATGTTTCAAAGCGCTGTGCTGTTGTGGTCAAGTTTCCTGTCATTATCTAAAAAACAAACCATCTGATATCCATAAGTCACATTCAAGTAGAGCATCATTAGTAATCGCTCTCGTTATTGTCCTGTGCTGTCTTTGTGTTCAGGTGGGCCAGCTGATCAAAGCGGCGGCCGCCAAGAGCAACCTGAAAAGAGTGACTCTGGAGCTGGGAGGGAAGAACCCCTGCATTGTGTTTGCTGACTCAGACCGTGAGTGATGTGGTTTTCCAGACCCCACCGCTCAAACAATAATGACCGCACTGGGGAAAACAGGGAATGGGAACGATATGTGCGTGCAGTATCCTCCCTAAAACCTGCAGGAAAACTTGCAGCTCTCTATTTAGGGGAGAAACACTTAAGAGACACTTAAAAATATCTGAATGTCATTGCATTAGAAAACGAAAACCAAGTGCATTAATTTTAAAGGGAAAAAAAAAACACTTTAATTAAACATTTGCACGTTTGTTAGGTATACACTACCAGTTCAAATTTAAAGAAGATTTTTAATGTTTTTGTAAAAGAAGTTTCTTCTGCTCACCAAGCCTGCATCTATTTGATCCAAAATACATCAAAAGCAGTAATTTTTTTGCTATTTAAAAAACTGGTTTATTTTTGAATATATGTTAAAATGTAATTTATTTCTGTGATCAAAGCTGAATTTTCAGCTTTACTCCAGTCTTCAGCGTCACATGATCCTTCAGAAATCATTTTAATATGCTGATATTATATAGCTGTTGTGGGTGGGACGGAAAGAAATTAATACTTTTATTTAATAAGGATGCTTTAAATTGGTCAAAAGTGATAATAAAGTAGAAAAGACTGATGATAAAATACAATATTTAAGATGTTAAAATACAAAACATTTCTATTTCAGATAAATGCTGTTTTTTTTTATTTTATTTTCATCAAAGAAAACTGAAAAAAACCTACTGAGCTGTTTTCAACATAATAATAACAATCAATGTTTTTTGAGCAGCAAATCAGAATATTAAAATGATTTCTGAAGGATCGTGTGACAGGAGTAATGATGCTAAAAATTCAGCTTTAAAATTACAGGAATAAATTACATTTTAATATGTATTCAATTATAAAGCAGTTATTTTAAATAGTAAATCGTAAAACTATTTTAAAATTGTATTGTTCTTGCTGTACTTTGGATCAAATAAATGCAGGTTTGGTGAGCAGAGACTTGAAAACATTAAAAATCATATTGTTCAAAAACTTATAATGATAAATTACATGGCTCTCTGGAATAGTTGCTTTTCATTGATCTATTGTGAAATAAAAAAAAGCAAAATAAAAATTATCATTACATTTAACATAATATATTTTTTCAAGTGAACATTACTTGAAATCTTAGTAAGGTATAAAACCAGTTTATTAGGTTTTAAATGATAATGCAAAAGATTTAGTGTTGAAACTGAAATCAGACATTATTTTGTATTTGTGGCTCATTAGTGGAACATGTTCATAATTAATTATACAGCCACTAAAAATCAGCAAAATCAAAAAGACACTGAGCAGAAACAGTAACAAAAGGAAAACTATTTCCTTACTTAGGATTTTTGTCTTATTTTCCATTATAAATGTCTAAACATTCTTAAATCAAGATATGAAGTGCCTCTAAATCCATCTGACATCTTTCTTTAAAAAAATGCATTTTTATCAGGCTTCTGTGCAAGTACTGGTACTTCTGATTGGGCTGAGAGCATTCACTCAATATCATTATCTAATTTTTAACCGAGATGGCTTTTAGCTGGTTTTGTATCTGAACTCTTCATATATTAACTTAAAAGAGCATATTAACATATGATATTAAGTTTTGTTTGCTAGAAAATTACCTTTTGTTTAAAAATAAGAAAAAATAATGTCAACGATTCAAGAAAAATAATATTGTTATCCCTTTGAATTAGGGTAATTATTCTTACTCCATTGGTAGAGGTTTCTTTTCATTTTTAAACAAAAAGTCACTTTTTTTTATACATTTTACAAACTTAATATCTTATGCCATTACACTTCTCAAGTAAAGTTGAGGTCTAAAGTTTACACCCCCCTTTCAGAATCTGCCAAATGTTAAATCTTTGAGCAAAATAAGAGGGATCATACAAAATGCATGTTATTGTTTATTTAGTACTGACCTGATGAGATATTTCACATAAAAGATGTTTACGTAAGTAAACAAAAGTCCACAAGAGAAAACAATAGTTGAATTTATAACCCATTGAAATCATGAACCCATTTAAAAGTTTACATACACTTTAGTGATCAGTTTAGTGAACAGTTAAACTGCCAGCTGTTCTTCAGAAAAATCCTTCAGGTCCCACAAATTCTTTGGTTTCCCAGCATTTTTGTGTATTTGAACCCTTTCCAACAATGACTGTATGATTTTGAGATCCATCTTTTCACACTGAGGACATCTGAGAGGCTCATATGCAACTATTACAGAAGGTGCAAACACTCCTTGATGCTACAGAAGGAAGAACAAAACATGCATTAAGACCTGGAGGGTGAAAACTTTTGAACAGAATGAAGATGTGTCAGTTTTTCTTATTTTACCCAAATATCATATTTTTTCATTTAGTACTGCCCTTCAGAAGCTACAAAAAACATTCCCCAGACGATAAAATATGTTAAATTTACCCTGATTTTGTGTAAAAATGCTGTGAAATGATTAAATCAACATTTGGTGTGGCCATCCTTTGTGTTTAAAGGAGCTTTCGCCCTAGGTGCACTTGTGCAGAGTTTTTCAAGTAGCTTTGCAGGTAGGTTTCTTGAAGCATCTTGGAGACGTTGCCAAAGTTCTTCTGGATTTAGCCTGTCTTAGTTTTTCTGATTCTTCATGTCATTCCAGACAGACTGGATGATGACGAGATCAGATCTCTGTGTGGAGCACTGGCTGTTGTCAGACTCCTTGTGCAAACAAAAATCTCACTTATTACAATTAATGGCATAAGCAGTGTTTGGAAAGGTAAACTGATATTTACTACTGACACACTACAGCTAAAGAAAGAAATAGCTGACTTAAGACTTGCGCAGTACTGTATATATATCAAATATGACACAGTAGGCTTTATAGGGTTAAGCGGCCAAATACAATACAGTGTAGACTAATGTACAGTGCACTGTATGATTAAAGTTCATTCAAGTGCATATGATTGTGGTGCGGGTTGTATTTCTGAGGGGCTTTTATTTGGCTCGCGTTTATTCAGCCCCAGCGATGTTGCAATGCCCCAGACCACCCGTGCAGCTGTGAACTCGCTGCTTCACATGCGTCTATTATTATGCATGTTCACATCTGCACACAAAGCCAGATTTACGCCAATGCACAGCTCATTAAACTCCAGAAAGGGTGCAATAATAAAATGCATTATGTTATCATGTTTACGAATGAATCAAAGCATGAACACTGGCACTGCTGTGTGATGCACTGCAGTTTTGCAGAAACAAACAAAGCACGAGGGCATGGGAAAAGAAGTGTGTTGTATAACATGCTCACTGATGAGCTTGTGTGTGTTTGCAGTGCAGTTGGCGGTGGAGGAGACGCAGAAAGGCGCGTTCTTCAACCAGGGTCAGGCGTGCACCGCTGCGTCACGCGTCTACGTGCAAGAGCCGGTTTATGACGAGTTTGTGCGTCTCAGTGTGGAGAAAGCCAAGAATATAGCGATCGGAGACCCTCTGGAACCGCGAACCTCACACGGGCCTCAGGTGAGTTGCTTGTGTTGACTTTTGAGTCGTTTCTCTTCTTGTATCCATATTTCTTATGTGTTTCTGCTGTTCGGACAGATCGACCAGCATCAGTTTGATAAGATCCTGGAGCTGGTGGACAGTGGGAAGAAGGAGGGGGCGACGCTGGAGTGTGGAGGTTGTGCGGTGGAGGACAGAGGCCTGTTCATCCATCCTACCATCTTCTCCGATGTCAAAGACCACATGCGTATCGCCAAAGAAGAGGTATGATGCTGCTCTGTGCTGTAGTATGTGCAGTAGTCAATTGTCAAATATATGGGAAAACAGCAACATGTAGGGCAGGTGTAATACAATTAATGATAACGTTTTTTAATTTTAAATGTAAATATTGTTTTGTTTTTCCTAAAATTCCCCTTACAATTGCCCTGTTTAGATAAAAGAATCCCCATATTTATTTATTTATGTTTTAATTATTATTATTAAACAGGTTACTGGTAACAGTTTTTAGTGAACCATACATATTTTAAACATAAATGGGAAGTAATTTATCTTATATTCATTTACATAACCTTAACTTTGAACTGCACATAAAGATCTTCAGGTGACGGGAATCTGAATGGGTGTCCTGTAGTGCCTCCTGCTGGAGGATTGTGCCATTGTAGACTTGTGAGCTATTTCTGTCCTCAGAAAACCAGATAGTTTTCCATTTTTTTAAATGTATAATAAAGATGAAGATGAAATAATTCATAAAAAAAAACAACAACAAAAAAAACTTTAGCTTTGAAATTTAATTAATTTCTAATCATGCACACACACACACACACATATATATATATATATATATATATACATGCATTTAAAAATATCACTGGATTATTATAAAGAATGCCAAAAGCAATGTTTGGAAATGTTTGTACTTATAGTTGCAGCAATAATAACATTGTAATTATAATATAAATACATATTGTATTAAATTTTATATTTCTTAAAATATTTGTAATATTTGTCTAATATATATTTACATATAGTATACATTATATCAATAGTAATATTTTATTTAATTTTTCTTTACTTTTTTATCTTTATATTTTTTTTTATTTTTATACAGTATGTATACACATGTGCAGCAATAATAATAATATCATCATCCATATTGTACCAATTGTTATATAGTTTTATTTTTATAATTGTTTACATTTTATGTGTTTAAATATATAAATATTTACCTTGAAATTTTCATTTTCTAATCATACAGTATATATACACCAAATTTTAATATTGTTTATACATTTTATAAGTTTTTATATATTTAAATATAAATATTTAACTTTAAACTTTAGTTCGTTTTTATAGAGTATGTATATATGCCATTTTAAAAATCTTTGTATACATTTCATACATTTTTATATATTTAAATCTAAATATTTAACTTTAAAACTTTCATTTTCAGTCAAATCATCTGGTATATAAACAATTTCAGCAAGAATAACATAATAATAATAATAATAATAATAATAATAAAAATATGAATGTATATTATAACAAGACATAGTTAAAATAAGATAATAACAAGTTAATCACCCATTTTACTGTTGCGGATACAAATACAGTCAAACCAAAAATTATTCAGACATCAGATATAATTTTTGTTATTTTTTACTAGTGAGTGCAGGGCACTTTAGTTCATTAATGTATGTGAGGATAGCAAAATAAAGTCTTATAAAAAATTAAGTAAACTGTGACATATTCTACCCAATAGATACAGTGGGCTACTAGTAACATTGATACAAATGTGGGACCAAATTTTTATAAAAAATTGTGTTCATATTGTTCTTTTATTTTTTATAAATTTTTATATATTTAAATATATAACTATAAATATTTAACTTGAAATTTTCATGTTTCTAATCATGCAGTATTTATACCATTTTTTTTATATTTTTTTATACATTTTGTAAAGTTAATTATAATCCATATTATACCAGTGGTTATATATTTTATTTTTTATAATTGTTTACATTTATATATATTTAAATTATAAATCTAAATATTTAAAATTTTGTTTATTTTCAGTCCAATCGTGCAATATACATATATATAATTTATAAAAGTGAGGATAGCAAAATAAACGGTGACAAATTATACCCAAAAATTCTTCATACAGTGGACTACCAGTAAAATTGATAAAAATTGGGGCCAACAATTATTCAGACACTTTGACCTGACCATGTTTTGCTTACGTGTTTTTTCTTTAATTGCTAATGCAACCTTTTCAAACCACAGACTGAACAAAATGAAGCATTGCTTGGTAATTGGTCCACAAAGTATTGATAGTTGTGTAAATATTGTCATACTAACAGTTGTCTGAATATTTTTTGGTTGATTGTAATCCATTACATACCTTTCTATCAAAGTTATCTGACATTATCAAGCTGAATTTGTTCTGACACAGTTCAACTCTGAGTTCTTGTCATATTTTATTACTGTTTTCTAAACTATAGCAAATAAACTGTGATAATGTGAGAAATGTTGAAGGTGTTTAAATCAATTTTGCTTTGACTGTACATTCTGTTTTCGATTCTCTTCATCTCAGCTGACTAAATGAAAATATGCATCTGGCTGCAAAATAGACCTAAAAATGAAAATACCATCATTTTTTTACTCAGCGGCATGTCTTTCCAAACCTACATGTTCTTTTATTTTTCAATAGACAGTAAATGAGGATTTGAAGAACACCCTTGCAGCTTTTTTGCATCTCATATAACCACGTCTGTCAAGCTCCAAATAGGACACAAAACACCGTAAAATCTCATAAAAGTATGTGACTTCTGAAGTCGCACGAAAAACCTGGCTCATACAGTGTGGTGTTTTGGTTTTTGTCCTTAATGGAGCTTGAAAGCCATGATAACCATGAACAGTTTTTGAATGTAAACAAGCTCCTTTAGTTTTTTTTTTTTTTACACATAAAAAACAACAGCATACAGGTTCGAAATGACATGAGAGTGAATGAATAATAGCGCAGTGCTAAAGGAGAAGTTCACCTCCAGAACAAAAATTGACTCACCCCCTTGTCATTCAAAATGTTCATGTCTTTCTTTCTTCAGTCGTAAAGAAATAGTTTTCCGAGGAAAACATTTCAGGATTTCTCTCCATATAATTGACCTTAATGGTGCCCATGAGTTTGAACTTCCAAAATGCAGTTTAAATGCAGCTTCAAAGGGTTTTAAATGATCCCAGCCGAGGAATAAGAGTCTTATCTAGCAAAACGAATGGTTATTTTCTGAAAAATACAATTTATATACTTTCTAACCTCAAATGCTCATAGTCCATCTCAATTTCTCCTCTGCCCTCAAAATCGTCCTACATTGCTGTTTTACCTTTTTTTGTAAAGGGCGTTTGATCTTCTTTGCACATTCACTTTGTAAACACTGCGACGATTTTGAAGTTGGAGGAGAAAATGAGATGGGAGTTTTTCAACATGCACTAACAGTCTTGAACGGGAGTGCACAGAGTTTGCACAGAGCTAGACAAGACAAGTATTTGTGGTTAAAACGTACAAATATAAACTTATTTATGAAAATGGACGATCTTTGATCATTTAGAGCACTTTGAAGCTGTAATTAAACTGCATTTTGAAAGTTCAAACTCGTCGGCACCATAGAAGTCCACTATATGGAGAGAAATCCTGAAATGTTTTCCTCAAAAAACATAATTTCTTTACAACTGAAGAAACAAAGAAATGAAATTTTTAGATGACAAGGGGGTGAGTAAATTATTAGGAAATGTTTGTTCTGGAAGTGAACTTTTGCACGCACTACTCCTGTAAGCACTTGTAAATCAGTGTTGCACTGATGTGTTTGTTTTGCAGATTTTCGGGCCAGTTCAGTGCATCATGAAGTTTAAGACGCAGGAGGAGGTGATCGACAGAGCCAACAGCTCACAGTACGGCCTGACGGCGGCTGTTTTCACACGTGACATCCATCGCGCCATGAGCGTTTCTGCGGCGCTGGAGGCTGGAACTGTCTGGTAAGAGACTCTTGCAGTTTAATCGGAAGCTTTTACAATTTTGTAAAGCTTTTACTTTTTAAAGTATCATTTTGACCCATACTATGTATTTTTGCAATCTAATTTAATAATAATTGATAAAAAGTGAGGGTGAAGACTTAATATTGTTAGAAAAGAGTTCCAATTTGAATAAATGCTCTTTTTTAAAAAAATTTATTAATCAAAGAATCCTGAAAAGAGTATCACGGGTTCCAAAAAAACATATTATGTATTGTTTTTAGCATTGATAATGAATCAACATATTAGAATAATTTTTGAAGGATCATGTGACACTGAAGACTAGAGTAATGATGCTGTAAATTCAGCTTTGCATCACAGAAATAAATTATATTTTAAAGTATATTAAAATAGAAAAATCATTATTTTAAATTGCAATAATAATATTTACTATTTTTTTCTGTGTTTTTGAGGCTTCTTTAAAAAAACATTAAAAATATTACTGATCACAAACTTTTCAGTGGCAGTGTACGCTCACACACACCAAAATGTAATATGTAAATATATAATTAAATATAATTATAATATATAATACATATATATATATATATATATATATATATATATAGTATATAATATATAATAAGGTCTGGTAAAAATATGGAAAAAAGAAAGTAAAACATTTCCAGACTGTTTATAATAGAAAATGAAACATTTAATGAAAAAAAAATTATCATACAAGAACTGTGTTTTCATGACACCTGTTTAGTGATTCTTTAGTGATTGTCAAATAAGACCACATTTTCATTATGCCGAAATGCAGCTTATAAGCATTTTTTTTCTCACAATATTCTTAGCACTGTATTACATAGCCTCAAGAACCTTTGCAAAAAAAAAAAAAAAGATACAGACTTTTATGTATGCACTAAAAACTATTAAACTTAGCATATAGGACAATACACACTAAGCCACCTATTGTGCCATCAGCCCATTTTGCGCTGTGGTTTCTTGGCCTCCAGAGAGTATTCGTTAAAGAGACCTAAGGCCTTAAAATATGACATAATGCCCTAAAAACATTTTGAACACTTTTTTTTTTACAGTACCAGTCTTTTTTATAGACCCATAAACTTGGTAAATAAGACAAAGCACACAGCTGTATTTTGCCATCAGCCCGTTTTGTGTCATGGTTACTCTGCCACCACAGAGGATGTGTTTCGTTGGTCAATAGGCCTTGATATTAGAGTTACTACAATAAGGAAAGCCACATTTTGAGCAAGTAGATCTTTATGTGCATCCTTGCTCTCGTTTTATTCATACTAAGATGGCAGTGATGAGCAAAGAAAATAGGTTTATATAAAACTAGAATTAGTAATGCATAAGCATGCCAAAAATTGACATTCGCATGTTATTAGTGTTTTTGAGTGCACAAAAAAGTTTCTTGTGAGCATGCAAAAGTCTGTATTTTATATATATATATATATATATATATAATTTTTTTTATTTATTATTAGTTTTTTTAATTTAATTTAATTTTTTTTTCTTTTACAACATACAAGAAAATCAGTCAACTAAATAATAAACAAATCAATTAAATCAATGAATAAAAACCCTGAGAAAATATTTACCGATGACTGGACATTATCCCAAATATAAAGCTGAAAATACAGTTGAAGTCAAAAGTTTGTATACTGTACACCTTGCAAAATCTGCAAAATGTTAATAATTTTGCCAAAATAAGGGGGATCATACAAAATGCATGCTATTTTTTATTTAGTACTGACCTGAATAAGATATTTCACATAAAAGACGTTTATAGTCCACAAGAGAAAACAATAGTTAAATTGAAAAAATGACCCTGTTCAAAATTTTGCATACACTTGATTCTTGAGTCTCTTATTTTGTCTTCTGGGAAACATGTAAGTATTTTCTGTAGATTCTGAAGGGCAGTACTAAATGAAAAAAAGTATGATACTTAGGCAAAATAAAAACTTTTTACACATCTTCATTGTGTTCAAAAGTTTACACCCCTGGTTCTTTGTCCATCGTGTTTCCTTCTGAAGCATCAGTGAGCGTTTGAGGCTTCTGTAATAGTTGCATATGAGTCCCTCAGTTGTCCTGTGAAAAGATGGATTTCAAAATCATACAGTCATTGTTAGTAAGGGACCTAAAGGATTTTTCTGAAGAACAGCAGGCAGTTTCATTGTTCAGGACAAACAAGGGATTCATGAACAACTATCACTAAACAAAAAACACAGCTGTGGATCATTCAGGTAACAACACAGTATTAAGAATCAAGTGTATGTAAACTTTTGAACTGGGTCATTTTTAATTTTCTTGTGTAAACAGTCTAAATTTGTAAATTTATTTTATGTGAAATATCTTATCAGGCCAGTACTAAATAAAACAAAAAATAACATGCATTTTGTATGATCCCTCTCATTTCGGTAACATTTTGCAGGTTCTGAAAGGTGTATGTGAACTTTTGACTTCAACTGCAAATGCTGTATGAACCATTTGTTAAATATGCTCTCAAAACTGAGAGGTTGGAAAATTTGAGTCTGGAAAAGTATAGAATTTTGAAAATAATAATAATAAAACAGAGATAGTTTTGTGACTTCTCTGACCTAAATGTACAGTATGAATTGGCCAGTAGGTGGTGAAGTATGACCTTCTGAATTTCTGTGTAATTATTTATATCCAAAAATGCCATACAGCAATAAGAGAGCCGTCAAAGGTCATGTCTCTGTCTGTTTTCCAGGGTGAACTGCTACAACGCCTTACAAGCTCAAACTCCGTTCGGAGGATACAAGATGTCAGGAAACGGCCGAGAGCTGTAAGTCTGTTCTGTCTGTCTTCGCCTCCATTTATTGCTGTCTGAAAATACATTTCTATCATTTTTTTTTCTCCCTGAGGTCTATGTTTATTGTTACGAGAGATTTAAACACTATAGTTTAACCCTGAGTCTGACATATGAAATAATAGTCAGAAAAAGTTATTTGCTGCGTATCATATTTGATGGCTCATAATATATTGAGAATATGGAGCTCATGATCAAAAAGGAAAAACATCTCTGTTTTATTCAGAGGCCCAAACTGAGCAAACATATGCAATTTGGTGCAGATGCCGATATTTATATGGTCAAAAAGTAAGATAAAATTCTAATAGACTGTAATGCAAATCATTCTGATAGCTTGTATGGCAGACCACTGACATAAAATGTCAGTCAAATAAAGTTGTGACTCTGTGTCTCTCTATAATATGTCTTAGTAAGATGCTATTTAAAAGCTTAGTTGTATGATCAAAACTCTGTAGAATGCAATGCAATGATGATTGAGAGATGAACAAATAAACACTCCTCAAAAGCCTGATGATCATACATGATCTATGGATAACCAAGCATTAAATATTTTCGAGCAAAAAGACTATTTACAGTTATACTGAAAGGTCAGATGACAGAACAACAGGTTTTTCAGCAAGGTTTTGATCACTTTGATCATTCAGAGCCTTCATTTGCTTATCAAATATGATCCAGTAGGCTTTATAGAGTTCTAGTTGGAAAAGCTTATTTTCCTGTGATTATGCATGCAAATGTTTTTGAAATATGCAATATTGAGAGTATCAACAAAATTACATGTGTGTGCAGGGGCGAGTACGCGTTGGCGGAGTACACCGAGGTCAAAGCCATCACTATCAAACTCAGCGAGCAGCTGACACTGTGATCTGAAGCTGATCCGTCAATCAACTCTGGCTCTGCCATCAGCTCCTTTCTGTTTATTTCATGTAGATGTGCTGTACAGATTGAAGTTTGTGTTTTTACGTTTTTATTTAATTTGGATGTTTTAATATCAAGCAAAGTCATCCATCATCTCTATACTAATATAAAGATATATCCATGCTGTTTAAGTACATATGTTTTATGTAGTTTTTTTGCTGTAGATTTACATTCAAACCATTTTCGCATCTACGTTCAGTTTGTTTCAGAGGACTTAAAGGTCTCCTGTCATGGCAGCTAAAAACGAAATATGTTACCAAGCATAGTCTGTTATGTGTTCACATCACATGTTTGGATTGAATTTCATAATTAATCCTTTAAATTAAATTAATTTCTGCTCCACTAGTGGCATCAAACAGAATTGCACAAATGATGTAACTATTACTACTTTTGCTTTGTGATGCTGAATTGATGAATCATTTTCTGCACTGTATATGTACAGTGTGTTGCCCTGCATATATTAATGTATAACTTGCATTAAAAGTCATTTTCTCAATGTACATACATATCATACGACAGTTGAATCGATGTAATTGCTTAAAATATATTGTTTACTTTTTATGAAATAGCTATTGATTTTGTTTTTAAAAGCTGGATTTGAATCAATGAATCTATAAATAAAAATTCACCTGAATTAACAATTTTTTGTCTTTTTTTTTATCTGTTGTAGTGGATGTAAACTTGTATGTATTAAGAATACATAAAACAAACTCAGATTGATGCATTAAATCAAATGAACTAAGGTTCATTTTAGATTCCAAAAGATACTGATTATGTTCATTTATATTTCCTTTCTATAAAAACAATAGTTATTGGTAAGAAAGAAATATGATTGCATGATTTTTTTTAGTACTTTAAAAATCTATTAAAAAGCTAAACTCAGCAGAAAATTTGACAAAAGGGGTATTAATATGTTATTTTTAATAAAAGTCAACTTCTGAACTGCTCATAAAAGTCCCATTATTGAAAAAAAATACCCTTATACAAATATAAATATATGTGACCCTAGACCACAAAACCAGTCATAAGTCGCTGGGGTATATTTCTAGCAATAGCAAAAAATACATTGAATGGGTCAAAATTATTGATTTTTCTTTTATCCCAAAAATCATTTGGATATTATGTAAAGATCATGTTCCATGAAGATATTTTGTAAATTTCCTACCGTAAATATATCAAAACCTATATGTTTGTCCTCTTATATAATTTGTCCTCATATGGAATTAATGTTTATTTCTACTTCTGAGGACCAAAAGTTTAAACATATAGCGAAACATGCTGGAACTTGTTTGACTTTGAATTTGTTTGACTGAAACGTTGAGTGAAACTATGAAAGAGAACATGCTGGAACTTGACTTGTGAGGACATTTGAATTGAACAAAATAAACCTGGCAAGTCATGTTTTCATCATGTTACATAATGATGTCAACAGATTTTTGTAGGTGTAAATTAGGGTCAGAAATGATCTTTTCAATTAAGGGGCAATATTTGCGCACATGAACTGATTTCCAGGGGCATTACATTGGTGAGGGCAATTTTTACAATCACCTTAAACTTAAATTTACCCAGTTACTTTAATCAATATTGTAAACTATTTTCAATATCAATAGACTGTGTAAAAATTGTAAATTACACATGTAAATAATTAAAAAAAAAAAAAAAAAAACAGGAGCTCATATGGCTGCAATATTACGACAAAAAAAAAAAAATCATTATTGCAGATTATTGCTCTTTATATTGTAATAATGATTATTAACCCTTTAACTGTCCCTCCCATTTTTAAACATAGACATGGAAATACAGTATTCAAACTTGCATTTTTATAATTCATGAATGAAAACATCTTGTAATATGATTTCGATGTACATTTTCCACGGGATTGCAATGTCTGATTTTAAAACGATTTTCAAAGGAAGAATTTTGAGATTTTACGTTTTCAACTGATATATAACTTCTAAAGCATGATAGGGAAAAAGGAAACAAAGAAAGTATTTTTGTGACAAAGGTCAGAACTCCTGTTATGAAGTAGATTTCTGAGGTGCACTCTTGTCAAAAATGATTCTATTACTTTTCCTACATAATCTGTAACACAATTTATTTTTTTATATCTATTTAAGAGTCTTAGACCTTTCCAACGATATATAGTTTGTCATGATTAGATTAGGATTTATTTGTAAAATGGTGAAGTAAACTTGGCATCCCACTGAGGGGATGGGTGACAGTTAAAATTAATATCAATATAGAAAATAAAATAAAACATTTTTGTTTTATTTTGGACACATTCTGGCTTCACAGACAAACATGTAGGTCTTTCTTTTTAAATAAGAGGAATCAAACAAAACACATGTTGTTTTCTATTTAGTATGATGACCTGAATGAGATTTTTTCACATAAAAGACATTTACATTTTCACAAAAGAAAGTAATTTATAAAAATTACCCATTCAAAAGTTTACATACACTTGATTCTTAATTTTTTTTAGTGATAGTTGTTCATAAGTCCCTTGTTTGTCCTGAACAGTTAAACTGCCAGCTGTTCCTTTTGGTCCCACAAATTCTTTTGTTTTTCAGCATTTTTGAGTATTTGAACCCTTTCCAACAATGACTGTATGATTTCGAGATCCATCTTTTCACAATGATGTACTCATATGCAACTATTACACAAGTAAATGCTCACTGATGCTCCAGAAGAAAATACAATGCATTTAGAGCCAGGGGGTGAAAACTTTTGAACAGAATGAAGATGTGTTTTTCTTACATTTTTCTTATTTTGCCTATATATATATATATATATATATATATTCATTTAGTTCTTCCCTTCAGAAGCTACAGAAGATGCTTACATGTTTCCCAGAAGACAAAATAAGTTAGTACATGAACTTACCCTTCAAATTCAAAAAGTTTTCACTGCTGCTCTTAATGCATTGTATTTCCTCATTTGTATAAATTCAACTATTATTTTCTCTTGTGAACTATATGTAAACATCTTTTATGTGAAATATCTTATTCAGGTCAGTATTAAATAAAAAAAAATAACACACATAACAATCATTTTCTATGATTCCTCTTATTTTGGACCAGAAGCTGACTGTAGAAGTCTACGGAAATTCCCCAGGCAGGTTAGAAAGCAGGCGCGTGCGCGTGTGCGCGCGTACAATAAGCGTGCATGAGCCGCCCGCAGACTGACAGACTCTCGGCTCCTCAGGAAAGTCTGTCTCTCCGATCAGGAAGTAGAAATCTGTTGTGTGGTCCGTGAGCGTCCGCCAAACTCATCCACACCGAAAGCATCCGATGCGCCCCGCTTCAGTCCGCGGTTTACAGACATATCATAAATTCAACATGTGGTAAGTACACTAAACTTATCTTATGATGTTGACTAGACTCCTCATACTCACCTCAACTGCGGTATTTGCGACACGACACAACTTGCACACAAGATTGGAGCGTGCGTAGCGTTTGTTTGTGGATTTAACGCGTAGTGTAGCGTTTGCAGGGCAGGTGAGATATTGTAAACAGTAGCGTTCATTCAGTAAACGTGGAGACTGGGGCAAGTTGTCACACGGTGAGCTCGCCTCAAATCTCAGTAACTCTTGAGGTTTGGAGTCAAAATGTCACGTGTATGTTTTTTTTTTTTTTTTTTTTTTTTTCTTTTCTAGCAGTGGTTTTGCATGTTGAATTGTTCATGCTGTTCCTCAATTATGAATGATTTGTTTTTGTTATTAAGTTGCTGAAAAAGCATTAAGTTTCTGTTGTGACAACTTACCCCGTATTTTATGACAGCATGACATGCTATTGAGCCAGTGTGTGTTCAACAGTGTTGGGGGCTGTAACTAGTTACTATACTAATATTACTTTTTGCGGTAACTATTAGTGTAACTAATTACTAATAAGATTTCAGTAATATTATTACAGTTACTAAATCCAGCAATCAAATAATTCCTAGATTTATTTTCAGAATTTTCACGACTCGCAAATGCATGTGATGTCCCCAGTGCAGCAGGCAAGCTTGGAATATGGAAAAGCTTACATTCAGCAGTTAGAAATATTGTATCATATTGTACAAATTGAGGGGGCATGCACTCTTTTTGCAAGGGCCGCATTTGTGTGTGTGTTTGTTACTTTAAAAAAAACTGTTTATGAATATTATTTGATCTAAATTATGTAAACTACTATGTTGATGTGTAATATCTATGCACATTCTTTCAATAATGTATATAGCCTAGTTTGATATGAATAGGATGTTTGTCAACTTGCGGTCGGATCAGAGACAGCTCCGTAAAATAGCCTAGTATTTAACAGCCTGGGGGATCTTCCCAGTGCAGTACCCTGTCTCACAGACAAAAATCAGAGCGCCCACTCCGGAGATGGCCCCAAAGTGAGGGGGCACAGTGACCGAGGTGGCCGGGCTGGGCCCCCTGAGGCCCCCCTGTGGCACAGACGCTTATTCAGGATAAAAAAATGATCTGAACACTCTTGTCTAACTTGTGGCTTTACTTTACTCTGGCATTACATCCCACCAACAACCATTGCATATGGTACAATACATTAATTAAAAAAATATTTTTTTTTTGAAAATTAAATAGTTTATTACAAACTTACGTGATTTGACAAAATATATAATGAAATTTAATCGTATAGACCAATTATCAGTACACGTCACAGTGACGTCACTTGCAGCTGCACGCGCATAGTGGTTGCTGAAAAACGCTGGTAACAAGTGGAGGTAAACGGGAAAAATCCATGGAATAAGAGAAAAAAAAATATTTTTGTGCCTTTTGATGTCAAAATCGGAATGCAAATCATTTGATAGGATACTGTTGTCAAAGACGCCATTTGAAGCTAAATGTAGACGTTTAAACGGACATACTATGGATGAAAACTGCTATGATTACTCTACTTTTAAAGCATACATTTGATTTAAACTATAGGTCTACATAATATTCACATATGCTGTTCATAGGGCCCTACAGTTACAGCATCAAATATTATTTAGACCTATTACTATTAACGTTTTTACATAACATTTTATTTATTTTATTTCACAATTATGATTTTTTTCTCACAAATGTAAGTTTATATCTCCTAATTCGGACTTTATAACTCGATTTAACAAAACTAGTGAGTTTGTTAATTCTGAGGAAATAAAAGCCAGAAGTGTGAACCGAGAGGAAAAGAGAGAATGACGAGTTGATTTTCCATATTAGAGTTGTGAGATATAAACTTGTAATTGTGAAAATAAAGTCAGAATTTTGAAAAATAAAATCTAATTTACCTTTTTTTATCCATGGCTCCATAGGCTGCCATTGAACCGCCCACAAAAAACGTCATCCCTGTTTAAGATCTGTAATACCATCCCACTATTTAACATTTTTTCATTGAATAACAGAGAACGTTTTGAAAATGACATTTAATCAATATATTCTATAATCTTTTTAAATCGAAGTATTTTGTGCTGTATTTGTGTAATTCTCTAGTCATAAAGGCTATCCTGCAACCAAGCTGCACGCGCATCCCAAATGTTTACAAACTGATAATTGGTCTATACGAGTAACGGAGAAATTACAATTAGCTTCAAGCTACGCATGACAATTAAAGAGATTAAAACAAGATACAACACTTCTACTTGAATGTCACTATCAATCACTATTGACTTCTGACTGTGAGCCAGTGTAGATTTTGGTCAAATGATGAGGCAGAAATATGTTGTTAATTTATGTGGACGATACTTAGTTACAATTTCTGCAGGGCGTGAAGAAAAAGTAATGTAACTAGTAGTGTAACTAATTACTGTTGCCAGAAAGTAATAAGTAAAGTATCAATATTACTTTTCAAAGGAGTAACTAGTAATGAGTAATGTATTACATTCTTTGAGTAACTAGCCCAACACTGGTGTTCCATAGGCCAAATGTTTTGGGGAAATGTTTAATATTTAATGCTTTTGTAGTTGTGTCTTTAAAGCTTCTGTCTATACAGCAGCTGAACGTTTAAAAATAATAAAACCGTGGGAAACCATCACTGTGACAACTAGCCCCGGTGTCTCCTACTTGACTAAACAATCAGAGGAGTATATAAGCCTGCCCTCGTACTCGACAATTCATAGTACTTTGATATTGTGTTACATGTTTACTATGGTATGCTTTATTTCATAGGACACGTCTATTCTTTCAAAACCTTTAATTGTAGGAGTCTTAATGTGTCGGGTCGTACCAGCGCTGCAGAGGTCAGTCGTTAAAATTCAATGTAGGCTACTGTAACTCGCAAAAGAAAGCTTGTTTTGTTTGTAACCAAATGACCAATGACCTCAAGCCAAGGAAAAATGAGTCACGTCTTTAGCTGGCACAACACTTCAGCTCTGGAAAAGGGTTTTGCTGGATGCGTCGGCTTCTCTCTAGAAGAGCTGGTCAAATGGACAGCTGGTGTATGGATTGGTTAACGTCTAGCTCAATCGAAAGTGAAATTTCAGTAGACTTCCTTCACACTGGACTTCTATAAAAAGATGTCAGTGGTGTTCTGTTTTGAGAAACTGCATAAGAAAGTCTCATAATGGCTTTTGTCTTGTTTTCTTGCTGCATTTTCATATTCAAATTAAACATCATATATTCAAATAAAACATTGTTCACAATCCAAAAGGCTTTTATAACTGGATTAGCTGTAGAAAGCTGCAGTTTTGGACTTTGTTTTAACCACTGGGATCAAAGTAGGAAATCACAATTACTAACAATAATATTAATAAATGAGACCATGAATGTCTATTAAATAGTGCTTATTTTTATTTCATGTTGATTTTAGTGTCAAAAATGTGACAGGTCTGTGACACGTTTTATGATTTGTGATCTTATGATCTTATCAGTGTTTATCTTTAATGAAGCAATGCAATTGATGTTGCAAAATGATCTATGTTCTGTTGCATTCTTCACAATTTTGTCTCTAGTTTCACTTGCCTACATGTTGTCTCTGAATTTTGTTTTGAAGACAAACAAATGGATGGATTTCTTGCATTCTGTTCCTGAAGAGGCAGTTTATGTATCTTCGGTCAATGAAGACGTCTTACGAATGACACAGCAACTTTTAGCCTGAAAAATGTCGTCATACTGGTACGTCAAAGACACTGTGGATCCAGGCGGCAGTGCCAGCAGCATGGACGAGCAAGCTGGTAAGAAACCTTTACACATCCAGCAAGGTATAAAAATGATCTCAGACTAATAAAAAAAATATATTATAAAATAAATAAATAAATAATTTAAATAAATATTATTATTATTATTAATAATAATAATAATAATAATAATAAAAGTATCAATAAATTATTATTAACAAACTAATAAATATTTAAAGTATTTAAAGTTAATATTCATTTAAATGCATTTTAAAAATGCATTAAAATTATATGATATATATATATATATTTTTACATTTTATTTTATTACTATTATTTTATTGTTATTATTATAAATATACTTTTTAAAACGTATGGATGCTTGATACCATAATTTTGGCTTCAGTACAAGCCAGAATCTAATACCCTGGTATCAAAACTTAATCGATACTGTAGGTGACAATTAAACAGCCTCAAAAAATGACAGAATTAAAAACAGTTAATATTATAATATTAAATTTTTATATATATATATATATATATATATATATATATACATACATACATACACATTTAAAATTGTATTTTGTTTTTATTTTAAATTATTATTGAACATTACATAGAACAAGTGTCAGATTTATTAGTTTGCATTTACACTTTGCATTTACATTTTAAATGCAAACTATACAGTTTGTTTTTAATGCACAGATCTAATTTGACATGCAGTATCAGTTGTTTTGTTCCATCAGTTACTATGTTCATCATTGTCAATCATCAGTTTTCAGTTTAAACCACCATTTATATAAAGGTGTCAATCCAGAGATTTTTTTTTGTGTATATTAAATACAAAGAGTAAACAAAGAGCACTTCCATTGTAATCACTGAAGCTCAGCACTGTCACCTTACTGAGTGAAAACTTCCATTACAATCAGTGAAGTTCACAGCATAGTAAGTATTATTAAGGAACCGCAGCATATTAAGTACCGAAATTAGCAAAATCATGATATTCAGGGTTTGTCTTAAAGTCTTAATTCACCTTCCCACAAATTAAGGCCTTAAATCAGAAAGTCTTAAATTTATTAAGTCATGGCATTAAAGAGCAGGTCATTTTTTTTTTTTTTAATTGTCCTAATATTGTGTTGGTGTCCCCTACAACAGGTTTAAATACATCTAAGGTCAGAAAACATTGTCATTTTCTCCGAATATACATTTATACATAGTCATTTGTCAATTATTTCAAAATGGTTCGTTCCAGCAGTTCTGAGCTAAATGTCTGTAAACCCTGTCTCTTACATAAGCCTACTCTGCTCTGATTGGTCAGCTGGACAAGCCTGTTGTGATTGGCTCAGAGAGGAGTATTTGACCAAGTTAGCGAGCGCTACCATATGCGTTTGCCAAGTCTGTGGTTGTTTTTGATGTCCACAGGTTGAAGCGACCCCAATAATGTCATATTCAGCCCCAGGAATGTCAATTTACCAGGGAAACCCTGACAAAAAGTCTTTATTTTACACCCTGGAACACTGTGTGATTTTTTTTTTTTTTTTTTTTTTTTTTAATGGGGGACCCCCCTCGAAACACGTGTGGGTTAGTTTTGAGTAGCAATTGGATGGGTTTTGTTGTGAGAACCTGGCAACCCTAGCATGTACCTTTCCATAAAACAATAATATAGTGCTCTAGTCCATTCTTAAAATAAAGATATAAAAACATTTTGTATAACACTTATGCAAGCGAATCATGCCCACAGCTAAAGTTTAGCTGCTAGACTGTAAATACATAAAACAATAACAGTGGATATGTAAGCTGAGTGCTATTTAGGCTTGCTGTGATAGTCAGTGTTGACGGGGATACAGGTGTGAGTCCACAACACTGGTTTAGTCACTTGTTCACTGCCCCCACTGTCGTTTAGATTTTTTTTAATAGTAATAAAAATAATTTAGTTCAATGAGAGAACAGACGATACAATTAAAACTGAACAAGGCTGCTCAGTGCAGTGTGCTGAACGACATTCTCATCACACATCAGATTTCATTAATCATGTGAAAAGAGTCCAGCTGACTGACAAGAAGAGAGATGTGAGAAGAACAAGGCGAAGGCAGAAGAGTTTCAAAACAAAATGCAAAAGCGCCTGTTTTAAAAATATTTTGCATTTTGAAAAGCCTGTTGACTTCTGCCATTTATCTAAAGTGGTAGTGGAATTCTTATATTTATTTGGTTCCACAGTGTTTGCTTATTTTTAATTTATTACAACTGTTTTTTTTTTCTATATTACATCAAGGTATATGCTGTGCCTCCGAGCTTTCTTATTCGTTTTGCTAATAAACGTTCTACGTTTCTTATTCATTTGGTTCCACAGTGTTAACTGATTTTCAGTTTTTTATACCTATTTAAACTTTGTGTAAGTTATTTGTTATTTTATATTAGGCATTTAACATGGTGTATTTTTATTTGATTTGTTAATAAAAGTTTTTTTTATGTTACGTTAATGCAGCTAATTTAAAACTTAAAGTAAAATGCCATGGTGCTTTTATAAAAGCAAAGGAAAGTGAGGAAAAGAGGGAAAACTCAAACGAACTAAAAATGAACAACTGCTTGACGCCGAACTGCAGCTAATTTGAAAGTTAAAGTAAAATGTGCACAATGTTTTTGCAAGGTATTTAAAAAGCAAAGGAAAGTGAGGAACAGAGGGAAAACGCGAACAAACTAAAAATAATTGCTGCTAATTTGAAAGTGAAAGGAAAACTCAAACGACCCCTCCCCCCAAACCCCCCACGGTGATACCGGTATTACCAGTGTTGTCACATCGATTAACCGGTGAGAAAATTTCCTCACCGTCACAGCCCTAGTGCTAATGTGACTAATTAATGAAACAGCATGGTTTATAAACCAAAATATGTCCAAGTTCCAAGTTTTTTATTATGAAACAAAGTAATAAACTACAGTCTACATTTAATCAACACATTCTTAGGAAATAGTGGGTTCACAGCAAATTATCAGAATTATTTCAGTAAGACATAATATCGTAGTTTACCTGGAAACCTAAAGCTGCACTAGGTATACATCACACATTAACACAAAAAAACTGAGATTTTGAGCACTTACTTAAAAATGTACACATAACTACAACTTACAGGTTGTAGTTTGGAGACACTTGTTAGTCCAAATAAAGAAGATGAGAAGCCAAAGATAAAAGAGAAGCAGTCCTCTGTAAAATGACCAGCATATGAACATATGACGACTCGTTAAGGCGATTCTGAGATGACTCTTTCATTTGAGAGTCAATTCCTTTATGTCTAAACATCCTTAAATCATGATACTTTTGCTTGAGATGCTAAATGAAGATAGTTGAGTTTTGAGAATATGAGCAAAATGAAGAGTTTATTCTTAAAACAAGAACAAATACGTGTCAGTGATGTATGAAAACTTGGCTAAAAGCTGTGGTATGTTTGTTTATAAAGGTATTTGTAGTGGTAACCACTAGAATTTCTGTGATAAATTGCCTTGTGATTTTGGTCTTGGTGACTTAGGAGTCCTCCTCACTACTCCTAACATTTCACAGATTTAGAAGATAGTGCTAAAACGCTTTGTGAAATACTCTTAGAGCAATGAGTCCTAAAATTCAGGATTGACACGCCAGTTATTTTTAAGATTTTCTCCTAATTCTGTGAGTTATGAGCTACTTTTAGTCTTAAGATGTTTTTTGAATACTAACCCAGATCCAAATAAACCCTTAAAACAGGGACGTTTTTCTCAGTGAAGGCATGAAGTCAGAGAAACTTCCTCATTGTTTTACAAAATGGCAAGTTGCCAGTGCATGTGGTGTAGTTTGTTTAAATCAGTCATTTTGCATAACCATAACATTATGAAGGTTAATATTTCCCTCTGAGAGAAACACCAGTCCAGCAGCTTTACTGGCTTGGTTTTATGGCATTGACAGTGATATAAAATGGGCCTGGTCTACGAGATAAGAAGCAGCGTGTATTAAAGGTTAATTTGGTTGTAGTTGTTCTTTTCACCCCTCTGAAACCTGAGACACCATCTGTAGTGCAGTTATGGTTCGAGGAACTTCAGAGTCTGAACTGTATATATAGAAATGTGAAGTGAAACTCGGCCGGCCTTCAGATAGGTGTTTATAGCAGCGAACGTCACTTCCTGTCAAATATACTCAAGTTTGAATGTGAATGTGTGGGCTATGTGTTAGCATCAAATGTACAGTGCGTTCAGCTCTCAACCTTTATACACATGCGGCTACTGATTAGCAACCCTAACCCTAATATAGGCATGACCACAGATTCATATAGTGGATTATGCTAGATTTATTGTTGAATAGCTTCAATCAAAAGTTTGGACACACTTGACTAAATTAGTTTCTCTTGGTCTCAAACACATGCATCTAAAGGTTTCCACTGAAATGTACAACTAGTTTCGTAGACGGATGGATTTTAATTAATGAATAAATGAATGCATAAATATAGAGGCATTTATTTGTTTGTTTGTTTATGTTGAATGTTGAAAATAGTTGTAATAAAAAATGAGTAGCTCTCTAAACTAATATATATATATATATATATATATATATATATATATATATATATATATATATACAGGTCCTTCTCAAAAAATTAGCATATTGTGATAAAGTTCATTATTTTCTGTAATGTACTGATAAACATTAGACTTTCATATATTTTAGATTCATTACACACAACTCGAAGTAGTTCAAGCCTTTTATTGTTTTAATATTGATGATTTTGGCATACAGCTCATGAAAACCCAAAACTCCTATCTCAAAAAATTAGCATATCATGAAAAGGTTCTCTAAACGAGCTATTAACCTAATCATCTGAATCAACTAATTAACTCTAAACACCTGCAAAAGATTCCTGAGGCTTTTAAAAACTCCCAGCCTGGTTCATTACTCAAAACCGCAATCATGGGTAAGACTGCCGACCTGACTGCTGTCCAGAAGGCCATCATTGACACCCTCAAGCAAGAGGTCTGTGGGAAGGAAAAAGTGTGGCAGAAAACGCTGCACAACGAGAAGAGGTGACCGGACCCTGAGGAAGATTGTGGAGAAGGACCGATTCCAAACCTTGGGGGACCTGCGGAAGCAGTGGACTGAGTCTGGAGTAGAAACATCCAGAGCCACCGTGTACAGGCGTGTGCAGGAAATGGGCTACAGGTGCCGCATTCCCCAGGTCAAGCCACTTTTGAACCAGAAACAGCGGCAGAAGCGCCTGACCTGGGCTACAGAGAAGCAGCACTGGACTGTTGCTCAGTGGTCCAAAGTACTTTTTTTGGATGAAAGCAAATTTTGCATGTCATTCGGAAATCAAGGTGCCAGAGTCTGGAGGAAGACTGGGGAGAGGGAAATGCCAAAATGCCTGAAGTCCAGTGTCAAGTACCCACAGTCAGTGATGGTCTGGGGTGCCATGTCAGCTGCTGGTGTTGGTCCACTGTGTTTTATCAAGGGCAGGGTCAATGCAGCTAGCTATCAGGAGATTTTGGAGCACTTCATGCTTCCATCTGCTGAAAAGCTTTATGGAGATGAAGATTTCATTTTTCAGCACGACCTGGCACCTGCTCACAGTGCCAAAACCACTGGTAAATGGTTTACTGACCATGGTATTACTGTGCTCAATTGGCCTGCCAACTCTCCTGACCTGAACCCCATAGAGAATCTGTGGGATATTGTGAAGAGAAAGTTGAGAGACGCAAGACCCAACACTCTGGATGAGCTTAAGGCCGCTATCGAAGCATCCTGGGCCTCCATAACACCTCAGCAGTGCCACAGGCTGATTGCCTTCATGCCACGCCGCATTGAAGCAGTCATTTCTGCAAAAGGATTCCCGACCAAGTATTGAGTGCATAACTGAACATAATTATTTGAAGGTTGACTTTTTTTTGTATTAAAAACACTTTTCTTTTATTGGTCGGATGAAATATGCTAATTTTTTGAGATAGGAATTTTGGGTTTTCATGAGCTGTATGCCAAAATCATCAATATTAAAACAATAAAAGGCTTGAACTACTTCGAGTTGTGTGTAATGAATCTAAAATATATGAAAGTCTAATGTTTATCAGTACATTACAGAAAATAATGAACTTTATCACAATATGCTAATTTTTTGAGAAGGACCTGTATATAGCTGGTAAGAAACTTTCTATATTAATAAATACATGCATTTTTAAATGTATTTTTTATTTATTGAATATTTAGAGATATGTATTTTAATTTATATTTTGATTTAATATTATACAAATGTATTTTGGATTTGCTAAGCAGTTTTTATCACTGCATACAGTATATCCATTTGAGTTTCATAGTTGTGATAAATTCATTTATAAATATAGCATATAATGCATTATATGTTTATTGTTTTATTTATCAAGTATATAGAGGCTTTTAAATTTTGTATTATTTTTCTATTTTTATGTTGATTGATCAAAATAGTAATAATAGATAATAAAGAATGCGTATATATCCAAACATTTGACTCCTGTATATCACTGGTAAGTAACATAATATATGAATCAATTATTAATAAATAAATACATGCAATATTTATTTATTAATGTTAATATATATAAAATAATATAAAATGTATCCTATATAGCTGCCAATAAATGTTTTAAAAATAAATGTATTTGTATTTATTTATTGAATATCTAAAGGCCTTTATTTACATTTACATTTAGACATTTAGCAGACGCTTTTATCCAAAGCGACTTACAAAGGAGAACAGTGGAAGCAATCGAAACCAACAAAAGAGCAACAAAAAAATGCAAGTGCTATGACATGTCTCATATATCCTAACGCAGTACATGTAGCAAGGATTTTTAAAGAACATAGTAAATAAAAGACAATTGATTGGGGGGGGGGGAGCAAGCTAGTGTTAGCTTTGTTAATTGTAAAGAGAGAAAATAGTGTTAGTAGTGTTAGTGTTGTTTTGTTTTTATTAGAGAAAACAAGCAGTAAGTAAATGGATAGAGTACAAATCTAAAAGAGCATAATTTAAAGAATAGAATTAGAAAAGACTGTGCTAGAGTTAGAGGGTTAAATAAAAATGGAAAAGATGAGTTTTTATCCGATTCTTGAAGAAGGACTCAGCTGTTGGGAGTGAGTTGGGCAGGTCATTCCACCAGGAGGGTACATTTAATAAGAAAGTCTGTGAAAGTGATTTTGCGCCTCTTTGGGATGGCACAATAATGCGCCGTTCACTTGCAGAACGCAAGCTTCTAGAGGGCACATAAGTCCGAAGTAATGAATTCAAGTAAAGGGGTGCAGAGCCAGTGGTGGTTCTGTAGGCAAACATTAATGCCTTGAATTTAATGCGAGCAGCTACTGGTAGCCAATGCAGACTGATGAAGAGAGGAGTGACGTGCGTCCTTCTTGGCTCGTTAAAAACTAGTCTTGCCACTGCATTCTGGATTAATTGTAAAGGTTTGATAGAGCTGGCTGGAAGACCTGCCAAAAGAGCATTGCAATAGACCAGCCTGGACAGAATAAAGTGACGTGACGTGTGGCCAAGTATGGTGACCCATACTCGGAATTTGTGCTCTGCATTTAACCCATCCAAGTGCACACACACAGTAGTGAACACACACACACACCATGAACATACACCCGGAGCAGTGGGCAGCCATATTGCTATCGCTGCGGCGCCCGGGGAGCAGTTTGGGGGTTCGGTGCCTTGCTCAAGGGTCTCACCTCAGTCGTGGTATTGAGGGTGGAGAGAGCGCTGATTAATCACTCACCCCACCGACAATCCCTGCCGGACCTGGGACTCGAACCTGCAACCTTTCAGTCACAAGTCCAACTCCCTAACCATTAGGCCACGGCTGCCCCCAAATAAGAGCTTGAACAAGGAGTTGTGAAGTATGTTCTGAAAGAAAGGGTCGGATCTTCTTGATGTTGAATATTTTGTATTTTGTTTTAAGTAATTAACAAATGTATTTTGGATTTGCTAAGTAGATTTTTATCGCTAAATGTGATAAATAAATTAATTAATTAATATATATTTATTATATATATTATATTCAATTATATTTAATATAATATAATATATTTATATGTAAACATTAATATATTAATATAAAAATGTAAACATTAATATACTCCTATATAGCTGGCAAGAAATATATTATAAATTTGTATATAAATATTAAATTTTTTTTATTTTTTTTATTAATTTATATTTTATTTTAATATTTTTATATGTTGAATATTGACAGTCATAATAAAGAGTGGGGTCTACAGTAGTCAACATTTAAAGTGGATCAAAACCTTTCATCAAAGTTGCCCTAAAACCAAAAAAATACCCGTTCTTGTCTTCTGGACAACTTTGATTAACTTTTTTGATCCACTTCAAATGTTGACTACTGTGTGTATATACACTACCATTCAAAAGTTTGGGGTCTGTAAATGTTTATTCATTCATTCATTTATAGTTTGAATAAATGTTGTTCTTGAAAGAAAAAAATACAGGTTCAAAAGTTTGGGGTCAGTAAGACTTGCAATTTTTTTTATTAAGTCAAGGCTGCATTTATTTTAATAAACTGTAATATTACAAAATGTTATTACAATAGAAAATAATGGTTTTTATTTTCATATACTTTAAAATATAATTTATTCCTGTGATGCAATGCTGATTTTTCATCAGCTGTTACTCAGTTTGATGATGATCTCTCAGAAATCATTCTGATATTCTGAATTATTAGTAGAATTATCAGTTTTGGAAACAGTTGTGCCACCAATGTTTTTTTTTTTAAAGGTAAAAGGTAAAAATACCTGTATTTTTTTCTTTCAAGAACAACATTTATTCAAACTATAAATCTTTTCTAGCAATGTAAATCTATTATGTCACTTTTTATTAATGTAACAATTTATTCATTTCTTTCAAAAAAAAAAAAAGAATGAATAAACATTTACTGACCCCAAACTTTTGAATGGTAGTGTGTGTGTATATATATATATATATATATATATATATATATATATATATATATATATATATATATATATATATATATAAAACAGCAAAATGCGAGCATTGCAATCAGATATTAAGCTATGACCATCCCTATAAATGTCATATATAAGGAGTTTCTGAGCTGCACTGCTTTGCATTTTTCCAGAAAACCGATGAAGTAAGCATCCCACAAAAAACAGTCAATATCCCCCCAGAGGTGAAACCTTATGTCGTAGGTGTTGGGTTTCCTCTTTCCCGCCGGCTCAGCATCAGCAACACCGTTGCCAGTAGCAACCGTGAGTTCGCGTGCGTCCGTCGGTGTGTGTTAGAGCGGCTCTGCTCATGTCTGAGTCCCGTCACGTCTGCGTGTGTGTGATTGAGTGTGTCGTCTTGTCTCGTGTGACAGAAACACGCGCTGCAGAAAGAGGCCAGTGTGCTAATCTGGCTTAGTGCGGCTTGAGCTGTAGCTGCAAACGCAATCTGAGGTCCTCTAGGGAGGGACAGAGACACAGCAGCCGGCCAGGGAGGGTTGGGTTTCAGTCTTTAATGTGTTTGCAGTGTAAGATAACCTTGCCATTAAGGACAACACACAGGGAGGAGACGGGAGTCTCATTGTGTGAAGCATCATTTCGCTCTGTAGGCACAGAGTTGGGTTAATGCTCACAGGTACTGGATGTATATCGAGCTTCTGGACTTCTGACGGACGGTAATGAGATGATTGCCGGATAGATCCGGGCAGAATGATAAGGTACGTTTGCGTGATGGACGTCTTGTTTTTTTCATTTAGGTCAGTGTTCAGAGTAGAAATTGGGATTAGTAAGTCATAGTATTAATGAATGATACACTTTTAAATTTAGTGATTGAATTCTCTGAACTTATAAAAAATATTGTTTTAACAAAGGCATTTTTTGTTTCTTAGTGTCTCTTATCATCCTTGGGCTGCTTTGTTGTCACATTGTTTGAATGTTATAATAGCTTGTGCTTTTCTACGTAGAAGTTAGTAGTTTTAACCTCAGCAAGATTTGAGTATCTTTTCAATTTTATCTGTACACTGCAAAAATGCTTTTCTTACTTAGATTTTTTGTCTTGTTTTCAGCCAAAATATCTAAAAATTCTTAAATCAAGAAGGGTTTTTTAGACAAGTAAAAATGTTTGTCTCGTTATCAGAAAAAAGAAGTCACAATTAAGTGAGTTTTTGCTTAAAACAAGCAAAATAATCTGCCAATGGGGTAAGCAAAATAATATTATTTCAAGCAGAAAACTAGATTATTTTGCTTACCCCATTGGCAGATTATTTTGCTGGTTTCAAGCAAAACCTCGCTTAATTTTAACTTCTTTTTTCTAAAAAAAAAAAAAAACGCACTTGTCTTAAAATTCTTCTTGATTTAAGAATTTTTAGATATTTTGGCTGAAAACAAGACAAAAAAAATCTAAGCAAGAAAAGCATTTTTTTCAGTGTATTTTGAAGGTGATCAAATAAGATATTTTTGCACCGGAGAAGATGAAAAGGTGAAATTTAGACAACTTTGATCTAATCAGCTGATGTTGAGTAAGTGTTAACCTGTCTCATTTGTATGTTAATGGGTGTTTAAGTGACTCTTCAACAGCTGAAATTCAAGAGGTTTGCCACTCCAGTCCACCAATAAACGTCTTGAGAAGACCAAATCTGCATGTTTGTAATAAATTTATTTGTACACTACCAGTCAAAAGTTTTTGAACAGTAAGATTTTTAATGCTTTTAAAAGAAGTCTCTTCTGCTCACCAAGCCTGCGTTCATTTGATCCAAAGTACAGCAAAAAACAGTACAATTGTGAAATATTTTTTGTGTTTTCTATTTGAAAATGTAATTTTATTCCTGTGATTTCAAAGCTGAATTTTCAACATCATTATTCCAATCACATGATCCTTCCCTTCAGAAATCATTCTAATATTCTGATTTGCTGTTAAAACACCCCCCCAGAGATGGCAAAAGTACAGACATCCTTCACTCAAGTAGAAGTACAGATACTCGTGTTTAAAAATACTCTGGTAAAAGTAGAAGTACTGACTACACTTTTTTTACTCAAGTTAAAGAAACAGAAAGCGCTTTACTGCCAAGTATGCTTGTGCTGCGCAAAACAAGGAATCTGTTTTTGCTTCCAGTATACAGAGACAACAACAACACAGAGACAATAAAAATAAGATGAGAATAAAAAAACACGTTAATATAAATAGACAAACGTATAGAAAAATAAATGAAGAAAAAAGTGGTATGTACAGTTGTGCTATAGATGATATAGAATAGAATAGAATAGAATGAGATGCAGGGATGTATTAGGATGGAGGTGGTAACAAATAAATATAAGGTTATTGCACATGTTTTTATTGCACAACGGGGTGAACATTTAGCTGTTCATAAGGCGGATTGCCTGGGGGAAAAGTTCAAAGAGGGAATGGCTTGGATGATAGGGGTCCAGGGTGATTTTTCTGAGCTCTTTTCCTCACCCTGGATGTGTACAGTTTTTGAAGGGTGGGCAAGAGAGCACCAATAATCCTCTCTGCAGTCCGAACCTTTCTCTGTAATCTTCTGATGTCTGATTTTGTAGCTGAGACAAACCAGACAGTTATTGATGTTAGCTAATGAATGTATCAAGGCTAAATAAGCACCATGTAGAACAGGGCCGGGAAATCTCACACTCATCCAGGCCATCCCATACACCCACTACAAATTCTGAAACCATGGACAAAAACTGTTTCAAGGTCATGTTATTTGCTTATTTTAAGTTGATGCCAAATATGCTTTAAGATAAAGATGCTTGCAATTGCAAAATTTGCTTTGTTAGGATGAATAAGCAATAGTTGTAACATTTTAGATGTCTGAGTTTGACCATGGTCAAGAAAGCATGTTGCAACATCAAGCGGAGGTGAGCCAGACCGAGATTACGATGATGAAGAAGAGGAAGACTACTGGACTCAGACAGAACGTAAGTGATAGAGGAAGGGCATCTGTCATGAGTCACAGACATTGATACATCTCATGGTTAGTGTAGCAAAACCATGGTTCATTTGTGGTTACCATGGTTAAACTATGGTAAACATGTTTTTTGGTTTTAATTTTTATAAGGGTTGTGTTGTTTTCTGCCCTAGCTCCCTCTAAACGCATTACAAAATGATATTTTATAACATTTGTTTGCTAAATTACTACTGTAACCTTGCAGTTGATCATAAAAATGATGTCCTTTAGCATAGAGTATTTTGAGTGCTGCTGATAGCAATTTAGTTTAGTTTAGAGTATTATTCTCTGGCTGCTACTGCTAAGAGTTGCTAGTAGTTTAATGGTTAACTAAGATAACAAAGACAAAACTACAGTAGCCTGTTTACAGATGAAACTGACCTGCACTTGAAGTCCTGAACAGATCAGACGCTTCCACTCCATTCTCGAGTCTCTCGCATTGATTACTCAGATAGAAACCATTTGGCGGAAAACTTGCGTAACTAGTAAAGACTAACCGATCCATGATTTATTAGAGATCTGTTATCGATTAAAACTAAAGTAACAAGCCTGGTTTGAAAATGTAAGAAGTAGAAAGTACAGATAATTGTGTAAAAATGTAAGGAGTAAAAGTAAAAAGTAGTCCGAAAAATAAATAGTGAAGTAAAGTACAGATACCAGATACCAAATCTGATCTTTGGCTCTTTCTATTCATCAAAGAATCCTTAAATATTTCACAATATTACTGCTTTTGCTGTATTTTGGATCTAATAAATGCAGGCTTGTTGAGCAGAAGAGACTTCTTAAAAAAAAAACAAAAAAACATTTAAAATCAAAAACTTTTGACTGGTAGTGTACAAAATAAAAGCTAATTTTAGAGTTTTTACATTAGCGTGTTGAGTTATTGATATGGTAACTCCAATAAATAAACACACAAATATTTTTAAGAATGTAGCTGCTGTTTATATATATATATATATATATATATATGGAAAAGAGCTCTTCATATATATATATATATATATATATTATATATATATATATATATGAAGAGCTCTTTTCCAAAACGCTATAAATCCATTTTGATTCATTTGAGTAAAAATGTGTTTTCTTGACCAAGAAAGTGGCAAGATGAAAAACTTTCACATAGCATCTTTAGGTTATAATTACATTAAAAATTCAAATCCAGATTTTGATTTCATCGAGATTTATTATAAAAACTGAATATTTTTCCACAAAATGCAATAAATCCAGCAGGACTCTGCTTACTTTTCATTAAAAACTTAAAAAAATAAAATAAAAAATAGGGGCACAGTCCATTTTTGTGCAATCAAATTCATATATTCATGTTGAGATTAATGTTTTAAATATAAAATTTTGAATATAGAAATTTTAAATGATTTAAATCACTGAAAATATACTTTAAAAATAAAGCTACAAGCAAGTGGCGTCAAGTCACTAATTTAATTACTGAATCATATTCATTTTCAGATTTGTTCAAACGGCTGATTCATTAAGGAATAAAGTGACTGTCTTTATGATCGGGAAATTGACTCACTAGATTAGTGTAAAAACGCATGTTTATTCATTAAAAACACCGCTGTGTTTGAATGGAGATCCACAGCGGCTCAGTTGTGACTGTCTCAGACTATTTTTCACAAAGAAATGGAGCAAAATCGGGCAACATAATTAACTTAATTACCTTCTTGTTTATTTAACTGTTGTATTAAATCAATATCTCATTTACAAACTCCCTTTACTGTTTAGAATGCGTTTAATGGCGCGCTGTGATTGGTTGAGCGGATCTATTGCATTTTGGAGAGAAAGGAGACTGATGTTTGTCTCGGTTTGGAAAAAAAGGGAGAAAACATGGCAGAATAACACTGCGGATATTGCATTTTGTCTAAAAATAATAATGGACTTTTCAATACCAACCAGATACAATACTGATGTTGGCAATAACTGTTTTTTTTTTTTTTTTTTAATGGTGTTTATCGCGTTTTGGAAAAGAGCTCTTCATATATTGCAGTTGTTTGTATTTGAAGTTACATTACGTGCCTTAAAGGTATAGTGTAAATTCTCCCATCATTTACTCACCCTCTAGAATAGGACATACTAGACTTTTACTAAAAGGCGAAGAACTCTTTCTGTCAAACATATTTTATTGGACTGCCCTGCTTTTAATGTTTGTAGAAAGGATTTTTATGAAGTGAGCTCTTTTAAAGAATTATTTATTAAAGTTGAACCAGAGAAAGTTTTAGAATTTTTATCACATATTAAGGTCAAGAGTCTATTTTAATGAAGGTTATTTGTTTAAATGTTTTTATTGTGTGTACCTTATTTGTATTTTATTGAACTGTTTTTGCTGTGAAAATAGCCATTGTAGCTGACATGGCATTAAATAAAAGATACTACTACCACTACTCACCCTCTAGTTGTCGGAAACTTGTATGAGTTTCTTTCTTCTGTTGAACACAAAAGAAGATATTTTGAAGAATGTTGATTATTTCTTTAAGGAGCATTCACACTGACAGTGACACAAGTTTTTTATTTTAATAGAGAGCTAGTCATTTAAAGTGACTCAAGATACTTTGATTAGGTTTAGGAGCATCTTAAAATCTGTGTAGTTTTCCAGCTCGCTAGGTTTCAGAGCAGAGCTGTTGTCTTGGCTTTGGTTTTTCCTCCAGGTTGATTTGGTCTGGGCGGGTCGTGAGCTGAGCCTGTATTGATGTGGGCTGGATGTCTTCTAATGGTTACCCTCCCTTAGGCTTTCTCCAGCCGCTCATCAGAAAAGCGTTCTCAATTATTCATATGAGCCTCTTCTATTAAAGCGCACTGCCATTCCGGCACTTACCCGCAACTCCGGCTCCTTTACATCGAAGCAGACCTGCTGTTAATGGAGCAGCGTCTGCCGACGGCCGCATTTGCCAGATAAATGTTAAAGGGCTGGATGGAGTAATGTGAATAATAGGAGGGAGTGATTGATTTGACCTTCACTGCCCTCTTGGATGGATATCATAACACTCCCGCACACAGTAGTCCGGCCGCTGATCCACACAGAGCAATGGCAACTCAGGATGTGCTCTTTAAATATTCACATAGACTAGAAAGTGTACTTTAACCCAGAATTAAAATTCCTTCTCATTTGATTACCCTCATGTCATTTTAATTCTGACAAAATAACACCATAAAACCATAATTAAAGCCTCATGCCCTATATTACAAGCTTCTGACATCATAAGATTGCATTGTCTGTCTGTCTGTGTCTGTCTATCTGTCTGTCTGTCTGTCTGTCTGTGTCTGTCTATCTGTCTTTATTATTTTGTTACATGAAATAAAACTGAAATAAAAATCTTAAATGTAAAAAATGTAAATGAAAATGAAATGTTGCCTTTGCATCTAACTGAAATAAAAAATCTGAAATTAAAGATAAATATAAACAAAAACTATGAAAAATAAACTTAAAGCTGAAACTTAAACACAGAAAACATCATAAAAGATCATTTAAAATATTATATATTACATAGTATAGTACATTATACTAAAATCTATTTGTTGATCTATCTGTTACAGTTATACTTGTTGTTTTACTAATATTTAGCTGTATTTTCAGCTGTATTTATTTATTCATGCAATGTAGAGATTTTTAGCTTTTAGGTTTAGTCATTTTTATTTTAAAATTCTTGAAAAAATATAAATGACTAATAGCTAAAAATCTTGATAATCTTGAAAAAATAAATGATAAATGAAATAATGTATATGTTGCTTTTAAAAAAATTATGAATAATAAATATTAAATATAAATGTATCTAAAAAATGTAGTTTTCAGTTTGTAAGTTGTTTTAATCACCCTTTTGCCTTCGCTAGTTAAATTTAAATTACATTTTTTTTTAAAACTGTTCAGTCTCAAAGTAAAAAAATATTACATTTATTCTGTAAAATAGGACAAAGCGACAAAACAAAACAAACAGTTATCAAAATGCCACATAAAATATTTTAGCATGAGTTTATTTATGTATTTATGTATTTTTTAGCTTTTAGGTTTAGCCATTTTTATTTTAATGAATAAATAAACATTAAATATTTGTAAGTCATTTTAATCACCCTTTTATGATTGCCTAATTTCATTTTCAGTTGATTGTTTTTTTTTTTTTTTTTTTTTTTTTTTTTTTTTTTGGTCTGGCAGTGTGATAAATTAAAAACCGTAATCAAACACATAAAATAGTTTTAGATTTTTACATCTATTTATTTATTTATTTATATTATGCAACATTTTTATATTTTGTAGCTTTTAGGTAAATTTTTATTTTAAAATAAAAAAAGAAAAGAAAAATGACTAAACCTAAAAGCTATATTGATGTTGGATAAAAAAAAAATAAATTAATGAATAAATAAATATAAAATATAAAAACAGTTTTTTAGTTGTCTATAATTACCCTTTTGCCTTCACTAGTTCATTTTAATTTAATTTTCAGTCTCAAAGTACAAATATTACATTTAGTCTGTAAAATAGTACAAAGCAACAAAACTGCATGCATAATAATAATAATAATAATAATAATAATAATAAACAATTATCAAAATCTCACATAAAATAGTTTTAGAATTTTTAAATAGTATTTATTAATTTATTTATTTATGCAACATCAAGATGTTTAGCTTTTAGGTTTAGATATTTTTATTTTAATTAATAAATAAATATTAAATATTTTTAAGTTGTTTTAATAACCCTTTTGTTATTTCACGTTATTTTATTTGGTCTTGCAGTGTGATAAATACATTTTTCAAAGTACAAGTATTACATTTAGTCTGCATGCACAATAATAAAAAAAATCTAATATCAAAATGCCGTACAGAATAGCTCAGATTTTTGCATGCCACCACATAGCATGGAAACTTCCCAAAAATATTTAATGCAAACTAAAATACAAGTTTACATGCCTTTTTTATTTTAAGTGTATTTTGTGTCCAGACTGTGTGTGTTTGCTTTTAGACACGTTTGCATCTGCAGCGGTTTATATGACTTCATGCTTGCATGTGTGAGTATCACTATCCATTCAGTCTCCCCAGATCTCACTCCCCTGAGTAGGTGCTCTTTACATCAAAGGTGAACACGGAAAAGCGCAGCTCCGCAAATACACGCGCACCAGTCCGGAGGGAAAGGCATGTGAATTCTTTATGAGGCTGACCTGATTCCCGACTGCTCCCTTGCCTCCTGTATCTGAGGCTCATTTCCCATCATGTCGTCCTCGCTTTTAGCATGAGGCTCCTTCTCTTGTACTGAAAATTTTGTTTGTTTGTGGTGGCTATGCCCCATTCGCAGGCGTTCCGGAGATGGGAGCCAAGCAGTCGGCAGTTGGCAGCGTTCCCTTGAGTCATTCGCCCACTCTGAAGAACATCCAAGAGGCCTATACGGGTGGCGAGGACCAGAGGGCACACGAGCTAATCCGGCTTTCCTGCGAGAATAATGGTGGAGTGGGACCGGATGGGGTGAGTTTGATCATTCGCTTATTTCATACTCTCAATTTTGAGTGAAAACTCAAATAAGCACTGAAGGGAAGCAGGTGCATTGTGCATGCACTTCACCTGCTGAAGGACCAGCATATGTTGTTTTGGAAGCCGCTATGGTGGTTTGGCGCCATCATCAAAACAACATTTCTCAAGCCTGTCCAGATATGCTTGAGCATAATGTTTGGGTGGGCGTATCATGCTGATTTGGGATTGAAATGCGTAGGCAGCGTTGTAACATTATATAGCTTTCTAAGGTATTTCGTTTTGGCTGAATTCTAAGAGGCGAAAGTCCCATAATGTGTTACTACAAGCTCTATGGAGAGAAAAAAAACATCCAATATGTATTATGTTGCATGCAGTATTGAAAAGTATTGCTGAGCATAGTTAAATGTAAGTTGCTGCTTGTACTTGGTATTCGCTATTTTTGATCTAAGTACTATTATAGTGATCAAAGACTCCTTATGTTGGGCGATTTTAAGTAAACCACTGTCAACAGAGCCATTTTCATTATGTTTGGAAGCTCTTGAAGGGTTGCCATGTCCACATAATATAAGCGAGGCTTATTAAGCACCTTTGGACTTGTTTTTGGGCTCTGCTTGTAAAGCGATCCATTTTATTGAGTTAATAAGGTGCAGTAGGCAGGTGCAGGTTGCAGTCGTATGCCAAACAAAAAAAACCCTGTTTTTAATGTCTTTGCAAAATTATTAAAAATAAAAATGACTCAATTGATAACGGTATTCATACCCTTATCTGGGACAGTTGAAATTTCACTTAAGAGCATTCATATTGCTTGTAGATGTTAGCTTGTTGAATGGGTATGATATTGAAAGGCACACATGTCAGCAATTTGAAGTAAACCACAGTCAACAGAGCTGTTGCGTTTTCTTTATGTTTGGAAAGCTATTTCGCAGAGCAAGCTCTTGAAGTGTTGCCGTGTCTACTTAATGTAAGTGAGGCTTATTAAGCATCTTTGGGCTTGTTTTTTGGGCTCTGCTGTTAAAGTGATACATTTTATTGAGTTAATAAGGTGCAGCAGGCAGGTGCAGGTTGCAGTATTTTGGCAAACATAAATCAGGTTTTAACGTCTTTGCAAAGTTATTAAAAATAAACAAATTTAATTCAATTGCATAGGTATTCATACCCCTATCTGGGAGAGTAGAAATTTCACTTAGGAACATTCACATTGCTTAGTGTTACTACACTTCGAAATAAGTTAACCTTTTAAAACGACATTTTCCACCTTTTTGCAGCCCTAACCTGTGGCAAATTTAATTGAATGGGTATGATATTGAAAGGCACACACGTCAGCAATTTTAAGTAAACCACAGTCAACAGAGCTTCTGCATTTTCTTTATGCCTGGAAGGCTATTTTGCAGAGCAAGCTCTTAAAGGGTTGCCATGTCCACTTCATGTAAGCATCTTTGGGCTTGTTTTTTTGGGCTCTGTTTGTAAAGTAATCTATTTTATTGAGTTAATAAGGTGCAGTAGGCAGGTGTAGTATTTTGGCAAACACAAAACAGCTTTTAACGTCTTTGCAAATGTATTAAAAATAAACACATTTAATTCAATTGCATAAGTATTCATACCCTAATCTGGGAGACTAGAAATTTCACTTAGGAGCATTCACATTGCTTGTTGTTACTACACTTTGAAAGAAGTTAACCTGTGTTAATGAAACTTTCTAAAAATCCTTGGAATATTCCAAAAAAAAAATTTGTTCCAAAATTTCTGGAATGTTTCCAAAATTTACTGGACATTTTTCACCTTTTTGAAACCCTAACCTGTGGCAAATTCAATTGAATGGGTATGATTTTGAAAGGCAGACACGTCAGCAATTTTAAGTAAACCACAGTCAACAGAGCTGTTGAGTTTTCTTTATGTTTGGAAAGCTATTTCGCAGTAGGCAGGGGCAGGTTGCAATATTTTACTATGTGGCTTGTTTTTGTCCCTGAACCACAAAACCGGTCATAAGTAGTACAGGTATATTTGTAGCAATAGCCACAACATACATTGGTCAAAAAGACTGATTGTTCTTTAATGCCAAAAATCATTAGGATATTAAGTAAAGATCATGTTCCATTAAGTTATTTTGTAAATTTCTCACTGTTAATATACCATAGCTTAATTTTTGATTAGTAATATGTAATTAGTAATTTGTTTGCACCCTCAGATTCTAAGATTTTCAAATAGTTGTATCTCAGCCAAATATTGTCCTGTCCTAACAAACCATACATAAATGAAAAGCTTATTTATAAATTGTAATTTCAAATTGACCCTTATGGCTAGTTTTTTGGTCTAGGGTCACATTTTCAAAATAACACGTTTTGGATTTAAGTTTATTATAGGCTTGTTCTTATTTGCAACACAAATTAGTCAAAATGTGCTTTGTTCCCTCTGATTTCTTGCACCACACACATATAAGAGAGACACAACTCTGATACTTCTTTAATGACTAGTTATTCAGTTCAGGTTCTGTACACACTGTGTATAATTTCTGTAAATGCGGTTGTCACTACCTAAATTTTGCATGAGTCAATTCAGTTGTAGAATACAGTTGTGACTCCCATAAATTACAGAACTGTGTGTAGAGAACAGGAGTAAGCACTAAAAGCTGAACTGACAGCTGAATTTAGCAACAGTGTGTACAGTCACAGTGCCTAGCAAAAGTATTCATGCCCTTCATTTTTTCAAATTTTTTTATGTTGCTGCCTTATTTTAAACTGCTTTTAAATTATTTTTTTTCCACATCAATCTAGACTCCATACACTATAATGGCAAAGCAAAATAAATAGGTTTTAACATCCTTACAAGTTTATTACAAATAAAATACTTAAATGATTCCATTGCGTAAGTATTTAGCTCAGGAGCATTCATATTGTATATGTTACTACACTTCAAGAGAAGTTAACCTGTGGCAAAAATGGGTATGATTTTGAAAGGCACACACATCTTAATGAAAGGTCTAACAGCTGAAAATGCATATCAGAGCAAAAACCATGCCCTGATGTAAAAAAACAACAAAAAAAAAAACAAAAAAAAAAAACGGGATTGCATCAAGCCACACATCTGTGGAAGAGTTCAGAAAAAAAATCTGCATTGAAGGTCCATAGGTGCATGTAGTCTCTGTTACCCTAAGTGGAAGAAGTTCTTGGCCAAACTGAGCAATTGATGGAGAAGGGCTTTGGTTAGAGTGGTGACCAAGAAGCCAAGGATCACTCAAGTTGAGCTTCATGATCATATATGCCAACAGGGGTAAACTTACCAAAGGACAAACATCACTGCAACACTCCACTGATCTGGACTTTATAGCGGTGTAGCCAAACGCAATTCTCTCCTCAGTAAAGACACATGAAAACACACTTAGAATTTGCAAAAAAGCACCTAAAGGACCCTCAGACTGTGAGAAACAAGATTCTCTGGTCTGATGAACTTAAATTCCAAGCATCATGTTTGAAGGAAACCAGGCACTGCTCATTACCTGGAGAGTAACATCAAAAAAGTAAAGTGTGCTGGTAAGTGTGCCCTCATGCTGTGGGGATGTTTTTCAGCGGCAGGGACTGAAGGACACATCAAAGTGGAAGGAAAGCTAGATACACCAAAATATTGAGATAGCCCTAATAAAAAACCCAGTCCAGAACATCAGACTGGGCAGAAGGACAGCAAGAGTGGCTTATAGACAACTCTGTGAATGTCCTGCTGACAGGGCTTGAGAGGTGAGGAGAAGAATGACAGATAATTGCCAAATGATGCGATGCTTGTCACATCATACGAAAAAGACTTGAGACTGTAAACGTGCTTCAGCTAAGTGCTGAGTTAAGGGTATGAATACTTATGCAATGTACTTATTTCAGGTTTTTTTTTTTATACATTTACGAAGTTGTGACAATTCAGTTTTTTACTTTGTCATTATGGTGTATTGAGTGTAGCTTGATGTGGGGAAAAAAGTAATTTAAAGGGGGCATAACAAACACAGTTTCACCCAATATCATGTTAATTTTGAGTACCTATAGAGTAGTACTGCATCCTTCATATCTCCAAAAAGTAAGAAAAGATACAGCTTTACAATTCTCTCTGGAAAAAAGCAGAGCTCCTGGAGGCGTGCCTTGGGCGGAGCTAAATATGATGAGCACTTGCTCTCGATTGCCAATAAAACACTTCCATTTGATGGCGTTTCACTTACCATCCACAGTTCTGAATCATTACCGGGATCTTTTATAGCTGGGACCACTCCTTCTTTCAGTATCAAACAAATCCAGTGTCGAACTGGGCCTTGTTTATAAAACGTTCGTCAACAAACACACTTGCAAAACTCTGTTGCTGCCCTGGAAAAACAAACTGCATTAACGTAACGCTGGGTTCTTCAGCTTACAACCAAAACCACACTTCTTTAGAGACATTCTTCCGAGTGAATTCCATGTAGCCGAATGAAGTGCGCTGATGGGCCATGATTGGGAAAAAAAAAACTTTCCGAAACTTGTAAGAAACCCAGAAATGTGTATTTGGCACAGAAATGTGTCCAAATCGTTTTTTTGCAACTTTTGGCCATGTTTTGCATGAGATTCCAACTCCACTTTAACTGTGGAAATAACTCAACATGCAACTCACTCCCCTTAAAACAGTTTAACATAAGGCAGCAACATAACAAAACATGAAAATGAAGGGGTATGAATACTTTCGCAAGGCACAGTACATGGCCAGTAAGTAGTCTATTAGCAGACAGTGTTACCAAATAAAACATAATTTGAATATTAACAATACAATACTGGAAAAAAACAAACAAACTGCAAATTGTTTAACAGTACGTTTCTGCAAATTGTAATAGATTTAATGGTGCATATGTTTATGTTTTTAAATTGACAGTTTTTGAAGTGAAAAACAAGAAATCATCTTATAATTTACAGTGGAAACCATACATCGGCATTCCCAGAATTCCCTATTGATTAGTGATTAGTGTCTTAGTTTTTCGTCATTTATGTATGTTAGGGTTTTTTGTTGCATCCTATGTTGTTAAATTAATTATTTTTATTGCATTACTTTAGTGTCGTGTGTTACCATGATAGTGTGTATGACGCAGTGCATCTTTTATATATTAGTATTTTCCTTCGCTTGTGAAAAAGCTGATTTTTACTTTACCGTGTGTTTTTAAAGTGTTTGTCAATTTATTATAAAGGTAAAGTATAAAGAGATGTTAGTGATTTGGTATATAAACATTATTTCGGTTTATCATTCTTCTTCTTCTTCTTCTTCTTCTTCTTCTTCTTCTTCTTCTTCTTTTTTTATTTTTATTTTTATTTTTGCCAATATTATTTCATTTAAAGCATATTTGTTGGACCACAAAACCAGTCAAAAGTTTTTTGTTTTTTTGTTTTTTTGTTTTTTTTTTTAATCTGGAATCTGAGGGTGCAAAAAAAAACAAATCAAAATATTGAGAAAAGTTGTCCAAATGAAGTTCTTAGCAATGCATATTACTAACCAAAAAATAAGTTTTGATATATTTACGCTAGAAAAATTATCTTATATCTTCATGGAACATGATCTTTACTTCTAATCCTAATGATTTTTGGCATAAAAGAAAAATGTATAATTTTGACCCGTTCAATGTGTTTTTGGCTGTTGCTACAAATATACCTGTGCTACTTAAGACAAGACAAGGTTTTGTGGTCCAGGGTTGCATTTTTACGCTGAAGTTCTTGCACCCACAGCTGCCATTTTTCACTGTAAATTCCACATAGGATTGCTTGTAAGTTGTGGGTGGTTACCAGGTTGGTGCTTTATTTGTTGTCAGACTAGTTTTTGCATTGTGTTCCACATGCAAGAAGCAGTTTGCCTAATTTAGCATGTTAATGAGAGTGAGAACTGAGAATTGTATGCTCAGTTTAGCAAAGTGATGAAAACAAGCAAATCAAGACAGAACGCCATTCTAATGTTACGTTAAATTACCTGAGCATTCATAACATGAGCTGCTTAAAATGAAGAAAGTTATCAACTGATATTCAAAATCTCATACACTTCTTTTCTGCGCACAAAGCCTGCATTTATTTGATCCAAAATACAGGAAAAGCAAAAATATTGTGACATATTTGTATTATTTAAAATAACTACTTCCTATTTGAATATATATTTTAAGTGTAATTTATTTCTGTGATCAAAGCAAAATGTTCAGCATCATTACTCCAGTCTTCAGTGTCACATGATCCTTCAGAAATCGTTGAGTACAGTTGAGTACATTTTTTCAGGATTATTTAATGAAGTGAAAGATCTAAAGATCATCATTTATTTGAAATAAAAAGCTTTTGTAACTTAATACACTATACCATTTAAAAGCTTGGAGTCAGTATCATTTTGTTTTTATTTTTTGGAAATAAATTATTGAAATTAATGCTTTTATATAGCAAGGATGCTTTAAATTGATCAAAAGTGATGATTAAGACATTTATAATGTTATAAAGATTTCTATTTCAGATAAATGCTGTTCTTCTGAACTTTCTATTCATCACAGAAACCTGAACAAAATGCTGAAAATTCATCTTTGAAATCACAGGAATAAATTACATTTTAAAATGTATTCAAATGGAAAACAGTTATATTAAATAGTAAACAAATTAAATTTTTTTACTGTTTTTGCTGTGCTTTAGATCCAATAACTGCAGGCTTGGTGAGCAGAAGAGACTTTAAAAAAAAAGAAGAAGAATGCAGATAACCAAACAGTTTCTGTCAGTCACTGACTTCCATAGTTTGGAAAAAAAAAAATACTATGGAAGTCAATGGGAACCATGAACTATTTGGTTTCTAACATTCTAAATATCATCAGTAAAAATTAGGGCTGCCCTCGACTAAGGATTTTTCTGGTCGACTAGTAGTCGTTCATTTTAAGCATTAGTCGACTAATCGTACGTTTATTAATAAAACATTTAGATCATTATAATAAGCCTTTAATTGCCTACATATCCTAATAAGCGCTCAAGCACACAAAAAGCTTGCCACAACCCACCGCAGATGTAATGATTACAAATGTGTCAGTTAAAAACAATAAGTAGACTACATTAACATTTTAATAATATATTGATAAATGAGTGCTTTCTTTGTTTTCGGCTTAAGAGATGAAGTCACGACTCGTCATCTCCTCAGTTGTGATGCGCCTGAATGCATGTTTCATATGTAGGCTATTACATAATCTGAGAAAGTAGAAATTTTACTCTCTATAGATATATTTTAATGTCTGAAAGCCATATACACTGAGTTTCACGCTCAAGTTCACAGAAAAGAGACGACAGAAAGCACATCCTGTTTGCTTTCATTATTTTACAAAAGCGCATGTTTCGTTTTTATTGTGAGTGTACACGAATATGCGTTTTTCGAAAAGATGTTTTACTTTTACCTGTCTATGCTGTCTAAAATGATGAAGTAAGCTATTCTAAGAGCAAATTACCGCACCGGGGATCCATCTGTTCTGCATTAAGCGCATGTCTGTTTAGCTTCCACACAGACAGCGCACATTTCTCTAGGTCAGTGGTTTTCAAACTTTTTAAAAAATATATATAGCCTAATTTGCGCGCATTGGAATATTAAAATAGCTTTTGAATGCGTGCGCGCGTTTTACTTTCGGTTTAGTTTGCAGCTTCCCGCATCCTCCTCCCTGAATCTTGAACTTTGTTACATACATAGCCTATACATCTTGCTTAAATCGTCCTGGCGACCCGTTTTTTAAGTCCCGCGACCCACCCAGGGTTTGAAAACCACTGCTTAACATTACATTGTACAACATTACATGTAAAGTTGCCACTACTTACGTTTCAGATAATAAGCCATATTTGAGGTTGATGAATAATAGGCGAATGTTGGATGTACTGCCCAATGTATACTATATTACTATTACCACGCAGACTATAGCCATTAACGATCTCTCCGTGAGATTTATTTATTTCTGCGACTAAACGACTAATAAAATGTTGGTCGACCAAGCCTTTTCTGGTCGACTAACGCTTAGTCGACTATTAGGGGGCAGCCCTAGTAAAAATATAGAAACATTTTACTGTTTTTGCTGTACTTTAGATCAAATAACTGCAGGCTTGGTGAGCAGAAGAGACTTCTTTAAAAAAAAAAAAAAAAAAAAGAATGCAGGTAACCAAACAGTTGCTGGCAGCCATTGACTTTCGTAGACTTCCAAAAAGCTATACTATGGAAGTCAATGGGAACCGTGAACTATTTACTTTCTAACATTCTTCAAAATATCATCTTTTGTGTTCGACAGAAGAAAGTAACTCATACATGTCTTAAACAACTTGAGTGTGAGTAAGTGATGACAGAATTCTAATTTTTGAGCGATCTGTCCCTTTAATACTGAGGATTTAACTGATCAGCCCTAAGTATGAGCAATAGTCAAGTATCCGACTTAGCTTAGCATTAAACTGTATGAGCTTTTCTGATCTGCATCAGCAGGGCATACGTGCACTAAAAACATGCTTGTGAAACCCTTGATATTTCACACATACACGCATAATATGGTACTAAAGGGGAGGCAGATCCTGTTAACTATAAACTTCACAGCTTTTTTCACACTTGCTTCTCTCAGCTTTTCCCCTTCACGTTCGACGTGTGAAAAATACAGTGCGCACATTAATTATGTGCTTTCAAAACAGTATAAACCTGTTATTGACCTGCCATGAACCCAAAACGCTACAATGGCTTGTGTTTACAGTGTGTGATGCTGAGAAGCAGATGGTATTGTGATATGGTTTTAACGTTAAAACATGTTTTAGCATGTAAATCTGCTCTAGTGGTCTCTATGGATGTAAGATTAAAAAAAGCAACAAAAGCAGCTCAAATCATTTGAATATGATTAGGCTTTGCTCTGGATTCAGAGGTGAAGTGTATCAGTTTTTCTAAGTTACAATACTTCCCTCTATCACTGCTTAATATGCAGAAACACAAACCATTTGCATGTTTATTTCCCTGTGTTGTGTACATTTTGTGACACTGATCTGTTTTTTAAAGCACCTGAATATGTTTTGGCTCAACCAATAGCGTGAGTTTAAGGTGGGACTTAAGTTTATTTGACCAATGGGAGACAAGGGGAGTGTTTTGGAAACTATCACATTTGCAACAGCATATTAGAATCATTTCTGAAGGTTCATGTGACACTGAAGACTGGAGTAATGATGCTGAAAATTCAGATTTGCATCACAGGAATAAATTTACATTTTAAAACATATTCAATTCAAAACTGCTTTTTAAATGATATTAAAATGTAAAACTTTTTTGGCTGTGTTTTTGATCAAATAAATACAGCTTTGATGAGCATAAGCAACTTCTTTCTTTTAAAATGAACCGCTGTAGTATGTTATTACAAAAGCAAGGCAGAAAGATTAATTATTACCCGTGTTTGTTTCTTGAAAGGCCTTGTTTCACTCAACCAGTAGTGTGAATTTAAGGCGGGACTTAAATTTATTTAACCAATGGGAGACAAGGGGAGTGTTTTGGAAACTCACATTTGCAACAGCATATTAGATCATTTCTGAAGGACAGTGTGACACTGAAGACTGGAGTAATGATGCTGAAAATTCAGCTTCGCATCACAGGAATAAATTACATTTTAAAACCTATTCAAATTCAAAACTGCTTTTTAAATGATATTAATATTTAACTGTGTTTTTGACCAAATAAATACAGCTTTGATGAGCATAGGCAACTTCTTTTATGTAGCCTGTGATTACAAAAGCAAGGCAGAAAGATGAATTATAAGCCGTGTTTATTTCTTGAAAGGCTTTGTTCACTCAACCAATAGCATGAGTTTAAGGCGGGACTTGCGCTTATTTGACCAATGGGAGACAAGGGGAGTGTTTTCACTGGAGACTATCACATTTGCAACAGCATATTACAATAATTCCTGAAGGATCATGTGACACTGAAGACTGGAGTAATGATGCTGAAAATTCAGCATTGCATCACAGGAATAAATTACATTTTAAAATATAATCAAATTCAAAACTGCTTTTTAAATTATATTAATATTTAACAGTTTTTGGCTGTGTTTTTGATCAAATAAATACAGTTTTGATTCTTTTAAAATGAACCACTATATTCTGTGATTACAAAAGCAAGGCAGAAAGATTAATTATAACCTGCATTTGTTACTTGAAAGGCTTTGTTCGCTCAACCAATAGTGTGAATTTAAGGCGGGACTTGCGCTTATTTGGCCAATGGGAGACAAGGGGAGTGTTTTGGAGACTATATCACATTAGCAACAGCATATTACAATAATTCCTGAAGGATCATGTGACACTGAAGACTGGAGTAATGATGCTGAAAATTCAGCATTGCATCACAGGAATAAATTACATTTTAAAATATAATCAAATTCAAAACTGCTTTTTAAATTATATTAATATTTAACAATTTTTGGCTGTGTTTTTGATCAAATAAATTGATTCTTTTAAAATGAACCACTATATTCTGTGATTACAAAAGCAAGGCAGAAAGATTAATTATAACCTGCGTTTGTTACTTGAAAGGCTTTGTTCGCTCAACCAATAGTGTGAATTTAAGGCGGGACTTGCGCTTATTTGGCCAGTGGGAGACAAGGGGAGTGTTTTGGAGACTATATCACATTTGCAACAGCATATTAGATCATTTCTGAAGGATCACGTGACACTGAAGACTGGAGTAATGATGCTGAAAATTCTGCATTTCATCACAGGAATAAATTGCATTTTAAAATGTTTTCAAATTCAAAATTGCTTTTTAAATTATATTAATATTTAATAATGTTTTGGCTGTGTTTTTGATTAAATAAATACAGCTTTGATGAGCATAAGCAACTTCTTTTATAATGAACAACGATAGTCTATGATTACAAAAGCAAGGCAGAAAGATGAATTATAACCGTGTTTGTTTCTTGAAAGGCTTTGTTCGCTCAACCAATAGCATGAGTTTAAGATGGGACTTGAGTTTATTTGACCAATGGGAGACAAGGGGAGAGTTTTGGAAACATCACATTTGCAACAGCATATTAGAATTATTTCTGAAGGTTCATGTGACACTGAACACTGGAGTAATGATGCAAAAAATTCAGCATTGCATCACAGGAATAAATTACATTTTAAAATGTATTCAAATTCAAAACTGCTTTTTAAACCATTTTTTGGCTGTGTTTTTGGTCAAATAAATACAGCTTTGATGATGAGGCAACTTCTTTTATGTAGCCTGTGATTACAAAAGCAAGGCAGAAAGATTAATTATAACCCGTGTTTGTTTCTTGAAAGGCTTTGTTCGCAGTAAGGTGATTACAGATGACATGACAGCGTGCGGTCAGTGAGCGTGCAGTCATATTCCTCTGTAAATACTGTAACAGGTCTCTAATGAGGTCACGAGTGATTGATGATGTGACTGTAATGGCTCCTAACTGGCCATCAGTTAACAAACCCACATCTGATACTCAGCTTCTGCTTCCACTCTCATTGCATTAGTCCCGTTCAATCGCTGCTCAGTGGCCTTAGAGATTAGAAATGTGTGCAAATATTATATTTCAAATATTTTGGTGTGTTACTGTAAAACACGTGGGCTATGTTTAAAATGAAATACTGCATACTGAAAAGTATACGTTACTTATTGCTTTTAAAAGATAGTATACATACAGTTGACATACATAAAAATGGTTATTGATGTTTATTTATTTGGCAGACGCTTCTATCCAAAGCAACTTACAAATGAAGATACACAGAATTAAGTCATTATTTGATAAACTTAGAGGGATAGTTCACCCAAAAATGAAAACTCTGTCATTAAGTACTCACCCTTATGTCTTTCTAAACCTGCTAGACCTTTGTTCTTCTTAGGAACATGACACTGCATAGACAGCAATGCAACAGACATTGTAGAAATACAGCTGAAGTCAAAAGTTGCAGAATCTCCAAAATGTTTATTATTTTACCAAAATAAGAGGGATCATGCAAAATGAATGCTATTTTTTATTTAGTACTGATAAGATATTTCACATCAATTATGTTTACATATAGTCCAAGAAAAAGTTTACAAGAGAAAATAATAGTTGAATTTCTAAAAATGATGCATGTTTTTTTGCTTAGTGATGGTTGTTCATAAGTCTCTTGTTTGTCCTTAACAGTTAAACTGTCTTCAGAAAAATCCTTCAGGTCCCACTAATTCTTTGGTATTTTAGAATTGTTGTGTATTTGAACCCTTTCCAGCAATGACGGTATGATTTTGGGACTCATATGCAACTATTACAGAAGATTCAAACATTCACTGATGCTTCAGAAAGGAAAAAAAAAAACATGCCTTAGGGGGTGAAAACTTTTGAACTGAATGAGGATGTGTACATTTTTCTTATTGTGTCTGAATATATATGTGTGTGCGTTTTTTTTTTTTTTTTTTTTTTTTTTTTCCCATTTAGTAATGCCCTTCAGAAGCTACAGGAGATATTTACATGTTTCTCAGAAGGCAAAATAAGTTAAATTTACCCTGATCTTTAAATTTAAAAGGTTTTCACCCCGACTCTTAATGCATAGTTTTTCCTTCTGGAGCATCAGTCAGCGTTTGATCCTTTTTCAGTAGTTACATATGAGTCCCACAGTTGTTCTCAATGTGAAAAGATGGATCTCAAAATCTCTAAAATGTTTAGTTTTTATGCTTTATATACAGTCATGGCCAAAAATATCCAAAAATCCAGTAGAGAGGTGTTAAAAAAGTCATTCATTGTTACAGGAAGCGATTGATTTCAGTATTTTTTTTTCAAAGGGGGTGCTGGTTAAGCGTGCCAATAATTTTGTCCAGTGCATTTTTTTGGGTTCTGTGTGGAATTGTATCAGATTTGACTTTTCTTTGCAGTTTTTTTTTTTTTTTTTTTGTGTGTGTGTGTGTGTGTTGTTCCAATGCAAACAAACAAACAAAATAGAACGTGAGTACCAAAACATTTGCAACTGCAACAATTTTCTGAGAGAAGGGTTGCATTTTCTGACAGAATTGCAAGAGTGCAGGTATTTTTGGCCATGACTGTATAAGTTTTTTTCATAATGTGTTTTAGGGCTGCCTTTCTAATAGATCACTAAACATTCTAGTTGACTAGAAGAGGCTTAGTGGACAAAACAATTTATTAGACGTGTCCAAATGTTCACCTATCATTCATCAACCTCAAATATGGCTTATCTTTGAAACTTGCAAGTATCAGCATCTTTACACGGCTGTTTGCACTTACCCTTATCATTACCCTAGAAAAATGTGCATTATTAGGCACATATCCAAGTGTTTCTGTGGAGAGTGGCAGTTATTAGCACATGTACGGCATGGAGGCATGACATCAGCGTAATCACTGGCATTTTTCCTGATAATGGTGGAAACAAAATTTGGGGATATTTTTGCTCATACAGATAAGAGTTATACAGTACATCATTCAAAACTGTCAATGCATGGTTTGCTTTTATTTGTGTGCACTCACAATATCAACAAGATGCTGTGCTTTTGTAAAATAAAGAACACAACACGCTTTCTGCCATCTCTGTCTGTGCACTGGAGCATAGCACAAAACTGTACAAAAAGTGTATAGGCTAAATACAAATAGTCTTTGTGTATTTAATATAAAAGGTGCATTTCACTCAAAGCCGCATCCACTGTACTGCGGAGATGACGAGTTGGCATCCACAAGGCTACAGACAAAAAAAAAATCACTTAGAGAACCATTGGCTTCTTTAATAAGCAAAAATAGGCGTCAGAAGTGTTTATCTATTAAGTATTTATTATTACATTTCTTTCTTTTTTGTAAACACTTTAACATTTCAGTCATACTGTGATGTGTTTATGTCTCCTTTTCTTTTTCAACATCAGCATTTTAATCCATTTTGTAGATGTCCTTGATACTAAAGTGGGAATTAAACATTGTTTTCAATTTGAGAACTATATACAGTCACAAACAATTGTTTGTGATTGTTTATTATTGTTCAGTATCATTTGGCCAATGGGTGTAGTCTGTGCTCCTCCTCAGTGCATGCTAGAAATGTTGTCATACGTCATGCACACATCCAGTCTGTTTTATTAGTAGCATGCTATTATATAGGAGGTGTTCAATTTTATTTTTAGTTCATTACATTCTTTTTTTATCATCTAGACAGGTCAAGTAAAAATATGAATAGCCCTATGCAATATTGCACATATATTTAGCAAAATGCTTCTGTTTATAGTTTTTTTTTTGTCTAGCTGACTGGGCCGCCGAATGGTTATTATGAGGTGAATGAATGTTAGCACTTAAATGATTGTTAGCACTCCTAACTTAAAAAAAAAAAAAAAATAGGAGCACAGTCAGAAATTTCAAGAGCACCTTCTAATCAATAATCAAAAAATCTAATCAAAAATGAGTTTTCCCATTTACAAGGTGATTTTTGACTCAAAGAGATTTACAGGAGAATTTTGTTTCATGCAATGCTGATTGTCTTTTGTTAATTCTTGTCACAGCAACTGAAGCAACAATTACTGTTTATATAGCCATTTTGTTTATTTACAAATGACAAACAGTGAACTTTTATAGAAACCTTAATGGATAACTTAGTCTAAAATGTAGACAACTTTGTCTTGGCTTGTTAAACATCTTACAAGACTGAGATATCCATCATAGATGTAAGTGGTGGAACATACTCTAGACCTCAAAACTAGACACACAAGCCTCAAGAACAGTGGCAATCAACAAATGTTAAAAAGATGAGCTCTTTACATCAGAGTACAACAAATAACTAACCATAATGACAAAACAGCAACAGAAAGTTTAAATTATGTCTGCAAATAGCAAAACAATACTCCTAAAATGGTAACTGCATAATTTATTCATACTGCAGTGCATGCTGGGAACTCACAAAACCTTAACATATCAACAACATGAATTTTTTTGACTAGTTGGGACATTTGGGGTAATTTTGTTGGTCTGACAAGGTTTTATTTGTAGTTTCAAGAAAATAGCATTTTGTAGTACAGGTATTTGAGACTCAAAATGTTTTGTAAACTGAAAAATATGCAGTTGCATTTTTTTATAGTGTGTTTGGTAGAGATTAGGACTGTTTGAATGTCTTTTTTCCACTAAAATCTTTGATGCGTGTCGTCTCAGTGTATTGTGTCAACATAATAAAAGATGTAATCGCAAAATAGGCAGGAAAAAAAAAATCATTACATGACAATTTTAAAGTCATAACATCTATTTTTGGTTTTAGGCACAGTCTGTAGCCTTAAACCACTTTATCTTTGCAGCACACCGACTGAGAAAACACTCTTTTATTAATAAATAAGTAAAATGTTGTCTTGTTATTTTTCACAACAGATTTAAAGTATACCCCCAGTATATATTGAAGCAATTTAATTAATGTGCAATTACACTGTAAAAAAAAAAATAAATAAAACTATTTGTTGAGTCAACTTAAAATGATTTGCCTGGCTGCCTTAAAATTTTACGTTAAGTCAACTCGAAAAAAGTTTAGTCAACTTGAAATGTTAGATTTTACTAAATGACAACTTAGATATTTGAGTTGAACGTAAAATTTTAAGGCAGCCGAGTAACAAACACAACTGTCAGGTTTAACAAACAATTTTTTTGTTTAGTCAACCAATATCTAAGTTGTCACTTAGTACAACTTAACATTTCAACTTGAATAAACTTATTTGAGTAGACTGAACTTAATTTTAAGGCAGCAGGGTAACCTTTAGTGAGGCAGCCCTAATTTATTTGCATTTATTTGCAGTTTTGCATATTTTTGCATATTTTCTTCTTTATAAAGCTTTAAATAGATGGGCTTAATAGAATGTCAGATATCAGAACTGTAATATGTTTGTAAAGCTGCTTTGAAACAGTGTACATTTTGTAAATGCTGTGTAAAAGTAACTGTATGGTATTCAAAATATGCAGAAACTGCGGAAATAGCAGTAGAAATAATCCTGCACTTACTTCAAACCCCTGATTCAGAGACTCTGAGAGATCAGTGGAAAAAAAAGGTTGGTTTTAGTGTCTGTAGGCCACAGTGAGCCTGCACAAGAATGAGGAAGTGCATACTCGCATTTAAACTCTGGTTTTGAGCTAAAGTGACATTCACAACAGCTGTTTTGTCTAAAATGAAATTGTAAATTGTAAGTGAAAGACTGTTTAAAAGGACATTCAGGGTGAACTTTATTGAAAACAGTATCCACAATTCAGTGTGCTTGACATGACCTTTCATTTCCAATGTAATGAATGAACCACCTTTGTTGTTTTTTAACATATTCTTACATTTGGATTCCTGAAAGATAAATTTGACATTAAATGATTAAAATGTAAAATAACCAATTTAATTGTGATACTAATGGCTAGACATCTGTGGAATATGTAGAGATTATGTGACCTTACCATAGTTTGCTACTGTTTGAAATCTGGTTTTAAAACAAAACAAAGCAGTATTCGTTCAACAATGTGTTGGTATTCATTTCTTAAAATAGTTAAAATTATTGTGATCTGACTGTCATATTTTAAACATTTGGTTCATAATGGACAACATGAATTTATTTGTAAACATAATTTTAATATTAATATTGCATCTGCAGTGCAAAATGTTTTTTAGCTGTGATTTTATTTTTAGTTAAATACAGGTTGAAATGTTTGGTATCAAAAAATCGAAAATGCAATAAATTGATCAAAGGTGTTTAAAATGTTACGATAGCTTTTTATTTCGAATTAACTTAATATTCGTCAAGGAATCCTAAAAAAAAGTTTCATGGTTTCCATAAAAATATCCATAAAATATCCATATCAATAAAAAGATGTTTGTTTTCATTAATAATAGTAAGAAATGTTTGAAATCAACTAATTAGAATGATTTCTGAAGGATCATGTAACACTGAAAACTGGAATATTGATGCTGAAAATTCAGCTTTGCATCAGAGGAATAAATTATATTTTACAGTATATTCAAATAGAAATCATTTATTTTAAACTGTAATAATATTTCAAATTTGTACTGTTTTTACCTGGTTTCTGGTCAAATAAATGCAGCCTTGGTGAGCATAAGAGGCTTCTTTCAAAAACATTAACAATTCTTATTTATTCAGCTGAGGGAGTGTCATTTAACAAGGTGAATTGCTGCCACCTAGTGCTGATTTCTCTATAACCAGACATTTGATTTCATACAATCCACTGATTTTTCAGTATTGGGTCAAAAAGCCTGAAACAGTGTGAATGTCTTATAAAAAAGTATTTCCCCCATTGTTTTCATTGTAAATGTTAACAAATCTAGCATACATTTTTATTAAAAAGAATTGACAGTACATTGTATTTTAAACTGAATTAACTGTTTTATTAAATATTATCTGTTTGTATGTGTTGTAGGTGCAGCTCTTATGTTTGGCGGCTCAGAACGGTGACATAGACGGTGTTCGCTTCTTGCTGCAGGAAGCACGAGTTGCAGTTCCGCAGGAGCCCAGCGAAGCAAACCCTGCTGTCCTAGCAGCACATCATGGACATCAGGTGCTGGTCCGAGAGCTGCTGGACTCCATACCACGTGAGTGGAAACCGAATCCGCTTTCTTAAAGAAACACTCCACTTTTTTTTTTAAATAGGCTCATTTTCCAACTCCCCTAAATGAGTTTTACCTTTTTCGAATCCATTCAGCCGATCTCTGGGTCTGGCGTTAGTACTTTTAGCATGACTAAATAATTGAATCTGATTATCCGTTAGCATCTCGCTCCAAAAGAACGAGTATAGGAACTATACTTTCATTTTAGCGAAATAATCAAGGAACTTTGCTGCCATACCATGTGTGCAGCAGGCACAATGATATTACGCAGCACCTGAAAATAGTCCCCAGCTATTTTACTGTTAGCTTATTGGCTTAGTTACGGTCACATTGGAAGTTACCTAGCTGGGGACTATTTTCAGGCGCTGCGTAATATCATTGCGCCTGCTGCACCCATGGTACGGCAGCAAAGTTCCTTGATTATTACGCCAGAATAAGAGTATAGTTCCTATCCATATCAGCCTGGAAAATCACAACTTTTCATTTTCTGTCAGTCGTGGTACACGATGTAACTACAGAAGAGTCAAGTTTTAAATAGGAAAAATATTGAAACTCTTTGGTCATTTTTGAGCGAGATGCTAACTCTCTAATCAGATTCAATGATTTATGCTAAACTATGCTAAAAGTGCTACCGGTAAACCTGGATATCAGCTGAATGGATTCAAAAACGGTAAAACTCATCTGTTTAACTCTATGGGAGTTGGAAAATTAGGAGAAGCCCCTCACTGCAGAACAAGATCCAGATCCAACTCCTCCCACTTTACATATACCTAAACCTACCCATCTCCACCCCTAATCCTACCATCTCGATGTGGATCTAGATGTGGATCCAACCCCACCCCCTGGATCTTGTATTCTGCAGTGAGGGGTTACTGAAAATTAGCCTATTTTCAAAAAAAAGTGGAGTGTTCCTTTAAAGTCAATATCAACTCAAAATTCACCCAATTTACTTTCTTAACAATATAGTTCAAACAAAAAAGAAAATTTGCTCAAAATTCAAGATGTAGATGAGTTTGTTTCTTCATTAGATTTGGAGAAGTGTAGCATTGCATCAATTACTCACCAGTGGATCCTCTGCAGTGAATGGGTGCCGTCAGAATGAGAGTCCAAACAGCTGATAAAAACATCACAATAATCCACAAGTAATCCACACCACTCCAGTCCATCAGTTAACATCTTGTAAAGTGAAAGGATGCATATTTGTAAGAAACTAACCCATCATTGAGGTGTTTTAACTTTAAACTGTAGCTTCTTTTGGCCATTAACTATAATAATGTTTCCTCACCTGTTGTCCTCTCACATCAAAATCCAACATATAGAGCTGTTTTGGGCTGTTTTTCGATTTTAAACAGTGCCTGATCTGTGCATATTTCTCTCCTGGTTCAGGCGACCATTTCACTGAAGAAAGTGCAGTTACAGATTATGGATTTTAGTCGGAAGTAACAGTTTTAAATTAAAAGCGTCTTAATGATGGATTTGTTTCTTACAATATGCAGCTTTTTACTTCTCAAGACATTAAGATGGAGTGGTGTGGTGGATTGTTTGTGGGTTACTGTGATGTTTTTATCAGCTGTTTGGACTCTGATTCTGATGGCACCCATTCACTGCAGAGGATCCATTGGTGAGCAAGTGATGCAATTCTACATTTCTCCAAATCTGTTCTTATAAAGAAACAAACTCATCTTGGCCTTTAGGATGCAATTTTTAATATTTTGCAAGTATTCCTTTAATGCATATTCTGAAACAACTCTCTTTTTTTCTTTAGGTCCATGTGTCCGTAAGGATCTGCTGAACTGGATGTTGGCTACGGCGTGTCAGCAGGGTCATCTAGACGTGGTGAAGCTGCTGGTTCATACGTACAATGCTGATGCCAAGGACTGCGCTGTTCATTCAGGAGAGTTTGCTATCATCACTGGTTTGCCGCTGTATGCCGCTGCGCAGGCAGGTACTGTAGACTTCTGCTTATTGTTTACTTCTAATTGCTACTGCAAAGAATATCTGTTAAACTCTTAGACAAAATTGCATGACTTTTAGGAAGAACTAAATATGAATTCACATCATTGTTTAGTTTAACTTCCAAAGTAATAAAAATGCAATGTTCTGTTGTAGGGAGCAGTTATATTTTAATTGTGTTAAGTTTTAAATAAAGGATTAAATTGGTAGAGTTTTATGAATTCACTTGATTAGACGTTTATGTTGGTAATTAAAATTATTCTATTTATTTGCATTATTTGTGACCCTGGTCCACAAAACCAGTTATAAGGGTCAATTTTTGGAAATTGAGATTTATCCATCATCTGAAATCTGACTAAATAAGCTTTCCATTGATGTATGGTTAGGATAGGACAATATTTGAAAGATACAACTATTTGAAAATCTGAAATCTGAGGGTGCAAAAAAAAACAAACAAAAAAAACTAATTTTGAGAAACTTGCCTTTAAACTTGTCCAAATGAAGTTCTTAGCGATGCATATTACTAATCAAAAATGAAGTTTTGATATGGTGGGAAATTGTTGTTTATATATAAAAAAATATTATATATAATATCAACTATATGATTATAAATTATACATGTAAATATTTGTAATATATATATACTGTATGTGTATTTATTTATTTCTCTCTCTCTCTCTCTCTCTCTCTATATATATATATATATATATATATATATATAAATTATTATTATTATTATTATTTTTATTTTTATTTATTTATTTTTTTTTTATATGTATTTGTTTATTTTAGTACTGTCAAATGATTAATCCTGATTAATCACAAAGTAAAAGCTTTTGTGTTTAATATTTGTGTGTACTGTGTATATTTATTATGTATATATAAATACACACACATGCATGTAATATATTTAAGTACAATGTTGTTTATATATTTAAAAATAATTTGATATAATATCAATTATATGATTATTAATATATACATGTATGTATATGTGTGTGTGTGTGTGTGTGTGTGTGTGTGTGTCTGTGTATATATATACACATACAGTATACAAAGAACTTTTATTTTGGATGTGATTAAATCACAATTAATGATTTGACAGCACTAATTTATTTATATGATTATATATTATTTATTTTCATTTTATTTGTTTGTTTGTTTGTTTGAATGTTTACATTTAATCAACTCATGAACCCCAGTTTGAGAAGCCTTCGTCTAGTTTTATTGAGTTAGTTTAAAAAATAATGCTTTTATCTGTAATCAGGAAAATGTGTGTAAATGCTCAATTCTTGTTATTTGCTTGGTTTTCCGGTGTCTGGGACTGAATGAGTCAAGTCAAGCTTTTATCATCCTGAACTGTACACTGGGTCTGAAAAGTGAAAGCAGGGGAATTTTGACACAGTGTTTAGGTTTCCCGCTTTGCTCCAACACACACATGCACTTCCTCCGCGGCACTCACTTCCTCTTTCAGCGCGGAGGTGTGGACAAATAAAGTGAAAGTTCTTCCTGCTCTAACTGTAACTGATTTCTCCCATCAGGAAATAAGGAGATTGCGTGTTTTCTGCTGGACAATGGAGCCGGTTTCTCCTCATACACACTGATGGATCACGCAGACTTCAGCAGGCAGCTGCTTAGACAGCGCCACCTGCAGGACAAAGACACGCCTGTGGACGGGGCACTGCTGCAGGTGAGACTAACCCCTCCGCTTTACTTTAAGATCAGTGCTCGACTCGTGAACAGTGCTGCGGCTTCATTTTACAGAAGTTTTAGCGTCAGTACTAGTTCCTCTTTACAAATGTAATAGATTTTCCACTCGCACACAAAACAAGACTTCATACCTATGCAAATACACCACCAAAAATAAGAAAAATAACATCAAAATCAGAATAAAAGGAGAATGGTGTGTATTATCAGAGCTGGTTTGGAGTTCCTGTGGCGTGAATAATTTATTTTTAAAACTTAAAAACATTAATAAAAGTTAAATTGAACTGCATTCGTGCAAATCAATTCTCAGTTAATTTTAGCATGTAAACACCAGCGTGTAAAAATTATGCAAGAATTGTGTTTAAATTAAGTCTAGTCTAGCCACAAGATGCTTCACATCCTCCTGGAAAGTTCCTGCTCATGAGTTGGGAATTTTTACTCTGTCTCTATTCATTTCTTTACAGATACAAAGATTTCTAACACTAATATGATGATATTTTATTTTTTGCATTATTATAACTTCTGTATTTTGTTGCCTGAATTTAATATTCATGAGCAAATATTTTCACACTTAAAATGTTTCTCCAATTTTATCCAGACTTTTAAATAAATAAACATAGTTGTAGTTGCTGTTTTAGGTACTAAATGTATCTTTCTGAATTGCCCAATTTCGTATAGATTTATGATACATCCTACAATGAAATTATTATATTATATTATATTATATTATATTATATTATATTATATTATATTATATTATATACTTTAAATTATTAATAAAAAAGTTTTTGATACTAAAATTCAATTTGATATAGATGTCTAACACAATTAAATATTATATTAT